>CM067329.1:18682500-19882500 GCA_034376525.1 Nicotiana benthamiana | reverse complement strand
TTGCCTATTCATGCTTAAGTTCTTTAATGTTCAAAAGGCTGTGAATGGACTTAGAGATTGCAATTAGATCTTGGTTGGTATTCTCTAGAATTGTATTGTGCATATTTTAAATTCAAATGATGAATGACTTGTGCCCAGAATTTCACCAGCATGATCATATATTTTATTGGGTCCAACTCGCATATTTGAATAGTCAGCCATCGGTTGGCTTCAAGAGCTTGGCATTGGGCATAGTTTCCATGCCTCATGTTGGGCCTATGGCATTTAATTTGAAATATTCATTTTGTCGTTTATTTGAGGTGAGGGTAAGTCGTACTAGGTAGTATAAAATAATTATGGCCCTTGTGTTGATTAAGATATACAAATATGATGAGAATTCATAGCAAGCCTTTAGGGCCGTTGAAATATGATTGTAGTTGCGTATACGTTCGCGTAATATGACCATAATCCTAAAATTAATTTGGAGTATGCGTTCGCATAACTTCGATCATATCATTTCTCAATAATAAACCGGGTTACAAGCTTTTAATATTTTTTAGTTTAGATAGTTCATTAGGGGACTCAACACAGGGGAAAGGTTGAGTCCGTCTAGGACAGGTGTACCCAAAATAACAGACCATCATGATGCATCCAATGTGCTATGTGAACATTCATTTGTTTTGGCTTGCATGCTGAGCGGCCAATTAAGAAAGAAGAGGGAGGAAGAATCAAAGAAAAAAAAAGAAGAGGGGAAAAAGAGAGAGGAAAAGACCAAGAGTGATGTAGGAAAGGAGTAAACCCGATTCTAAAGAAACCTAATGCTTGAAAATACCCCGAAACTCTGCCAAATTCTTTTACCAAAAATAATCATTTCAAAATCAAATTGACTGAACTACAAGGTTTTGATTCCCATCGAATATGGGATACGTAGGCAACCTACATAAGGTCCGGCCTTATTTGAAAAATAGAGAGAAAAAAAAGGAGAGAGAAATAATCCGATTCAGTGTCGGTAGTGTTTTAAACCGTTCTTACCGAGATAACCTTAGAATATTCTCCCGTTATCGAAGGGCTATATTCGTAAAAGAATAGACAAAGTTGAGAAGTGTCACAAAATAAGCTTATCCGGCCTGAAAATTCATATGAAAATGGGAATGGGCCATATTTGCAAAGAAGCCATTTGCCTAAAATTGGCATGTCAAGGACGGAATCATGGTTTTTGTTTTAAAATTAGAAACCTTTTTTCAAAAAAGGGTCATTAGAGTCAATCCTAACCCTACCGTTTTACAGAAACAAATGAATATTATCCAGGATCCACCAAAAGTGATCAGGGAGTATGCTCGAGTATATTTGTGCATGTGGTGGAATGATTTGGATCAATATGGTTAGAAATGGGTAAGACAACAGTTGGGCGCTCTTATATACATTTGGGAGATCAAACCACAGGACGATTTGATCAAGGCTATGATAATTTTCTGCGACCCCGCTCATAATATTTTTCGCTTATCAAACTTTGAGATTACCCCTACTTTGGAGGAGATAACCGAATACATTGTGTTTGGACAAGATCTGAGGAAGAAATAGCTTATATTTCCAAGGGCTCCGTCGATGCACAAGTTTTTTGACCTCCTGAATATCAGCAAATCTGACAAGTAAAAACCACGTAAGCAACAAGTGTTGTGATTTCCATTTCTTGTACTTCAGGTTTGGGCACTATGCTGGTTTTGAAGCACATGAAAAGGGGTTGAGCAATAAACAAGATAAGATTCTTTTGAAACTTCATCGCCGGTTCACATTTATTGTGGCATTCTTGGGGATAATGGTTTTTCCAAATGAGAAAGGGACATTGGATATTCCTAAGGCTAAAATTGCACAAATCCTCACCACCATGAAAAATCATACACTTGCCCCATTGGTACTGGCGGATATCTATCGTGCGTTGACTTTATGCAAAGATGGGGCCTAGTTCTTCGAAGGTTGCAATATCCTACTACAAATGTGGATGATCGAGCATCTTCGCCACCATCCCAGATTCATGAGTTATGGCTCGAGCCCAAATAATTTTATCACCAGTTATGAAAAGAGGGTAAAGGATTACAATGTGCTGGAAGGATTTGAAGCATGTGTGTCTCATTTGAAAGCTCTCAAAGCAAGTCAAATTGAGTGGTCCACAGGATGGCTCCCGAAGACATAAGCCATATACATAACTGCTGCTAAAGGCTACTTGAGGATAATGGGTGTGAAAAGTATTCAATTGTATGCACCATAGAGGGTCTTGAGATAATCAAGACAGTATCAGATTGTGCCGAAGATGAAGATCTAAGTACTCAAGTCATAGAGTTGCATCCAGAAGCCACATTTCTTGAAGCTTTAGTTCAATAGGATTGGAATGGCTGCCGGTATCTTAAAAATGGCACCCAGGTACCAGATGTCGCAAAGGGAGAAGTGAATCCAAACTATGCTGCTTGGTTTGAGAAGAGGTCCTGTGTGAAGAACGAGCTAGAACCTGAACCTGAGAGGCTTGCCAAAAGACCTCATGTGCAAGCTTTTGACAACAAAATCCAAGAAAGATTAGCATGGGGAAAAAAGGAAAAAGCGTATCAAGCTGAGATTCATGCCTTATAAGAAAATCTAAGAAAGACGAATTTCAACAATGATCTCCAGGATCAGGAAGCCGAAGGTGAGAAAAGAAGATTGATCCAAGAAAATAAAGCTCTCAAAGCACAGATCCGGAAAATGAAAATAGCAATTGATAACCCAGGCAGGAGTAGAAAAGATGAGAAGCTCATCTACAATCTTACCCAGAAGGCACGTGATTTCGAGGATGATTTACAGAAGACTGAAAAGGAGTTAGCAAACGCTCGAGCCCAGATCCAAGGATGCAGGGAAACGAGCTCATCTACAATTTTGAAGCCGAAAGGGAGCACTGTTATTCTTTGATAGCACGGTTGGAAAGGGATTTGCAATAATTTAATAAATAGAGCCATGCGACTAAACAAAATTTGGAAGCTAGAACTCGGCAAATTGGAGATTTATTACGGGAGAAGGGTAAGATCCGTGAAAGGGTCACAACGATTGCATAGTACATTGTGGTAAATGCCAAATATGTGAAGACATGACCCAGACCACTTTCTTTGCGGCAATCATGACGTTTGTCCAGCAGGTAATGAGAGATTTGGAAAGGGTTCATGTGGATGTTGCAGACGAGCCCGCAGCAAAGCCAAATAGCACCCCGAGAGCTCCAGGAGTTTTCAAGGCTTTAATGTTAATGCGATCTTTATTTGAGTCGGTATTTTCGTGTTGAGTCTGTTAAGTTGTTTTGGAGTCTATTAGATTTTTTGAATTGAGTTTTTTTATGTGTGTTAGTTTATTTCGAGTCTGTGAGTCTTGAGTCCTTGTAGTAAAAGTGTTTGTTTTTATGAAAAACTCAAAAATCCCAAAAATATTTTGTTATTTATTTCTTTTCATATCTCCAAGAACTACGCTTGGTCTGATTCATGCGGGGTCATGATACGTAGGCAATATCCATAAGATTCGGCCGTAACCAAATAAATAAAAGAGAGAGGAGAAAAAGAAAAAAAAGAGAAAAAAAAGAGGGAAAAGAAAAACAAAAGTAAGGAAAATAAGAAATCAAAAAGGAGATAATGGAAAAACAAAGAGGGAATGAGAAATAAAAGAAAAAAAAAGAAGAAAGAAAAAAGAAGAAGACTTGGAAACATAGAAAAGGCCGGGATGACGCATGCAACGGATCAAATGCATAATAGAGACGATTAACTATTTAGGTGCATTCATGCCAATGTTTGGTTACCAATCTGTTAAAACATAATCGCTAGCAAGGTTGTTGTTTGATGTATTGAGTCCAGGCATGTGGTCAGTTGTTCTGGAATTCTAGCAACCCATTCCTACAATACACGGTCAAAAGGCAGATTGAATATGACTAATGAAGAGTTGGAAGCAAGTATTGTCGACCCATCAAAAGAGGTGGAGGAAGTTGATGTTTGTGCAATGGAAGAGGAGATTTATAAGCTGAAGCAACAGATGGCTGAAATGTATCAAGCCTGGGTAAAGGGGCATCCACCACCGATTTATCTTGCCAACCCTGCTTATATCCCATCGTTGGCTCAACCTCAAGATCCCCCATGTGTGAATTCATCAACGGCCTTTCCTACCTACCAACAATGCTATGACACGACCTCCCAAACACCACCAGCCCCACCACCAAAACCCATCCCGTACCCTCCCCCATCAATCACTCCTTTAGTTGTGGAAGCTCCACCTGTTGCATTGTACCGATCTTCTGGTGAGCCTTTGTTCCAGACTCAGGACAACCATTATTATCCCCCAAAACCAACTTTCAAAGAACTAGAACCATGTCCTTACCCTCTTCATTTTGACCTCTCGGCAGAAATTGAGAAGCCTCCTAAGAATTCTGAACAGGAAGAGATGGTCAGGAAAGTCAAGAGCTTAGAGCAATCTTTCAAGAATATGCAAGGGCTAAGTGGGAAAGTAAGTGTGGCCTATAAAGATCTGTGTATGTTCCCAGATGTCCAGTTACCATCATGGTTCAAGTTGCCCAAATTTGATTTATATGACTGGCATGGTGATCCCGTGGCACATCTAAGAGGTTTCTGCAGTAAGATGAGGGGGGCAGGTAGAAGAGATGAATTATTGATGGCGTACTTCAGTTAACGTTTAAGTGGCTCGGCTTTGGAATGGTACACCCGACAAGATCATGGTCAGCGGTACACTTAGGACGATCTGGCTCAAGCGTTTGCATGTCATTTTCGGTACAATCTTGAAATTTTATCAGACCGTCTGTCACTGATAAAAATTGAGAAAAAGCCCGAGGAATGCTTCAAGGAATATGATTTCTGCTGGAGAGAGCAAGCGGGAAGGGTTGACCCGCCAATGAAAGAAAGCGAAATGGTTGATTATTTCTTGCAGGCTTTGGAGCCCACTTACTTAGGTCACTTGGTGTCAGCAGTGGGGAAATATTTTAACGAAGTGGTGAAAATGGGAAGTATGGTGGAAGAGGGACTTAAATCCAACAAAATCATGAGCTATTCGGCAATCAAGGCAACCACTCAGGTTATTCAAAGCAGCACTGGGGGTGTACTAGGAAAGAAGAAAAAAGAGGATGTTGCAGTAGTTGACTAAGTCCATGATCCAGGGGCCCGTCACCATATTACAACCTACCTCGACCCCGTCCCCAAACTTACTCCCACCCTCCATACAGCCCACCACAACACTATTACCCACCTCTTGATCCCCACTTCTCTATCCATCATACCCAAACATACTCCCAATCTCATACCTACGCGCAATGGCGCGCCAACCCCACAAAATACCTACCCACATCCCCAAAGAACTTACCCACCTCCAAGAACCTACAGAAATCCCCCCGGAGCAGGTTTCCAACTAACCAAACCTTCAAGTAAGAGAACACGCAAAAACAAAAAACTTTCACCCCTTTGGGAGAGTCGTATACCAGTATATTCACGGGCTAAAGCAGTTGCGAATATTGAGTCCAGTTGAGCCTAAGTTGCCAAATCCTCTTCCAAAAAATCTTGATCACTCGTTGAGTTGCGAGTATTGCTCAAGGGCTCCGGGGCATGACATAGAGAAGTGCTGGAAACTGAAAACAACTATCCAGGAGCTCATTGATACCCGCCGCATTAAGGTGCAAACCCTGGAGACGCCTAATAATAATCAGAACCCGCTGCCAACCCATCACGAGACCCATATGATTGAGCTGGTGCAAAAGGGAAGAGAGCATAAGAAGCCTTCATAAACTGTAATGATGATCAAGTCTAGTGAGGACAGGCCGAGTGAGAAGCGAGATAGTGGGAAAACATCGCTCAGGGTGAGAAAGACATGTAGTAAACCAGTTGTGGTGGTCCAGAATGAGTCTTCAAGCATTGTTGTAGTGAAACAAGAAAAAGCCAAAGCGGTAGTGCCGGGGGTAGCTACCAAGCCTGTTGTGATCGTGGAGGGTGCTCATATAGATCCAGTTATTATCAAGCCAGCTACCATTAACAAGTGGTAAGTTCGTTTCGTGGAATACGACCAAGTGATAGTGATGTATAAAGGGAAGGAAATTAAAGAAGAAGTTTGTGAAACCCATGGTCTGACACGCTCGGGGAGGTGCTTTGCCCCTGATGAGTTAAGAAAAGCCAGAATCCCCAAAAGTAACCCGGTATTGGTAAAGAAAGTCGTAATTGAGGAGGAAGCGGAATAATTCTTGAAAAAGATAAAAGTGCAGGACTACTCCATTGTAGAACAATTAAGGAAGACACCGGCTCAGATCTCATTGCTCTCATTGCTGATCCACTCAGATGAGCATCGCCGGACGCTGATGAAATATTAAATGAGGCCCATGTCCCTGACAAGATCTCGATTAATCACTTGGAGAAGATAGAAAATAAAATCTTTGAGGTGAACAAGGTTACTTTCTTCGATGATGAGTTGGCTATGGAGGGCACAAAAAATAACATGGCCCTTTATCTGAGAGTGAGGTGCGAAGACTCTGTAGTCACTCGAGTTCTGGTTGACAATGGGTCTAGTGCAAATATATGTCCTCTTTCCACGTTGAACAAGCCGAAGGTTGATGATGATAGAATTCATAAGAACAATGTCTGTGTGCGGGGGTTCGATGGCGGAGGCAAAGATTAGGTGGGTAACATAATACTAGAATTGATGATAGGGCTCGTAGAGTTCACCATGGAATTTCAAGTACTGGATGTGGAGGTTTCTTATAACCTTTTGCTGGGGCGACCTTGGATCCATACCACCAAGGCGGTGCCATCTACATTGCATCAAATGGTTAAATTTGAGTGGGATATACAGGAGCTTGTGGTGCACGGGGAAGATAATATGTGTACCTTGGGGGATGCCAGTGTGCCATTCGTAAAAGTTGACGACGACAAAGGGTTATTGGTCTATCAAGTCTTTGACACGGTGCCAGTGGAAAAGGTCCCAGAGGGTAAGAGCATCTCAGCTCCTAGAATAATAGCTGTGACTGTCATGCTGGCCTCAAAAATGTTAAAGAATGGGTTCATACCGGGTAAAGGTTTAGGTGCTGCCCTTCAAGGCATTGTGCAACCAGTTTCTCTTCCTAAGAACCTGGATACTTTTGGGTTGGGCTTCACGCCCATAGCTGCAGAAATAAGATGAGCCCAAAAAATGAAAAAAAAGGGCATGGGCCCTTCCCAAGCCAATCCCGCTTCTGTCCAGATCTTTCGTCAGGCCCGGTATTGGAAAGCAACTATTGGCGAAGGTTCTCAGATCATTGATTGGTGCCGATGGAGATTTGGACAAGGGATTGGAAATATTATTCACCGAGGCTAACATGGTTGAGGCCGGTGAAGGGTCAAGCAAGAAAGACTTAGAGTTCATCGGACCACGTGCAAAAATCAACAACTAGGAAGCTACTCCTCTTCCTACCCGGAAGGAGCCTTGGTAGTGGTTTTTGATTTTATTTTGTTGTCTGGATTATTCCTGGGTATGTAATACAGATATTATGTTCCGTCCAGTTGGATGTGTTAAAACCCTGTTACCTTCATATTCAATGAAATGCAATTGTCTTTTCTTTCTTCATTCCTAATCTTCTTTCTGTTTTCTTTTCTTTTCTGTACAGTTCTTTTTATGCTGATACCAAATACATGACATGCATGAGGAATCTTCGGTCCAGTTTTAAAAGCCAATCTAACTCAAAAATAATAATACAAGAAATTGAGTGTGATGATGAGTTGGAATATGATGATGATGAGGCCTATGCAGAAATTAGTAAGGAATTAAGCCACTTTGAGGAAAAATCCAAACCTAACCTAAATGACACTGATGCAATTAATCTAGGGGACCAAGATAATGTCATTGAAACTAAAATAAGTATTCACCTAGAACCACCACTCAGGTAGGAGATAATCAAAGCACTGTTCGAATACAAAGATAGTTTTGCATCGTCGTATGATGACATTCTAGGTCTGAGCACTGATTTGGTGGTTCACAAATTGCCTACTGACCCGGCATTCCCTCATGTCAAACAGAAGATGAGAAACTTCAAAACGGATATGAGTGTAAAGATCAAAGAAGAGGACACCAAGCAGTTTGATGCGAAAGTCATTCGGGTCACGCGGTATCCTACTTGGTTAGTCAATGTTGTGCCTGTGCCGAAGAAGGATGGCAAGACCATGGTGTGTGTTGACTATCAGTCTCTCAATAAGGCATGTCCAAAAGACAATTTCCCACTGCCAAACATCCACGTATTGTATGATAATTGTGCCAAACATGAGATTGGTTCTTTCGTGAATTGTTACGCGGGGTATCGCCAGATTCTAATGTATGAGGAAGATGTAGAAAAAATGACATTCATCACACCATGAGGAACGTACTACTATTGGGTCATGCCGTTTCGTTTGAAAAATGCTGGGGCAACTTATATAAGGGCAATGATGACAATATACCATGATATTATACATAAGGAAATCGAGGTGTACGTGGATGATGTGATCGTAAAGTCTGGAAAATAGTCCGACCATGTCAACGATCTGAGGAAGTTCTTCCAAAGGAGTTGCAAGTACCATCTCAAGCTCAATCCTGCAAAGTGCGCTTTTAGGGTACCATTTGGAACGTTGTTGAGATTCATAGTCACCTGCCGGGGTATTGAAATGGACCCGTCAAAAATCAAGGCCATCCACGAACTTCCACCTCCGAGGAACAAGACTGACGTGATGAGTTTGTTGGGGAGATTTAATTATATCAGCCGGTTCATTGCTCAGCTCAAGAAAACCTATGAACCGATCTTCAAATTGTTAAAAAAAGATGTTGCAGTCAAGTGGACAGATGAATGTCAGGAGGCATTTGATAAGATAAAGGGATATTTGTCGAATCCATCCGTGTTGGTCCCACTCGAACAAGGGTGGCCTTTAATTCCATATTTGATAGTTTTGGAGAATTCATTCGGCTGCGTACTGGGGCAACATGATATTACTTGAAAAAAGGAGAAGGCTATTTATTATCTTAGCAAGAAATTCACATCTTACGAGGTTAAGTATACTCATCTGGAGATGACATGTTGCGCCCTAACTTGGGTCGCACAAAAGTTGAAGCATTATTTGTCATCTTATACTACTTACCTCATATCTCGCCTGGATCCATTAAAATACATCTTTCAGAAGCCTATGGCCACAGGGAGGCTTGCAAAGTGGTAGATCCTGCTTACAGAGTTTGACATTGTCTACGTGACTCAAACTGCAAAGCACAGGCCTTGGCGGATCATTTGGCCGAGAATCCAGTTGATGGGGATTATAAACCTTTGAAGACCTATTTCCCTGACGAAGAGGTGATACATATTGATGAGTTGGAACAAGTTGAGAAGCCGGGGTGGAAACTTTTCTTTGATAGGGCCGCCAACATGAAGGGCGTGGCGATATGAACTGTGCTTATTTCTGAAATAGGGCAGTACTACCTTGTTACAGCTCATCTTCATTTCTTTTGTACTAATAGTATGGCCGAGAATAAGGAATGTATCTTTGATTTGAGGTTAGCTGTAGATATGGGTGTCCAGGAAGTCTTGGTCATGGGTGACTTGGACCTACTGGTACACCAAATTCAAAGAGAATGGGAAACACATGAGTTGAAGATTATACCGTATCGACAATGTTTGCATGATCTGTGTCAACGGTTTCAATCAATAAAATTCAAGCACTTCCCAAGGATTCATAATGAGGTTGCCGATGGTTTGGCTACTTTTGCGTCGATGCTGCATCATCCAGATAAAGCTTATGTGGACCCTTTGCAGATTCAGGTCCGCAATCAACATGCTTATTGTAATATGGTGGAAAAGGAACTTGACGGCGAGTTGTGGTTTCACGACATCAAGGTATATCTCAGGATGGGGGTGTATATGGTACTTGCCACAAGTGATCAAAAGAGGAAAATTCGACGCTTGGAAAGCGGGTTTTTCTTGAGTGGAGGGGTTTTGTACAAAAGGACTTCGGATCTTTGTTTTCTCAGATGTGTAGATGCTAGGCAGGCCACATCTATTATGACTGAAGTACACTTCAAAGTCTGTGGGCCGCATATGAGCGGGTATGTGTTGGCTAAGAAGATTCTCCGAGCAGGTTATTATTGGCTCACTATGAAGCGGGATTGCATCAGTTTCATGCGCAAATATCATCAAAGCCAAGTGCACGGAGATTTGATTCATTCTCCACCATTAGAATTGCATATGATGTCCGCACCATGGTCTTTTGTTGTGTGGGGTATGGATGTCATTGGGCCGATCGAGCCGACATTGTCGAATGGGCATAGGTTCATTTTGGTAGCCATAGATTACTTCACCAAGTGGGTTGAGGCAAAAACTTTCAATTTCGTGACCAAGAAGGTAGTGGTCGATTTTGTGCATTTGAATATCATCTGTCGTTTTGGGATTCCAAAGGTAATCATCACGGATAATGGTGTTAATCTCAACAGTCATCTGATGATGGAGATATGTCAGCAGTTTAAGATTACACACCGCAATTCCACCCATATCACCCTAAAGTAAATGGAACAATCGAGGAAGCCAACAAGATTATAAAGAAGATACTTCAAAAAATGGGTGACGGGTCCATGCAATGGCATGAGAAGTTACATTTCACATTGTTGGGCTATCGTACTACTGTTCGTACTTCAGTAGGGGCAACTCCTTATTTATTGGTGTATGGCAATGAGGTAGTGATACCCGCGAAAATTGAAATCCCATCCCTTCGGATCATCACTGAGGCAGAAATTGATGATGATGAATGGGTTAAATCCTACTTGGAGCTTTTAAGTCTGATTGATGAAAAGCGTATGTCATGGCCAACTGTACCAACATAGAATGGCGAGAGCATATAACAAAAAGGTGCGACCATGAAAGTTCAAAATGTGGTAGTTATTGTTGAGTCGTATCTTGCGTCATCAGGCTGAAGCAAAAGACAAGTTTGCCCCAAACTGGCAGGGACCATTTGTTGTAACTAGAGTTTTGTCCAATGGTGCATTATATTTGACAGACGTGGAAGGTGATTACTTTATTTATTGCACTTGTTTTTATTTGGCATATTTTGAAGTTTGAAATGACGAAGGCGTTCTATTTGCTATCTAAACACTTTGTCCCTTGTCATCCCTTTTGAGCCTCATTTATTATATTTCATTCCCCTCTTTCGGAATCAGTAGCAAAGATTAACAAGCTTAAACAGCAGGTAAAGGAAAAAGAAGAAAAAAAGAAGAAGAAGAAAATCCAAAAAAGGAAAAAGAAGAAAAAAAAGAGAAGGAAAACAAAAAACAAAACAACAAAAAGAAGAGAGAAAAAAAGAAGAGGAAAACAGAAAAGAAAAAGAAAAGAAAAGAAGAGAAAATGGAAAGAAAAGAAACGAAAGTCACGAAAACAAAGTATTTTTGCTGAACTACATTTGACTTGATTCCAAAAGGATACATAGGCAGCCTCTCTCTGAGGTTCAGTCACACCAAAATAAAAATTCAATTGTCCCGAAGAAAGAAACTGGGGCAGAAGATATGGTCGTGCAAGAGATTTGATTCCAAAAGTTTTAATTTTGAACCCATGTTGAATTGTTTTGAGCCTTTGATACCCTTTATTTCTAACCCTATCCAAAAGACCACATTACGGTCCAAAGAAAGACCTTCTGATTAGTCTTCGAGAAGTGCCAAGTCAAACAGGTAAAGGTAATTCATGTCAAGGGAAACGCGAAGGTTCAGTTGAAAGGGTTAGAGGTATTAAGCAACAACAAGTGTATAAAACACTTGAGTCATCAGAGGCCAGGGGGTTTTGAAAGTCGGTCAGAAAATCAAGCGGCTCAGGGCCTGTTCAAGGAAGCCAGCCAAAGCAAAACAATGCATTGGAAGGATCTCCAACAAGAATGCCGTGAGCTAACCACCATTTTAAACTGACAAACTTTTTTTTGATTGAAACATAGGTAGAAATTTTTTTGTTCCGGAGGAACTCTCTGAAAAGAAAAAGCAAGCACCAAAACAGGTTTGACCGTAAACTCTCAGGACCCTCTTAGAAAATGGAGCTTAGTTAAATTTTAAAACAGTCATGAATAGCATAGTTTAACATAAAGGAATATAAGTTGGTTTCAAAGATTGCATGTTTTTAAAAAAAAGATTGTTAGGAGCTTTCAGGACCCTCCTGGATAATGGGACGTAGTTTTATAGATTATTTAGATAACAAGATGTGATGGAAGTCATATCTTCAGTAGATATAACATAGGTTAAAACTGTTTTCGTTCTAAACTAGAAGTTGTTAGGACCCTCCTGGATAATTGGGAGTAGCTTAAGACCTCTTTGATAACAACTGTAGTGGGAGTAATACCTTTAGAAATTATAACTTAGGTTTGTAATTGTTAGGAGTTGTCAGGACCTCCCTGGATAATAGGACTTAGCTTTTATATTCTTATAATAATTGGCAGAATGGTTCAATTTAACACTCATCCATGTGCCCAGCCACAAAACTGGGGTATAAAATTTTCCTTGTGTTGTCTATTTTGTCGAAGTCAGGAGCCCGCCTGGAGAACAAAGGCATATATTTCAAGTTTTAGCAGTTAGGAGCCCGCCTGGAGAACAAAGGCATATATTTCAAGTTTTAGCAGTCAAGAGACCGCCTGGAGAACGGAGGCATGTATTTCAAGTTTTAGCAGTCAGAAGCCCTCCAGGAGAACAGAGGCATATATTTTTAGTTTTAGCAGTCAGGAGCCCGCCTGGAGAACAGAGGCATATATTTCGAGTTTTAGCAGCCAGGAGCCCGCCTGAAGAATGGAGGCATATATTTCGAGTTTTAGCAGTCAGGAGCCCGCCTGGAGAACATAGGCATATATTTCAAGTTTTAGCAGTACGGAGCCCGTCTAGAGAACAGAGGCATATTTTTCAAGTTTTAGCAGTCAGGAGCCCGCCTGGAGAATAGATGCATACGTTTCAAGTCTTAGTGGTCAAACATCACTCGGAGAAAAGGCAGAACATCGTAGATCACAGTTCAAGGCAATAACGAAAGAATTCCACCGGGATCACGCAAGTTAACAAGGCAACAAGAACCACAAGAGCAAGTTTGAAGATATATTCATAGATCATAACTTAGTCTAGTTTCTTTTGTTTTTGACACGAAGTAATAAGGGGGTTCAGTAAGAAGTAGCAACAGCAACAACAATAGTGAAATCACAACTTTTTGGTAGTCTCGGCTATCAGACATTCCCGAACTACACTGACCTGATTCCTTTTTAGCCAGGGATATGTAGGCAGCCTCAGAAGTAGGGTGCAGTCAAATTTTTCAAAAATGCTTCACACAGTATTCAAACGGGCAAAAATCAATCGTAGTTGCTCACTTATCTTTACATGAAAACTCTTCGTGTTTCCGAGAAAAGAGGGGTAGCTGTGAGCACATTATTTTTTCCCTATATGAATTACCCCCATAAGTTCAAAATAAAATACTTCTTTTAATATTTACAATTTTGTTTTTTTTTGTGGCATTTTATGCATTTTTGTCTGTGCATTTTAATAAATGAAAATACAAAAAAAAAAACAAAATACTTGGAATGTGAATTTAGGAGTTAACTTTACATATTAGGATTAATTACCAATTGTTTCATAAAATGGAAAAATCACAAAAGTAAATAGTTTAATTTGCACTTCTAATTTTAGCTTTGATTTTTAGTAGTTTTTCTGTTAATTCGTTTTTAATTAGTTGTGTTAATCATCATTTTAGGTTCAATTAGTTCTTCTTAGTTCAAGGAATTAATATTGATTTTAATTAAATTTTGGAAAAAAAGAAAGAAAACGAAAAGAAAAGGAATTTTGAATTAAAATGAAAGAGGATTTCATATTGTTTGGGCTAGCCTTCAAATTAAACACCCAAGCCCAAATTTCTCATTCCAAACCCGGCCTCGACCCAAGCCCACCTCAAGAACCTGACCGGTTCCCCCCTCTCAACTAAATGACACCGTTTGGCCCCGTGAATCTCAACCGTCGAGGTTTCTTGATCCAACGGCTGAGAACACGGGGTCACTTATTATTTAACTGTCCATATGCCCTCACCCCCCCTCGTATCATCTCTCTTACACAAACCCTAGCCCTTTCTACCCTCCAACGTCTACCGCCCTAGATCGTCGCCGGAAATTGCCTTACGGTAGCGGTCGATCTCCAAACGCCCTCAAATTTACACCATGGACTCCCACCACCCTCCCTATTCCAAATCTATAACTAGCTTCCTTCGAATCCCATCCAGTCTCCTAAAATAACCCAAACCCTAGGCGCCGCCTCCGCCGCACTCAGCGCCGCCACATCCAAACCATCCCAAATCAGTACCTTGATACCCCCTTTGCCCCCTCATGATAAATCTTATACTGTTTCCCCTCAAATATCCCTAAAACCTCTCGAATCTCGAATTTAGTTTAACCCCAAAAACCCAAAATTTCCAGTTGAAGTTTTCGTCAAGGTTTTGGTTGCGTTCTGAGGTTATCTATGTGTTTTGGTTAAAAGCACATGAATAGCCTCAGATTGAATCAGGACATGGCATGCTGAAGATCCTCGCTGATTTCAGTCCGGTTATTTCGTTAGGTATTTCCTCTATCTCGTTTTCTTTTTGTGTAATTTTGTCTATTCCTCCATCTCTTCTTTGATTCTGTTAATTGTTTGATCCGTTGTGTTCTTGCAAGGAGTCAACTAGCTTTGGACTAATTTAGGGCTTTGTTTAGGCTTGATTAACTGTTCTTCATGATTAATTGATTTAAAATATTTTAGGGTTTTAATTGATTCTGTTTTCGTTTTAGTTTTTGGTTTAATTTTGTTCTGTTTTGATTTTTTCTAGTTTTATTTTGTGTTTTGTTTTGATTAACTAATCCATGGTTGCTGATGATAATTTGATTTTATTTTCAATTTCCATTAATTTCCAGTTTACTAATTCTTTGTTTTAATTTCATGATTAGTTGAATTGTTTAATTAGTTCAATTTTAAGGATCTGTTTGGTTAGCTGAATATACTAGATTTTTGTTTCACCATGGTCACTTCTTGACCAGGTTATCAGGGTAAAAGGGGTTGGTTTTAGTTTGATAATTTTTAAATGTAGGAAAGAGTAGTCTAGGTATTTCAGAATCAGTGAATCTTTACTAACTGAAATTAGAAGCCACTAGAAACATCTAGAAGGGGTTCTAATTGGGATTTCATATTCATAGTGGTGTGACATGGGTAGCAAGTTAAAAATAAGGGACTTCTAAGCTAAAAGAAAGAGTTAAAAAGGGACTAAAGTGCAAAAATAAAACCTGCAAGGCTTCCCAAATACCTTGCTTATAAAGCCATCCTAACTTGACTCTCCATGGAGATTTTGAAGAAGGACTGCATAGCTAAAAGTCCAGAAAAATGCACAAAAAGGGTTTTAGGAGCCTAAAAATAGAGAGAAATTTTAGGCGGATGTCATTTTTAATCACTATTCCATTGAGATTTAGTTTTGAACGTTGGAGTCTTTTGAATGGATAAAGCAAATATGAAATTTACATAGATTTCAAATCAGTTTGAGGTTGAGTTTTTTTAAATTTCTGGGCTAAGCTGTTTTGAAATCACTGTTCCATTAGTTTCATACCTTAAGAATTCAACCTCTTGGACCTGGGATAGCTCTGCTACTATTACTGCTGCTTTCCTCACCATTTCCTTTGTTCTATCCAGGTATTTACTTGGCTCATCGTTGAGGTTTGTTTGTTGAGCATGAAAGAGTCAAAGTCTTGTTAAATGAAGACCTTATTTGAAGCTGAATTTCTCTTCTCTATTACTGTTTTCATGTTCTATAGTTAGAGTTTAAGTTATAAATGTTAATCAAAGCCTCGTATTCCTTTGAAATATAGTGTGTGAGAATGATTTGGTGTCGTACTTTGCATTCTGTGTCCATAATTGAACATTGGATTTTAATTATTTTAGTTTACGTTGGCTGCTGCATCAGGTTGTTAATCTTTGTGAACGTTTGAGAATTACTCAGATTTGGTCTTGGAATTCATAGTCGATACTCTAGGGCAATCTGTCTTGAAATTGGTTTATATTTTTCGCTGCAGTTAGTTGATATTTTCATATGATTTGTGTTTAATTAGCTAAAAATAGAAATACCAGCTGTTATAGCATGAAGTCCTGCATGTATAAGATTCAGGACTGCATATCTGACTTTAACATGATTTGGGATGATTTTGATAGTTGTTGATTATACTAACTAGCTAATTCTATATATGGGCCATTCGTGTATTAGCTTAAGACATTAAATGTGTATTAATTGAAGAATCTATTCCCTCACCATTACTGTGAAAATATTTGGATTTGGGCGTGATTCTCTGCATATCATGCATTTAAATTTGCCTATTCATGCTTAAGTTCTTTAATGTGCAAAAGGCTGTGAAAGGACTTTGAGATTGCAATTAGATCTAGGTTGGTCTTCCCTAGAATTGTAATGTGCATAGTTTAAATTCAAATGACGAATGACTTGTGCATAGAATTTCACCAGCATGATCATAAATTTTATTGGGCTTAACTCGCATGTTTGAACAGTCAGCCATCGGTTGGCTTCAAGAGCTTGGCATTGGGCATCGTTTCCAGGCCTCATATTGGGACTATGGCCTTTAATTTGAAATATTCATTTTGTCATTTATTTGAGGTGAGGGTAAGTCATACTAGGTAGTACAAAATAATTATGGCCCTTGTGTTGATTAAGTTATACAAATATGGTCGGAATTCGTAGCAAACCTTTAGGGTCGTTAAAATACGATTGTGCTTTCCTATATGTTTGCGTAACATGACTATAATCCTAAAATTAATTTGGAGTATGCATTCGCGCAACTTCGATCAAATCATTTCTCAATAATAAAATGGGTTACAAGCTTTTAATTTTTTTAGTTTATATAGTTCATTAAACCACCTTGTATTTTCATGACTTAGATGTAAAAATGGTTAATATTTCATAGAATATCCTTTAGGGCCGTCTTAAAATACTATCGTAATTGTGTATACGTTCGCGTATAATAATTACGGTTCTAAAAACAAAATCGGAGTATGCGTTCGCGCAACTTCGTCGCAAACTTTTTTAATAGTAATTAAAGTGTTAGCAATTGTGGATACGTTCGCACATGATTTTTGACGTACCAAACAAGCAGGTATACCTAGGCGTAACCCGTTTCAAGATAATTTTCTAATTAAAAGCGGTGAAGGAAGTAAAAGCACATAGGTTCTAAAATCAGTAATTATATAATTTCATTAGCCAAGTATTATCAAAGCGACCATGCTAGAACCACGGAACTCGGGAATGCCTTACACCTTCTCTGGGGTTAACAAAATTCCTTACCCAGAATTCTGGTTCGCGGACTGTATACAGAGTCTTTTCCTTTATTCGGGATTTAAACCAGTGACTTGGGACACCATAAATCTCCCACGTGGCGCCTCTAATTTTTAATTAAATTATCTTGTTTCAATTTTCACTTAAATTGGAAAAAATCTCATTTTATTATATCCCTTCTGGGGGTGTTGTAAGAAAAAGGAGGGGTGACAGCGGGCATTAGCATCCATACCAACGAGACAACGAGGTAGCCTTGTAGGATCCGCATGCCCAAAGTCTCCTCTATCTTTACTTTCAGTATGTTATCTCATTGTATTCGAGACAAACGGTTTATATTATCTTTCAAACGGTTGTATTTAGTATTCTTCAAAGTTTGTGAGTATTGTGACACCAGTTCTTGGGTAGAGGTTTATGTTGGATTTCCATATTTTGTTTAGTCTATCAATTTAAGCCTTCCGATTACTTGATTTATTCCGCTGTATTAATGTTATTACTATAAATTGCTAACAGAATAATTTTGAATAACGAAAAAAGATAGGTAGAATTATTTTCTCTTGCTCCTATTAGTATGCGCCATCACGACTCCCGAGGTTGGAAAATCCGGGTCGTCACAAATTGGTATCATAGCTCTAGGTTTTATAAGTCTCAAAACTCACGGATGAACTTTGTACAGTCTGAAGGATCAGTATGGAGACATCTGTATTTATCCCCTAGAGGCTATAGAGTTAGGAAAATTTCACCTTTGTTCTTTCCCGTCGTGCAAATTTCTTCTTCAAATGCTAATTGAATTTCTACTCGGTTCTTCCGCATATCGAAAGAACACGCGCTTCCTCATCTACCACTCAGTAGCCCGAGGCCCCACTAGCAGCTCCCACTAGGGGTAGAGGGCGAGCTGAGGTCGTCCTAGAGGCCGAGGTAGGGGCAGAGCTCAGTCCTGAGCAGCAGCACCAGCGACGGATCCGCAGGTTAATGTTGAGGAGGAGGTTCCACCCTCAGCAGCTCTAGTGGGCCTAGCGCGGGTCCCAGAGGGGTTCATTGCCACCCCAATTCTTCAGGACACTCTGGTCCGATTAGTAGGCCTTGTGGAGAGTGTCACCTGAGCGGGTTTGCTTCCAGTAGCACCAACCATTTCTAAGGCTGAAGGAGGGACTCCAAATCCTGCTGCGCGCACTCTAGAGCTAGTAGCTCCAAGGTTCAGGTTGTGGTGGTTCAGCCAGCTATGGTAGTTCAGCCAGGTATAATGGATCAGCGTCTATGTCCAGCGATGCTCTGTGGAGGTTAGACAAATTCACCAAACTCTTAACTACCACATTCAGCGGTGATTCTTCAGAGGACCCTAGGTTTTTTTTATATAGCTGCCATGAGGTTCTTCGGACTATGGGTATTGTGAAGACCATCAGGGTCGACTTTGCCACCTTTCATCTATCTGGATCTTCCAAGACTTGGAGGAGGGACTATTGTTTAGCCAGACCAGCAGGGTCGCCATCTTTGACTTGGGACCAATTTGCAGAGTTATTTTTGGAGAAGTTTCTTCCAGTCATTCAGAGGGAGGCTCTTCGCAGGACGTTTGAGCGCCTTCAGCAGGGTTCTATGTAATTTACCCAGTATGAGACCCAGTTCATTGATCTATCTCGGCATTCCATTGTTATACTCCCCACCGAGAGAGAGAGGGCGAGGAGTTTTATTGATGGTTTGGTTCAGCCGATTCATCTCCAGATGGCTATGTAAGCCGGGAGTGAGATCACTTTTAGAGGCGTCCAATGTAGCCCACCGAGTTGAGATGGCTCTGTCATAGGGAGGTGGCCATAGGTGATATAAGAGTCCCCATCACTCAAGCCGATTCAGCGGTAGCTCGTCTGGAGGTAGAGTTCCTATGGTAGAGGCCATCCTCCAAGACCTTTTCAATAAGACCTCCAGGTTTCCCACGGTACTTCAGGTGGTCGTGGTTCTCAGACATACTATTCTGATCAGCAAGTTTATAGTTCACCATCAGCTCCTATTAGTGCACCGTCGATTCAGAGTTTCAAGGGGGTCATTCAGGCCGCCAGGGTTAGCCACAGTTTCCTCGGGCACATCATTCGGGTGGATGTTATGAGTGTTGAGTATGGCCACATCAATAGGGCTTACCCTAGGTTGAGAGGTACTCAGTCGCAGCAGTAGGGTTCTCGTGCCATAGTACCGGCACCAGGTGTTCCACAATCCTCTCAGCCAGCTAGAGGTGGAGGTAGAGGTCATAGAGGTGGAGCTCAGACCGTCAGGGATGGAGGTCAGCCAGCAGGCGGCCGTCCCAGAGATATTGCTCATGGTAGTAGGGCCCAACCCCGATGTTATGCACTTCCAACCAGGCAAGAGGCTGAGTCTTTAGATGCAGATATCACATGTACTATTCTGGTTTGTGATAGAGAGGTTTCAGTGCTATTTGATCCAGGGTCTATGTATTCGTATGTGTCTTCTTATTTTGCACCGTACCTGGTTCATCCTAGTGATCCACTGGGTGTTCATGTATCTGTGTCTACACCAGTGGGTGAATCTATCGTGGTCGATCAAGTTCATCATTCCTATATTCTGGTAATTGGGGGTCTTGAGGCCCTTGTTGATTTATTACTTTTGGATATGGTCGACTTTGATGTCATATTGGGGATGGACTGGCTATCTCCGTATCATGCTATCTTGGATTGCCATGCGAAAAATGTGACCTTAGCTTTGCTGAATTTGCCTCATCTAGAGTGGGAGGGAATTCTGGGTCATTCTAACCGTAGTGTTATTTCATATGTTAAGGCACAACGTATGGTCGAGAAGTGGTGTTTGGCCTATTTGGCTTATGTTCATGACTTCAGTGCTAAGGTTTCCCCTATTGATTCTGTGCCTGTGGTTCGCGACTTTCCTGAGGTGTTTCCTTCAGACCTGCCGGGTATTCCACCCGACAGGGATATTGATTTATCACCAGGCATACAAAACCCATTTCTATTCCTCCATATCGTATGGCCTCACCAGAATTGAAGGAGCAGTTGCAGAATTTATTTGAGAAGGGTTTACATTAGACCCAGCATTTTGCCGTGGGGAGTTACGATGTTATTTGTAAAGAAAAAAGATGGTTCGATGAGAATGTGCATTGACTACCGGCAATTGAACAAAATTACATTCAAGAATAAGTATCCACTTCCACGGATTGATGATTTATTTGACCGGCTTCAGGGTGCCAAGGTGTTTTCATAAATGGACTTGAGATCTGCCTATCATCAATTGAAGATTAGGGCATCCAACATCCCTAAGACAGCTTTCCGCATTCGGGTTTCCAAATGCCCCAACAACGTTTATGGACTTGATGAACCGAGTGTTCAGGCCTTATTTAGACTTGTTCGTGATAATCTTCATTGATGACATATTGATATACTCCCACAGTCAGGAGGACCATGAACAGCATCTCAGAGTGGCTCTTCAAATTTTGAAAGATACTCAACTATATGCAAAATTTTCAAAGCGTGAATTCTGGTTGAGTTCAGTTGCATTCCTGGGTCATGTTGTGATGGCAGAGGGTATTCAGGTTGATCTGAAGAAGATAAAGGCAGTCAATTGGCCTAGACCAACATCGGCCACAAAGATCCAGAGTTTATTTGGATTGGCGAGTTACTATCGACGGTTCGTGGAGGGGTTTTCATCTATTGCAGCCCCGATGAACAGATTGACTCAAAAGGGTGCCCAGTTCAAATGGTCGGATGAATATGAGGCGAGCTTTCAAAGCCTCAAGACAGCACTGACTACGATATCAGTATTAGTTTTGCCTACAGGTTCATGGCCTTATACAATGTCTTGTGATGCTTCCTCTATTGGGCTTGGTGCAGTGTTAATGCAAGATGGCAAGGTCATTGCCCATGCTTTGAGGCAGTTGAAGATTCATGAGAAGAACTATCCAGTGCATGATTTGGAGTTGGCAGCTATTGTTTACAGATTGAAGGGTTTGGAGGAATTATCTGTATGGCGTGACATGTGAATTATTCACTGATCACAAGAGTCTTTAGTACTTGTTTAAGCAGAAAGAGTTGAATTTGAGGCAAAGAAGGTGGTTGGAACTATTGAAGGATTATGATATCACCATTTTATATCACCCGGGGAAGGCCAATGTGGTGGCCGATGCTTTGAGTAGAAAGTCAGCACTATGGGCAGTCTTACTTATATTCCGATCAGTCAAAGGCCGCTTGCTTTGGATTTTCAGGCTTTAGCCAACCGATTTGTGAGGTTGGACATTTCTGAGCCTAGTCGAGTGTTAGCTTGCACGGTCGCTCGTTCTTTGTTATTAGAGTGTATCCGTAATTGACAGTTTGATGATCCCCGTTTATGCATCCTTAAAGACATGGTCCAGAGAGGAGGTGCCGAGCAGGTCACTTTAGATACTGATGGAGTTTTGAGATTGCAAGGGCGATTTGTGTGCCAAATGTTGATGGGATTCGAGAGTTGATTCTAGAAGAGGCCCATAGTTCCTAGTATTCTATTCATCCAGGCGCAATGATGATATAACAGGATTTACGGCAACATTATTGGTGGTGTAGAATGAAGAAGGATATTGTGGCATATGTAGCACGATGTTTGAATTATCAGTAGGTTAAGTATGAGCATCAGAGGCCTTTATTTCAGAGAATTATGCTTCCCGAGTGGAAGTTGGAGCGGATCACCATGGACTTCATTACTGGACTTCCGTTGACTCGGAAGAAGTTTGATGCAGTTTGGGTCATTATTGATCGGCTGACCAAGTCAGCACATTTCATTCCTGTAGCAGTCTCCTATTCATCCGAGAGGTTAGCTGAGATTTATATCCGAGAGATTGTTCGCCTTCATGGTGTGCCGGTATCTATCATTTCGGATTAAGGTACGTAGTTTACCTCACGTTTCTGGGAGGCAGTTCAGCGAGAGTTAGGCACCCAGATGCAGTTGAGCATAAGATTTCATTCTCAGACGGATGGGCAGTCCGAGCGGACTATTCAGATATTGGAGGATATGCTCTGAGCTTGTGTTATTGACTTTGGAGGTTCGCGGGCAGTTCTTGCCTTTGCCAGAGTTTGCCTACAACAACATCTATCGGTCGAATATCCAGATGGCTCCTTATGAAGCTTTATATGGTAGGCGGTGTTGATCTCCGGTTGGATGGTTTGAGTTGGGAGAGGCTCGGTTGTTGGGTACAGATCTGATTCAGGAGGCCTTGGACAAGGTCAGGATCATTCAGGATAGGCTTCGCACAGCTCAATCCTGGCAAAAGAGCTATGTAGATCGTAAGGTTCGAGATGTAGCTTTCACGGTTGGTTAGCGGGTATTGCTCCGAGTGTCGCCTATGAAGGGCATGATGAGATTTAGGAAGAAGGGCAAGCTTAGCCCGAGGTTTATTGGCCCACTTGAGATTCTTGAACGAGTTGGAGATGTGTCTTATATACTTGCATTGCCTCCTAGCTTATTAAACATGCATCCAGTATTTTATGTGACCATGCTTCGAAAATATCACGGCGATCCATCCCACGTCCAGTACTGTCCATTTGGGCAAGGATTTGTCTTACGAGGAGGAGTCGTTGGCTATTTTAGACTGGCAGGTTTGTTAGTTGAGATCCAAGAGTTTTCCTTTTGTTTGTGTTCCGTGGAGAGGTCAGCCTCTTGAGGCTTCGATCTGGGAGTCCGAGTCCGATATGTGGAGCTGTTATCCCCATCAATCCCCCGACTCAGGTACTTCCTTTTTTTGCCCGTTCGAGGACGAACGATTGCTTAAAGGTGGAGAATGTGACAAACAAAAGGGTTATCACTTGTTTTCTTATCCATTATGAGCTTTCGAGGCATTGCATACCTCATTTATAGCTACCTCAATTTGCATGCATAGTCCATACACGTAGCTGGAAGCTCAAATATGAAATTCTGTGAAAATTTACTAAGTATTGATATTAAAATGAATAAATTTGACTCGGTCATTTAGGGTAAACGGACCTGATTCCGTGATTTGGCGGTCTTGGGAGGTCCGTAAAAAAATATGGGACTTCGGCGTATGCTCGGAATAGAATTCCGATGTCCTAGGCCCGAGAAAAGTATTTTTGAATAAAATTGTTTTCTGAAAATATTTTACGAAAATGAAAAAGAAATTTGATTTAAAAGTAATGGTATCGGGCCCGTATTTATGTTATGGCATCCGGTACAGGTCTTATATGTGGTTATGCGCTTCTTGTAAAGTTTGGTTGAAAACGGACATCGTTTGACGTGTTTCGGACTTAGAATGGAAAATTTGAAGTTTTATGAAACTTGAAAGAATTTTTGTATTTTAAGGCTTGATTCATTATTCTTTATGTTATTTTAGCGATTCAATCGCACGGTTAAGTTCTTAGGATGTTTTTGAATTAGGGCGCATATTTGGTTTAGAGCCCTGAGGGCTCCGGTGAGTTTCAGATAGGCATCATAGTGTTTTGGACTTAGAAAAGTCTGGTATTTTAGCTGATTGCTGGTATATGGTATATTGCTCTATGCGATAATAATACTTCATCCGCGATCGCATAGCTTGCCCCCTTTCTTCTACGCGATCGCATCTCACCCTTCGCGATCGCAGTGGTCATTTCTCCCTTCCTCTATGCGATCGTATCCCATGCTCCGCGATCGTATAGGGTAAATTTTGCCCAGTGATTTTTAAGTACTAAAATAGAACATATATGGGATTTTCATCCCATTTCTCCAATCCTCTCTTCTCCACAACTTCTAGGAGATTTTTGGGGCATTTATTCATTAAACTTTATTGGGTAAGTTTTTCTTAACTCGTTTTCTTCATTTTCCATCAACATCAATTGAATTCATAGGCCTAAACATGTGAAAATAGGTAGAAAATTAGAGAAATGGGTAAGGTTAGGGTTTCAAATATTTCATGAATTAGACCTCGTTTTGGGGTTAAACTTGAGAGCAAATTATATATTAGGGATCGGGGGTGAATGAGTCATCGGAATTTGGTTCGAGCCTCGTGTTTTGACCAAGCGGGCCTGGGGTCAATTTTTAGAATTTTGGACAGAACGTTTAGGAAAATATATTTAACCATTTGGATTGGATTATTGAGTATTATTGATGATATTAAATCAATTGTGAATGGATACGACTGAATTGGTGCCAAATTTGAAAGAAACGCGTTACTTAAAGATTGAGTTGGCCATAAACTTTTGAGGTAAGTGTTTGGTTTACCCTAGCTTGAGGGAATAGGAGTTGAGTCATATTTGTTCATTGCTATTTGTCGAGTACGACATATAGGCAAGGTGACGAGTATCTACACATTGATGTCTAGCATGGCCATAAGTCTTTATATTGCGAATATTTAAATTTTTCCATATCTTACTTGATTAAATGGTGACTTTAATATGTTGTGAAGAACATGTGATATTAGAAATTTGAGGGGCATTGTCCCGTGTTATAAAATGAATTACAAGTGAGAATTGAAAGAAAGAGAATGAATTTATTGAATTAACCCCTTGCCGATGGTATTGGTGGAATTGTTGATATATCTCTTGCCGATAATTTTATTGTTTATTTGGACGAGGAAGAGTGATAAAGTGCGAAAGGGTGATACCGTGCATTAAATAATAAATGATATGGATCGGGTTGCACGCCGCAACAATTGTTAAATGATAAATAATATGGATCGGATTGCATGCCACGACATGATTAAATAATAAATGATATGCATCGAGTTGTGCGCTGCAACAGATATAAAATGATAAATGATATGGATCGGATTGTACGCCGCGACATGATTAAATAATAAATGATATGGATCGGGTTGCACGCCGCAACATATATTAAATGATAAATGATATTTCTGGATCAGGTTGCACACCATGACAATATTGTTATACGTTAGGATCGGGTTGTGCGCCACAACAATTATCGGCCTCAGTATGTTTATTTCGGGTGTTTGTTGTTTTTTGCTGCCACTGCCCTTAAATTGAGGTTTACTATTCGTAATTGTTATCTCCCCACCATATGTTTTTCCCATACTTTATTAACTATTTGTTTCCTCTATTTCCTAGATGTCCATGTATATATATTTTAAACTGCACATGCTTATGTGAGCGTCTGGTTCTAGCCTCGTCACTACTTCGCCGGGGTAGGCTAGGCACTTACCAGCACATGAGGTCGGTTGTGCTGATATCATACTCTGTGGTCTTTTGCATAGATACAGGTCTCGGACAGCAGGAGCAGTATCGCGGGCATTAGCATTAAGGCCAATGAGACAACGAGGTAGCCTTGCAGGCGTCCACAGGCCCGACGTCTCCTCTATCTTTACTTTCAGTCTAGTATCTCATTGTATTTGAGACAAATAATTTATATTATCTTTCAGATGGTTGTATTTAGTATTCTTAGAAGTTCATGAGTATTGTCACACCAGTTCTTGGATAGACGTTTATGTTGGATTTCCGTATGTCATTTAGTCTATTAATTTTAGTCTTCCCCTTGCTTAGTTTATTCCGTTGTATTAATGTTAATACTGTTAAATTGCTAAAAGAATAATTTTGAAGAACGAAAAATATAGGTAGAATTGTCTTTCCTAGCTCCTATTAGTATGAGCCATCACGACTCCCGAGGGTGGGAAATCCGGGTCGTGATAGTTTAGGCTTAATATTGCAACTCTCTGTATATTTCATTAGAAGACTTATCTTCAATACATTATTCTTTATGATTCATTATTTCAGGGTCTGATAGCATTTTAGGATTTGGTCATGAAGTCCGCAAGCATGCCATGTCAGTAAAATCTGTATTAATAGAACTCAAAAGAGAATACGAAATGTGACAAGATTAAGAAAAGAAACATTCCTAGACAATGAAATATAAATTTCATTTGATTTTTTTAAAATTTTTAAAGATTGAAGGGTTTACATTAGAAAGTAAGACAATAAAGAAAAATATCCGGATTACACCCTGAAATAAATCAAAAGCAAAAAAGAGAGCAAGACCGGCTACTGAGACTCCCATCTGATGGGAAACTTTCAGGCTTGGGGACCATTTTATAGCTTTTCGTTTGTCTCGGCAATGGATGCAACGGAATTCAATGCCGGTTCAAATTTCTCATCTTCACAAATCATTCCGACTATTGGCCCATTGTCTTGTGCAAGCAACAGATTGTTCATCACATCAAGAGCTTCTTCATCCAAAAAAATAATTCTTTCAGCTTCAATCAAATCTTCAACTGCCCTTTTGAGGGTCCAACAGTCTTTTGTACTGTGTCTCACTGCTCCAGAGTGGTATTTACATCTAGCATCAGTTTGGTGCAAGGGGGACTCGGGGTTCAACTAGTTCGGGGCCACTGGCTGCAATAGAATCTAGCCTGATTAACTTTCGGAACAAGCTTGAATATGATTCACCAATAAGGGTGAACTGATTCTTTCTGAAAGGCTCTCTTGGGCGAGAATTGTGTTGGGGATTATTTGGTTGAGTATTAAATGGAGCTTGGTAAGGATGTGTATTTTTGGGAGGTGGAGTTCAATTTTGTGTATAATGTTGTGGCCGTGTACAAGGTTGCGCATTCATTACCGCATACCAATAAAACCAACCACCTGAACAGAACCTAGCTAATTTGCTCACACCACAACCTTATTAGTTTGGAGACATTTAACATATATGAAATCACATGTTGGGATGCAATGCACCTAGAAGTTAAACGCTTCTACCAAGTGTTTGAACAGTTGCATGTTTCATCCCGGTCTTAACTAACTCTTTCAGTATGTACCACTTTTCTTTTATTTCTGCCTCTCATAAATCACTCTTGAGTTAATTTTTTCTATTTTTGCTGCCCTTTTATTATTTTTTTTGGGCACTCTCTTTTTTTTCTTCTTTTTTTTTTCTCAATTTGTTTTTAATTTAATTTTCATTCAATTAATTCTATGGCTATGATCGAATCCAATGGGGATTGCCTACATATCATGACGCCGCATGAATCAGATCTTACGTAGTTCAGCAAGGCCGAAAATGGAACAACTAATTTCTTTTTTTTGCCTCTTAGTTTTTGAAAGAGGGACCTTTTGTTTAAAAAAAATATTTTGCATTTTGATTTTTTTATTTTACAAAAGTACTTCTAAAGAAAAGCAAAATATTTTTTGGACTTCAATTTTCAAATATTTTTTACATTTACGAAAGAAATACATTTAAAGAATGAAAAGAATATTTTTTTGGATTCTTTTTTTTAATAATAATTTTTGGAAAAATGCTCCAAAACAAAGAAAACCCGTATGAAATACTCCAGAAAGAAGGAAATTACCTTTTTTGAGTTTTAAAAACTTCTTTTTCTTTGAATTTTCTAAGGAAATATTTCTAAAGGAAAATATTTTTGATTTTTTTGAAAATTGGGTTACTTTTTTTTTTTAATGAAAATTAATCTTTACAACTCACATATATATACTATTTTTGTTTGCACTAAACTATGAGAATGGTTCCCTTTTTTTCTTTAATAATTCTGCTAAACTAATTTTCTAAAGCCGGTCGGCAATGCAAGTAAGCCTTCCAAATGATGTATCAAGTAGCACATATGTGAACATGATGGTCTCAAATAGGATACCTGTCTTATAGGGACCCGACCCCTGTGCAAAATTTCGCTAAGTCGAATGATGCAAAACAAAAATGATCGTACTAGGGATAATAAGGTATGTGGCTTGTTCTTTTAGGTTTTCTTTTTTAAATCCTATAGGAGAAAGTATCTAAACTGGCTTACTCGAGCGGACAACTCGAGCCGAGGAGCGTCAGTGTTTCGGCCGTATAACGGTTCCGACTTTACTGGTGGTTCTCCATGCCTAAATACGTGTGACTAAATTTTTCACCAGGAGCAGGTCTGCACACTGGCTATATCTGAGACAGAAAATTTTGTGGAGCTGGTTAGCACACACAACACTATTACTTATCAGAAGACTCAGATGGGGTGAGAGATAAGACAATTTATATATACCGTTAAGACAATATCAAAGAAGTAAAAAGCGAACAAGTAGCACATTAGGCAATACCAAAACTGGGAATGTAGTCAAAGCTGTCTTGAGTTTTCTGAAAGCTCTCCTCGCACGCTTCCGGCCACTGGAATGGAGCACCCTTCTGGGTCTGTCTGGTCATATGGGCTGCAATAGATGAAAACCCCTCCGCAAACGACGGTAGTAACCAGCCAAGACAAGGAAACTGCCGATCTCTGTAGCTGAGGAGGGTCTGGGACAACTCTACACTGATCCTTGCTTCTTTAGATCCACCCAGGTACCATCACTCGATACCACGTGGCCTAAGAATGCCACATAATACATCCAGAGCTCATATTTTGGAAACTTGCATATAATTTCTTTTATATTAGAGTCTGAAGCACTGTCCTCAGGTGCTGCTCATGATCTTCCCGACTACAGAATACAGCAGAATGTCATCAATAAAGACAATGACAAAAGAGTAGAGATATGGCTGGAATATACTATGTATTAAATGCATAAATGTTGTTGGGGCATTGGTCTGCCCAAATGACATAATAAGAAACTCGTAATGACCATACCGAGTCCTGAAAGCAGTCATCGGGATACCTGGATCCCAAATATTCAATTAATGGTAACCTGAGCGCAAGTCAATCTTAGAAAACACCCTTGCACCCTGAAGCTAGTCAAACAGATCATCAATACGCGGAAAAGGATAACAGTTCTTCCTTGTAGGCTTGTTTATCGGCGATAATCAATACATTTACGTATGGAACCATCCTTCTTCTTCACAAACAAGACATGATCACCCTAAGATGATACACTAGGATGAATAAAATCCTTATCAAGCAAATTCTTGTAACTGGTCCTTCAACTTAACCAAATTTTCCACCTCATCCTTAGTCTATAATCCTTAGGACAGGATCCAATCTTCAAAATCACCCATTTGTCATAGGATACGAATTCCACATCATCACTCGGCATTAGTCTTATTTCAACACACTTTAACGTTTAATAGTGCTTAAATACTTCGAAACTATTTTCTTTGGGATGTTACATTCTCCCGCACTTAGGGTTATTCATCCTCAAATACGCAATGTAACTTATCTCTTTCTTCACACATCTTATTTTTCTAACTCCCAAAATTTTTCAGAAATTTCGACAGAACCTCCCTTGTAATTGGGCCTATCCACCTGCCAGAGTAACACCAAAACAACTCCTAACAACACATCCACAACCCAATGGAACACCACAGTGTATATATCACTAACACTAATCTCAACATTACAAGGGTCGCATTATCATAATGATATCGAGACATGAAACACATCATATATATGCCCATAACCACGTCTCTGGCCATAAAAGTCATTCCTAAATAACAACATTTCCAATTAGCCTTATGTTAACCAACATATTATTTCAAACCTCCACTTCACTCACAACAAGGCATGGAAACCTCATAATTACTCACCTGAATTAATGAGTCACATTTATCGCCACCTGGGCGCCCGTCTCATAGGCTAAAACTCGACGTTTACAACATAAAAAATGGCTGAATATGAACAAAACATTTACAAGAATTGTCAAATAAGCCTAACAGGCATGACTCCCATTTAAAATATAGTACAAGATTTTTTTTAATTTCGTAAAAGGAGAATTTTGAACACATAAATCTTTCACTACCAGGACCTTGTGCTTATATAACATCCATTGCAGCTTCTAGCTTGGTTTAAAATATTTCACATTACATAAAAATTTGAGGATCTCATCCTCAACTCTGAATCACAAGTATTTGCACATTGTGCCAACTGAAATTTTCATTTCCTTTCTTTCTTTTTTTTTAAAAAATAATCTTCGTCAAAGAAGATCACAAATTATAATGAACTCATAACGATAGGGCATAAAATTCACATTTGAATTTAATTATCCCAAAATCACATCAAAACCCACTGTAATAAGTGTAGAAAGTCTCTTTTAGCCTCATAGCTATTCTTAGTGACCAACACATAATGATAGAGATGGCCATCTCCATATAATATCGTCACATGTGTATTCACATAAGTAGATTTCCATATTACAAAGCTCACTCGTGAGTGGAGCATATTAAGAGGACTCGCCTCAATTTTCAGAATCAAAACAAGTTAAGGGAAAAAAATATTTTTATGACATTTAGAATTGTATTGTAATGACACCATCTCGTGTAGTGGCCTTAGCCACACCATAGCAATTATATCAATGGGTCGGGCCTCCACCTCTCAGGTGACATATACTCGCTTGCCCTCCATCTCTAACTTGTAGTGTATATAGATTAGTAACTATAATGGAGTGTGTTGACCGAGTGTTCTGATGAAATAGATTTCTCCCAAGTCTTGGACAATTTCTCATGATGTTTCTAGTATCACCACATTCATAACAACCCATCTGTAGTTCGGCTACTCATACTGAGTCTGTGCCGGATAACTAGAATAACCATGTAAGGAATGCCATGCTAGTGGTGCATTAAAAGATGAATATCCCATGAGAGTGCCGTGATTAACTGGAGCACTACGCGTATTCTGAAATTGTTTCCATTTTCGTGCTGATACTGAAATGTAGAATTCTCATGGACATAGGGATATCTAAAGTCCCAACATCATCCTATACAAATCTCAACTCTTACTCATATACAAGTTTCAAAGAACTTTTGAATACCACATAAATACATCTCAGGTCAAATCTGATATGACACATGACCCACAATTTGATCGTTGATAGTGAACTCTCTTCACTTTAGTGCAAAGCCATAAGATACATCTCCATACTCCACAATACTAACCTTCACCGCTCATACGTCACTATCATAAGACACCTCAACTGTTCTATTGGCATATGTCGTTCTTAGGACAGTTAAACTCACTTCCTCTAGTATCTCGGTTGCTAGTTGTACCCTTCGCTAAATAGACATCTCATATAAACCACATAGTCTCTATTACCACCAACTATCTTTAGATCTACATCCACCTTGTGACTCTACCATTACTATGATGATTAGACAATTAAGTAAACTTTCTTAAGACTGTACTTATTAACCAGATGTCATAACTTATTGCACCCCCATGTGCACAATTAAATGATCTCTCAATACTTCTGCATTATTGATATGGATGACACGCGGTAATAATGGTTGAGAAAATTATTGGCTCCCTTATAATCCTTCGGTAGCATCATGAATCGTCGGTGCATAATTGATACTGAGTGTGCAATTTCAATACACGAGTGGATGCAAAAAGAATATATTATATAAGCTCCAAACTGAATAAATGACGCACGATAAGGAATGAAATGAAGTGGAATTTTCTTAACGGTTACATAGTCTCTCGTAGATAAGTACAGACGTCTCCGTACCGATCAGTGAGACTCTAATAAACCGACCTGTGTTCCATGACTCCTATGAACCTAGAGCTCTGATACCAACTTGTCACGACCCCAGTTCGCCCTTCATGAACATGTCGTGATGGCACCTAGTCCCTCCGACTAGGTAAGCATAACAATGCAGAAATAACATAACTTGCGGAAATAAATAACTAAAAATTCAAGCAGCTAAGAGAAACTGTGTATAAGTTCCTCTTGGCATATACAACTCAAAAATGCAGAAGTTTATAATATCACCCTAAAACCCAAAAACTCATATGAAACACATGCTTATATAAATGTAATACACTGCTCTAACTCCAGAATGTCTAGACAACTGTAAGAAAGGAGAGACTGTCTACTAAAGCTGGAATAAGATAGAGACTCCTAGTTTGCAAACGCGGCAGATATACCTCGAAATCTCCGCTAGATCCCTCCGCCTCGAGGGTAGTACGCTTGGGTGGAGGTACCTGAATCTGCACATGAAAAACATGCGCAGAAGGGGCATGAGTACACCACATCGATACTCAGTAAAAGCCAAGCCTAACCTCGGTTAGGTAGTGATGAGGAAGTTCAGGACCTACTAAGATAAAATATAATAATAAAGCTGATAACAGTATGAAACAAGCAGAAATAATGAGATACAACTATGCAGTAAGTCAGATTATACAAATAACAATTAACACACAGAGAATAAGATAACACAGAGTAAAACAACTCAATATCTTTACCAATAATGAGGATCTCCCAGGATACCGTCCTGTAGTCCATTTTATCAATCTGTCCGAGGAGCTCCCGAGATACAGTCCTGTAGTCCACCATATGAGTATATCTGAAGGATCTTCTGGGATATCGTCCCGTAGTCCAACTATCAATGAGTATATCTGACGGATCTCCCGGATACCATCTCGTAGTCCAACTATCAATGTGCAGGGGGATCTACCGGGAATCTAACTCTTAGTCCCAAAGTAAATGTGCAAGGGGATATATCGGGAATCAAACCCACATTCCCAAAATAAATATGCAGGGGGGTCTATCAGGAATCGAACCCACAGTCAAAGTAAACAAATAAGGGAGGAGCTACCAGAATCCCACATCTGTAGTCCCAATGTAAATGTGCAACCATAATCAGAGAATATTCAGAAAATAAAGTACAACAATAGAAAGCAGCAGATAGTTATAGCCAAACATGCTTCACATAGTACAATTAAGGCAACTTAAGCAAATAGGCGATTTGGATCAACTAAACATGCTTCTCTAAACTAACACAGGCTATAATGGCAATTAGAATAAAGCGAATAGGAAAGAATCCCAGTTGGAATATTTTAAGTAAAAATCGGGTTTTCAACAATTAGCTCAAGTACGCACTCGTCACCTCACGTACAAGGTATTCGATTACCAAATATCACATCCTAAGGGGAAGGGTTCCCCCACACAAGGTTAGTCGATAAATAGGATTTTAACGCGTTTCATGCCCCTAATTGCCTATGCTGTGAGCATAATTTGCTACAAAATAGTCCCAAAATGCTTACTGTGCTTGATTGCAGGTTTGAGTGACAAAGTGACGAAATATCAAATATCGGCTCAACACAGAGTGAAGACTGCTCAAGTATCAAAGACCAGTGAAGTGGTGGAAAGAAGGAGCTAGTGCGGACTGCACAATTGTGCATGCAGCCGCACTAGAGAGTTCAGAGGAGTGCACAGTTAAGATTGAAACTACGCGGCGCGGTTGGATTTACGCGGCCCACGTCCATCTCGCACGGCCGCACCATCATGCCATGCGGTCCGCGCCTAGAGGGTTCAGAGAAGATAAGTTTGGGCAAGGCTCAGCCACGCGGCAACGATCAACTTCACGCGGTCTGGGCCAGATCTCCTTGTGGACGCGCCACATATTTGTGCGGTCCACGCCAGCCACTTCAGAGAGATAGACATGGAAGTCAAACCAGCCAGTGCGACATCGGTTGTAATTGTGCGGCCCATACTGACCCTGCAGGGGCAATTTTATCCAGTTTTTCCAGCCCACTATAAATAGTATATTTTACCATACTTAGGTTAAGTTATATGTATTGAACAGAGTTGCGCTCATGAGGACCGATATTTTAGCCTCTTTTGGCACTCTAGCATTAATTTCTCCATAGATTCTTATAGTTTTACTTTAGATATTAATTAATATGGTTATTTCTTGTTTTATTTCTTCTGTTTCTTTTTCAATTATGTCTAGCTAAACCCATTAGCTAGGATTGTAGCTCAACCCTAGTGTGGGTAATTGATGGGTGTTGCTTTCTAATGATGGATTGATATTGGGTATTTGTTATTTGGGATAATTTTATGCTTTAATTAAGGATTGGTGGTTGCAAACATTGATTCTAGCTTAGTGGGTTTTGACTCTTCTTGAGAAAGAGAGTCTATGACTCCAAAATATATCCAACAAGAATTGGGATGGACCCATGAGCGGTAGTCCCAATTAACGCGTTAAATCTCGAGAGAGTAATCACCCTACTTGACCCTAGTTGCTTGGTCTAATTGGCCTACCCAATTGGTCTCGAGAGAGTTAATTGGGCAAAATTGCTCTCTCTACCGAGAGGTGTGAGAGTGTGTACAATTGCGCAATGGTTATAACATAAATCCCAAATATGTCAATCTATTATTAGTAGTTTCTACCCGTTAGTTAACCACCTAGGTGATGCCACGACCATAGTGCCTTTCTCCCTATTAGTTACAAACTTGCAATATTTCCTGAACATAATTTAGTCTTAATCATTAGATTATAATAGTAGTTGTTAATACAAAAGAAAACCCAAAAATGTTAGGAGTGCAATTAGAAGTATAAACGTCGTTCTAGGCTAAACAGACAATCCAACTCTATTCCAAGCTCCATGTGAAAAATCAATCTCGAACTACTATTCGGGTAAAAGCTGTTAGCGACCCACTCTTCCTACATTCGTGTAGCATTGAGTTGGCAGCGATCACTTTTTGGCACCGTTGCTGGGAAACTTACAGTGTTGACTATCTGTGTACTAGTTTTTTATTTTGCTTCTCTTTCCTTCTTTTTACAAACTTTATTTTTGTCAATCACTCACGTACACGTGGATTTAAATGCAAATGACCCTCTTGGAAACATGGTCGTAGGGAGGAGGTTGAGGTTCTATAGGGGGTCAACACAATCAACCAATGTATTTTGAACCAATTGACTGGAGGAAATATTATGAAGCTTCCGTACAATGAAGCTTGTGATGTGTTAGATGAAATGACGGATACTTCTTCGGCATGGCAAAGTCGGTGAAACGTTCCTCAAGGTGGTCCTAATGTCATACAGTTGCATAAGGAGTTACATGATCACGACCAAGCCATTTCCAAACTTATAACAACAATGAATCAATTGGCAAAGGCGCAATTACAACAAGTCCAAAACCCGCGCCAAGTCAATGCATTGGAAGGAGTGAATATGATGAAAAGGAGGCAAATAGGGCAACAACCTCAAGGAAATTTTGACAACTATGATGATGGTGGTGGTTATTCGAATGAATGCTATGATAATCAAAGTGAGGAAGTCCAATACGTCAATAACTACCAAGGGAATAGAGGAAATCAAGGGAACCAACAATGGCGACCCCAAGGAAATTGGGGCAATCAACAAGGTGGTAATTGGTAAAGTAACAACAACCAAGGCGGAAATTCGAGGAACAAAAATTTGGGTAATCAAGGGAGTTGGAACAAAAACAACAAAAACAATTGGAACAACAACAATGGTCAAGGTGGGTGGAATAACAATGGTGGTCAAGGTAATCGAGGGAAAGGCTTTCAAAGGCCTCCGATGTTTCAACAACCTAACAACCCACCGCCATTTCAAACTCAAGGGGTCTAGTTATTCGGGAAATGATTTTGGGAGAATTGGAGTTATGTTTGAGCAAATGATGAAGAAGAACTAAGACTCCGATGCTCAATCGGCTTCCCACAATGCTTTTATCCGTAACTTGGAGGTGCAACTTGGAAAAATTTCTCATTCTTTAAATACTCACCCAAAGGGTGCTCTACCAAGTGACACGGTATTAAACCCTAAGGGTGGGCACAAAAATCATGTGATGGCGGTGACAACACGAACTGGAAGAGGCAGTGATGTGCATGCCTCAAGAAGAAACCAAGTTATGGTTGATGAAGATGAGTTGCGAGATGATGATATGCCTTTGGTGGTTGAAGATGTAGTTGAACCAAGTGTGAGCAATGATGTGCGGATTAATATTCATGAGGTTGAGGAGGAGACACAAGAGGCCGTAAACCCGTCTAGGGAACACGTGATTGATATGCCTGAGCTAGTGGTGCCCAAAGCCAAGGCACCCTTGCCTAGGCCTCCTTCGACCTATCCTTAATGGTTGGCCAAGCAAAAGGGTGAACACCAATTCAGGAAATTCATTGAGATGATGAAGAGTTTGACTATCAATGTGCCTTTAGTGGAGGCACTCGAGCAAATATCGGGGTATGCAAAGTTCATGAAGGATTTGGTTACAAAAAAGAGGTCAATGGAGTGTGAGACAATCAAGATGACTCATCAAGTATGCGCAATTATACATTTTATGGCTCCAAAACTTGAGGACCCCGGTGCATTCACTATTTCATGTACCATTTGAAGTGCCGACTTTGCAAAAGCCCTTTGTGACTTGGGGAGAGAGTATAAACTTAATGCCATATTCTGTCTTAAAGACCTTGGGTATGGAAAAACCTCGCGAACCTTTAAGGAGGCTCCAAATGGTGGATCGTTCAATGAAGCGGCCTTTGGGTATAATCGATAATGTCCTTGTTTGTGTTGATATATTCATCTTGCCGGATGATTTCATCATATTAGATTGTGAGGTGGACTTTGAAGTTCCCATAATTCTTGGAAGACCTTTCCTAGCTACGAGGAAGGCTTTGGTCGATGTTGAGTCAGGAGTGTTGACCTTCTGTGTTGGTGATTAAAATGTGGTGTTGCTTGTGTGCAAGTCTATGAGGAAACCAAATAGCACCGAGGTGTGCTCGTTTGTTGACATTGTCACGACGGTGATAGTGGATGACACAAGCACAATGATTAATGTTGAAGATCCACTTGAAGTTGTGCTTTTGACATGGATGTTAATGATGATGCCGGGAGAGTGGAATGTGTAAACGCATTGCATGGTATGGGCTCGTATTCTTATGAGCCTAGGAAGTTATCTTTGGATCTTGAGAATCGCAAAACTCCACCAACCAAGCCATCTATTGAGGAGCTCCCGTTGTTGGAGTTGAAACCACTTCCTCCTCACCTCAGGTATGAATTCTTGGGTCCTAATTTCACTTTTCCAGTTATTCTTCCATCTTGCTTGACTAACGTGCAGGTTCAAGCCACCTTGGCGGTTCTACAAGAGTGCAAGAGGGAGATTGGATGGACATTGGCCGATATTCGAGGTATAAGCCTCGCCTTTTGTATGCATAAGATCATTTTGGAGGAGGATGCGAGGCCTTCACTTGAACACCAAAGGAGACTCAACGAAGCTATGCAAGAAGTGGTTAAGAAAGAAGTTATCAAGTGGCTTGGCACCGGTGTGGTATGTCCCATTTCTGACAGTTCTTGGAGTTCTCCGGCGCAATGTGTGCCGAAAAAGGGTAGAATGACGGTGGTGACCAATGAAAACAATGCGCTTATTCCTACTCGTACCGTGACCAGTTGAAGAGTTTGTATGGATTATATAAAGCTTAACAAGGCGACTTGAAAGGATCATTTCTCTTTTCCGTTCCTTGACGAAATGCTTGATCGTCTTGCGGGCCGCTCGTTCTATTGCTTTTTAGATGGGTATTCGGGGTATAATCAAATTCTCATTACCTCGGAAGACCAAGAGAAAATGACCTTTAAATGTACTTATGGCACATCCGCATTCTCGGGGATGCCGTTTGGATTGTGTAATGTGTCGGCGACCTTCCAACATTGTATGATGGCAATTTTCACCGACATGGTGGAAGATATATTGGAGGTCTTCATGGATGATTTTAGCGTGGTTGGGGACTCTTTTGGAGAATGCTTAAAAAATTTGGACCGTGTGTTCGCCCGATGTAAAGACACGAACCTAGTTCTCAATTGGGAAATGCCATATTATATTAGAAGAGGGTATTGTGTTGGGTTGCAAGATTTCGAAGAGAGGTATTGAAGTTGACAAAGCCAAAATCAAAGTTATTTCAGGGCTACCTCCCCCTAATTCTGTCAAAAGGGTGAGGAGCTTTCCTAGGCATGTCGGTTTCTACCGAAGGTTCATCAAAGATTTTTCTAAGGTAGTTAACCTGTTGTGCAAGTTGTTAGATAAGGAGGACAAGTTTGTTTTTGACGAGAAATGCATGGAGGCTTTCAATCTTCTAAAACATAAGTTGACAACAACCTCAATCATTACCGCACCCAATTGGAGCTTTCCTTTCAAGCTCATGTGTGACGCTAGTGATGTTGCGATAGGGGTGGCCTTGCTCCAAAGAATCAACAAAATGCTCCATCATGTGTACTACTCAAGCAAGACTATGAATTAACTCAAAGAAATTATACAATCACCGAGAAGGAATTTCTAGCTATTGTGTTTGCCATGGAAAAGTTCCGAACATACTTATGGGGGCCAAAGTGATTATTCATAGCGATCATGCCGCCCGTAGGTATTTGATGACCAAGAAAGACTCCAAAGCAAGTTTGATGAGATGGGTGCTACTTCTTTAAGAATTTGATCTAGAAATTGTGGACCAGAAAGGGAGTGAAAATCAAGTAGCGGACCACTTGTCCCGTTTGGAGGAAGAGGGGAGGCCATGTGACGGCCTTGAGATCAATGATGCATCTCCGGATGAAAAACTCCTTGTGGTGTCTATGCATGATATGTTGTGGTTTGATGATGTATCCAATTATCTTGTGATCGGTATAATCTCGTATGAGCTCTCTTCTAACCAAAGGAAGAAGCTTAAGCGGGATAGTTTGGATTATTATTAGGATGAGCGATATTTGTTCAAGGTTTGCAACGATGGTGTAATTCATTGATGTGTCCCAGAAGAAGAACAATTGAGTATTTTGGAGGCTTGCCATTCCTCTCCCTATGGTGGCCATTATGGCAGGGTGAGGACAACTTCTAAGGTGCTTAATTGCATTTTCTATTGGACCTCCTTGTTTAAAGATGCCAGTGATTTTATTAAGAGATGTGATGAATGCCAACGAGCCGGTGGGATTTCTAAAAAGGATGAGATGCCTCTCAACACAATTCTAGAGGTGGACATTTTTTTATGTTTGGGGTATTGACTTTATGGGTCCTTTCGTGAGCTTTTGTGGGAACACGTATATTTTGGTGGCAGTGGATTTGTTTCAAAGTGGGTTGAAGCTGTGGCTTTACCCAACAATGAGGCCCAAAGTGTGGTGGAATTTCTAAAAAAATGTATCTTCACAAGGTTTGGCTCCTCTCCGTGCTATTAGTGATGGGGGATCTCACTTTTGCAACAAAGCTTTTGATTCACTGCTTGCCAAGTATGGAGTAAATCACAAAGTGACCACCCTTTATCATCCTCAAGCTAGTGGTCCGGTGGAAGTTTCCAACCGAGAAAGTAAGAACATCTTGTCCAAAAAATTCAATGTCAATAGGACCGAATGGTCGAAGAAATTATGAGATGCTCTTTGGGCCTATCAGATGTCTTAAAGGACCCCAATTGGCATGTCTCCGTACCGGTTGGTGTTTGGGAAAGCTTTTCATCTTCCGATGGAATTGGAGCATAGGGCTATGTGGGCCTTGAAGAAGTTGAACTTAGAATGGGATGTCGCGGAAAATCTCCGGGTTGAGAAACTCAATAAGCTTGACGAGTTTAAATTTCATGCCTACTCCAGCTCGTCCTTGTACAAGGACAAGATGAAGTACCTTCATGACAAGTATGCCTGGGGAAAAGAATTCAAGGTTGATGATATGGTTCTTCTTTTCAACTCCCGCTTGAGGTTATTCCCGGGAAAGCTCAAGTCTAAGTGGAGTGGTCCATTTGAAGTTGTTGGTGTAACCCCATTTGGTGCTATTGATCTCAAGAACAAAAATGGTGAAGTTTTCCGGGTCAATGGGCATTGTGTCAATAATTATTTGGGGAAGTTTGATGATAGCCACGTGGTTGCACTCATACATTTGAAGTGATATTGATGGTAACATGCGTCGTGTCGGGACGTTAAATCAGGCCCTTCATAGGGAGGCAACCCATGTCTTTTTCTTTCTCTTTGATTTTCTTTGTAGATTAGGATTTTTGAGCTAATTGTTTGTGAGATATTGCAGGACTTGTTGTGAAACAGTGCAAAACAAAATGTGAAAATGCACAGTCTCTGAAAAATGCCAGTGCGGCTGCGTCCCTAATTGTGCGGTCCGCACTGGCACAAGTTGAAAACGTCTGGTCTCTGAAGATGACCATACGGCCGCGGTCATAATTACGCGGTCCGCGATGGTTCCACGCGGCCACGTCATAATTGTGTGGTCCGCATGGGCTTAGTTCTGCAATGGTTCAACGGTAAGACCCAGCGCGATCTGCGGTCATGTTTATGCGGCCGCGTTGGAGGGTAATCAAAGGGTACCATAAGTTTGTATACATAGGGACTTAGGTCACCATGTTACACTTTTGGTAAATTCAAACTCTTGAACCCTACTCTACTGTTCCTTTTCTTCTAAGACTGATTCCCTTGCGTGTTTGGGCCTATTAATCGTGTTCATCATTAATCTGGTAACATCTCCTACATTTCTAATCAATTAATTTCTTAATTTTCATTTCCTTTACTGCCCAGTAACATAACTTTTTTTCATTTTTTGCTAGTTTTATTAGAACTGTTAGATTAGAGTAAATTTTAATGATTAGTTTTGTGTGTTTTGTATGGTTAGTGATTGGGTAGCTGAGTGGGGACAAGTGGGGGTTACAATTTGAGTTAAAATAGATGAATTCGCAAAACCCTAACTTAGTCCCTATGTACACCCTAGCGCGGCCTGCGGTCAAGATTGTGTGGCTCGCATGGCCCTGACGCGGCCGCATCCCTTCATCACGCAGCCCGCGACAAACTTGGTCCTGAATGTTAAGCAATCCCCAGCGCAACTGCGCCCTATTTGTGCGATTCGCGCTGGCCCCAGGTGGTCGCGCCCCCTTTTTATGCGGCCCACATTGGTGGACTTTATAGAGGATGATTTTTTGTTAGTTGGTCAGTGCGGCCCGCGGTCGTGATCTCGCGGCCCGTGGTGCCTCCCACGTGTTGTGCCCTAGATTTACACGGTCCGTGGTGGCCTAGTCTAAAAGGCTGTTTGAAATTTTTCTTCCTGTTATTCTGCATTGGTTTTTATCTACTGATACACTGATTGTGCTTCAACTAACTAAGTTAGACGTGTTTGCTTGCAGATAATGGTAAAAGAGGATGATGTGCCAAACAACCCGGACGAGGTGACTCCTCCTGGGGAGGAAAAGCTAAACAACCTGTGAGAAAGCACGGGAGAAAAATATATAATTGATATTAAACATGATACAATGAGCCCTATATATAATACACATAACCTAGAGTTCTACTATAACTAGAGTTCTACTATATTTACATATCTAACACTCCCCCTCAAGCTGGTGCATATAAATCATATGTACCGAGCTTGTTACATATGTAGTTAATACGAGGACCAGTGAGGGACTTGGTGAAAATGTCTGCAAGCTGATCATTTGACTTTACAAACTTTGTAGCAATATCTCCCGAGAGTATCTTTTCTCTGACAAAGTGACAGTCAATCTCAATGTGCTTAGTTCTCTCATGGAACACTGGATTTGACGCAATATGAAGAGCAGCTTGATTATCACACACAAGTCTCATCTGACTAACATCACCAAATTTCAGCTCTTTGAGCAACTGTTTGACCCAAATTAGCTCATATGTCGCCATAGCCATTGCTCGATATTCTGCTTCTGCACTAGACCGAGCAACCACATTCTGTTTCTTGCTTTTCCAAGATACCAAATTTCCTCCTACTAAGACACAATATCCAGAAGTAGAACGTCTGTCAGACGGCGATCCTGCCCAATCAGCATCAGAGTATCCAACAATCTGCTCATGGCCTCGATCCTCAAACAATAAACCTTTACCTGGAGTTGATTTTATATACCGAAGAATGCTAACAACTGCATCCCAATGACTATCACATGGCGAACCCATAAACTGGATCACAACACTCACAGGAAAGGAAATGTCAGGTCTTGTCACTGTAAGATAATTTAGTTTACCAACTAACTGCCTATATCTTGCAGGATCGTTAAGAGGCTCCCCCTGTCCTGGAAGAAGTTTAGAATTCGGATCCATTGGAGTGTCAACAGGTTTACAACCTGTCATTCCTGTCTCCTCAAGAATATCTAAGGCATACTTCCGTTGTGAAATCACAATACCTGAGCTAGACTGTGCGACCTCAATACCCAGAAAATACTTTAGTGTGCCCAGATCCTTAGTCTGAAAGTGTTGAAAGAGATGTTGCTTCAATTTAGTAATACCATCCTGGTCATTACCGGTAATAACAATGTCGTCAACATAGACCACTAGGTAAATACATAGACGTGAATCAGAATGCCGATAGAATACAGAGTGATCAGCTTCACTCCGAGTCATGCCAAAGTCCTGGATAACAGTGCTAAACTTACCAAACCAGGCTCGAGGAGACTGCTTTAGACCATAAAGTGACCGGCGCAAGCGGCATACAAGGCCACGAGACTCCCCCTGAGCAACAAACCCAGGTGGTTGCTCCATATAAACTTCATCCTCAAGGTCACCGTGTAAAAATGCATTTTTAATGTCCAGCTGATATAGGGGCCAATGGCGAACAGCAGCCATAGAGAGAAAAAGGCAGACTGATGCTATCTTAGCCACGGGAGAGAAGGTATCACTGTAATCAAGCCAAAATATCTGAGTATATCCCTTGGTCACAAGACGAGCCTTAAGACGATCAACCTTACCATCTGGACCAACCTTGACTGCATACACCCAACGACAACCAACAGTAGATTTACTTGAAGGAAGAGGGACGAGCTCCCAAGTACCACTCGTATGTAAAGCAGACATCTCGTCAGTCATAGCCTGTCGCCACCCTGGATGAGACAATGCTTCACCTGTAGACTTAGGGATGGAAACAGAGGACAAAGAAGATATAAAAGCATAATAGGGTCATGACAAACGATGATAACTTAAACCGATATAATGTGGATTAGGATTAAGGGTGTTCCTTATACCTTTCCGAAGTGCAATCGGAAGAGACAAGTCCGCAGTAGGAGCAGGGTCAGGTGCAGGAAGTGAATCAGCCGGGTCGGATGCTGGGCGAGGACGACGATGATATGTCAAGAGTGGAGTGTCTTCTGTAGGGAGTCTAGGAGGAGCCACAGTAGATGGTCCAATGTTTGGAATGGGTAAGACTTCTGTAGCGGAAGGTGAAGGAGGAGATATAGTAGACTCCCTAAAGACCGGTATAGGTAAAACCTCAGATATATCAAGATGGTCAGAATTGTCAGAAGAGGTAAAGAAAGGTTTAGACTCAAATAATGTGACATCGGCTGACATAAGTTACCTACGAAGATCAGGTGAATAACAATGATAGCCCTTCTGAGCACGAGAATAACCAAGGAAGACACACTTGAGAGCACGAGGAGCTAACTTATCTTTCCCAGGAGCCAAGATATGAACGAAACAAGTGCTCCCAAAAACACGAGGGGGAACAGGGTATAAGGATGACTGGGGAAACAATACCTCATGCGGAATCTAATTCTGGATGGGAGATGAAGGCATCCGATTAACCAAATAACAAGATGTGAGAACTGCATCGCCCCAAAAACGCAGCGGAACATGAGATTTGATGAGAAGTGTGCGAGCAGTCTCAATAATGTGCCTATTTTTTCTTTCTGCAACCCCATTTTGCTGAGCTGTATAAGGACAAGAGGTCTGATGAATAATTCCATGAGAAGACATAAACTGCTGAAATTGAGAGGATAAATATTCTAAGGCATTACCACTGCGAAGAGTGCGAATAGAAACACCAAATTGATTTTTAATTTCAGCACAAAAATTTCGGAATATAGAAAACAACTCAGAACGATCTTTCATTAAGAAAATCCAAGTACATCTTGAATGATCATCAATGAAACTAACAAAATAACAAAATCCCAAGGTTGAACATACTCTGCTAGGACCCCATATATCTGAATGAACTAAAGAAAAAACATGACTCTGCACGACTCTCAATACTACGAGGAAAGGAGGCACGGGTATGTTTCCTGAGCTGACATGACTCACACTCTAATGTTGATAAACTGGACAAACGAGGCACCATTTTCTGAAGCTTGGACAAGCTAGGATGTCCTAAACGATTGTGAAGTAGGTCTGGAGGATCTGCAACTAGACAGGCCTTAAATGATGTAAGTGAGTTAAGATAGTAGAGTGTGTCTGATTCAAGTCCTGTTCCAATCGTCTGTCCCGTACTGCGGTCCTGCAAATTAAAAGAGTCATCAATAAAATATATTCCGCAATGGAGGGCACCAATCAAACGACTCACAGATGCAAGATTAAAAGGACAGCCAGGGACATAAAGAACGGAATCTAGAGTGACAGAGGGTAGAGGATTTGCTTGTCCAACTCCTTTTGCTTTAGTTTGAGACCCATTAGCTAAAGTAACGTTGGGAAGAAACTGTGAATACGCAATATTTGACAAAAGGGATTTATTACCAGAGATATGATCAGAAGCAGCTGAGTCCACAACCCATTGTTCAAGAGGACTAGACTGGGAAACACAAGCAAAAGAATTACCAGCAACAGAAGTATCAGGCTGAGCAACAGTGGCTACTTGTGGAGATGTCTGCTTACTTGCGCGATATTGGAGGAACTCATTATACTCCCTTTCAGATACAAAAAATCCCCGGTTACCTGTAGGCTCGGTCTGAGCAACATAAGCATTTTTTGGTGGTCGACCGTGTAAAGAATGACACACGTCACGAGTGTGACCAAGTTTATAACAATAAGAACACTTGGGTCGAGATCTTCCAAAACGACCTCCTCCTCGTCTATACTCCATAGTATGAGAAGCCCGATTGTCCACGGATTGGGAGACGAGGATAGATGAATCAAGTGTCTGTGATGAGCTCACTGGGTGACTTGGTGCTGCAGCAAGGCGAAGTAAGCGAGAGAATAATTCATCAACTGTGGGGACAGTCGGACTAGCCAAAATCTGATCGCGTACTGAGTCAAGATCATTAGGAATCCCAGCAAGAGTAAGAACTAGAAACAACTTTTGTCGTTGCTCTTGCTGCTTTGCAACGTTAGCAGAAACTGGCATCAACGTCTCAAATTCCTCCATAACTGCCTGCACTTGACCCAAGTAAGTAGACATATCTAATTCATGTATCTTTAAATTTGTCATCCGCGATATCACATCATAGAAACGAGATATGTCATTAGTGTATAAAGTACGAGCCTTTTCCCAAACCAAATAACATGTTTGGAATGGACGAAACTAGGGCATCAACTTGGAATCAATAGATCGCCACAAAATACTGCATAATTGAGCATCAATCTTCTCCCAATGTGCTTTGGCTTTTTCATCTCCGTCACTAGACTCCTCGGTTAGATGATCCTGAACACCTTGGCCATTACACCACAACTCGACAGACGAAGCCCAAGCTAGGTAGTTTGAACCTCCCATTAAAGGTTCTGAGGTAATCATAATACCGGAACTGCCAGAACCCTGGTTTCTGGACCCGAAAGCATCTAGTCCCAAAGACATCTTCGGATTATCAACTGAAAACTCGCTGAAACTAAAATAGAGAACTGAAAACTGTTGCTGTCGGAAAACAGGATTACTGTAGCTGCCGGAAAAGCACTGCAGCTGCCGGAAAAATTCAAAGTTGTCGGGATTGAAAAATAAAAATATGGATAGGCTCGGAATTCAAGGTTGAGCAAACTGTCCTGAAGAAATTCTGGCCGGAAAGTACTGTAGCTGCCGGAAAATTCAATAAAGTCGCCAGAAAAAAACTGAAAGTTGTCGGAATCAAACGAAACAAGGATGGGTAGGGTCGGAATTTAAGGCCGACCAAACAGTCCTTCTGGAGCGAAATGAAAAAGTGGCCGGAAAGGCCCTCACACGCCGGCGCGTGGGCTCACGCGCCGAGGGTATTGCCGGTGCGTGGGGGCGCGTGGCTGGCTGGTTTCCGGTGATTTTTTCTGGGGTTGGTCGGAATTCTCTTCCGAACCTTGTGGTGGTCTCGTATTTTGCACAGAACCAACAAAAAGGGTAGTTTTAGTTACGGACAGCCTCTTAAGCCGCCGGAAAATTGCACGGCGACGAGGTCTTTCTTCCCGGAAGTAGCTGGAATGATGCACAGCTATAATATTCTCACCAAGGCTCTGATACCATGTGAGAAAGCACGGGAGAAAAATATATAATTGATATTTAAACATGATACAATGAGCCCTATATATAATACACATAACCTAGAGTTCTACTATATTTACATATCTAACACAACCAAACTTACTCCCTGAGCAAAGCTGAAAAAAAGAAAACAGGTCGTAAGTGAAGATGAGCAGTCGAGGAGTGTGTACCTTTCCTCTCATGACATCTCAACTGACTCGGGGGCAAGCCCCCTCATTCCTAGCTCCACCTGCAGCCCAAGCTCCACAGGTTGTATAGTCTGAGTCGTCTGATGGCTCAACAGTGGGTAGCAGCGAATACTCCACCTCCGCCACAGCTTCAGTTTCTGGGAAAAGTGCAGAAGGTGGTGCTAACAGTGATGATGAGGTCCCATGTAGTGGGGTGCCTGAGGTTGGTGGTGTAGAATGAACAAGGAGAGCGAAAGTGTGGGAGGATCGCTTTGTTAGTCAAGTGGCCTTCCACAAATTCCGAGAAATGTGGTCCCAAAGAAAACTAATCATGGAGGGGAGCATAATCACGCGAGACTTATTGCCATAACTCCTAAATGTGTATGAGTAGTTTCAAACCAGAGTTGGGTGGGAGCACTTTAGTGATGATTTGATTGATGCAAATGAGCACATGGTCAAGGAGTTCTTCTGCAACATAGCCTACACCAAAAAGGACTCCACTGCGACCAAAGTCTTAAACAAGAGTGTGGTGTTTTCAGTGAAAGCGTTTAATGACTATTTGGGTTTCGATGATGAAGACGAGACCCAATACAATGAGAAACTGGCGATGGAGGAGGAGGTTCAACCATGGTTGGCAAAGTATTTAGCTCATCCGGGTGTTGTTCCAGATTGGATATAGGCGGGGGTGAAATTTTGAGAAAGAACTTGAATTCGAGGCTAGAGGGTGGCTCACTTTTGTGTGCAACGGGCTTGGACCCACTTCCCATGACTAGACTATCCCTCTCCCCCGGGTTATTCTCATTGCATCCATCATGGGTGGCTTCCCTATCAATGTGGGGAATGTAATGTACAGGGCGATCACTGCAATGGGGATTGACAACATTTGGAACTACCCGTACCCCAACACTCTCACTGTGTATTTTCGGGACTTGAAGGTGAAGAAGAAGTCATATGATATGTCAGTGCGCCCAGTGGCCCCGTTCTCATGGTTTAGCGTACAGGGGCTGGACAACCCAAAGGACAAGAAGCACGAGGCATCCACCTCTATCCCGGCTGGTCAGTATGAGGAGCCAGTTACGGTAGAGCCTACTGTCGAGCCTTTTGCTGAGCTCCTCTCCATTCTAGTTGTCTCTGTTCTAGTTGATGTGCCCTCCTCCTCTGCGGGTCCTAGTTCTTCGGATGGCCCTACGGTCCCCTCTTCCCGGACCAATCCTTTGACAGCCTAGCAGTTAGCGATGACCTTGGCCAGTTTAAACAACTGGATGTCAGTTGCGACATCCAAGTTGTCCACATTGACTACTCCAGTTGAGGCTCATTCTGCACCAGCCACTGTCCAGATTCCTCAGTCTATTAAGGAAACATTAAAGACACTCCTGGCCAACCAGGAGAAGATTATAGCGACTCAAGGTGCCTTGACTAAGGCAGTTGATACACATGGCATAGCTCTGAAAGAGCTGGCCCTGGAGCACAAGAAGATGAGAAAGTCGAGGACATGCAAGGAGTCGCTGAAGGTACTTTGAGCAGATGTGAACAAGATATTGGCGGATCAGCTGCCTTTAGAATTGTTATTTGGGGAGTCAGCCCTTCCGGCCGCAACATTAGTGCCAGAGCCACAGTAGAAGCAGACACCTAGGCCTCCGAGGAAGAAAAGGACGTTGCCCAACACCGAGGAAGTTGTGATTGAGTTGGAAGAGATTCAAGAGACACCCTCCAGTGATGTACCAGATATTCAGCCAGCCCAACAGCAGGACCCTATCCCAGCAGTAGGCCGGGAACCAGTCTGAGGTTCCCGCCCACACAGAGGATCAGGGGAACCTTGAGGATCCGATTTAGACGGACTAGGCCTAGGTAGCCCTCTATATCCTTTATCTGATTTTGTTCTTATTTTGGTAGTTGGAATTGAGGATAATGCCAGCTCTTATTCATGGGGGCGCACCCTACTTTTTATCTGATTGGATGACTGTATATATATTAGATGCTTCTTTTATGTTTTGGATTTGATTTTCTAATTGGTCAGTACATAACTTTACATTTTGCTACTTTTCTCGTACTTCTTATCTTGGTCTATATATAAAGTTACTTTATGTATATATTTATCTGTTGTTGTATATTCTACTCCCCCATTGTACATATTCATTCGGTTTTTCTATTTTCGCAAAAAAATTTTGTTTTTAGCTTCATAGATAGGCTCGTAGCCTTTTGTTTTGGTTTTTGCATTTTCAATAAGCCCTTGGTTTTCTTAATGCCATGGTTCTTTCCAAGGGTAAAGTGTTGTGCGAACCGGGTGGCTCTTCCCAATGATAGATGGCGTGACAACCTTCTTAAGGGTTTGAGTCCGTTTTTGATTTTATTTCATTTGATTTTGAAATTTCGTAGTTAAGGGTACCTTAGGCAAGGCTTCACTTGGCCAAACACATTTTCCTTTGATCCCATGGTCAAAGACATAATGTTGTGTTTAGGATGGTGAAAGTAGTGGCCTTGTGACTCTTGTGTTGACCAAACAATCATCATGTGGTCATTTTTTTACCATTGTGCGCTTGAATCGTAACTTAGGCTGTTGTGGGCCATGACTCAATGTCTTTAGCAATCCTTGAGTGTGTGTGGTGAGAATTCGAATTGTGAGTCCAAGTCCCAAGCTGATGGTCTAGAACTTTCCCTGAATATTTGTTGAGGCAAAATCCTATGTAAAATTTGACTTGAGAAGTGATTATAGACTCTCCTTGATCCAAATGCCAAGTTGAACAATTCCATGGCCTACCAATGAAATGATCCCTAGTTAACCCTTTTGAGCATTGAACCTTTTTCTTTCAATAACCAAAGCTACAAGCCTATACTCGTTCTTAATGATACTCTCTCTTGGCACCTAAATCTTCCCTTGAGTAAATGGCAAATGTCTAAGTTTGGGGGGAGAGACAAGAAAGGAAATAATGTGGTAAAAGGTACAAAAGCAAATGAAAAGGAAGGCAATGAAAATGAAAGAAAAGAAAAGACAAAAAGAAAGACCATTGTGAATAAGAACAAAAAGGGGATTCAAAGAAAACAAAAGTGAAAAAGGTGTGGAAAAGTAGAAAAAGGAGAAATGTTTTGAATTGCAAAAGAAACAGTGACAATGTGTCTCTCTAACCCCTTAAATAGAAGTGAAGACTCCAATAAGTCAAGAAAGTGTGCTAAAATGAATAAAAAGAAGTGATTAAGGGAAGATTAAACTCATTTGAACATCAACATATCCTACCCTTACCCAAAAGCCTTCACAATGACTCTATAAAAGCCCTATATGATCTTGAGTTGAAGGAAACCTACATTAGTGGATACTTACATAAGGGGCAAGCATATGGTACTTAGAGTCGGACTTGTGACCTTATTTTTGAGAGAGATAAGTGACAAGTCCATCAACCTCAGTTTGTGTGTCAATACTCTAAAAGGTGAGGTTCACTTAGGGAGAGTTGAGGATGTGTGAATTTGGGTTCCACAATGACCAAAGTAATTGAGAGAAGTTCCTTGATGAAATGTGTCAACTCTTGATGCTCTTGTGTCACACTTGATCCACATGTTTTCAAAGTTTAAATGTGTTAATGATGCATTCTATTGAGGGCAATTGTTAGTCCCAATTGATGCTTGTTGAGGTTTAGGATAGCTGGAATTACTTGGATTTTTCCTTTGAGGGGTGGGTCTTATTTTGTTTGCTTGAGGACATGCAAAGGTTTAAGTTTGGGGGAGTTAATAAGTAGGATTTTAACGTGTTTTATGCTCTTAATTGCCTATGCTTTGAGTATAATTTGATACAAAATAGTCCTATAATGCTTACGGGGTGTGCTTGATTGCAGGTTTGAGCGACAAAGTGACGAAATGTCAAAGATCGGCTCAAAACGGAGTGAAGCCTGCTCAAGTATCAAAGGCCAATGAAGTGGTGGAAAAAAGGAGCTAGTGCGGACCTCACAATTGTGCATGCGGCCACACTAGAGAGTCCAGATGAGTGCACAGTCAAGATTGAAACTACGTGGCATAGTTGGATTACGCGGCCCATGTCCATCTCGCGTGGCCGCACCATCATGCTATGCGGTCCGGCCTAGAGGGTTCAGAGAAGATGAGATTGGTAAAAGTTAAGCCACGCGGCCGCAGTCAACTTCACGAGGTCCGCGCCAGATCTCCTTGCGGCAGTGCCACATACTTACACAGTCAGCGCCAGCCACTTCAGAGAGATATACATGGAAGTCAAACCAGCCAGTGTGGCAGCCGTTGTAATTGTGCGGCTCGCACTGACCCCGCGCAGATATTTTATCCAGTTTTTCCAGCCTACTATAAATAGAACATTTTACCATTTTTAGGATAAGTTTTATGTATTGAACAGAGCTGCGCTCGTGAGGACCGATATTTTAACCTATTTTGGCACTCTAGCATTAATTTCTCCATAGATTCTTGTAGTTTTACTTTAGATATTAATTAATATGGTTATTTCTTCTTCTATTCCTTCTGTCTCTTTTTCAATTATATCTAGCTAAACCCATTAGCCAGGGTTGTGTCTCAACCCTAGTGTGGGTAATTGATGGGTGTTTCTTTCTAATGGTAGATTGATATTGGGTTTTTGTTATTTAGCTTAATTTTATGCTTTAATTAAGGATTGGTGGTTGCAAACATTGATTCTAGCTTAGTGGGTTTTGACTCTTCTTGAGAAAGAGAGTCTATGACCCAAAAGTTGATCCAACAAGGAATTGGGAGGGACCCATGAGAAATGGTAGTCCTAATTAACGGGTTAAATCTCGAGAGAGTAATCACCCTACTTGAACCCTAGTTTCTTGGTCTAATTGGACTACCCAATTCGTCACGAGAGAGTCAATTGGGAAAAATTGCTCTCTCTACTGAGAGGTGTTAGAGTGGGTACTATTGCGCAACGGTTATAACATAAATCCCAAATATGTCAATCTATTATTAGTAGTTTCTACCCATTAGTTAACCACCTAGGTGATGCCACGACCCTAGTGTCTTTCTCCCAATTAGTTACAAACTTGCAATATTTCCTCAGCATAATTTAGTCTTACTCCTTAGATCATAATTGTAGTTGTTAATACAAAAGAAAATCCAAAAATATTAGGAGTGCAATTAGAAGTACAAATGTTGTTCTACGCTAAACAGACAATACAACTCCATTCCAAGCTCCCTGTGGAAAATCGATCTCGAACCACTATTCGGGTAAAATCTGTTAGCGACCCGCTCTTCCTACATTCGTGTAGTGTTGAGTCGGCGCGATCATTAGACAAGCTACTTACCTCTTTGAAGTTAGGCTGATATTCAAAAATAGCCTTCTTTCTTGAATTGTCCTCCGAGATACTTCAATCTATCCAAATGAATTGTATAACTCCGTTAATATACATCGAAAATAATTTCGCATAATAAAATATTGACTTTAAAAATTCACATTAAAAAGTCAACCAAAAGTCAATGCGGGACTTGCCTCTCGGTGCCCGACTTAATTTTTATAAGATCTGAACCCCCATTCCAATATGAGTTCAACCATATGAATAGTATCAAATGCCGACATCGGATTGTTCTTAGATCTCAAAAATTTATTTTTTGAAGTTTCTATAGTTTTCTCCAAATTTTCACTGCAAATCACGAATCAAATTATAAATGCAATGATAGATTCATGTATTCTACTCAAATCCGAGTTAGAATCACTTACCCCGATGAATTTCTTGAAAAACTTTCGAAATATCGCCAAAATCCGAGCTCTAGGTCAAAATATCAAATAAAACCCATAACCTCATATTTATAAAGTACCCAGCGAATTCCAACTATGCGGACTGCACAAAAATGACCGCGGTCCGCACCTATAAATTATGCTACAGATGTCCAAATGCCTATTTTAGTACGTTTTTTGAAACTAGATTTAAAGATCTAAAACTTTAGCTTTTGAATCATCCCTAAATTCCTTGTAGATCAAAAGATATGAGCTTCCAAAGTTGGACCGACGACCTGCAGATCTTCATAAACGTGGACCGCGTCACTCGACCGTGCCCAACGCTAGGCTACCGTGCCCAGCGCAAAAAGGAATGTGCCCCGCGCAAAACTACTGCCCCAATCCATTTTCTAAGTTCTGGAATGTCCATACTCGCTCAAAACTCACCCAAAACACATCTGAGGCCCCAGGGACCTCAACCAAACATGCCAACTAATCCTAAAATATCATTCAAACTTGTTCAAATCTTCGGGACGCTACAAACAACATCCAAACACCAATTTTTCATCGGATTCAAGCCTAAGAGTTTCAAAAACTCTAAAAAGTATGATTTCGATAAAAAAGTCTATCAAACCTCGTCCAGATGACCTGAAAATTTGCACACAAATTCCAATTGACATAACAGAGCTACTGTAGCTTTAAGAATTTCATTCCGACTCTCGGATCAAAATCTCACTATCGAACCGGAAACTTTAAAAATTTAACTTTCGACATTTCAAGCCTAAATTAGCTACGTACCTCCAAAATACAATCTGAACACACCCCAGATCCCGAAATCACCTAACGGAGCTAACAAAATCGTCAGATTTCCATTCCATGAGCGTCATCACACTATTCCGACTATGGTCAAATTTCTAAGGCTTAAGCTCAAATTTCGGGACTAAGTGTCCCAAAACTCTCTGAAATTTAAAACTGAACATCTCGGCAAATTAAAATAGCAGAAACAAACTTGAGAAAAATAGCTAATAGGGGATCGGGGTGTAAATTTCAAAAATGACCGGCCGGGTCGTTACAACCTACAACAAGATATAAAATGAAATAGGAGCGGGTGGTACGCCTACCACAAGATATAAAATATAATGGGAGCGGGTGGTACACCTACCACAAGATATAAAATAAAATGGGTGCGGGTGGTACGCCTACCACAAGATATGAAATGAAATGGGAGTGGGTGGTATGCCTACCACGAATAATAAATGAAATGGGATCGAGTTGCACGCGTGCAACATGATGAGTTTAACTCGAAAGTGGTTGATTTCCTTTACTCTTTTATCCCTGATATTTTATTTTTTTTATTGTTATCCCCGGAGCATGTTTCCCCTCCCCAGTATTATATTTTATTTCCTGTTATTTCTTTGTTGTATATTATATAACTGCACAGGTTTATCTGGAGTCTAGTCCTAGCTTCGTCACTACTTCGCCTAGGTAGGGTAGGTACTTACCATCACATAGGGTCAATTGCTGATAGTACACTCTGTGCTCTTTTGCACATATACAGGTTTCGGACAGCAGAAGCATTATCGTGGGCAGTAGCATTCAGACCAGTGAGACATCGAGGTAGCCTTGCAGGCGTCCGTAGGTTCGGCGTCTCCTTCATCCTTACTTTCAGTCTATTATCTCATTATATTCGAGACAAACAGTTGTATTATCTTTCAAACGATTGTATTTAGTATTCTTAGAAGTCCGTGAGTATTGTGACATCAGTTCTTGGGTAGAGGTTTCTGTTTGAATTTTACTATCTCATATAGTGTTATTTACTTAAGTCTTCCGCTAAATTATTTATTCCGCTGTAATTATACTATTATGGTTAAATTGTTAAAGGAATGAATTTTAATAACAAAAGGATAGATAAGAGTTGGCTTACCTAGCTCCTACTAGTAGGCGCCATCACGACTCTCGATGATGGGAAATCCAGGTCGTGACACATATACTCTCAAGTATTTCCTCACTATTAACTTTCATCAATACAAAGCTATTTTACTACTTCAACAAGTGCAAAAACAGAAAATTTAACATTTCAAAATTCAAAAGTTAATGCTAAATAATAGAAAAATAAAAATTGAAAATTAAAAAGAAAAATGAAAACTCGACCATGAAGAAGAATAGGATTTTACCATTTTACAAATCAAAAGGCAGAAAAAATGGTGGGATGTCAAAAAAGGATGTTCATGGAGGTCGCCAAAATTGGCCGGATTTTGGTCGCCGGATTTTTGGGGTAGAATTGACATCAGTAGCTAGGTCTTGTGGAGATCTATCATTGATGTAGGTATTATAGGGTGGTTGTGGTTAGAGCTTCAAGAATTTGGGCAAAAAAGTAACGGGAAAGTTTCCTAGATCTAACATTCAAGGAGTTTGAGAGTTTTTTAAAAGATTTGGTTTGGAGATATGGAAAGAGAAGGTATTGGAGATTACATGGTAAAATTTTGAGATGGTTTTGAGGTGTTCCTATGCCGGTGGGCGATTTTTGGCGGCGGTAGAGGGGCATCGGTGATGGAGAAAGAGAGAGAAGAGAGATAGAGAAGAAAGAGGGAGGAGAAAATAATTATGGGAGAAAAATTTCAGTATTTCTAAGTCTTAAATACCTAGTTGGAAGATTGATTGTGAACCATTAGATGAGGGAGGGATGAATGGATGAGATTTAGTCTTGGTCACTTAATGAAACGACGTAGTTTTGAGTTAAAACTACGTTGTTTTAAACTTTTTCAATGGCAGCCCCTTATCTTGCACTCTTGGACACTTGCTCTTTTAAATTTGGTCAAATTTCTTCCTTAATCTAACTTATTAAACTAAATTTACACAAATAAATTAATTAAACAACTTATCCAAATAATCAATTAACTAGATTAATTCACCAATTGAACAGTTAATTTAATTTCTAAAAATGCGCAAATGAAGAAAAAACTATTTTTGGTATTTTCATAATCGAAATACGCAATTCAACGCACAAAATTGAACAATTATTAAATAATAAAAACAACTAATAAATTAGGAGGTGTTAAAATAGTGCAAAAATTAGGTATTTACAGAGGTATTTTCATGTAGACCTCTTCATTTATATCACATGGAGAGAGGCATTACTAACATCTAGTTGAAATAAAGGCCACTTATTCCTAAGTGCAACACCAATTAAACATCTAACAGTGCACATCTTGACAACAGGTGAGAAAGTTTCATTGAAATCAATCCCTTCTACCTGAGTGTCCCCTCTATTTACCGATCTGGATTTAAACCTTTCCACACTACCATCTGCTCAATATATAATTTTGTACACCCAATTACAACCTATGGGTTTCTTGCTAAAAGGTAATTCAACAACCTTCCAAGTCTTGTTTGCCTCTAAGGCTTCAAATTCTTTGGCCATAGCTTCCTACCTCTCAGGGCTGACAACATCCTAAGTGTAAGAATGAGGCTCTACTAGTGCATATTGTGTAGTAGAAAAGGAAGAAGGAGTAGTAGAAAGAGAAGAGGGGAGTTGGACAACATATTCCTTCCAATGAGAGGGTATATGGTGTGTTCTAGAACTTTTTATAAGCACAGGAGATAGATGAGGTTGAGGTGCTGATTCATGGATTGGGAAGGTGGTGGACTGAATTAGACCCTGTTCAGGTGGTGAAAAAATATCAGGAGTAAGAGCAGGAGTCGGAATAAGTGGGAATGAAGGTGCAAGTTGACTGGAACTATGTGGATCAGAAGGCTTATCAAAGGAGTGCATGGGAATGGATGTTATTTGAGTAGAAGAAGAAGGAGGAAGAGAAGGTGTCAAGTGATAACAGAAGATAGATTGATGAGAAGTGACATCCCCGGAGTAAAAAACTGATTTGGTATTCAAGTTGAAGAGTTTGTAACCTTTTTAGCATATGGTTATCCAATAAAGAAACAAGGAGAAGCCCATTGCCGAAACTTGTCCCTATTGCACTTAGGTACAGTAGCATAACATAGACAACCGAAAGGTTTTAGGTGAGAGTAAGAAGGCGGAGTACCATTAAGAAGTTCAAATGGTGTCTTGTTGTGTAAAACTAAAGATGGAAACCTATTGATAAGGTAAGTTGCTGTTAAAACACAATCACCCAAAATTTGGTAGGAAGCTTGGATTGAAACAATAAGGCTCTTGAAGTTTCAAGTAAATGCTTGTGTTTTATTTCTATCACCCCATTCTATTTTTGTGTGAGAGGACAAGTCGTTTGATGGATTATTCCAGTGTCAGAAAAGAATTGAAGAGCTGAATTAGAAGATCCAAGCTCTAAGGCATTATTACTTCTGATGACTTTTACAAGGAGTTGAAATTGTGTTTTCACCATTGTTATACTCAAAACTTAAGCTATTATGCTATGTACGTTTATTTATTGTTCTTGATTGTGATGATAGCCAAATAAAATTTTCGCTTTTAGTTCTGAACCACAACATCTGATAATCCGCCACCTTTATTCTTTGTGCTCTTCTTCCTAGTTTTTTTTAAAAATTTACTATTTTGTCTTAAATGATTAATTTGTTATTTAAAAAGCAAATTTTGTTGTTAGTGTAAAAAATTTATAGAGTAAATTTAAAGCGTCTCAATATTATATGGTTTCGCCTTAGGTCACAAGATCTGTTGAGCCGCCCATGTTCATTGAGAATGTGTTCAGTCAAACCTAGTTGCTTTGGTTCAATCCATGTATTTTGTCTTAAATAGGGACAACCCTTCCATAAAGCAAGTAAAATATCTGTGTTTAGGCCCAATATTTGTGGGTGCACCATTTTTTATTACACCTAATAGACTATGTATAAGTTTAAAAAGGAGTTAAGTAAGTGAAAAACTTTGATTTCTTTCTTTAACAAATATATAGAAGAAGGATTTGCAACTACAATGATTACTACCAAGGAAATTGCACTTGAAATGAATATCGAACTCGAATTTCATAAGAAACGTGTGATATATAAGAAGTAACAATTTGATGCGAATGTTGATAATAAAATCTCAAAATCTTTCTAAGAGTCCTTTAGAGTTGATTACTTTTATACATAATAGACAATGCTATTTTTTCACTTCAAAATAGATTTGAACAATTCAAAATATATGAAAATATTTTTGGTTTTCTATTTGGCAATAAAAACTAAGGTCTCTATATGTTGAAAATTATATTGCCTTACTCTCGAGTGTTCCTTAACCCATCATAATCAATTCGATATTGATGGTTTAGATTTATTTTCTGAACTAAAAGTATTAAGAAAAATAGTACAATTAGAAGATAACAGTTTACTTGATACATTTAATAAGAATTAGTTCTTTTCCAAATGCCTAAATTGCTTATGGAATAATGTTCATAACTCATGTTACCGTTGCTTCAATCAAAAGAAGTTTTCAAAAATTAAAATTGATAAAATTTTACCTAAGAACATAAACGCCACAAGAAAAAGATAAATGAATTTGCTATATTGTCAATTGAGAAATACCTATTAGGAGTTACTGATTATAAGAAAATTATTAATAACTTTTTATCTATAAGAAAAGTTAAGAAAACAACCTTCAAATAAATAATAAAAAACTAAAAAGTTAAGGCCCCTCATAAAGTTTGGCTTTAGCTCATAAAATTCGCCGGGTCGCCCCTCATCTTAAAAATTAATTTAATATATATAAATTATTAATTTAGAACTCAATAACTTAAAAAGACTAAAACCCTGAATCCATAAGCTTTAATTCCTGGCTCCACCTTTGATATTATAATAGACTAAAAATATTTCATTTCAAATTCTTTTAGTTACTCTAATGTATGGATCCCATAATATATATAAAGCCAATGTTAGATGATTCGACATTTTAAAACTACTAACACATTCTTCTTTATTTGAAATCCAATATTGTAACTTTACAGATTACGAAATGTCACGATTCGGATTTTCTCACTTTGGAAGTTGTGATAATGCCTACTAATTGGAGGTAGGCAAGTTAAAATTAATTACTTTTCATTAAACACATTTTCCTTTTCAATAATTATCAACATTTAAAATAAAAGAGAAGGAATTAAAATCATAAGCGAAAGTCTTAATTATATAAAACTGTATAGAAATGCGGAAAAATTCAACAAAATCCTCCACTCAAGATTGGTGTCACCATACCCACGAACATCTAAGAATACTACATACGACGTCTGAAAGAAATACATCTGTTGGTCTCGAATACAATGAGATAACAGTCTAAAGTAAAGGATAAAGCAGACGTCGGGCTTGCGGACGCCTGCAAGGCTACCTCGGTGTCTCTTTGAACTGAAGGCCTGCTCCCATGCTACTAATTCTGATGTCCAAAGCCTGGATCTGTGCAAAATAGCACAAAGTGTAGTATCAGCACAACCGACCCATGTGCTAGTAAGTGCCTAGCCTAACCTCAGCAAAATAGTGACGAGGCTAGGACCAGACTACCATATAAACCTGTGCATTTTATATATATATATATATATATATATATATATATATATATATATATATATATATATATATATATATATATATATATATATATATATATATATAATTTAATGAATGCAGGAAGTAAACAATCAAATAAGGAAGGGGGAATGTACTGTGGGGAGGCAACAGTTACAATTAGGAAACCTCAATATAAAGATGGAAGCAGCCAAAGAATTATAGCGAACCAAGAAAAGAAATATCCAAAGTAATCACATTTGAATCAACAATTGTTGCGGCGCGCAACCCGATCCCAATATATAACAACACTCTTGTGGCGTGCAATCCGATTCATAAATATCATTGTTGTTGCGTACAACCCGATCCATAAATATCATTGATGCGGCGTGCAACCCCATCCACAAAAGCATTACCCTTCGTGCTTTATCACTCATCCTCACCCAACAACAATCACAAATAAGAGGCAAGAAAATAAACAAATTGGCAAGGGAGTACAATTTAACAGTTAAATCTCGGTAAAGGAACATTATCAACAACCTCAAAATCCCGGCAAGGAAGAAAATCAATAAAACAACAAAACATCCCGACAAGGGAATAGACCATTACTCTTCCTCTTTCTTTCATTTCCTACTTTATAATTCACTTTACTACTTGAGTCAAAATGCTCCCAATAATCCAATTTCCTCATATACCTTCATAATTCATATTACAACTCAAGCTATGCTCCTCAGAGTTTAAAGATCACATTATCTTTCACATGTTCTCTACAACATATAGCCATCATCAAATAAGCATGGAAGTTACAATAAAACCAGAATAATCGCAATATAAGGACTCACGGTCATGCTAGACACCAATGTATAGATACGGTCACCATGCGTATACATCGTACTCGATAATTAGCAAGTAACAAATAAGACTCAACTCATATTCCCTCGAGCTAAGGTTAGACCAAACATTTACCTCGATGCTTTTAAACTCAACTCAAACCTCAAGTACAGCTTTACCTCTTGATTTCACCACCAAACCGTCCAAATCTAGTCACAAGTTGTTTAATTACATTAATAAATGCTAAATGAGTCAACCTCAATGCATGAAAATAAGTTTTATAATATTTTACCCAAAAATATCAAAAATACTCCCTGAGCCCACGTGGTCAAAACTCGAGATTCGGACCAAAACCTGGTTACCCACTCGGACCTCAAATTGAGGTCCAACTCCCCAAATTTTAGAAAACCTAGGTCCTACCCTAAACCCCCAATTTTCCCATGAAAAACCTTGATTTAAAGTTAAAATCATGTTAAAAAATGTTAAGCAGTGAAGAAAATAAGTTAGAAATCACTTACCAATCGTTTTGGAGAAGAAGAGTTGTTTGAAAAATCGCCTCTTACATTTTTAGGTTTTGAAAAGTGTAAAATAACTTAAAATTACGTGTATTTATACCCCTCTGAGGTTCCCCATGCGGACCGCGCAAAAAGGGTCGCGGCCGCACAGGCGTCTCTGAAGACCTGCAGATCTTAGCCTCGTGTGGACCGCACTAAACCGACTGCGGCGACACAGCACCTACCGCAGACTGCTCCAAGGCGACCGCGACCGTGCCGGCCCCTCTGCGACCGCACTTGCTTTCTCGCGGGCCACGCTGGAGGGTTCAGAGGCCTACAATAACACCTGAACCTCCACACCTGATCTTTTAAGCCTAAGGTATTCCGGAACCTACTCGAAACTCACCCGAGCCCTCGAGGCTCCAACAAAACATGTACACAACTTTGAAGATACCCTACGAACTTACTCGTGGGATCAAATTGCCAAAATAACATCATATACATCAAATTGGGCCTCAAAACTCATGATCTCTTCCAAAATTTTCATAAAAATATCAAATTTCCATTTTAAGTCCAAAACATGTCAAACAACGTCCGTTTTCAACCAAACTTTACAAAATATACTTAAACTACATATATGACTTGTACCGGGTACAAGAACCAAATACGGGCCCGACGCCATAGTTAATCAAATTTCGTTTCCATTTTCCTTCAATGTTTTCCGAAAACAATTTTTTTTACTCAAAAATATATATCTCGAGCTCGGGACTTTGGAATTCAATTCCGGGAATACGCCCAAGTCTCATATTTTACTACGGACCCTCGGGGATTGTCAAATCACATGTCCGGGTACGTTTACCAAAAATGTTGATCGGAGTCAAATTTGTTCATTTTAATATCAAAACTTAGAAATTTTCTCACAGAATTTCATATTTAAGCTTTCCGGCTACGCGCCCAGACTGCGCACACAAAATGAGGCAACCTTTAATGAGGTTTTCGAGGCCTCAAAGACAAAAAATGAATAAGGAAACACGAAAATTTTAAAAATGTTTACTAATTTATTTGGAGAATATGCGGATCAAGTGTAAATTTTAGGTTTGTAATGAAAAAAAAAATTGAAAAAGCACGTTATTCATGTTACCTCAGTAGTTGTTTCTGAGTGAATTACGGTCTCTTTCTTGGTTAATATTCTTTTCTTTTCGTACCTCATTTTTTTCTTTTCATTTAGTGGGGGCAGAGACTATTTTCTAACCGTTAACGTGTCTGGACAACGCAGTAGTTGTTTTTTTTTTTTAAGCTATATGGATATTTATATCACAAAAATTCAGATTTTGCAGCCAATAATTATAATGACCTTCGAGAAAAATTAAAAAAGAAGAAAAAAATTTGGATTCAAAGGGAGAAAGAACACATCAAGAGTCTGGGGCAATAGTTCCTACTTATACCTTATAGCATAAAAGAATTTCGTGATTTAGTTTGAGACATTATTAAATATAAGTTGACTGTTACAAATTCTTATTCAGTTTGAATCATATTATATTTCAAGTTGTTCAGATCATAATTATATATAATTATGATATTTGAATTTCACCAAAAAAATTATTCTATGATCATATGATTTGTTTCCTTTAATTTCATAAAACTATTATTTGAGTACATTTCAGAGAGAGGCAAAATGACTGTTGAGATTTTGTGACACAGATTTTATTGGATCTACTATGTGCTCAAACAATTAAAATCACAATTTTTTAGATTACTCCTATAATACGTTTCCCATCATGATATAATTTTAATAACAAAGAATCAAGTCTTTAAATAAAGAGCAAATAGCTTTCCTTTAATTACACATCCGCTGCTTCTAATCTTTTAGACCACTGACTATGAACAAAATTTAAAGCCCTAATTTACGTGCCATATGTGGTCTAAATAAACGGGGCAAGATTTTTTCAATATTTTTCTCCATTAGTTTCAATTCTTTTTAAATAATTCAAAAAAACATAAACAATTCTATTTCAACCCAAACAAAAGACGCCTTTACAAAAAACAAAATCTACAATTCTTGTCGTTATATTGCCCTGTGATAAGCAGTAGTACTTATAAGTTTCATTCCACTACTTATCAATCAGTGAATTGCCTTATTCACCTCAAGTCGCTCTCTCTGACTATAAAATAAGTAAAACGTATCGCCAACTTTCCTTATTCTTTACACAGTTGCTGTTCTGGGCTTTTTGCATAGGTTCATAGATAGGTAGGTTGGCAGGCGCAGTTTTTTGATATTTTTCACAATTGTAGAATAATCTTTGTGGTCCACAATTCTAGAGGATGATACAACAACAACAACTATCCAGTATACTCCCACCAGGTGGGGTTTGGGGAGGGTAATATGTAGACGAGCCTTACCCCTACCCGAAAGGGCAGAGAGGCTGTTTCCAATCGACCCTCGGCTCATAGGATAAAAGGAAAAACAGCAGTAAAAAAAGACAAAGACAAAAACAAAAACACTAATAATAGAGCATAAGTAACTCCAGCAGCAATAGCGTAAATAATAATCTAAACATAAGAAACATAAATACAATCGCATGCAATAATATCATACAGTAGCTACCATAACTAACAACCATATGGGGGACATAAGCTAAAGAACAAATCATCTATGGGTAACCCTGCTGACCCACACCCAACCCCGGATGAGGCGTACGAAAAACTCTAGGAGCCCCTATCATACAACCCTGATTCTAGACCTCCAGACTCTCCTATCAAGGGTCATGTCCTCGGAAACCTGCATTCTAGTCATGTCCTGCCTAATCACCTCTCCCCAATACTTCTTAGGCCTCCCTCTGCCTCGCCGACCGCCAACAATCTCCACCCGCTCGCAGCTCCTCACCGGGGCGTCGGGGCTTCTCCTCCGTACATGCCCGAACCACCTCAGCCTCGCTTCACGCATCTTCTCATCCACCGGGGCCACCCCTACCTTCTCTCGAATAACTTCATTCTTAATCTTATCTAGCCTGGTGTGCCCGCACATCCACCTAAGCATCCTCATCTCCGCAACCTTCATTCTCTGAACATGAGAGTTCTTCACGGGCCAGCACTCCGCCCCATACAACATCGCAGGTCTAACCACGGCACTATAGAATTTTCCCTTGAGTTTGTGTGGAACTTTCTTGTCACACAAGACTCCTGATGCAAGCCTCCACTTTGACCACCCCGCTCCTATACGATGGGTGACGTCCCCGTCAATATCTCCGTCCCCCTGAATCACAGACCCAAGATATCGGACATTGTCCCTTTTGGCGATGGCCTGAGAACCAATCATCACGTCCCTGCCTACCTCGCTCGGCTTGGCGCCAAACTTGCACTCCAAGTATTCTGTCTTAGATCTGCTTATTTTGAAACCTTTAGACTCGAGAGTCTGTCTCCATACCTCTAACCTTTCAATAACGCCGACCCTCGTCTCATCTATCAATGCTATATCATCAGCAAATAGCATACACCAAGGCACATCCCCTTGAATATGTCGGGTTAGAGCATCTATCACTAAGGCAAACAAGAGGGGGTTCAGCGCCGAACCTTGATGGAGCCCCATAACCACTGGAAAATGGTCTGATTCGCCACCCACCGTCCTAACCCTAGTCTTAGCTCCATTGTACATGTTCTTGATTACTCTGATGTAGGCTTCCGGCACGCTCTTCGCCTCCAAGTACCTCCATAGCACCTCCCTTGGGACCTTGTCATACGCCTTCTCCAAGTCGATAAGCACCATGTGTAGGTCCTTCTTCTTATCCCTGAATTGCTCCGCCAGCCGCCTGACAAGGTGGATAGCCTCTGTAGTGGAGCGGCCCGGCATGAAACCGAACTAGTTCCCAGATATAGATGTCACCTCCCTCACCCGCGCCTCAATCACCCTCTCCCAAACCTTCATCGTATGACTTATTAATTTGATACCCCTATAGTTGTTGCAGCACTGGATGTCCCCTTTGTTCTTATACAAGGGCACCACTGTACTCCACCTCCACTCATCCGGTATCCTTTTGGTCCTGAAGATCGCATTGAACAACCTGGAGAGTCACTCCCCTCCTGACTTACCCACGCACTTCCAGAACTCCACCGGGATCTCGTCAGGCCCGGTCGCTCGACCCTTACTCATCCTACGCAAAGCCCCCATGACCTCCTCCACCCTAATGCGCCTGCAGTACCCAAGGTCTCTATGTTGCTCTGGATGCCCCAACTCCCCTAGCTCTATGTTACGGTCCCCCTCCTCGTTAAGTAGGTCCCGAAAGTACGCCTGCCACCAAACGATGATACATGGAAATTAGTTACGTTTTGTTTTTTGCTTAACAGGGTTTTTGAAAGTTGTATGACGTAAAGTATTGGTGACAAAATATTTTGGTTGTCTGAAAATAAAACTTTAATGATATTTGCAGTGATTATTCAAATAGAGTGCAAGGTCAAAAAAAAATGAGAAAAACAAGAGGAATATGAACCCACACGCTAGAGGGGGGGAGGGGGGAGGGGGGAAGGGGGAAGGGAGAGATTTTTTGAGATGGGGGTATTATTGTACCAACTCCAATAGTCTAGGGGCAGTTTTGACCTTTTTTCGTTATGGCACATGGAAATTAATTAATTTTTTTTATCTAACATGGCCATTAATCGTAAGGACATTCTTGAGCCAAAAAGATAACAGTGAGGGCAATTTTTTCAAAATAGGTAGACGAAAGGCAGTATTATACCAACTCCAATTGTCTAGGGATAGTTTTGATCCTTTTCTATTTTTTTTAAATTACATATAAAGGTACTTTTCAATAGACCCTATTATTGTAGTTAAGCATGACGAAATAATACAAGAGAAGAATGAAGAATTTTAAGAGCTAAGGGATGGTCGAAGCATTTAACACAACTGATATTTTAGTTTAAATGACAATTAAGTGGTAACTCAATAGTAGAACCATGACCTTGCATCGAATTAAGATGCAAAGTTCGATTTTTATAACGTTCTTAATTATGTACGTAATTATTAACAAAATAAATTGTGGTAGACTCGTAGTGGACTAATTTATGAACTGAGTCAAATGATTAGTATTTTGTAATTTTCCGTAAACAATTTTTAATTTTCAAAAATACAGAAAAAGTACCCCAATAATTTCTCTATAATTAAATTATCTTGAATGTGTTAGAAAATCGTCGGAAAAAAAAAATAATATATTTTCCCATCATTTTCTCTTCCCTTCCCTGGTCTTTTCATATAGGCAAAATATTGGTGACCCAGAGGAACTATCCATTTATTAGAGATCCTTTAAATATAACTGAAGGTTCATTTTCCTTCATTTGAAATTCCAAAGCTAAAGCATTTGGCGCCAACAATAGCACACCAAAAAACAGAGAGCGCGATGAGAGAGCATCATCATCGTCAAACGCCATTGAAGGAGCACGGAAATCGCCGTTCCAAATCCATCTCCGATCAAATTAAGAAGCCTCTCAAAGTATATAATCTAAAATTTTTGCTTCTATGAACAATCATATGTGAATCATTGTTTTCTCTTGTAATGTTTATCTTATCTGTATGCAGAATGTTAAGAAAAACTTGAATTCTGCGTTTGAATTGCAAGGTGCCGCACTTTCTGAATTCTCGCCCAAGGAATCGATCGATAGTTCTCTGATCTCCTCTGCTGCTACCGATGATCTTAATCTACTCACTGAATCTGCCACTGAGGTAATTCCTAAATACGTCTTACTTTATCAAATTTCTAGCTCTATATATCTGCATTTTCTTCGGTAATTGTAGTTTTCATAGAAATTTTTGTAGTTCGAGCGAGCAAAATCCACTCCTTAACTCAAATATCGTCTGTAGTTTTTTGAATTGCCGGGATTTGAAGTGATTTGTTATTCAGAATCTGCTTCTGACAATTTAGAATGTCTCTGTATGTGAGTTGTGTATGCATATGCATTATCATCAGTAATTGTAGTTTTAATAGAAATTTTTGTAGTTGAGTGAGCAGAATCCACTCGTTAAATCTGATTTAAGCGTGTAATTTTTTGAAGTTTCGTTGATTTGAAGTGCCTTTTATCTCTATTAATATATATTGGAAACTACATAGCTACATGTTTTGGTTGTGAACTCCTTTCTCATTAGTATAGTGGGTGTGCACACACGCGTGTGAGTGTATGTGTGTAGGTTGAAGTTGAATCATACAATTTGCTTCGACTCTACTCGTAGTTTATTTGAAACCTGTCCATAATTTCTTACCTTTTTGTGATATATATGTATGGTTTTGTAAGCTATTGCCTATTGGTATTTTTCAGTTTTGAGATCTTTTGTATTGATTTTCACATCTGCGAAATTTACTCATTCCTCTTAGTGCTGAGATTGTAACTTTCGGGTCCTATATTCCTGCCAGGACTTCTTGTTGATTCCAGAAACTTCTCCTTCATCAGAGGCAGTGGATTCTCTTGCTGAGCTGAGTCCACTTTCTTCAACACTAACTTCTGACAAGTATAAAGAATGCAGTGGCTCCAACAGCAGTAGTGGAGTTCCACAATCAAGTGATGTGAAGATTGGTTTTGTGGAGGCAGAAATGGCAGTGAAGTACCTAAGAGAAGCTCAAATGCAACTGGTGAATACAACAGATGTTGATGTTCGTTACAAGAAGCTTCTAGATGCTCTGATTAACACTTTAGTTGAAGAGTTCTATGGATTGCCAGAAGACAAGGACTGGTATAATACACTCATCTCGAAAAAGTTCCATGTGGTGACACTGTCTTTCTTGCTGTGGATAATTGCTGTTTTCATCGGACTGCTGTTTCGTTGGGGTGGAAAACAGTCTTTCTATGGACCTCTACCTACCTAAATTGTGCTACCACAGTGGCTGATAAGGAAGTACTGCAGGTATATTTCTCTGTTTACCTATGTTACGCTGACTCTTTATTTTTGCGTAGGTTGTATTCATGTTAAAACATATACTATGAAGCAAGTGTGTGTAATTCGTTTTGGATCTTAATTTTGGCATTTGGTACAACTTGTGTGAATCATAACTGTGTCAAGTATGGACATGTATAATCAAACAGATGCAGCCCCATGATTAGATCATGTGCTTTGATTTTTCTTGAGCTTCAAAGCACTCCGAAGCATTTTGCTAGATATATCAGCTGCATAGCTGGATAGTTTCGATCTATGGAGAAAGAACAGTATTTTGCTACAATTTGCTAGGAACTAGTGCGTTTGTGGTGCCATTGAATTTGATGTAAGATGCAAGAATCCGAAGGTCTGTTTGTGTTTCTTGCTTGTTCTTCTACCCTAGTATAGTAGTATTAACACGCTTGCAACTCTGAAGTTGAATAATTACTCCTGCTGTTCTGTGAGGAAGAGCTGATGGATCGATGGTCTTTTTGTACAATCATTTACATTTCTCATCTGACACTGGAGCATGAAATGTATTAACAAAGTATTTCGTTATACCATTTTCTATGCCTTGAACCTCTAATCGAGGCAGCAAGACCAGGATAAAAATTGGAAGATAGAAGTCCGGCCATTACTCCCTATGGTTCACAATAAGTGTCCAATTATTTTTTCATTTTAGTTCAAAATAATTGTGCGAAAGAATTCAATTTGTTTTTACAAAATAATCTCTATGTACATATCCTAAAAAGTTTTCTTACTCCTCACATTGAATGTTTAATTATGGGTAATTTAGTCATAACAGATATTTTTGTACAGAATTTAATATTTTCATAATGGGCATGCTAAAAGTAAATTGGATACTTGTTGTGAACAGGATAGAGTATTAATTAGGATGTCACAGTCATCCAGCAAAACTAGTGCAACAGCAAACGAAGCCAAACATAGAGACCAGTTTAGCTTTGTGTCAGTCCTTTGAAAAGGTGTATGTGAAAGTGAAATTTGCTCCATGTGATGCAACTTCCAGTGCTTGTAAGGAACATTGTTTTGAACAATGTTGATCACCATAAGGTGTAAAAAAAAATGAGAAATGAGTATAGAGAGACCATTGATGTTGATCCAATCCAGCTCGTTGACTAACCACAGACCTTACAATTTCTTTCTCCTTTCAAAACAGACGCAGCAACTTGCTGATTCCCTTAGTGACGGCAGCAAAATATGTTTAAATTTGCTCGAATTAGAACAACTTTTGGATTAATCTATTTGACACTGAAGATATTCTACCATGTGTTTTCTTTATTGTTTTGTCCGCCTTTATATAGCTTAGCTGGCTCAGATTCTGGAAAGCAGGACACTTTAGTCAGAAGTTGCTGAAAATAAAGCAAGGCGCCATTGTGCACCGTTATTCCAACTATAGGTCCATCGCTGGAGATTTCATAATCAACTTTTTGATGACTTGCAATTCCGGTGCGAGTTGAAATCATTTCTATTGCCTCCGTACGACATAAAACTAATGTATTTACAATATTTCGATCAATTTTATATCTAAAATTGGATTTTAAAATGCTCAAGGTACAAGTAACTGATATTCTGAAGACTAGATGCAACGTTAGATGTTTAGATAATGGCCAGGGTTGAAAACTTTCGGCAATAGTGAAATATGCAAACCATCCATAGATCAAGTAGAGCTTATGCGACCAATATCAATCTACAGATTCTACTACCAACTGACAAATACCTAAACCAAAAGATAAGGTTTAAAGAAGAAAACGGAGAAAAGAACGGACAGGATACAGCTGAGTCCTACGACTGTGGATGCCATGTGAATAGGCTGTCGAATTGACGAGAGAAAGTTGCTCAAACCCTAAGATATGGTTTGAGGCATCAAGGGAGAGCAAAATGGAAAGCTCCGGGGAAGGGATTAAAAAAGAATTCATACAGTAGGTAAGGTAGGGTAAGGTCTACACATATATTACCTTTTCAGACCTCACTTGCGAAATTAAACTGGGTTTGTTGACCCCACTTGTGAAATTACTTTAGTTTGTTTGTTGTTGTACAGTAGGTAAGTTTAACCAGTTGCTACTGTGTACACAGCTAATTCATTACCAGTTCAATAAAAAGAGAATACAATAGTAAAACGGATACACACGCCAAATTATTCAACTTCCCGTACTAGTTAGGAACGACCGTTAAGATGCAAGTATTAGGAACAATACAGAGAGAGGACCACATCATTAAGAATCCAACTCATAGCAGTTTACAGAGTGGACTTTGATTCCAATTGAACTAGAGCTCACTGATGTTCCTCCTTTGTTCAAAACAAACTCGGGTATTTTTTATTCTCCTTTGGTTAAATACAGGAGACAATGCAACTTGAGAGTAGAACACACTTCTAAATATGTTAAACTGTCTGCTCAAGCAAACCATTTGATGCAACAAACTAATGGACCTCATAAATATTCTTTTGAAATCTGTTCATAATTAGTTCAGAAAAAAATACGGCATATAGAGTGAAAATTTCTCTGAATCCTCAGATAAAGCAAAAAAATTCTAAAGGCATGTCAAAGAATCTCGCAGTAAAAATTTGACAAAATTGCCTCGACCCTATGGTGCTACTGACAAATCAATGACTGAAGAAAAGAGTAGCTCAACCCCAAAATCTACTAATGAAGCCCTTCTTATCTTTCTTCATCCGAGCGTCCAGTGATGGGAACTCAATAAGGTTATAAGCCAGATCCAACACAATGGGATTGCGAGGCACTGGTTGGAAGGCAGGTGGAAAAGTTTCAATTCGAGGAGCAACCTTCACGTTAGCTTCACCAACAGCTGATTCGTATGTATCCATTTTTTCCATGAGAAGTTTCTCCACCTGAAATAAGTATAAAACATGAATTACACAAAAATTGGGGGAATAAGATCATATAAAAGAAATGGAAGCAGAAACTATACAAAGTAGGAAAGAAAGAAAAACAAAATATAATGCCTAAAAGCAACTCCACCAATAAAGATGTGAAAAAGGAACCCAGTTTTTGGAGCACAAAACAAATTGGCAACCAACTGCCACGGAACTAATGAAAGAGAGGTAGCATCAACACTCTAAGTAACTACCAGATGTGGAAAATAAAAAATTTACCAACGCAGAAATATTTGTCATACTTGGTGCTTCAAACATTCAGATTACCCTAATGTGTACTAGAAGAAAATGGATCAGCTAGCTTATATAGAACTCTCTAGCATATAGGCCCACAGTTGGGAGCATCTGGTATTAAATGGACTTATACTTTGGGGTTTTGGGGTTGGTGGGGTTGGTGGGGGGGTTGTAGTTTATGTCAAACACACAATGCAATTATCAATAAAGAAACATTATCATCTCATGAGTTGAAACTTTTTCCAGCACAAATACTTGAAAAGCAATAGAATTTACAACTTCATTTTACAATAAGCCTATTGATTTAAAGAATCACGCACACAAGTTGCAGTATCCTCTGAAGGACAGGAGATGGAGAAAGCTATCAATAATTCTGCTAAGAAAAGTGAGATGCTCATCCAACGTTAATTAGATTTTGGATTAACAAGTATTTGAACCTCTGTAAAAATAAAGATTAGTTCATACTATCAATGTTCCAATTCTTGCGTTTTCACATATTTCAACAGTCAATAATTATTCTTCACAAGGATCCAAACTTTCTTTGCTCAATGTCATCGAACCCAATCAGAAAAGGTCATAGAAGAAGCTGGTTGGAAATGGTTCAACAACACAGGACATCTCCATGAGTTTCATTCCCAGGTTTTCCATATAGTAATCTAAGAGAGATGTGGTTCAATATGCACCATGAACATCGCAAAAAAGGCGAAAGCTGCATATTAACTACTGGAAATGATTGCAGAAGTACTTAAGAGACATATGGGAGGCCAAATCATACCTTCTTATCAGTTCCATTAAGTGAGATATTTGATATCTTCTTCGAGAGGTTTTCAGGAGCCTTCTCCTCCTCCATAATTCCTTTGGCATGCTCTATACAGCTGTTAGATCTACTCTCGTTATACAGTGTTTTCAGTTCCTTGATCATGACCTGATACAGATGGAGAGAAAGCAATGACAAAAGGAGAAATGGGAAGGAGGACACCTTCACACCCAGACTCATTACTGATTGAAGCAACACAAGTAAGAAAATATAAGAAATCCTACAATTATGCATCAAAATTTCATCCAATAAGAAGCAGCTTGGAAGGTCTATCATCTAACATTAAGATGAAATCCACAATCAAATTTACATAATAAAAGCAGGTAATTTGATTGATAAAGCGCTTACCTGATCAGCATCATTCGCAGACTGCAGTTTTTTAAGAGCTGCATCAGCTAAAGAACGAGCTTGACAGTACAAGGCATAAGCTTCTGTCCTCTTTCCTGCTGAACTGTAGGACTTCGCCAAGTAGAAGCACCTGACAGGAAATTGAAATAAAACATTTTAATTGATTTCAGACAAAAAGATAACCATTCTAAGGTCTCATTTGTTTGCACTTAATGGAGGTCTGAATCTTAATCATTAAGATATCAGACATTAAGTGTGTTTATTTTTAAAGTCTGAATTTTAATTATTCAGATCTTAATCATTAAGTGTGTTTGTTTTTTTTTTACTTCACAACCACTTAATGAGTCTGAAGAGGTCAGTATGATTAAGATCTGTAATAGAGACTTAATTTCATTAAGATGCTATTACATATTCGTACGCCTTATCCGGGGTTGGGTGTGGGTCAGCAGGGTTACCCATAGATGATTTGTGTTTTAGTGTATGTCCCCCCTATGACTGTTAGTTATGGTAGTTGTTGTATGATAGTATTGCATGCGATTGTATTTATGTTTCGTATGTTTAGATAATTATTTTACGCTATTTCTGCTATTTCTGCTGGAGTTACTAATGCTCTATTGTTTTTGTTTTTGTCTTTGTTTTGTTTTACTGCTGTTTTTCCTTTTATCCTATGAGCCGGGGGTCGATTGGAAACAGCCTCTCTTCCCTTTCGGGTAGGGGTAAGGCTTGTCTACATATTACCCTCCCCAGACCCTACCTGGTGGGAGTATACTGGGTAGTTGTTGTTGTTGTTGTTGTTGTTACATATTCATTATTAACTGATGTCACCACCTATCATTATCAACTACCACCATGCCGCCACCACCACCATACTCAACTACAACCACTACTACCACCACCTCCACCACCACGCCACTATCTTCCTCAATCATAGCCGCTAACATTATCAACCATCATCACGTACTATCCCTACCATGCCGACCACCATCATTCTCCCCCACAATCAGTGGCGTACGTAGGAATTTTTGTAAGCGGTGTCATTGTTAGACGTGAATAAATAAATATAATATCATATTTTAAAAAACACCAATATAAAAAATACAACTACCAAAGGAAGCAGCAGTGTCCCTCCGATATGAAATTTGTATTGTGCTGTTCTCTTTAGTTATGATTTAGGATACTTTTTAGATGAGGCATAAAAGTATTAAAACATAAAATGGGGCAGTGGAACTTCGAACCCGCGCCCTCAAATAGAATTCTCCACCGTGTGACCGTTCAAGCTACAGAGCTCTTTGTGACAAGTGGTATCACATTATTTCTTTTGATGTGTTTCTTGGTTTTTCAATTGAATTATACATAAATAATTAGTAAAGATTTTCAACGAAGCGGTGTCACGTGACCGCTTGGGCTAAGGTAAATCCGCCCCTGTCCACAATCAACACTCATCCACCTCAACTACCACAACGGACTATCCCATCACCATCAACAACCACAGCCAACACTGCCCATCATTACAACCTACCACCACCAACCCACGACCTTCCTCAATCACAACTACTACCACCACCTGCCATTATTAACTATCACCAACCACGCCACCACCAGTCTCAATCATAATCGTCAACACTACCAATCACTAATAGCTACAAGCATGAACCACCACCATCAACCAAAATTACCACCAACCACTGCCTCTAGTCGGCATTCACCTGTTAGTCATCACCACCAGCAACTATCATATGTTAAACAACTATATATTTCATTGATAGAATATTAGATTAGTTATTTCATTAGAATTTTATGTTAATAATTTTCAAATAAACATAAATTTTATACATTCAGATGTTGAAAATCAACCAATCTTAATTATTTCTATTAAGATCTTAATACACATCTTAATATATTCATATGGTTATTCAGATTCAGATCTCTTAATCTTAATACACATCTTGATATTCAGATGTGATTCAGATTGAGACGTCTAAATCTTAAAAAAAAAAAAACAAATGAGGCCTAGGAGTATGTTAAAGATAAACAAATCTGCATCCCTGAAAACTTCACTAACAGAAAGATCCTGAAAAGCTAAGATGACTAGCGCTTCCTGGATGACGAGCAAGGGGAAGAGGATTAAATAACTGGATCTCATTATAGTGCAAAAGCAAAATCATTTTTTGAAATAGGCTTAAGTCTTGACATAGAAGGATCAATAACGTTCCTATATGTCTAGCAAGAAGTTAAAATGAGCAGCATCAAATACGGGTCTATTATATCTAAAGGAACTCTGCACAAGATACAAATGTGGAATGAAACTCAGGTAAGTCGTGAAGTTACTGACAGGAGGTAAATACACCAATCCAACGATGTCCTTCATCTGAGATGATGAACATTTTATTGAAGCCTACATAGAAACTGACATTGGAACCACAATTTGCAATAGCTCCACATAGGCAAAGTACAATCATACATAGTATCACTGACTCATACTTTCATTGATTATCACTTAAGTGTATATTTAAGTTGTACAACTTCCTCATATGGGACACCAAAAGTCCCGGATCTCCTTTTTGTAAATTCACCAATAATGCAAGTTTTACAAGTCATAAATGCTAAAACCATATGAAGATAGTCTTTCACTCTCTCCTTCCACAATTTCATTTCAACTATTACATAATGAAAGAAACAATGAAAGATCTACACATAATAAAGAAAGAAAAGTCAGACCTTTCTGCCCGGAAAACCATGCTTCTCAGCTCGCACTCTTCAGCTAAGGCAACTTCTTCCATTTTTCTGTCTCTACCAGAACTAACTAGATCAAAAAGATCAGCAGTATTCTGCACCAGAGGGAGCAGTTAATGGAGTGGTCCAAATTAGATATATAACTGAACTTTGTCACATTGCCAGCTCTGATCTAAAATGCTCTGATTAAAGATATAATAAAAAATTTACACTCAAAACAACTGTTACCTGTAACAATAGATCATATAGCCGGACAAGCTCCTCAGGCTTTGTGACCTTTTCATTTTTATCATCACGGACCTTGTTGAGCTTGCTTTTAGCTATTTTCACTAACAACTGATTCCTCTCAATAGTTCTCTGCCCTAAAATTGCACCAATGGCTTTATCCAAGCCACTTAACTCATCCTTCACATTTTCCGAATTGGCTGCAGTAACCTAGAAGAAAAACCATTTGTGTAAGATGTGCATAAGACTAATATAGGATGTTACTTTGATGTATGAAACAACAGAACAAACTTGAAAATTTCCATGAAATCAGCAACTTCCACATGATATGAGTAGTACTCACCAGGTCATTCCGGATGCAGCTCCTGCCTTCGTGATATGCTGCAAATATTTTGTCATATAACACAAGCTTCTTCTCTGCCGGAAGAGAATCAGAGGCTGAACCATGGATATCTTTCTCCAGTTCCTGGGCTGATGAATTTGCCAGTGCATAATATAAGCTTGAAATAAAGTTAAAACCCAACATGATGTTTTAATGGCAGATATGCAATTAGTTGACAAAAATCCAAAGAAGTGGTTAGAAGTTTCTCCCTCCGTTTCAATTTATATGGTGGGGTTTTTGACTCTGCATGAAGTTTAAGAGGAAAAAAGGGACCTTTGAAACTTGCGGTCTTAAAAATGCCACGAGATTACTGTGGTTAAAAAAGCATATCATTAAGAGTAAAATCGGAAGTTCAAAGTTAAAATGTTTCCAAATATTAAAAGGTGCCATTCGTACTTCACTAGTTATGGAAAACGAGGAGGAGAAACTGAAAAACTTCATTACGAGCCTCTCAAGTTAAAGCCAGTGAAAATTCTGGTTTCCCACTAAAAGCAACAACGTTGATGTACTTTTTAGGTATACTATATGTGTTTGTATACTTCCTTCTTCGTAAGATCAAAGACTCGTTGCATTATGTGCAACATAGCATTCCTACTAGGCATTTCCTTACAATATTTGGGTTCCCACACTCATGCATATTCTGTACACACTGTTATATGCTATCATCACTGTCACAGGGAGTAGACATGCAAATTTGTAACTGCTAACATGCTTAAATGTAGAAGGCAACTCACAAGGGTCACAGAGTGTGCTCCACAATCTAAGGGACTTCATTTATAGACACTCAAAAGCTAAGAGGAACATCAAAGAATGCCTAGAAATGCTTTGTTAAAGAACACAAGTATACAGACCAAAATTTGGAACTAGGTTGAAATAGTAGAATTTGGTATAAAATAGTAGACTGGAAGAATTCCAAACTCATAGATAAAACAAACTTGCTAATGTTAGAACTTCCAGAAAGTTGGCTATAGGTGCATCTTTCAATCAAAGTGCTACCTTTTGTATCAAAGTATTTACATACCTTTCAAAATGGACACACGTGTCTTTGCATTTGAAATTGGAAATCTATTTCCAAGCCAATGGAATTCTGTCATAGATGCAGCCTGCTGAGATCTTGCCTCTGCCATAGCAGCCTGTAAACCAAGAAAAGAGAGAGAGACCAATTAGGAGTAAATAATCCTAAAATTCATTTTTCGAAAGATTCCAGAGAAAGGCAGCATCCAGGGTACAATTGGACGCAATAATATTTTACAAAAGATTAGTGCCTAAAAAGCGCAGACACACCAAGAAAGGACAGCTCACCTCCAACTTTGCTTTGAAAAGGTCCAGAGCAGGTCCTTCCATTTCACCGATGGAAACGAGTTCAGATGTTTGTAGGTTAGACTCACCAATCTTGTGTAAGCAATATCTGATACTAGGTTCTAGTTCCTCAACCCGCTCACGGCACAATACTTGGTTCTCTAAATCTCCATATTTTCCAAGTTCTTCATACACAGCCCTATTCAAATTAGTCAGATAGCGAGCATTTAGGACCTTGATCAAACAATAGCATAACTGTAATATCTGATAAGAAGTGGATATAGGGAGCAGGAAATGGACAGATTTCCACAAATTCCTCTACGGATTTCATTTAGAAACAAAGTAGACACACTGGGCATTATATTCTCAGAATAAAGGAAGCATACATCTCCATAAAGACTAATGTACCTAGCACTTTTGAAGCATTTTAGAGCAACGTCCCAATTCTGATCTTGTTCAAATAATAAACTCCCTTTCATGTATGCAGCATAAGCCTGCAGTTTAACAAACAAGATTGCTCAATAACTTTAAGAGAACAAGCTTTTTGAAGATTTAAACCAAAAATTAAAAACTATGTCAAATTGCTTCAAGTATAGAAACACAAAACAGAACACCACACTTGTAGAAGAGCAAAGAAAAAGAATAATGACAATGCTAAAAGGGTTGACTAGAAATGGAAATAGAATAACTTGGGTATTCAGTAATTTAGATTAATTAACTATTGACTAACAAAATCTCCAAAAATTCCTATTTTCGACAATCTGCAGAGTTGATGCTCTATTTCTTTTATAAGGTAAATAATTTTATTAATAACGGGAAAATCTCCGGCGTATGAGCAATATACCAAGAAGTAGAGAATTTACAACCTAATATGATTCTCTACATTTGGTTCTCTGTTATACCACCAACATATAAAAGAAAGGTGCCAAAAAGGCAAGGTAAATGAGTAGCCTCACGAAAGTGCAGATAGAATAGTGGAAATTGACAGCAGTAAACAGTTATTTAGAGTCGGAATGATAGCAAAGAATCTATATTTTTCTTCTTCTGAAAGTTTAGCTGAACATCACATCCTTGACCATGGCCAATATTAACCACTGTATAAAGAACAGTTTCACTACTTTGCAGTGTCCATAGTAACTACTATCAAGTGCACATATTCTCTCGAGCGTTTGCACATGTAACACTTATATTTCTTTTCCTTAAACTATCAACAGCAAGATTGGACCCCTTGTTGTAATCCGTGTGAGGCTCTTTTGTAGTTTTCTTTACCTTTTATCCTTCTTTTTATTATTTTCTTTATTTTTTATCCTTTTTATCCAAGTAAGTCACTTGGATTGATTTGTTTTATCCTTTCCAAGAGTATAAGCTACTACCTAGACGAAGATGCTAGAACTTATGAAGTCATAGAAAGTATAAGATAACTCCACTATGTAAGCTTCACTGCCGATTCCATTAACAAATGAAAGATGATTATGGTAAGTTGACGTCAGCATAAAATAATTATATTATGATGAGTCCTCACAGTGAGACATACATTTGGGTCATTTAGGTTCATAAGTGCACCACTATGGTGATTGAAGGTGCTAAAAGAAACGAGGTAAATCTAAAATCACATTGAGAGAAGTTACCTTATAAGATCTACAATCTTTAGGAATCACTGCAGACTTAACTAAGAATAAAATAGATTAGAAGAAAAAAATCCATATAATTATATCAACTAGTCGAGGTTAATACTCAAATTGTTTTTTTAAACACTTATATTAGACCCAGAGTGAGATAATACAAGATTTAAATCTAATTTGCCTCAAATGACAAATTGCTTACGCAATATTATAAAGAAATGGACCCAAACATAATGAAATATATAGATGATTCATATCATCGAACCCAACTAATTTGGGATAGAGGTATTGTTGATAGTTGATTAACAATTAGACAAAAAAGACCCTCAGGGGTTGGCTGGTGGCAATTGACTTGAGCCTTGGGGTTTGCTCCCTTTCAAGGTCTCAAGTTCGAAACCCACTAGATGCAAATAATTACTGAGGGTCATTGGACTGGGTAAAACCTGAATTAACAGTGGTGCACTTGCGGGAAACTCCTTGCCAAGGGCCTATGCACCATCGGGATTAGTCGGGGCTCGAAGAGACTCGGACACCCAGTGCATAATAAAAAAAAACAAGTAGACGAAAAACATATGATAACGTTAGATGATCTGAAACTTCTCTCCGATCTCGGTTCTTCAAATGCTAATTCTTGAAAGTTTAATACATCAAATGGCCCTCCTAAAGGCTAAAACTTCAGACATTGTTTTGAAGGATCAGGTTCTTAACCGAAAGTAAAAACTCCTCAAGGACCATAATGATTTTTGTCGGCTAAGGCGGTGGTAGTGTCAGCTATTAGCCAGTAAATCTGTGAATTAAATCCAACTTTAACACTGACAAAAGCAAGTGTTTGAAAGATAAAAAGAGCAATAAGTCACAAAAGCATATGTTTTCTTTCATTATTTATGCCATAAGACATAACATTGAATCAAGCTTATCCACCAAAATCTGGAGCACAAAAGCGACTCTATAGGTACCAATGGCTTTTAGGCGACCACCACATTTTTATTCATTGGTGGCATGAACTCCACTCCCTGAATTCAAGTATTTCATAGGAAAATCGGTGTCTAGTCATCAAAGTGCTTTCATAAAAAATAGGCAGATCACAGATGCAGCTCTTATAGCTAATAGATATTGGATTGGAAGATGAAGTCTGGGCAACCTGGTCTACTTTTTAAACTTGACATAGAAAAGGCATTTGATCTACTTAATTGGACCTATTTGATAAATACACTAAGAAGGATGGGATTTGGTAAATGTTGGATTAGATGAATCAGATTTTGTATCACTACAGTGAAGTACTCAATCCTAATCAATGGTGGACCAGTTGGATTCTTTTCTCCCCAAAAAGGTGCCAGGCAGGGAGATCCGCTATCTCCTTTCTTATTCGTCCTTGCTATGGAAGGGCTTAGCAAAATGTTAGATAAAACAAATCAGCTTCACTGGTTAGATGGTTTCAAGGTGGGAAGTGTAGATGGCAACTCTGTTACAGTCTCCCAGCTGCTCTATGTAGATGATACTTTGATTTTTTGTGGAGCTGAAAAATCACAGGTCTTATACCTCAATCTTACACTTATGATCTTTGAAGTTATCTCAGGCCTACACATGAACATGTTTAAGAGCATCATCTACCCAATCAATTCAATTCCAAACTTGGAAGAGTTTGTGGAAGTAATGTGTTGTAAGGTGGGCTCTTTCCCTATAACATATTTGGGTCTTTCTCTGGGAGCTAGATACAAAGCTCTAGGTATCTCTGGAATGGGGTAATTGAAAATTTTTAAAAAAAGTTAGCTTCCTGGAAAATGAGGTATCTTTCTTTGGGTGGTAGAATTACACTCATCAATAGTGTGTTGGTTAGCATTCCTACTTACTTCTTATCCATGTTTCCAATCCCAGCTAAGGTCCAGAGGAGACTAGATCAACTAAGGAGAGATTTTCTATGGGAAGGAAATAGTCAAAATCACAAATTCCATTTGGTTAAATGGCCAAGAGTTATTCTCCCTAAAGCCATGGAGGGCTAGGAATAGAAGATCTCACTTTACACAACAAGAGTTTGTTAATGAAATGGCACTGTCGGTACAACATGGAGAACCCTGGGCTGTGGAAAGTTGTAATACAAGCAAAATATTGGGTGGCAAACAACTGGTGTACTAGACAGAGTAGACTGCCACAAGGTTCTGGGCCATGGAAAGGAAACACATTTCAAAGTTAGGGGGTGACTTTCAACTCGTCATCACTCAAGCTTGGGAATAGAACTCGTATTTCTTTCTGGAAAAATAGATGGTTAGGCTCAGAGATCTTGAAAGGCGAACACCCAAGTTTATTTCTATTGGCTAGCAACAAGGATTCCACTATTGAGCATTATTGGGCAAGATAACTCATGGGCCTTGCAGTTCAGAAGAGATATCCAAGATTGGGAACTAAATGACTTGCTGAGATTGCTTTCAAAACTATCAGATTTTAAGAACCCTCGGTGGAGGACAAGCTGGAATGGGGAGAGTCCAATGTTAAAACCTATATTGTCAAAAGGGGATATGACATTCTATGCTCCAATAAAGAGTTGATTGACAAATGGCCGTGGAAGCTCATATGGAGAACCAAACTCCCTATAAAAGTAATTAGTTTTATCTGGACAAGCCTACATAAAGTCTGCCTTACTCAAGACAACCTCAGTAGAAGAAGCATTCCGACAGTGAACAGATGTTTTACCTGCCAGGAGGAACCTGAGAGTGTGAGACATCTGTTTCCTCATTGCACAATAGCAGCTGACATATGGAACATGTTTTCATCAGTTTTTGGACTTGCTTGTGTCATGCCTTCCAGTATCAAGGATGCTTACGAGAGATGGTGCTCATGGAGAGTTGGGAAATCCATCAAAAAAAACTTTGCAAATGGTGCCTGCTACTATTTTTTGGTGCATCTGGGATGAGAGAAATCGCAAATGTTTTGATGGGATTTCAAGTCCTAACTCTCTTAAAGTAACTTGTCTAATCAATTTACTTACTTGGTTCAACCAGGCCCCTGTAACTAGCTTTGAATCTTTTTGGGATTGAATTTGCTCCTTAGTTATGTAAGTTTTTGTATATGAGCAGCCACACTTTTGTTGTATATTTTTTGTTATGCATCTTCTTGATGCCATTTAATGAAATTATCTTACTTCATCAAAAAAAAAAAAGTATTTCAGAATAATCATCCTTATCAACAGAAAAATAAACGAAGAGAACTTCAAAGATAGCATGAAGGGGAAAGCACTTTGAGAATATCAACAACTCAGCACCTCAGGCAACACCTCAGCATTGGACCAGAAGACTAAAGGTTTGGGCTAGTGACCAAATCAAATGCTCTCATGAGCAAGCATAATGCCAGGTATATGAGAATCATGCTACAGGAAGCATACCTCTGCTTCTAAAGATGTTCTCGAATCTCCCTTGAAGGAACACAATTCCTGGAAAAGACTAGCCCACTTAACCGCCTTTCTCAACCGACCAATGAGATACCTTCTTTGGCGTGCATTTGGTCCATCAGGCAATGTTTTCTTTTCCATAGCATGACTCCAAGCTCTCTCAGCTGTATAGAGAACCAAGTGAAGAAACCTACAATGAGCCCAAATCATTGACATTGTTAAGTTTTGATTCTTACAATTTCATACATTCAGGAGACAACAAAGAAAATATGACTCATATTGGGCAGACAAGATTGTTCATAACTCAATAGGGTCCCGCCTCACCGAAACCATTGGTCGTACTACCCAAAAAAGTACAATACTTCCATCTATACACTTATACGAGGAACTAAAAATTTAACATTTAATATTTTAGAAAATAACTCAAGAAAATGCATCCAAAAGCACAAAACAAGGCGTCATTATAGCTTATCAGCATCAAATAATGTGAGAAATTACAACTTAGACTTCCAAAGCTAACAATGATGAATAGAACAACCCAATAGAGCAGAAACTCTTCTATTTCCTTTCATTTTTCTCTTCTCTGACAAACCTTCACTGGGCAATGCTCGCATGAATTTTCAACTGATGTCTTTTTTTTGCATCGAATCAAGCTTATCCAGTACCTTTATTAGTGGGAAGTAGCAAGTACACGGTGGAATAACCGAGCGCAAGTTGTCCCATGCAGGGATTTTGAGAATCCTTAGGTTTCGTTTTAGAAAACTCCTCATTTGTCTTAAAAACAAACGGATCAAACAAAATGGAATGCATATAAAGGATTCATATCTTCGACCCTAATTAGTTTGAAGTTGAAGAATACTCGTCATTGTTGTCACAAGTAAATATCATTTTCATATTCATTTCTACATGTTCCGGCAGGCTACGGGTCCTTAATTCAAACAATGAAACCAAAAAAGGGGGAAATCTCAACAAATCCATCACTTAAAACCCAAACAAAATTTAACACTAGTAATAGAAAAAAAAACATCACAAACAAAATGAAAACACACACACCTCACTTCAGTGACCGTAGCTACTGAAATCGCACGCTTAGTGTACTTCACACGTCCGTGAGTGAACTTGAGCGATTTATACAATCTCCTTAATCGAGCCGTACAATACCTCCTGCAAATTCCAGTTTTATTTATCCGTTTACACCAAAATCACTCAAAACGAATCATACCTAATTTCCCTGCTGAGCATGTGTGTGGGTATGTGATGGAATCGTACCTGTAACGAGCGTAATCGCCGAATCGCAATCCATGCTGCATTTGAGCAGATTTTAAAAGCTGTAACACTACAAAACCAATAAAGTAGCTAAAATTCAGTGATCTAACAGATAATAACATTACACAATTTTCATTGCAATTGGAAAAAAGAATGAAGAAGTTTCAATGCATAAGCTCTTGCCATTGACGGAGAACTTAGGGTTAGTTGTGATCTGATCAGAGGGAACAGAAGTCTGATCGTCAATTTCCATGGCGGAAGTTTCTTTATGCGTTGCCATTGTCTAGAAATTAGCTTACGGCGGAGCGACCTACGTTTTCTGATTCACGTTTGACGAGACCCTATCGGAGAAATGTCCTGCGTTTTCTTATTTGGGTTTAATTTTCAGAATTAGTTATTTTTGGTAACTTTCTGAAGTGATGTTAAGAATGGCTTGCTATAGATAAATGGGAAAATAGGAAAAATATTACCTATGTTGTTATGAAATACTATAAAAGACAAGAACAATATAGAGAGAATATGGAGAGAGAGGAGTATTCTTATTGATATTGGGATGATTTACAATGGGGTAAGACCCCTCTATTTATAGGAAGATAAATGACTTAGCTTCAAACTAAAACTCTTAGACATTCACTCTAAATAGAGTTCTATTTATAACACTCCCCCTTGAATGTCTATTCAACAATGTGCCTCGTTAAAACCTTAAAACCAAAACCCAATGGGAAAAATTAAAGAGAAGGAAAAAGAGTACACATGTTTGAATATGCGCCTATTGGATGCCTCGTTAAAAACCTCGCAAGGAAAACCCAGTTGGGACAAAACCTTGTAAGGGAAAAAGAGTGCAACGCGCATTAACTCCCCCTGATAAGAACATCAATTTATATCCTTGAGAATTTGCATTCCAATCTTGTGCACCATCTTCAAAACAATCTTTGGTAGATGTTTGATAAATAAATCAACCATATTGACTTGAATAAATATTCCGCACCTTGAAATCATCATTCTTGATAGATATGAACATCTTCATATAATGTCGTGGAATGACTCTTCAATATCTTCATAGATGTATTCTCAATGCCATCATGCTTATAGTTATAGCAAGATACATATGTACACAAATTGTACTTAGGATGTGGTACTTCAGGACCAAGAATTGTGTATGCTTCAAGCAACTTAAATCTTTCAAGTTAAGTCATATAAGCCATATAATAGACTTTAGATGCATATCAAGTTTTCACGTCATGCTAAACAAATAAGATATTGAAAACTGATTATACATACCTTTGACTTTATACTTTCAAGTATTTGAACTATATGTCCAAATCTACATGGAATCAAGTATTTGTCTATACGCTTTAAGCGTATCAAAGACTTTGTCATTCTAGGACTTAATATGAGCATTTGCAGTGAGAATATAGTTACTTTATTTGGGTCAGCAAATGAGTATAGCATGCTTCGCAATATGTTGCAATTGAATTATCCCTTTTATGAACTTCAGGTTCATATCATGATATTCGGGGATTTATATATACAAATGATAATTCATCCCATGTAACCTTTTCTCAAGTGTTTATCATGTCTCCCCCTCATGTTAGAAAAGCTAACTTGTTTCCTCAACTTTGGGAAATCATCTTTGTGTATTATCATGTCATATACACAGCACATTAATAATAAGATGAAATTATTTGGTTCCTGACCCTGAACCACTTGTGAGGGGAGAATATACTCTCGTATACAACGTATATCAAACTGATATATATAACTTTGTTCTCATAAGAAACAGTTTAGCTATTAAGTGGAGGCACTCAATAATTATCTTGCTAAACCAACTATGATATAAACCAACTTATCAAGATGAACTATCTTGAGTAGAAAATCTGGAAATTATGCTCGAAGTTAGATTACTGAGCAATTTACCTCGTTAGCACCGACCAGGCTGCGGGTTAATAACAATCGCGCATGTAACCATTTCATAGATGCATCATATGTGGTATACATGGTAGGTGAATGGGCCCATATTCACCTTTGATATTTCCAGAATTTATGGGCATCAACTCGAATTCTTTAGTTGGTCAGTTCATTAATGAGAACAAGTGATACAAGAGAGTTCGTAAAGAACTTTCTAGTTCTTTAATATTCACCCATGTGAATTCTCTATTATTGCATATCATACTTAAAATGAGATGGCTAACCCGAATGCCAACTGAATAAATTATCAATATTGGTAAACTTCAAATTTACACCACGACATATGCACTTATCAATAAACTTCAGGTTTATTATGACATGGGTTTTTATACCAATAGATATCAACTTTATTGTGGCATTCTTTTGTTTGTGTAGTACAAACTGGAGAATAAAGCGGGTAGCTTTTCATATACAAATTATCCCGCTACAAGTTGTAGTAATAGAAGATATCAAATCTTTCTTTTATTTATAGTCTCAATATAATCAGCGCTTTCGCGTGTACTTTGGAAACTGAATAAGTTTCTTTGAGACTCACTACAGCACAATACTCAATTGTTTTTCTCCAACATAGTAATAATTGGCTCTTCTAGAGCTCTCAGTTAATTTTGTACTACCACAAATTCATCAACATCCATGTGGTGAATATCTTTCTTAAAGAGAAAGTTATACCATTATGGTCATGTCAAACTTATATGCAAGATAGGTTTCTTGCATTATCGTTGTCCTTTAATAGTCATATTTCCAAAATACTTTGGCGTACAATAGGTACGTGACCAACGATCATTCATGCCATATATCATCTCAAACCTCCTTCTAGGGGTGAGTGTGGTATCATCTCAAACCTCCTTCTAGGGGTGAGTGTGGTATATTCTATACCAATTTCATGTTCATATTCTTCCAATAATGAATATGTATTCGTGAATCAGATGTTGTCACATTCACTGTGGGGATATGTGATTTTGTTATCCTTTTCAAATCTGTAAATGCGTCTGGCATTTGATTTGTTATTCTTTGCAAATGGATAATCTTTTGCACCTCATTTTCACAAATGGAGGTATGTGGATCAAGATGAGATAATGATGCATTTTTCCACAAAATTTCCTGTTTGGTTTCACCAACTTCTCCCCCTAATTTTGGGAAAAGTGTCTCATCAAATTGACAGTCTGCAAATCGTGCAGTGTACAAATCCCCTGTCAATGTTTCGAGGTAGTGAATAATGGAGGACGATTAAAACTCAACATATATTCCTAACCTTCTTTGCGGACCCATTTTGGTGCGGGATGGCGGTGCTATAGGCACATATACTGCGCATCCAAAGATTCTTAAATGGGATATATTGGGTTCACGACCCAAAACTCATTGCAACGGGGAGTATTTGTGATAATTCGTCGGTCTGAGACGGATTAGCATTGCTGCATGCAAAATGGCGTGACCCCAAATCGAAGTGGGCAGCCGATGAACTAGCATTGCTACATGCAAAATGGCATGGCCCCAAACCGAAGTGGGCAGCCGACGAACTAGCATTGCTGCATGCAAAATGGCGTGACCCCAAACCGAAGTGGGCAGCCTCGTTTTCATGAGTAAATGAGGTATTCAAGATTATACTCATGTATTGTCTCAATCTGATATCCATTTTGAATGATATCTCTAAAACTCAACAAGTTTCTTTTAGACTTGGAGGAGAACATTTTGACTGATATTATTAAAACTCAACAAGTTCATCTTAGACTTGGAGGAGAACATTGCATTCTCTAAAATATCGTTCCTTTAGGCAGAGTTATAGTTGCTCTTCAGGAGCCTTCAATCAATTTAATTCCCATGGTTTGCCATACAAAAGAAAATATACGAACATGAGAATAAATAAATTCAATCTGTTTGTTTCATACTTAAACAATATTTTCAAAATCTGCTGAGGTCAGTTGACTAACTAAATCAGATAGTCGATTATATGTTTTCCATAATCGATTACTTTGCAGTTTGAAAATTTCAGTTTAAGCATTTTCTTAAAACAATCGATTGTTAAACATACACAATCGATTGTTGAACATTGACAATCGATTGTTAAACACACACAATCGATTATTTGCTATTTTGAAAAATTTCAGATCACACTGTCTTAAGACAATCGATTGTTAAACATACACAATCGATTGTTGGACATTCACAATCGATTGTTAAACATACACAATCGATTATTTGCTATTTTGAAAAACTTCAGATCACACTGTCTTAAGACAATCGATTGTTAAACATACACAATCGATTGTTGAACATTCACAATCGATTGTTAAACATACACAATCAATTATTTGCTATTTTGAAAAACTTCATATCACACTGTCTTAAGACAATCGATTGTTAAACATACACAATCGATTATTTGCTATTTTGAAAAATTTCAGATCACACTGTCTTAAGACAACCGATTGTTAAACATACACAATCGATTGTTGAATTTTGACAATCGATTGTTGAACGTACACAATCGATTGTTATGCAGTTTTAATGCGAAATATTAGATAACCGACTAACTGTTAGGTTAGTCGATTACCACTACTGGAAAATAAAAATATTATTGAAATCTGAGCATATTAAAACATTCTAAAGAACTAATACTAACATTATATCATAAACTAACTAATACGAGCTGATACTAATGACTATTAGTTTATTCACTAACTATTACAAATAAGTGAAATAAAATCAAACAACTCCATCTTCTTTCATCACAGATCCATCACCGATTAGGTGGTCTATTTTCCCATCGGGTTGCTCAAAGAAATCTGCCACATCCAAGTGGGTGATGTCAAAATTGTCGTCAGAGACAAAATTTATTTTAGGGCCTTTACTCTTTCGAGATGCTTGATAAAGGTCAACCAAATGTCTTGGTATACGGCAAGCTTTTGACCAGTGCCCTTTTCCACCGCAACGATAATATATAGTTTATGAACTATTTGCTTTTGGATTCTCATCGTATCGTGCTTGTGGTAGAGTGATCAACTTCAGGTTGTCATATCTCTTCTTTAAGCCATTCCACAAGATAGGTGGATCTTTGACTGTGATATATTCAATTTTCAAACCTTTATCAAGGTGATGGCGCAAGAAAATCAAGGCCTTAGCACAGTTTCAAACCTTCATCAAGGTGATGGCGCAAGAAAATCAAGGCCTTAGCATAGTCTTGGGTGGATGCATTATTTCTTTCTTTAATGGCGTCTCCAAGACCCATAGCATCTAAGTGGATTTCAGCATCCAACACCCATGTCATATAGTTCTTGCCCGAAATTTCAAAGGCAACGAACTTTCTTTTCATAATGTCAGACATAAACAAAATTATATCAAGAGCGTGTTCATACTTACGGGCTCTATTACAATTATCACATTCAATTCAGGGAATGGACCATAATCATGTGCTTTACACAATCTCGTATCAAATATTACTTTCATAAAGTGAAAGATTATTTTGAGAATCTTTATTATTCTCATTATCACAATAATGACGATTATAATTTCGTCTATTGCCACGTCCACATTCATTGATACCATCATGGTAATAATTTTGTCTTCTTTCAGACTTATCACATACTGCTACCACATTCTCTAAAGGGAATGGAGCAAATTCAATGGGACAGATTTTCAATTCTTTGCCCACAATCATTCATGAATTTGATCATGGCATTAGAAATTTTACCACTTCATGTGAGTGTAATTTCTTATGAACTCCATTAGAGTTATAATCAAACTTTGTTGTCTTTGTTTGTATATAGAATCAAATCGTAGAATTTCAAGAATTTGAAAAGGAAAAGTAAATTACTTACCTTTAAGGTATACCAATAAATGCTGTGATATCAAATATACTTCTTGAGTTTCCATCCCGTTGCATTACTTTATGATGATACCATCTCTTCTATTTTTCCGTATAGAAATTAGAAAAAGGCGGCGATTGAGTTGAGAGAGCCGAATCGGCTATGAAGCAAAAACCCTACACAAACAAAAGTTAAAATAATCGAAAATTTCAATTGGTTAGAGACTCGTGCTGATAACGTGTTATGAAATAATATAAAAGACAAGAACAATATAGAGAGAATAGGGAGAGTAAGGAGTATTTTTATTGATACTTGGGATGATTTACAGTGGGGTAAGACCCCTCTATTTATAGGAAGATAAATGACTTAGCTTCAAACTAAAACTCTTAGACATTCACTCTAAATAGAGTTCTATTTATAACATATATCAATTTATTAGTATGTTCATCTATTAACAGCTTATTATAAAAAGAGAGAATTATATTTCTTATTACTTAGCTCAATAATTCATTAAATAATAGCCATCGTCTAAAGTACTTACATAATGTAGCCCTTGTTGTATATAATGTGAAAATTATTTTTCATCTACTAGCTCACTTCTTTTAATTTGTTTTTCTTTTTTCTGTTCTTCTTCTTCTCGTGTTCCATCTTTGCATCCCAAACTTTTTATATCATTATTATTCTCCATCAATGCTCCTCCGGATTCAAAGCCGATTATCAGTATTTGGATGAAGAAGCAAAATAATATATAAAAGAATTAATTTTTTGGAGTCACATGAAGATCAATTACTTCGATAGAGTGGAAAGAAGTGTATCTGCACTAAAGAGGTTCACTTGGTAGGTTGTTGGATCACCAAACCAGAAAAAAGATATTGGCATGTCTTAGTCTTATCCTCATTCCACGTGTAATTTAAATTTCAGCAGTTGATGAAAAACTTGAAAAATAGAAGTCACCATTAAAGGTGTTTCAAAGCTTCGATTTCAGAAATTGCATTTTTTTATATATTACTTGTTTAGATTGGGTATTTTTCCAATTGATTGAAATCATCAAGAGGAGTTCAAAACTTAAATTTGAAGTGATTTGGAGTAGATTTAAACTAGATTTGAGTTAAATTTTAGAAGATCTCCAAGAAAAAAGAAGTGCATGTGAAGCTCCATTGATAGGATTCAAATGATTAATAATGTGTAAAATTGTATAAATAGTATATAATAGCGTACAAATAACTCTCATACACAATAATACATTATTTATATGTATTTGATAAATTTCTCACATATTCTTCTACGTATATACATAGGTATCACGAACATTTTTTACGGTGCTTATACATTTTTATACACTTTTATACAACTACATACATAATGTACTTCCTTGTATAAAAGTGTATAATGTCGTATAAAAGTGTATAAACATCTCCGACGAACTTCTTAAACGATTTCACTTGCAATTCTTGTTCAAAAATAATCCAAAACTCCATCAAATGACTTTAAACTTTGTATACAACCTACTTAGTCTATTTCTAATAAGTTAAAACAATACCCACTTCAAATTTCTTACAAAATTATATTTAAAATTTAACAAGATTAGCATTGAAGAAAAAGAAATTTTAAGTTTCTCGTGTCTGTTTTTGTATTTTTGTAAATGAGATAAGTATGTATAAACTTGAGGGAAAAAAGAGAATGAAAACTCAGGAATCTTTCACGCCGGAAGATCTAAAGAATTAAAAAAAAAAAGAATTGGGATGAAGCTGCTAAATATGTTGGACTTTTATCCTAAGTGGTTCTTTTTATTGAGTTAACTGCGTAGGCGTAACTAAACGTTGCGTGAAGCTGAAGCAGTTTCTTTGTCTGCTTTTGATCTGGTAATTGAAGCTAACTGTATGATTTCGGTTCATTTGCTGTTGCATATATTGCTGTTGTATACCCACTTCAAATTTCTTACAAAATTATATTTAAAATTTAACAAGATTAGCATTGAAGAAAAAGAAATTTTAGGTTTCTCGTGTCTGTTTTTGTATTTTTGTAGATGAGATAAGTATGTATAAATTTGAGGGAAAAAAGAGAATGAAAACTCAGGAATCTTTCACGCCGGAAGATCTAAAGAATTAAAAAAAAAAGAATTGGGATGAAGCTGCTAAATATGTTGGACTTTTATCCTAAGTGGTTCTTTTTGTTGAGTTAACTGCGTAGGCGTAACTAAACGTTGCGTGAAGCTGAAGCAGTTTCTTTGTCTGCTTTTGATCTGGTAATTGAAGCTAGCTGTATGATTTCAGTTCATTTGCTGTTGTATATATTGCTGGTTTTCATTTTACATTTGATTATTTATTTATTTTAAAACACAGTTGATTATCTTCAATGGTTTTGTTGGTTTTTTTTTGGCTCTTTTGGTTTCTTGAGTTGTACTCTTATTGTTGGAGGATTAATTTTTGACTTTTTTTTTCTTGTGTGATGATGATGCTATTTTGTTGACCAAGCAGCTCTTGCTAGGCTGCATTTATTTTAAGTGTTGATTAATTTAGTAATAGAGAGAAAATTTGGATATGTGTTTCTTTATATTCGGCTATATATTTGCAAACTTGTAATTGGGCTAAAATACTGCAAGATCACCTTATGGAATGATCTATTGTGTAATTGTTCCTTATAAAAATTAGTCAATTCATAAAATAATACTAGTATGTGACGTCCCAAAAGGTCATCACCTGATTTTAATTGAATTCGGTGTCTCCGAGACCTTGAAAATCTCATTTATCATCACCTTGATTTGCATATGCAGTCCGGGCGCATAGCCAGAAAGCTTAAATGTGAAAATATGTGAAAATGCTATGTTTTAATTATAAAATGAGTAAATTTGATTTCGGTCAATATTTTTGGTAAACGGGCCCGGACCCTTGACCCGACGGTTCCGAAAGGTCCGTAGGAAAATATGGGACTTGAGCGTATGCTCATAATCGAATTCCGAGGTTCCAAGACCGAGAAATAAATTTTTAAGTGAAATTATTTAAGGAAATCTAAAAATAAAATCTGATTAGAAAGCAATAGTATTGGGCCTGTATTGTGGTTCTAATACCCAGTACATGTCTTATATATGATTTAACATATTTTTGTGAAATTTTGTGATACACGGACATCGTTTGATGTGATTCAGACTTGAATTACTAAGTTTGATACTTGATGGAGTTTGAGAAAAGTTCTTGATTTTGATGTTTGATTCATTGTTATTGAGATTATTTTGGCGATTTGATCGCGCGGATAGGTTTGTATAATGTTGTTGAGTTAGTACATATATTTGGTTAGGAGCCCCGAGGGCTCGGATGAGTTTCGGGTAGGTTCCGGAAGGTCTTACGCTTAATAACACAGATATTGCATGATTCAGAGCAATCTCAATTCTCTGAACCCTCCAGCGCGGTCCGCGGTTACCTTTGTGCGGTGTGCGGTGAGTGTTGTGCAACCGCACTCCATTTTGTGTGGTCTGCACTGTGTAACAGGCCCTCAGGTTCCCTAGGCTGTGCGGTCGCGGTCGGTTTTGTACGGTCCACATAGGGGTGTGTCAGGGGTATAAATAGATGGGATTTTCAGTTATTTTTTATTTTTCAAAACCCTAGAAATATAATATATGATTTTTCAAATGACATTTCTTCTCCAAATCAGTTGTAAGTCGTTTTTAACTAGTCTTCTTCAATCATTAACATCTTTTAGCATGATTTCAACTCCAAATTAATGATTTTCATGGTGGAAATTGGGTGTAATAGAAACTAGGTTTTTAAAAAAAAATTAGGATTTGGACCTCGATTTAAGGTCCGATTTTAAAATAAATTATATATTTGAGTTTGTGAGGAAATGGATAATCGGATTTTGGTTCTAACCTCGAGGTTTGATCACGTGGACACCCTGGAGATTTTAACCTTTTTGGATAAAACTTTAGAAAATACATTTTCATGCATTCAAATTGATTCATTTAGCATTTATTAATGTAATTAAATAACTTGTGGCTAGATTCGAGTGAATTGGATGTGGAATCAAGGGGCAAAGCTATAATAGAAACTTGAGTTTGTGTTCGAGACATCAAGATAAGTGTTCGGTCTAACCTTAGCTTGGAGGATTAAGAGTTGAGTCATATTTTCTACTTATTTCTTGTTGAGTACGACATATAGACATGGTGACGAGTATCTATACGTTGGTCTCGAGCATGATCGTGAGTCTTAAATTGGTACTTGTTGTATTATTGAATGATACTATGGGTGCAATAATGAGTAAATCAATAGCATTGCGCGAATACTTAGTTTATTTTCATGGAAGTTACTGATGAGATAGAAATGGTGATAATTGAGATGATTTAGAGTTGCATTGAGATTGGTTATAGTTGATTCTCCTTTGCCGGGACGTATATACTTGCATTGTTGAGTTCTCTTGAACGGATAGTATAATTTATGGTTAGCCCTTTGCCGAGACTGTTGTTATAATTATTGTAAGCAGTATATTTGGAGCGGGTTATGCGCCACATACTTTTATTACTATGTATGTATATGGATCGGGTTGCACGCCGCAACAGATGTTATATTGGATCGGGTAGCATGCCGCAACAAATATTATGTTGGATCGGATTGCTCGCTGCAACAGATATTATATTTGATCGGGTTGCACGCTGCAATATATATTATATTGGATCGGATTGCACGCCGCAACAGCTCTCTCTCTCTCTCTCTCTCTCTCTCTATATATATATATATATATATATATATATATATATATATATATATATATATAGAAAGAGAGAGAGAGAGAGAGAGAGAGAGAGATCGGGTTGCACGCCGCAATATTGTTAATTGATAAGGGATCGGGCTGCGTGCCACAATAGTAGTGTTATTATATTGTTGTAGATAATGTACCGTTCTTTCATTTATCTATTTGGTTTCTGTTAGGTTGATATTATTCCCCCAAGCATGTAACTCCTCTCCTATTTAAAATGTTTGTTTCAGTTTATTTTCCGTCATATATTATACAACTGTACATGCTTATTTTAAGTCTGATCCTAGCCTCATCACTACCTCGTCGGGGTTAGGCCGGACACTTACCAGCACATGGGGTCGGTTTTGGCGATACTACACTTTATGCTCTTTTGCACAGATCTAGGTACCGGACAATAGCAGTAGCTCGGGAGCCAGCCTTCAGTCCACAAAGACACCGAGGTAGCCTTGCAAACGTCCGCAGACCCGACGTCTTCTCTATCTTATATCTTGTTCTGTTGTCTCATGTATTCGAGAAAAATAGTGTTATTTTTTCTTCAAACTTTTGAATGTAATACTCTTAGTATTCTGTGGAGTTGTGACACCAGGTTCTAGTTAGAGGCATGTGTTGGTCTTCCGGATACTTTGGATGTATATTTTATTTAAGACTTTTGTTAAATTTCATATTCCACTATTATTTAATTATTTATTACCTATTAATTTAATTGGTTAGAAAGGAATTAAGAATAAATCATTTACAGATTTTAAGCTCGTGTCTTTTTAACTTCTACGAGTAGGCGTCATCACGGCTCCCGATGGTGGAAAATCTAGGTCGTGACATAATAGTAACCAAATATTATTAATATTAGCGAATTAGTTATATATAGCCAAAAAATTATCAATTTTTTGCTTTTTTTTTGTGTGGGTGTTATCAGAATAAATTGGGTACATCTTTAGGAGCTTGAAGATTTATCACACATTCTATCACATATGTATCATATTTGTATCAAATATGTATCACATGTATATCCATTTATATTTGATACATATGTCGCAAAAGATTTTTTTGAATTCAATTTTAACTAAGAATTTTGATAGTAAATCAGTCCAAATCACCTCCAAACTTCCTCGAATTTCGTATATTGACTCATCTATATGTTTTTAATGAATCTCAACCATACCCATTGAAAAAAGTTCTTTTTGGCTTAGATTTTTGGAATCTTGTATGCATATTTTTTGTATTTTATCACATTATTTTCTGTCTCATCCATAAAATTTTCTTTCCTTCTTGTATTTAATGTTACCAATTACGCTTAACAATATGGAAGGAGATCATTGTGTGTAATTCTTGGAGAGGATTTTTTTTATTTATTTGAATTTTCAATTTTTATGTGTGTTTGGCTAATTTTGATAAATCTATAATTAATGGTTAGAGATTGGTAAGTTAGGACTTTTTTAAACATTTATGTAATTCGCTACATAATTACCTCTTGGGCTTGTCCTACTTTATCAAATGCACTATTCTACTTTGTGGAGTCTTATGACCCTCCTAAATTAATTCGAAGTGAAATTATTACCACCATGAATACTATAACTAGATGTAACCCATAATAATGCATCCCACGTATTGCTACGTTAATTCCACGTCATTTTTCTTTTTCTTTTATTATGATTTTCGTTTTCAATTGTTTTCATCATTTTCCTTCTTCATCATGTTCCTTTGTTAAAATGCATATCTTCAAATTTGCAATAATGAGAGTGGTCTCGAGGAACATCAATCTCATGTCCTTTCTCCTATTGTCATTCCACGGCTTTGTGATGGGTTTCTTTTGACGAATTTGGCTTTTTCCTTTTTTTTTCTTTCATTTTCAATCCTTTTTTGATTATTTGAAAGAAAAAAGGACTGAAAATTGTTTGGGAGAGGGTGGTGGAAGAGAGGGTGAGGAGGACAATTCAGATTCATGTTGGGTCGCTCTAATACGAAAGTTATCCAACTTATCAAGAAGTTGGTGAAATGTACATGGATAGAAAGAAGGGTTTTCATATGGTGTTTATTGATATGAAGAAATCGTATGATAAGGTCCCTAAGGAGGTTCTCTGGAGATGTCTAGAGGTGAAAGGTGTGTCGGTAGCTTATATTATGGTGATAAAGGACATATATGATTGAGCTAAGATTCTGGTTAGGACCGTGAGGGGAACTCGGAGCACGTTCCAGTTATTATGACTTATGAGGTTACACTAAGGATTTGGCTCAGCCTATTCCTATTTGACATATGATGGATGCACAACAAACCATATTCAATAAGAGGTGGAATGGTGTATGTGGATCGCTGATGATATAGTTTTGATTGATGAGACATAGGTGTCATTAACGAGCAGTTGGAGGTTTAGACACATACCCTTGAGTCTAAAGGTTTCAAGTTGAGTAGAATTAAGACAGGACATCTATAATGCAAGTTCAACGACGGGACATAGGAAATAGATATGGACGTGAGGCTTGACTCACAAGCCATCCACAAGAGAGGAAGTTTCAAGAACCCTGGGCCAGTTATCCAGGGGGGATGGGAAGATCGATGAGGATGTCATGCACCGTATAGGGGTGGGGTGAATGATATGCAGGTTAGCGTCTGGAGTCATGTATGACAAGAATGTGCCACCGAAATTAAAGGTAAGTTCTATAGAGTTGTGGTTAGATCGGTCATGTTGTATGAGGCTCAATATTAGCCAATCAAGAATTCACATACCCAGAAGACTAAATTAGCAGAAATGAGGATGTTTAGATGATGTAAGGGCATGCTAGTCTAGATAAGATTAAAAATGAAGATATTTGGGAGTAAGTGGGTGTGGCTCCCCATGAACGATAAGATGCGGGAAGCAAGGCTTAGTTGGTTTTGACACGTGTTTAGGATAAGACTAGATGTCCTGGTTAGAAGGTGTAAAAGGTTGGATTTGAAAAGTATGAGAAAAGGTAGAGGGCGACCTAAGAAGTATTTAGGGTGAGGTGATCATGTAGGACATAGAGATCAAGCATTAGGGTTGAAGATTAAGAGGTAGTTGAGTGTTTTTCTTCTTTTGTATCGGGGGGCGGGTACTGATACCCAATTTTTTCATATATATTTTTAATATGCATAAATACTTCCAAAATAGCATATATAGATATAGCATATATAGATATAGCATATATATATATATATATATATATGCATAAATACTTCTAAAATAGCATATATTCTTATACATATATGTGCACATATAAGCATACACAAGGTTGTTATAATAATTTTTATAATTTAAAGAGTTTAAATTGATTTATTTTCTTTCCCTTTTATTCTTAAAACTCTCAATAATTATTCCTCAAATTACTTTTGTGATGATTCAGTCATTTAATTTCTATATTTATGCCAAAATATGGTTAAAATATTTTTTTATATATTTTTATAATTTTATTTTATTTTTTAAACTAAATTACATATAATTACAATATTAGCCTCATTAATGTATAATTACATTTATGTGCATAAAATTGACCTTCTATATTTTTAAAATGTTGAAAAACTATTTTAAATCATTTTAATACCTGAAATTGTTTTTTTAGAAATTGTTTATTATTTATTATAAATTATATAGGAGAAAATTGACTATTTAAAATATAGCCAGATTAATATTTCAATCATAGCCTAAATTTCCAATACTCAGCCCAAGTTTAGGCTAAACTACCCGACCCAAACCCTAAACTCGCCTACCCCACCTAGAGTCAATTGAATCATGGTTGTCGATCTAAGAGATCAACAACCCGTATTAGCCCTTACCATTTTAATTCCAAACGACCCCTAAACCTAGCTCATTATCCAGAGGCCCCCGCCCCGGTATTCTCTCATCCCCTCTCCTCTCTCAACCGCTCAATCTAACCCTAGCTCTTTTAACCGCCGACCTCCATTTCTCTGGTGATCTCTCTTTAACTCCTAAGCCTCCAAGGGCCCCTCTATGCTATGATTGCCTTCTCTATGGTCTTCAAGGGGCCACGACAACTTGCACCTAGGGTTCTTTAGTTTTCTGTTCTTGGCTACTCCGATGCGATTTCAAGCAAAATCACGTTGTATTTGGCACGATTTTTTGGATTCCAGACATGTTCTTTCATCTCTATATGGATTTCTTCTGAAACACTAATTTCTTCATGTATCTCTTATATTTGTATATATCTAGGACAATTTGAGTTGCTTTCTTTAGTATTTTACACGGTTCTTGGAACTTTTTTTACAAGAATTAATAATTTCAAAGTGTTTTCACCTTCTTCTAAAATTAGGGTTTTCTGAACTTCTTCTAAAACTTGTTTAAATTGATTCTTTGTGTTTATACTTCTATCAATTGCATATTTTGACTAATTATATGATTTTACTACCTTTTCAACGCGCCTATGTTGAAGTCTCTAAATTTCTAAGATTTCTTTGTTCGGTTCTGTGTTAGCATGACTGCTCGTTTCTTGATTAGGTTTCTGTGATTATCTTGCCTCGAATATGTTCTACTGAGTTTCCTAGGCCTCTTATATCACCTCTATGTGTTTATGTTTATCTTGACTGTTCAGACGTGTCTCTTTCTATCGATATTGTTTAACCTGCATGTTTGCTATGTCTGGTTATTATTATCTTACTCTATTTACATTCTGAATACTAAATCGTGACTTCCTCTTTGATTGATTATGGAATCCCTATTTTATGGTTTGATTGGAAGACCTTCATTTAAACCCTTAATTTCAACCTCTTCTATTCAAATTAACTGATTCGCCTACTTTGTCTGGTGTGGTATTTTATTCTTACTAACTATTTCCTTAATTAGAGTTTCTGAACTTAGCCCTAATTGTTTACCCTATACTTACTAAATTTGAATCTTTCCTTATTAGTCATACACTAATTTCTTTCCTTATTTGTTACTTGTCCTTACCATTTGAATTGATTCCCTTAACTTAAGAGATTACTTGTCTTGATTTTTCTCTAATTGGTTCTAAGTTCCATAATTACTATGCTACTATGATTCTTACCTTATTTTCATCTAATTTTGAAACTATATATGTATACACTCTCTCATTAACACAAAGAGAACAACTTTGGTTCAAAAGCTCTCTCTCTCCCGCTCTTAAACTTTCTGCTGTCTCTTTTATGCTACTTGCTATTATTCTAAGGCTAACTATTATGCTTTCCTGCTCCTTCACTTTTGTTAACTATCTTCTTTACTGGTATGTCTAATTTCAATTCAGGTTCCAAAACAATATGATCTTTCATTACTTCAGTTCATCATGTTTCTAGTTTGCTTCTATTTATGGTTTTGCTATGAAACTTGCAGTTAATATGATTAATGGTTAGCATGTTATGTACTCACATTCCTTAGGATCAGTATGAACATGTTACCCTCCCCCTCTATGTATTATGTGTCCATGTGATTTTGCTCTATCTGATTACTGGTATGAGTCTTATGGTGAAGTAGTTTGCACTTCTAAACTTGTATGGTTCTGGGATATCTTGCACCATGTGGATCCCATACTGAACCCCCTTAAGAATTGCTTGTTCTGTGACTATGTCTGATAAGTTGTATCTAGGTATGTCTGTACCAATTCGTAAAATCTTTGCATTTTATATGTTTACAATCATGTATCTCCAATCCCTATCACCCTTGTGTGCCAGTTTGTTCCTTATGTTTTGGTCCTGTGACTATTGCTAATGTGATTTTGGACTCCCTGTTTGATTTGATGTTGTCTAACCATGTAACTCTCTCTTTTCAAAGTTGTTTTATGATTCCCTCTTTTACTCTACAAGCTATTTCAAGCAAACCTCTTTTTAATATTGTTTTCCCACTAAAACCTTTTAAACGGTTTCAAGCACTCTCACTCTACTCCTAAGTCAATAGGTTCTGGCCCCTCCAGTATGTGTACAACCTTAGAATCCTCTTAATAACCCTCTGAACTTTGGCATACTGAGGTTGGACCTTCCACACTACACTTGTTCAAATTGGTTACCAAGTCTATGTGTAAGCACTGCCCGGGATCCTTGAGATCCTTAGGGAACTCTGATGCACCTAGATATGATATTGTCTATGGAGTTTGGCATTTGAGGAAATTGGAGACTTTGGAAATCTGGGCCTATCTGTATGCTCCCTGTATAATAACTTTTTATTTTTCTTATCAACTTATGTAATTCATTCATATAGTCTGTAATAATTTGCAAACGAATATTAGGGTAACTAGTAAAAAAGGCGGGTAGTTACATGTTTGTGGGGTAATACGGGTAGAAACCATGCCTATAGGACTTTGCATTCCGCTATATTCACCTTTATAAGTAGAAACCATGTTTATACGACTTTTGTATCTTATTATGCTTGTCTTATCATATTAGAAACAATGTCTATAGGTCTCAAGTGATTTCATAATAGAAGTCCTATTTATAAGTCTTAAAATCAACTTCACAAGTAGATGCAATGTTATATGATATAATACAAATTCAACTTTTGTTATAGCAAGTTTTTATATATATTTTCATTTGTCACCATGCCTGCAAGTATCCGAAATCAGTATTAAACAACTAGATATCATGCCTATAGATCTAAACTAGTTTAGTTTTAAATAAATCAATCTGATTATCGATTAGCTCACTTCGAAACTGGTTTAATTAATGGTTTATTTTTCCTGAAACAAGTTTTTTTTCCAAAACTGCCTTAATCTATCATTCGACAGCATGCCTATAGGGATTAAAGAGTCCATTTCAAAACCTGCCTTGTTTCACTATATAAAATGTAGTCATCGGTATTCCACATATAGGCGGAGCCTATATGATGTTTCAAATCTTGCAACTCTGAAATTATTTCTGTGACTAAATGTTGTTCTGGTTTAACATGTTTTAAAAATCAGTAGGCAACTGCAAGGGTCATTACTTTTGAGTTTATAAAATAAATTGTCTGTCTTCTGTATTCACTTAGACATCATGCTTTAGGATACTATTTAACAAAAGGCCTTTATTTGTGTTTGAGTCGCGCTGCTTGTGTGTATTATTCGAGGAGGTAAACCTGAGCTTCTAATTGCTCCATTTTATCTTGTGTGCTAAAGTCCTAATTGTTCTTGGGTCATTGAGAAGGACGGGTAACTGTACGCACTAGGGGTCGCTGACCAACACTCGCTTAAAATGACCATTAAGGAGATGAGAAGGGTAGATATGGGATATGATGACTACGCGTTAATGTCACATATAACTCCTCATTGAGGAGTGTTTACCAGACATTATGTGGGGTGATCCTATAGGCTAAATAACCTAGGGCTCCTCCTTTTCCAAAATTCCCTTTTCTGTTTAAAACTTCGTTTTGTACAACTTATCTTTATCTTATTCGTGTTTTACTTGTAACCTATTTGATTCAACTGTTTATTTGTAATAGACTAATTCATAAATATAAGTTCGGTTGGGAACCCACAGTTGTGGACCAAGAGGGGTGCCTAACACCTTCCCCCCAAGGTTATTTCGAGCCCTTACCCTAATCTCTGGTAATGCAAACCAATCCAAGAGTTAATCACTCTAGGTGCCATAACACACCATAATCCGTTAGGTGACGACTCTTCAAATACCCACTTTGCAAAAGGAAATGAGTTATTATCCCCCGTGAATGTCGAAACCCGGACCTCTCTCTCTCTCCGCGGAAGGAAAGAAAAAAGGGGCGTGGCAGGAGGAGGGGGCTAGTCTGATAGTACTTTGCCTTCAACTGCTACTGATTTATGTTGTATCCACAATATTTTTTCATTTTTTACGATAACGTATCATTATTACTGGTTAATATTCTTATTATTTTTCCATCTATTTTCTATATCGTACGATGTTGATATTATTTTTCTAGCTTATGTTGTTGTTACGATCTATTATCTCTTTTCGGCTTCTTGAACCGAAGGTATTTTGAAAACAACCTCACCACTCCTCTAGAGTAGGAATAAGGTCTACGTACACTTTAGCATACTCATACTTTACATATAAAATTTTACTGGGTATTGTTGTTATTTTTCTAATTATTTCTTCTCCTTTTTCTCTTCTTCCGTATCAATCATGCCAATTTATTATAAGATAAAAGAGCTTTTTACTCTCTTTTTATTAACCTATAACTTATCTTTACAGTCTCCATCAGAGAAAGTCGTTGAATGTCACTATTGCTGCTTCATCCGATAAAGTTACGGAATCTCATTTTCATTGAAACCACCATTTTAGAACCAACAACCACCTTCAGCCTTCTCTTCACACTTTATAGATCTCACTTGAGAATAAATGTTTCTTTTTGGAAAATATAATTGTGGGATTTTTATTAGGTTGTGTTTATTCTGGTTGAAGTTTCCTAAGCTTTTCTTGAAATCGATATGGTAGAGATGATGACAATTGAAGTATCGGTGAATGTGATTTAAGGGATGAATATAAGGAGTGTAATTTTCTTTAAAAAAAAAACAATTGGTGGTTTGGTGGAAATGGAAACATTGAAGTGGTGGAGGAGATACTTGTAATTAAAAAGAAGAAAGAAGAGAAGAAAAAAAAGGAAAACAATGAGGAGAAGTAAAAGAAAAAAGAAAGAAAAGTTATAAAAAAAATACGTTTAATTAAAAATTTGCAAAAAATAGAATTTTTTATTTTCATTTTGATTTATGCGAGAGAAGGTGGGGGTGGCCCCGGTGGATGAGAAGATGCGAGAAGCGAGGCTGAGGTAGTTCGGGCATGTGCGGAGGAGAAGTCCTGATGCCCCGATGAGGAGCTGTGAGCGGCTGGCGATTGTAGGCATTCATCAATGCAGAGGGAGGCCTAAGAAGTATTGGGGAGAGGTGATTAGGCATGACATGGCTAGGATGCGGGTTTCCGAGGACATGACCTTGATAGGAAAGTCTGGAGGTCTAGTATCAGTGTTGTAGGATAGGGGCTCCTAGAATTTTTCGTACTCCTCACCCGGGGTTGGGTGTGCTTGGCAGAGCTATCCATAGATGATTTGTGTTTTGGATTGTGTCTCCCTTATGGTAGTTATTTATGGTAGTTACTGTAGGATATTATTGCATGCTATTTTATTTATGTTTCTTATGTTTAAATAATTATTTACGCTATTTCTGCTGGATTTACTAATGCCCCTTTGTTTTTGTTTTTGTTTTGTTTTTCCTTTTCTCCACTGAGCCGAGGGTCGATTGGAAACAGCTTCTCTGTCCTTTTGGGTAGGGGTAAGGCTCGTATACATATTACTCTCCCCAGACCCTACTTTGTGAGACTATACTGGATAGTTGTTGTTGTTGCTGTTGTTGATTTATGGTCTCTCTTTAAGCAAGTGATATATACTTTCCATCCCATGTGGGCTCGGAAGGGGTAATAGTTCCAGTTTAAAGTTTTTAAGGGGGTAATAGAACTTTTATAATACGTGAGGGTGCAACTGTTAAGTGATACAATCTCAATAGGGTAATAATGTATTATCCCATATATAAATCGGAAAAAGCTAGAAAATAACCCCTAACATATTAGATTTTGCTTATATATATGCACTCTATTAACCTATCGGCCTATATAATTTCTCAATTTTGTCTTGTGGCTCGAATGTACGTATGAATAACTAAAAGAGTTCAAATATGCCTCTCGCACTGAATATATGAACCTTCTCAATTATTTAAGGGAAATATTTGGACCTTTTCAGTTGTTTATGAACATACTTCAAATTATTGCATTTGTTGTAAGTATGTACGAAAAAAGAGGGAAGAAAATTTAAATTATTCATTTAAGAATACTAGCTTTAGTGCACGTGAATTACACGTGTATTTCGCGTCAATTAATATAAAATATACAAGGAAAATAAATTGTTGATACATTGAATCAATATCTTCTTAGCATACAAAAATGATGAATTTAGTTGAATTAATTATATACTATTTGTAATTATAATATAAATAAGATATAAATATGACACATTGTTGTATCTCGTCTAACATCTCTTTGGAAATACAAATTTCGACTATTAATTAGACCAATAACAGTTTTATATTAGCTCTCAATTTGTCAAAATGGTTATGTTATCAAAATGTTATAAACCCTAACTACTGGATATAAATATTTTACATTATTGGTTATTCGATAGATATGTCATTACATCCCCAAATATTTATTTTTTGGAATTCTAATCTACTAAATAATGCAATTTTTCATAAAACTCCTGTCACCTAATTAGGTCAATCTTCAGGAAGATGTTCTTTAAATAAATTTGTTTAGATCTTTGTCAAATGATATTAGTTAAATAGTTAATATTTTTGGTAATTAAGGAACTTTATTACCAAGTAAATATTTCCAACATACACCGAGAAAAAAAACTCTGCACTCTCTTTTTTGGACATGAAGCCCCAACATAAGATTTCTTCACTACCCTTAATCAACCACCCCTTCCTAGATTATATTGGATACCAATTCATAGTACTTAGATAGACTTCCAGTTTTTTACAATTTTGAGTACACATATGAATCTCATATACTATCATTTTCACTACACTTAATACATCGATTTGTTTCTTTTGAAATATACTATTATTCCTAGCTTGGCAGATGTAGTAAACTACTGCAGCAAAAGCCATCCTGTATAGCTCTGCTCCAACAGTATTTCCTACCGCTTTCATTGATGTCCATTGCACTTCTTCATGCCAGTGTTTCTTCCTTCTCATGATCCCTTGACAATATAATAATTTTTGCCATATTTCGTGTGATACTTCACACTCGAAGAATAGATGTTGTACTGTTTCATTGCTCCTTTGACATATTATGCATAAGGTTTGATCAACTAAATCCTATCTTGCAAGTGTGTCTTTGGTAGCTAATCTGTCTAAAATTGCCAGCCTTATGATGAAAATCCATTTAGGCATCCCCTTATTGTTGCATACTAGACCTCTCCATAGCTCCTTCTGGAAGTCCCCTTGCAGTTTTTTGTACAACTTTCTGGTAGAAAAATTGTCTATTTGCTTCACATCCTCCTATGAATATCCTGCCTCTTGAAATTGTGTCTTTGCATATCTTCTAAATTACCCAGAAGGAATTCATTGGCTCTGTGTCCCATATACAGTTCTCTTTTTATATAGTACATATAAACCCACTACACCCATATTTTCTCTTTCTTTTTACATATGTTCCATAACAACTTACATATAGTTGCTTTGTTCCACAACTCTATGTCTGTGAAGTTTAGTCCCCTTGCTGCTTTAGGTACACATATCTTGTCCCAAGCTATCAATGCCTTTTTTGTTGGCTCAATATTCCCCAACCATAAAACCTTCTGCATAGTGTCTCAATGAACTGTATAATTTTCTTCGGCAAGATGAACACATGTGCCCAGAAATTTTGGATTGTACCCGATACACTTTTGATCAATATTGCTCTCCATACACAGAATATAAACTTGGCTGCCAGCTTTGCACTCTACTCAACATTTTATCAATCAGTGGCTCATATTGAACTGTTGATAATCTTTTTATACTCAAGGGGACACCAATATATTTAAAGGGTATATCACCTTTAGTATATTATAGTATATCCAGAATTCTTTGATGCACCCTGCTGTCTACACTACCAAAATAAATACTATTTTTTCTTGTATTTGCCACTAGTCTAGAAGCTTTAGAAAATCTTTGAAACAGATTATGTATTTTCACCACATATTTTTCCCTACCCTTACAGAATAAAAGTAGATCATCAACAAATCCCAACTGTATGAGATTCATTTTAGCATACCTTGGATGTAACATGAAGTTTTTGTTGCTTCCTAATTGCTTCGGTAGTCTACATAAATACTCCAGCAATGACAAACAACACTTGTGAGAGTGGATCTCCCTGCCTTAGTCATCTTTTTGCTTCAAATGGTTTGATTGGCTTTCCATTGATAATGATTAGGTATGATACAATGCTAATACAGACCATCACTCATTGTACATACTTTTCTGGCAATCCTAGCAGCCTCATTACCTGTTCTACATACACTCATTCCACTGAGTCATAAGCCTTCTGCATGCCAATCTTTAGCATACATCTGGGTGATGTATTCTTTATCCCATAACCCTTGATCATTTCATGGCTCATTATAATCTTATCAGTGATCACTTTTCCCGGTACAAAAGTTGTTTGGCAGTTATCTATCAACTCTGGCAAAACTTCGTGCAATCTGGATGTTAAAATTTTGGATATGGATCTTATATAGAACAGTGAAATATGATATAGGTCGGAATTCTTTAATAGTACTGGGGTTTTCACTTTTGGAATTAGTATTATAGTTGTACAGTTGATTTGCTTACACATTTCTGGGTTCTCAAAGAATTTCAATACAGCTTGAGTCACCTCCTTCCCCATAATATGCCATGTTTTCTTGTGGAAAAAAAAGCATTGTATCCATCACAACATGGGGATTTGTTATCATCAATGTCATGAAGTGCTTGCTTGACTTCTTCTTCAGTTATTGCTCTTATTAGACTCAATTGTTGATGCCTGTTCAAGTTGTTCCATTGCTTCATCACTTCTGAACTTACTGCTGGCAATTGTACTGCTGCTGTTCCAAGTAGTTGCTTATAGATTTTTAGAATTTCAGCTTCCACATCCTTAGTTGTATTTAGTAATTGACCTGCATTATTAAACAAACTACCAATATGGTTTGGCTTGCCTACTCTTAGCACAAGCATGCAAATATAATGTATTTGCATCTCCCAGTTTGAGCCATTTGATCCTTGATTTTTACTTCATTATGCTTTCTGCAATTCCAATCCATTTAGCTAGCTTCTTCTTTGCCTATTTTTTTGTCTGTTATACTTTCATTACCATTGTTAGGTCCATCCATTCGCTCCCGAATCCCCTCCAAATTTATTCTTGCTGCTTGAATCCTTTGACTAGTGTTGCTAAATTCTTGTCTATTTATCTGCTCCAGCTTGTTCTTTAGTATCTTGAGTTTCATCCATACTTTATTTATTATTGTTCCTCCATCTCTTTTCCTCCAGCATTCATACACTGCATCCTCAACTTATTTATGCTATGCCATACAATTAAAGAACTTAAAGGTCCTCCCTCCTCTATGTTGCTCATAGTCCATTGTTATATTTAATGAGCAGTGATCAGAAAATCCAGGTTGGAATACCCACTATTCCATTACAGGCCATTTTGGATCCATGCAGCATTGAAAATTATTCTATCAATTTTACTGTGGATATGATTATTAGTTCAAGTATACTTTCTTTCAAATGTTTTTAGTTCAGTTAATCCATTTCTCCTGATGAACTCTTTGAAATCTTTCACTTCAAATTCCTTTACTGGTGTCCCTTGTACCCTATCTTCATTAGTTAAGATGGTATTGTAGTCCCCCATTAACACATAAGGATCAGTTATACAAGCTATAGTTTTTTCCATATCTTCCCATAACAGTTTTATATTTTGTATAGTATGCATACCATAAATAGCACCAAACCTAAATTTATTACCACTTTGCACATTTGTAACCCCTCTATTATGTATTGTTGATGCACTTCATAGCACTCAAAATCTAGCCTAGTCTGATCCCAAGCAAGCCATATTCTACCAAATGGAGCATTTATATAGTTTGTTATTCATCTCCAATTATTAAACACCTTATTTATGACAGTTTCAACCTTTGCTTCTTTAACTATATTCTCTAAGATATCCATTAGTACCACCTTATTCACCCCAATAATTTTTTTTAGTTCTTTTTGCTTATACACCTTATTCAGTCCTATAACATTTCAAGCTATGATGTTCATCCTTATATAGTTTTTTGATTCATATTGCCATATCTGTCGCTATCTCTAGGCAGTTCACTCACCTTGTCATGTTCCCCTATCATTTGAACTATTCTTTGTGGAATGTCTACCAAGGCTTTGAAAGCACTACCTGTGTTGATTTCCTACTCACCTCTCCCATATCCATTCTTCTTAGATGTAGACTTGCCTTTTACCAATTTCCATTGTTCTTCATTTGAATTGTTCCTCTCGATCACTTCATTATTCTCTTCTATTTGCTCCAGGAATCTACCTCTTGTATCAATTTTATCAGTCCTTGGGTCTAGCTTCCTCACAACTTTTTATATCTGTTTCTTATTCTACATACCATATGTTAGCTGTCCCACCTCTTGATTCTGCATTTTTTGGTTTGTGCATGAGTGTCCAATTTGACAACAAGTTTGGCAATATTGAGGTTTTCAGTCATATTGTACCATTTGCTTAATCACTTTATCATTAGGATCAATCAGTTCAATTTTTTCTGGTGAAGTCCTTGTTATATCCATTTCTATAAGAATCCGAACACAGAAAATCCTATCAATCACAGTTGTGCAAGCATCAGCATATAGAGACCTTCTTAGACCACTTCTAAATTTGCTAAGAGCTATGTTATTCAAGTAGTTCAATAGGAGTTTTGGAGATTTTACCCTTAACGGAATAGTTTTCAAAACCTCTTCATTGAAATCAAACCCCTCAGCCCATGCTTTTAGTATTACAGGTCTATTGTTTACAGTATAAGGCTCGTTCATCAATACCCCATCTCTTTCTTTAAAACTATGCATCAAAATATCTATCACTATGGAATAATACCTTAGGCTTTCTGATGTTTCCCCATTAAGCAACAACAATTCGTTCAATAGCTCATATTGTTGGAGTATTTCCAACTACGTACATTATTATTGCTCGACTCCATTGCTGCTTCTCTTCAACTATATCTTCCGTTCGAATTTGAACTAGTACCTCACCTCTTGTATCACCGGTGGTACATATGTTAAATCCTTTCCTTTTTGTAGCTAATTTGTTCTCATGCTATAATCCAGCCCATGACCTTCCAAAATTGGTTGGTCTCGTCTGATTTTGCTTTTCTTCCTCAACTCGTATAATCACTGTTCCATTCCTCTACTCCCTTAAGACACTGGTAGTTACTGTTTTATTGGAATTTGCTTTACTTGTTTTTGCTCCTCCAATGACGACTGGAGATATGTTCACCTTGAGTACCCCTTGATTATCAGGACTCACTGGGATAGCTGATTTAACACGATTGCAGCTTAGATTTGACCAATTCACTATCGCTGTCGAGATTCAATTCCTCTTCCTGCATTTTATCCTTTGCATGTTGTTTTCCTTGGTCCTTTGAGCTATTTTTCTTAATTCCACAATTGATTACTGTCGTTTTGTTTTAATATTTGCTTGGCCTCCCCCTTCCTACCATTTTTGACGGTGGCACAAATTATCTCATCTAATGAGCGGCGAGAGAAAAGAGAAACCCTTTGCATGTTGTCTCAAAAAGCGGAGAAGATTTAAATAGTTATTATTTTTCTTAAAATGTTAAAAGCATAAAAAATTAAATAATAACATAAGTTTTTGAAATGGAGATCTAGTGCATTCCTAAAATCACCCTAGAAGGAAATAATATAATATATGTATTAATTATCAAATAATGAATACAAAAATTAATGAAGCTTTAAAATTAATGGTAAATTTTCACAATTAATTCATCGTCAAGATTCTAGCACAAACATTTTATGTAGAAAAATAAAGGTAAGTTACTTTTATAACAAAAGAGATTATAAACTTAAAAACTTGCTCAACATAAAAAATACGTGGTATATGGTAGTTGCATTTGTTGTAAAATAAACAAACTATATTTTCTGATCGATGCATAATTTTTATTATCGCATTACCGCTGCCATCTACATTCCCTCGAGATATATTAATGGCATGAAAATAAGGGTGTAAATTGGCCCGGGCCTAAACGGGTCTCACGAGCCGGGCTACGCGGTCCCGGACTTCGTGTGCCGGGCCTGGCGGTCACGGCGGTCCTGACGGTTGAGACCTGCCCGTGACGGTCCTAAGCCAACAGTGGTCTTGGGCCTGGCGGGCCTGACGGGCCTGATGAGGATTTTTTAAGGCAATATCTTGTATAGTAGTTATTAGTATAGTGTATAATATTTTATATGGTGTACTAAGTTATTAGTATTGTATATATAATATATATTTCATTGTATATTGTGTTGTAGTAATTAGTATATATTGTATATTATGTATATATTGTGTTGTAATAATTGGTATATATTGTATATAATGTATATATTGTGTTTTAGTAATTAGTATATTGTGTTGTACTAATTAGTATATATTATATATTTTGTATATATGTATATTCTCTATATATTTTCTTGTAGTATATATTGTATCTTATGTATATATATTCTCTTATATAATTTCATGTAGTATATATATATATATATTGTATATTATGTATATATATTTTGTTGTGGTATATATATTGTATCTCTTATGTACATTATATATATATTCTCTTATATATTGTATCTTATGTATATATGTTATTAAAGACAAAGAAATATTGAGAAAAAAGATATTCAAGGATATGTCTTATAGTTTTTATTACCCAAAATGGCATATCTTTCTTAGTCTTCCTTCCCCCAATGGAATGAGCACAACAAGGTACTAATACCACCATTAAAAGGAAAAAAAACTAAAAGAAGATGTGCCAATGTACAAGTTACATCATAATCTACATTGTATCTCTAACAAATCTCATAAATTCGTCAAGGTTGGGAGGAGGTTGTGTTGGTAGTGGTGGAAACGAAGCTTGTTCATCACCACTTTCGGGAGAATCCGAATCCTCCGAAAGTTCCGCTATCATTTCTTCATAATCTTCATCTATCGCCGGCTGTGATTCTGCAATTCCAAAGTTTCTTCTTTCTGCGCGGATCCAATCTCTAAAAAGCACCGATTTTTTCAAGTTATCCCTCATCGCCGCTCTATGATCACCGATATGTAGTCTTGCTTGACTGAAAGCGCTCTCCAATGCAACAGTTGAAGCTTGAATTGATAAAACATCCTGCGCCATCCTTGCAAGAACCTGAAAATATTTTTCCCTTGACTTCCACCATTCCAAAAGATCGAAAGAGCTGTCTGGATTCTCCTTTTCAAGTCCCTGAGACAAGTAAACTTGAAGCGCATTTAGATGTGAAGTTTCATCATAATTATCACCTTGAGAACTCCGGAACTCCGTCCAAGATTAAATAGCTGTTAAGCCCGCAACTCTTAGACGATTGTGAGCTAGACGAAGTAGGGGTTGGAATATTTGGCGTAGCATGCTCTAACGCAACTTTATAAGCGTTATAAACAGTTTGAGCATTAATTTTAATTGATATTTTTGCATCTGCAAGTGTAGCAATTTCCTCGTTTGAAAGATCTAAAGCCTTATAAATATTTGAATACCAAAAATAAAACCTCCCAACCTACCTGAGAATTTCATCATCATCCTCACCACCTACCCGATAATTAAACGTTGCATTAATTGGGTTTCTATATTCATATGCAACTACTAAGCTTTTGTACATACAATTCCACCTAGTCGGGCAAGGTTTAGGAACTTTTCTTTCTCTAAGGCAATATTCATCACATTTTTTAAAATACTCTCTAAGTCTAGTTTTACGGTTTGAATAGAAAAGCCAATTAAGAGCCATTCGAACCTTTCCAATTTCTATGTTTAAAATTCGCATACCATCACCAACAATTAAATGATAAATATGACAAATACATCTAACATAGAAAATATTACTAAATGCAGGTTTTAGTGTTTTTGTAAGCATGCCTATTGTACTAGTGTTACTAGAAGCATTATCCATAGAAATTGCCATTATTTTATCGCTAAAGCAAAAATATATACAAATATCTGAAACAATGTTAGCTATAAACTTACCCGTGTGACGTGAATTAATTATTCTATATACAATTATACGTTTTTGCATTGTCCAGTCCTCATCTATCTAATGACTTGTAACAGTTAGATAATCACATTCATTATTACTTCTACCAATATCAGTAGTAATAGAAATCCGATTAGGTATATGAGTAAATAAATAGCGCAAATATTGTACATATTCATGTTTGAATTTATAAATATCGGCCTTAACTGTTGCGCGAGGCCAACCTTTATAAGTAGGATTAAAACTCTTCTAATATAATGAACCCAATTAGGATTAGAAGCAAAATCATAAGGTAAGCACATAACAGTAATCATCTTTGCTAATTCTTCACGATCTCTATTTGGATCGTAATATAAAATACCTTCGGTGACAGTGTTAATTCCTGATTGAACTAGATTTGAACTAGGGTTAACCGCATAATCTACACTTGTACCCTCTTGCTGCGCTTGCATCTGAAAAATATAGCCCTATCTTTACGGTGTATTTTTATGTGTCTAACCAAACTACCTGTGCCGCTACGGTCTCCAGTAAATTTATGAACCAGTAATTTTCCACAAGTTTTACACTTAGCCTTATTTATTTCTCTTACTTGAGTAAAAAAATTCCAAACTAATGATGTTTCTGTACGTTTAGCAGGTTGTCTACTAAAAGTTGGAGTTTCTACAGGTTGGTGTGCCGATGCATTACTTGAGTTATGAACATGACTAGTAGGTGTATCATCTAAATCTGGTGCTTGGGTTTCATCATCATCATCATCCTCATTTTCCTCTAAGATAGGTTCATTAGGATAAAGAGCATTCATAATTTCATCATCTAATCTACCACCTACTGCAACATCATGTAGAAATTCACTATCGGTAAATTGAAAATAAGGGTGATTACTATCAAGAATTATGGGAGGCGGAGTAGGACGTCTAGGTTGGCGACTACTTTCAACTTGTTATCTTTTGCAGGTCGGGGAGCCGGGGGAAGGGTAGTATTATGGCCACTAGTTTCACCGATTTTACCTTTTCCTTTACCGAATATTTTTTCAAAGAAAATGGCATACTAATTATAATTATACAAACTAAACAACACAAAAATATATTATTAAAATGTAAGAGTTGAAACGAGTTTACTGGATTGCCGAGCAACTTCTTGATAATTGAAAATCGTTGAACACTTGAAAGCTTCAATTCAACAACTTCACAATTTTTCACGAATTTTCAACAATAAATTAAGCAATTGTAGTAGAAAGATTGAAAGAGAGATTGAGAGATATTGATGAATTGATGAATAAAAATGAAAGAATGAGGGAGTATTTATAGTTGAGATATGAGAAAAATTGTAATTATATAAAGTTTGGAGTTAAATCAAAATTTGGGGGACAAATGACTATTTTACAAAGTTCCAAACGGCTACTTTTGAAAAGAGCCGTTACTGAATTTTTAATTTTTTTTTAAAAAAAGAGCCGTTGGGCCCGCCAGGACCCTCCAGCACCGGCCCAGGCCCGTCAGGCGGTCCCGGGCATGGCGGTTCTTCACTTCTGGACCGGTAGGCTCGGGACCGCCAGGACCGGCCCACCAAGCCCGCCAGGACCGCGGGCCCGGTCCGGTCCCGGTTCAGGCACGAGCCAGTTTACACCCTTACATGAAAAGTTGATTATTAATAGGACAAAATTTTAATAAAAGTTTTAGTAAACAAAGCAATTACTATGTAAATGACTTAGACACTTCGGACAAAAGCTTCAGCTGAGCTGAAGTTCGCCAGTTAAAAATAAAAATTTCAGTTCTAGAGCTGAAGTTCACCAGTTACAAAACAAAAACTCCAGCTCTAGAGCTAAACTTTAGGCCTGACTACTAGAATGCTGAAGTTTTGCGTGATTGTCTTTGCTACTTCAGTTTTATATGCTGAAGTTATGCGAAAAAATGAGTACGCTTGTATTTTTTTTGCAAAGCAAACATAAATTAAAATGTGATACAAAAAACGGATATAAATACAAATCCCCAAAAAGCTTAGGTTGTGCTGAACTCATTTTCCTAAACTAAGTTTTCAGTAATATGTTCTTCTTTACTGCTTCCTTCACTAATTTAGTCTTCATTAGCCCCTAAGGGATTATAACGTGTGTGCTCCCAACTGCTATAAAGCTTAATTAAATTTATTTCATCAAATGATTTTATCTCAAATCCTACTACTTTAATCTTGAATACATTATTTAAATAATTACTTAACTATCTCAAATTATCTCCTAAAGTTATTTTACTTTTGTTCGTAACAACAAAATTACTAAACTATGCTTATTGCACTCAGAAAGTACTCAACTAGATTTTCCAAATTTTGAGTTGCCAAATACCTATTTACCCTCTAAATTGTAAACATTTATCATCTTTTTATTTTTAAATTTTTTTTAATATTATAATTTTTCCTTTTTCATTTATATTATGGACTTGCCTATAGAATAAATAAATATTATTTAGAAAATAAAATAAACAATATTTAAGCATATATAATACTGGAATAAAAAATAATGAGCATAGTAAAAATAATTAACTAAAATTTTGTTAGTATAATAATTTTAGTATAGAATTCAGAATGAAAGAAAATAAAAGTTTAAAATAATCTATTTCATGCACGTAATATAAAAAATTATTTAAATAAAGATATTTTATAATATATATTATATATTTTTGAAAATTATCTTCAATTATAACTCTGAAATTCATAAAAGAGAATAATAGAGTTTTTTTTAATCAAATCAGAGATCCCAATTAAGAATAATTTTTCGTAAATTTTTACTTTTTTCGGAATGTGTTGATTTTATATTTTAATTAAATAAAGTCCAAAATAAATATTTTTTCGATTTTTTTTACCTTTTTTCAGAAATTTTGATTCTATATTTTATTAAAAAAATCTGGAAAAATAAAATTTTTGAAAAAATAATTTTCACATATGGATTGCTTAGGTGGGCGACCATGTAATCAATTCTAACCGAGTTGGACTGCTATGTCAGTTTTTATGTCAAAATTAATGGTTGAGGGACATTTTTGGGCCAAAACATAGATGACAGAGATATTTTTGGCACAAAAAACAAACGAAGGATATTTTTGAGCCATTTCAAATAGTTCAAGGATAAGAATATTTTTGGACCTTTTCCGTTAATTTTATGACAAGGAGGAGACGTTGGGGATGATGACGACGGGGTGGGTGGGGTTCTGGTTTGTGTATTTATTTGTTTTTTAATTTTTTAAAGTTAAATTTATGTGTCCTTGTTTTATTTGTCACTTTGGTGTGTGAATTACACACATCTTTATATTTTGATGCCTACGAATTTTGTGTCTAAATAAAACAGTAAATACTTGATCAAATTGTTCAAATGAAACAAGCTTAAAATTGAGTGTTTAAGTGAAAAGGAAGGACAACTTTAAGGACCTGACGACGTATTTGGCCTAATTTATGCTTAAATTTTAAATTTAAATACTGATTTAGTAATATATTGTAAAAAGCTCAAAACTTTATTACTAGACCTAGAAAGTGTTAAAAAGACAACGTGAGTCTTATTGTCTTTTTAAATTTGGTATTTTTTTGACTAAATTGGTGATTGGATTATTTGAATTTGTATTTGAAAACTCTGTTTTAAATTTGAGATCATTTAGAACACACTTGGGTGATTTGATCAAAATTAAAGTTACAAACTCGAAGACACTTTGTTAAAACAACATAGAAAAATTATACTATCATTTAGGTAAACTTCGATGAACAACTTAAAAGATAGATATAGTAAATATAATATAAATTTTGTCAATCCAAAAAAAAAAATATACCAACTTGGTTGACTTTGATGAACAAATTAACGTATAAATAAAGTAAAAATACAGTACAAACTCTATCAATGATGTAGAAAAATATTGAAAAGCAAAGTCAAAGTCAACCTCATAAAAAACTGAGCATGTTTTTATGAAGAAACACAATGTGTTTGAATTATCTCGTAGGGATTAGTTTCTTTTTTACCTTTTTTAAAGACCTAATTCATTCGAAGAGAATAACGCTAGTCTCAATATGAGAAGTTACTCCAACATCAAACTCATAAACATGCAAGTAAAGAGATATACGCATCTCTTGCTCCACAAACCTATACAAAGCAATTACATCAAGGAACTCGTTTAACTAATGGGGTTAATAATTTAGTAGTATGAAATTTTAAATAACGGAACCCAGAATAAGATGGTTCAATGTCAGGAGCAGATATTGTTAAATTACACTGTCAGTTTGACTAAAACCCACATGATTAGCTTCTCCGGAGAGAATTAATTTCAGTAATAATAAAGTTCAAGCATCAATTTTCCCCACTGCAGATGCATAGCTTACGCTGCTGTCTCTCATAGATTTGCACTGGCTCGATTGTTCATATCGAAGGAATCTAATCTTTATCTTAGTCGAGGAGTGTTTCAGCATCTACATGAGTGAAAAATAAAATTTAAAAGACATTAAGAGGATAACATAATTATGAACCACACAACATAATAAAGTAAAGCGAACACCCCAACCCAGCCTGACATAGGCAAATCAAGAAGTTTATTGACACGTAACTAATCCTGGAAAAAGGTTGTATGCTAACCACATAGACAACAGGAAGGCAACACCTTTCAGGAAAAACACAATTTATCAAAAAAAAAAGGAGGAGACTTACATGGAGAAAAACGCTAATTGGATGGCGTCCACAAATGGTGTTATCCGTCTCCAACAAGTACTGTTTAAATGCATCCGGGTCTCCTGTTTCTATAATATCCATACCCATTTTATCCAAGGCTTCAATAGATTTATAAATAGCTCCATGGCTTTTGTCATAATGCATGAAGTTGAACCTAAGAATTAAAAGCCCAATTGGTGTAAAGAAAGATTCCAAGGAATATACGTATCAAGTAAAATGAGAATCCATCATCAGACTAAGAAACACTACAATGCAAACACATTTTTTTTTGCCGTGATAGTCCATCTAGAAGCAATGAGCCATGATTAGAAGTTATCAGATACCATGCACTTACCATCTTTTTTTAGAAGCGAGAATTGAACTATGTCTTCGATGAGACAAAACTTTACGTGAACCAGTATGGTTAAATAAATTCATCAACAGTTTGTTGCAGCTATATTGTATAATATATAATTTTTCTGCTTTCCTGTTTGGACCATTATTATCAAACACAAGTGTAATGTGGATCATATTATTAAACTTCCAGATTTCTGCCCATCTTTAGTCAGTCTGAGTCTCTGAGATCTACCAATCAATCCTTAAAGATCCCAATGCACCAAAAATAACTAATTCAAGTTCGGTCTTCAGGTAAATTTCCCAATTATTTCAATAAGACCAAATAGAATTCATGCAGCACCAACAAGGATGACTGCCATCAGAATAAGGATCATAGTTTCTGTATATGATCAAGATATAACTACATGCAACATTGGTGAATCAAACTTACCTTGAACCCCAATGACAAAAATCCGAAGACACTGAGAAGAAATTCTTTGGGTCATCTACATATTTTGCGAGTAACCGTCCATAAAGGGCTTCACTTTCAGCACTAAGAGACCCAACCAAAATAGGCACAATTTTCACTGGATACCTGTCGTAGTAACTTTAAAAGTTATCTCTGAATAAACCATCACATAAGTGAAATTTAATTTAGAAAAGCATACCCTTGGAAAACTTTAGCAAGATATGGAAGGTGCATTTCCATGCTATGTTCAGCTTCATCAACTCGAAGATCCATGTATTCAAATTTCCCCGTAGCTTTAAGCTCGTCATTTTCTGGTATTAAACCAAGTTTTGTAATATGAGAGTTGTTTAAAAGTTGCCATGAAGAAAATGTAAAACGTACATGAAGGAGAAGCTTGTTAACATTTTTACTACACATGTAAATAGGCTAGATAAGATTAAGAATGAAATTATTCGACAGAAGGTAGGGGTGGCCCCGGTGGATGAGAAGATGCGGGAAGCGAGGCTGAGTTGGTTCGGGCATGTACGGAGGAGGGGTCCCGATGCCCCGGTGAGGAGCTGCGAGCTGCTGGATATTGTTGGCGGTCGGCGAGGAAAAGGGAGGCCTAAGAAGCATTGGGGAGAGGTGATTAGGCAGGACATGACTAGAATGCAGGTTTCCGAGGACATGACCCTTGATAGGGGAGTCTGGAGGTCTAGAATCAGGGTTGTAGGCTAGGGGCTCATAGAGTTCTTCGTACGCCTCACCCGGGGTTGGGTGTGGGATAGCAGGGTCACCCATAGATGATTAGTGTTTTAGCTTATGTCCCCTTATGGTTGTTAGTATGGTAGTTACTGTTTGTTATTATTGCATGCGACTGTATTTATGTTTCTTATGTTTACATAATTATTTACATTATTTCTGCGGGATTTACTAATGCTCTATTGTTTTGTTTTGTCTTGTTTTTGTTTCTAATTTTGTCTTTGTTTTTGTTTTTGTTTTTGTTTTAATGCAGCTTTTCATTTTATCCTATGCGCCGAGGGTCGAATGGAAACAGCCTCTCTACCCTTTCGGGTAGGGGTAAGGCTCGTCTACATATTACCCTCCCCAGACCCCACCTGGTGGGAATATACTGGGTAGTTGTTGTTGTTGTTGTTGTATGTAAATAGGCAGAACAATAGAGTGCTGATCGCTTGTTAAGACTGTGTTTCAACTGCCTTCATTTTTAAATCCCTCTCCTAGTGTGCTGATTGCTTTAACTGTCAGAAGTCAAGTGCAGAGGACCAGAATTTGCAGATTGACCCTGGTATAATGCGCAGCAATATGCTTATCCTTAAAGTATCTCAACAGAGTGCAGTATCAAGATCTACTTTAATTTCTGTTATAGTTATGTCATTTGATCTCAGTGTTTAATTGTTTATACACATAGAGTGTCTACGCCAAAATCCAAGAGGCTGTCTAACAAATTACAAATCTACTTTGAAAATTGCTATGTTTCAAAATGTTATGTCCACAAATAGTTATAGTTGGCCCACAATTTAGAATCTCTAGGGAGTATAAGCCTGTTCCTCTACCCTGCTTCCACTTATATACCGGGCTCCTGTCAGCAACAGACCTGAACTCACGACGTACACCCCACCCACATGTCAGGTGTCATACTTTCTTACATTAAACGGAAGTGGTGGGCTCTATAGTATGTCTGATGATAATTATCAAATTGTCATATCCATTAGATGTAGCCTCTTTCTAGGTATTGAGTATCTTCCCACATTTTCCCCAATAGCAACGAGTGATTCCCATACAGAGCTCATTCCTCGTTGCTTAAGTTAATCTTCTAATCTTAGCAGCTATCACTTATTAGGAGACCTAAAAACCCAAACTTCTAGAAACTATTCTTTGAGTAATTACATAACATCTTGCCAGCCAGTGTGAAGTTAGTCTGTTAGACAAACGCAATTGATATATAAGAGTATATGTTATGGTATAAATGTCTTGTTCATTATTTGAAGAATTCAGTATTTGCTTACTCTTCTTCAGCATACATAGTATACAAATAATTACAAATTTGTAAACAGAGAATCATGACATTAGTATGTGCAATATGCAGCATCACGAACATAGCAGCAAAACAAATGGAAGATAAATAATAACTAGTGGTTTGACAAGCGTGCCACGAAGCTGGAAGTATGAAAGAAAAAGGGTTAATTTGTCAACTAGCACACATCTGGGATAAGCCCTTGCAAGTCAAGTCAAGCAATATAAACGAAAGAGAATTTTCAGATTAGACTTCCACTTCTTCCATTCCAAATCTTTTCTGCAGAGTTCTTTCCTAGATTATACAAATAGCAACTATCTGAGCTTTTTATAGGTTTTCTCTCACAGATGAAGATGCAAAGAAAAAGAAGTTTGCAATACCTTCTACATCAATGGGAAGATCTCCTATAGGAGTCTTGTAAACTGTGGCTCTTGAAAGTGCACATTTTGGAGTATAATAGTGGTGAGATGGACCAAGTAGAAATACCCGAGAACTGTAAAACAAAGAGTTCAAAATATTTAAGGCAAAGAGCTCAAAGTATTCCATATCTCATATAGTCGTTATTCAAATACTCCCTAGATCACATTTTCTTTGACCTACATCTTATTTTAGTCCTCACCGAAAAGAATAACCAGCAGCTTCTATCCATGTATCCATCAAAATTAATAAGCTCTTTCTTAAGGTAGCAAGTTGTCTATCATGAAAAAGTCAAAATATAACCCCTCCCCCCATCCCAAATTGCTGTACACTCCGCTTTTAAAGGACCTATTTAAGCAATTCTCCAAAGTGAAAAGAGAACTCATACGCAAACAATATTTGGAAAAGCTCAACAGGAGACACAGTAGACAAAAGTTCTTCTTTTCCTTTCAAGATATTAATAATATGTAAAACAATCAGTCAAAGCTTTAAATTACTCTCAGGAGTGCAAAGCCAATTTGGGAGAGAGGGGGTACTATACTACAACATTTTGAACTTGATGTATTCTTCGTATATTTCACATGTTCCAACTACTAGATTTATCTTTTTTTTTTAAATCAAACATAATAGCCCATTCAATTTTTTGTCACTTTAATAGCCCTTTGAGTCAATCTTGGTTGGTAAATCGAGGATGGAGGAAATTACTTGTAGCAAGTAACTATCCCACTTTTAAAAAGAAATTCCTAATAAAAAGCTTTTGTTAATCTGCATGTGGGTTTTCACATTCAAAAGAAAATCAGAATGGAAAGAGCACATAGTAAACTCACATGTTGGTTGGGTCTATGTTCCCAAATGCATAAGCTGCTGCACGACCAGAATATGAATAGCCTGCATGACTAGTGAGTTTAACATAACCAGTTAGAACCACATTTGGGATACAATTGACCATATATTGATAGCAAACAGAGATAACTCACGGTGCAATTACACCTCGTACATCAGAAGATTTTGCTAAGCCAGCAGCTCTCAGCCAGCCATCAAGCTGTTCTGCCAGTTCTTGGGCTGGCAAGGAAAATAGCGAAGCATCAATGTATTAACAGAATGGGCATTTGTAACTTCCCTAAAAGCATCAGTATTTGGATTTTCTACTAGTCCTTCCATCTCATTTCAGGTGACACCATACCATTCAGCATGGAGCTTGAGATATATGTGACTTATGTGTTATATGAGTAGTAGTGGTTGAAAATGTTGAGGTAACAACTGAAAGTTTTAGTCTGAAGAAAAGGCATCAATACAAATTTTAGATACATAGCTTTGAACTCTTGAAACTTAAGAAAAATGAATAAAAATAATACTCCCTCTGTTCCAATTTATGTGAACCTGTTTGACTAGGAAGGGAGTTTAAAAAAAATAAAAACTATTGAAATTTGTAGTCCAAAACAAGTCCAAAAGGGGTCCAGAGTATTTGTGTGATTGTAAAAGCTTCTCACTAAGGGTAGAATTGTAAGTTTAAGTTAAATTGTTACCAAATTTAGAAAGGGTTCATTCTTTTTGAAACGGACCAAAAAGCAAATAGGTTCACATAAATTGAAAAAAATGGAGCATTATTAAGCTAATGGAATGAAGCATCTTGTGACTTCCCAAAATTGAAAGAATGTAGTAATGAGAGGAATGAACAATATGACAAGGAACAAAGGAATGATTTGTTCAACATGCTATTGGCCAATTCTAGTATTAACACCTCTGTTAAGGATACAAAACATGTGAATGTAGCAGAATGGTTATAAAGGATTTATATAGCCGACTCCAACTAATCTGGGATGATGTATAGTTGATTGATTGATATAACAACATCAAAAATACTTAATAAAGCTCAGGATAACCACATTGGTAACACATAATAAAGTTCATCTTTGATCATATTAATGTCCAACTTTTGTTGCATTACACCATATACCAGAAGATAATCGATGCTTCTTCACTAACACAATTTATTCCAAGAATTTTTCATTATGACATAGTTCTAATTGACGAGACGCGGGGTGGTGTTAACGAAAGGCTGGAGGTTTAGAGGCAGACCTTGGAATCTAAAAGTTTCAATTGAGCAGGACCAAGACGGAACACATGGAGTGCAAGGTCAGTGACATAACCATGGGGGAGGACGTAGAGGCGTGGCTCGATACACAAGTCATTCCCAAGACATTCCCAAGAGAGGAAGTTTCACGTACCTTGGGTCAGTAATACAAGAAAATGGGGAGATTGATGAGGATGTCGCACCGCATATCAGAGTTGGGTGGATGAGATAGAGGCTCGCTTCCAATGTCTTGTTACTTAAACTTAAAGATAAGTTCTATAAAGTGATGGTTAGATCGACTATCTTGTATGGGGAAAAGTGTTGGCCAGTCAAGAACTCACATGTCCAGAAGATAAAAGCAATTGAAATGAGAATATTGAGATGGATGTGTGGGCATACCAGATTTGATAAGATTAGGAATGAAGTTATTCGGAAAAAGGGGGAGTGGTCCCGTGGAGGATAAGATGCGAGAGGGCAGGCTGAGATGGTTCGGGCATGTGAAGAGGAGAAGCATTGATGCCCCAGTTCGGAGGTGTGAGAGGCTAGCTATAGGGGGTACGAGGAGTGGACGAGATAGGCCAAAAAAATATGGGAGAGAGGTAATTAGACAGAACATGACGCAACTGGATCTTACCGAGGACATGTCCCTTAATATGAGGGTATGGAGGTTGAAAATTAGGGTAGAAAGCTAGTAGGTAGTTGAGCGATTTGCTCTTTCTTTCTCTGAACAACAACATTAGTATTAGTATGGTATACTTTTTTACTCGTAGATTGCTATCTTTACCTACTGTTTGATATCTTTCGCTTTGGTTTTCTTAATTTCCTTTTGTTGTTACTGCTCGTGGCCTATGATTCTTTTCATCTGCTCTCTAGCCGAGAGTCTATCGAAAATAAGCTCTCTGCCCTCCTTGGGAGGGTGTATTGAAAATAAGCTCTCTGCGTACAAGTTACCCTCCACACGCCCCACTTATGGTAATTTAGTGGGTTTGTTGTTGAATAATTGAACTTTTTCAAAGAAATTCAAAAAAAAAAAAATCTTTGAAGAGATTCTTTGAATAAATTCTTCTTCACTACGCATGAGAAAAATGCTTCTTCGCTAATGCACAATTTATTCAAAGATCAATTTTGCTATAACTGTCGCTACATCTCTTTTGACTCGAATGTAAAAACTAGGAACCAGTGCCAATTTAACAAGCAAAATCCTTCAATTTCACTACTTTTCAGCCAATTAAACAACAGTAACAATCAAAGTAACAACAAAAATAGAAAGTAATTAGGAAAAGTTTTTGCTGTTTCCACACCAGCTTACACAAAAATATACGAAGATTAATCTGCTAGATAAAATAGAATTCAATTGGGGGGAAAAAGTGAAATCCAAAGAAAAATCGATTGGCGGAACTTACGATGATCAGTGTACCACGAACCAGCATGAGATGCTTTCCTGATTTTCTCCATATTTTCAACCGATTGAAAAATAACAAACCAAAAACGCCCTCGTTATTGGCTTCTACTATGACGATTGGCGGAGATGGAAAGAGCAGCAGTTTTCGATTGATTATTTATACTTAGCTTTTTCACTTTATTAATAACTAGTGTAGTACTTATTTTATTTTCTAAGAGAAAAACAAAAATAAATAAGTTGGGAGATTCGCTGGGCGAAGTAAAGTAGCATTGTTCGACACTTCACTGTACTCCGGTTCACTGTTTCAACTTCCAATGTTTGTAGGAGAGAGTTATTATACCCTGCATTTCAGGTCCACCCTGTTTGATGGACCCTACTCTGATTTACTTTTTCATTTTTACTGGGGGATTTTATATTTTTTTCTTTTCTATTTCTATAAGTTCCTCGCATCTATTCGTACATGAATTCAAAATGTTACTTAGAAAAATATTTGATAATATCGACCAAGGATAATAAAATAATAGAAATAATATCGGATCAATACTATGTTGTAGTAAAGGACTGCTTTGGAAACGATTTCAGTCTGACCGGTATAAATTGCTAAGAACAATCACTCCTTAAGATTCCACAACACTTCTAAACGCATACACTCTTAATTGAAAATTTGTAATTTGTAAAAAGGAATTATCCAAGAAAAATAAAAAAAGATATCATTGAAAGAATGAGAGAATAATATTTTTTGTTAGTTATTTTACTCGCAAATCATATACGGTTTCTTCCATCTGAAAAATATAAGAATCAAATGGGAGTTAATGTTTGTAACATTATTTTTGTCTTAATGAAAATTGTCATAAAAATAGTAACTTCAAACTTTCTAAAAAGCTAATATCTTTTCACAAACGAAGACATAAAAATTAAGAAATGCCATATGAATGAATGTGAACCATTTATGAAGTAGTAACTTCATTCTCCCACGGTGCATATACATACAATCAAGTTATGTTACAAAAGTTAATGGTGGATGAGTATGAGAATTAATCACAAATTAATTGTGGATTAAAAGTTCTTTATTCTCTGCATTATCAAACTAGAGCATACAGCCTAAAGAGGAATAATACCAACAATCCCTCACTAATGCAAAGAATAAGAATAATTTCTGGGTAAAAGGAAGGAAGATGTACTTAAGTGTCAATGTTTTTCGATTTGAATTGACATGTAGTGAGGCAACGACCAATATCCACAAAGTGAAGTACTCTTGAACTAAATGGACATGAGTTGAAACCCCGCACAACACATATTATATCCTTAACCTTTATGCAAACTCCGCATACTAACAAAGTGATTTTATGGTCATGCACACACCTTGGGTCTCATGAGTGCTCTAGAAAGATATCCCAAATCTTTCATAAAAGGTGACCACACTTTACACTCATGTAGGTGATTCCATTATTGACATTTAGACCACCTTAAAGCAATGGAATCATTAAGAGCAAAGTAGGCTCAACTTTATTGTCACGACCCCAACCCCGGTCGTGATGGAACCCAACACACTGCTAGGCAAGCCCGACCAATTCAATAACCTTAACCATTTTATACCATTCAGGAGTAAATTAACATAGATAATTTACTAACTCATAATACTGAAAGTCTGAAATAAAACTAAAACATGTGGAATCCCAAGTAATAAAAATAACATATCGTTCCCAAGAAATGTGGAAATAAAGCAAATAAGGTAGAAGGAAGATCAGGACTGCGAACGTCATGCAACTACCTTGATGCCCCCGAATAAATTGCTCGGTAGAGAAATCCTCACTCAGCCTTAGATGTACCTGGATCTGTACGCAAGGTGTAGGGAGTAATGTGATTACTCCGACCCAGTGAGTAATAAACATAAATAAAGGCTGAGAATAATAAATCCTGAATAGGCACAAGGTAATTCTATAAATACAGCAACCTGAACCAAATAATGTTAAATCGGTAAACCAATAACAACAATTATGGAAATACTACAACAGATAAGTAAGTAAATGACATGCAAATAGGAAATGCAACACATAGTCCGGTACTCTATAGTAGTCGCTGCGGCGTGCAACCCGCTCCCTTTATTTATCGTCGACTGCGTTCACTGGGGGTGTACAGACGCAGGGAGGAGCCCTTTACGGCCTAAGCGCAATATAAGCAATCTCGTGGCATCAACTAGGCCCTCGGCGTGCAACCCGATCCCATGCTCAGTCTAGAATCGCATAAGCCCCTCGGGCACAATATATATATATATATATATATATATATATATATATATATATATATATATATATATATATATATATATATATATATATATATATATATATATATATATATATATATATATATATATATATATATATATATATATATATTCAGCCCAAACTTCATTAGAAATATTATTTAAGTTTCAAGTTTGAGAAAAGATGGCTGAGTTTGAAAAATAGTATTAAATTCCAGGACTGAGTTCAATAATACGTAAAAATATTAAGAAGCCAGTAATAACAATCCCTGAAGGATTCAATCAATTGGCATGAAACCCAATCATGGCGATCAGCTCAAATTATAATAATAATTAAATTTTAGTTAACTATGCAATATTCATCTACCAAGGACGGACCAAGCCACAATACCCAATGGTGCTCTACCCCACGCTCGCTATCCGGCGTGCAAGTCACCTCAATATAGCACTATGATGTACAAACATGGGGTTTCAAACCCTCATGACATCATTTACATCTATTACTCACCTCAAGCAGGCCAAAATCCTAGCTCGCTATGCCTTTGCCCTTCAAGTCGACCTCCTCGCGTGTCGAATCCGACCAAAACCACAATAAATACGTTACAATAGGCTAAAGGAACAATACTCAATCAAAAAACATCGAAAATCCCAAAATTGGCAAAAAACAGAGCCCAGGATCACTTCTTGAAACTCAGAAATTCTTATACCAACAGGTTCCTTATCTCTCCACGAGTCTATGCATATAAATAACACTAAAATCGGAGTTCAAATGACCCAACAAATCCCAATTTGCAATATCAAAACTCAAGCCCTAGTTCTTCCCACTTTTTGCTAAGTTTACATGAATTTCTAGGTTGATTATACAATTAAATCATATTTTTAGTTCGTAGAACTCATCTCCAATCAATCCTAGAAGAAACCCTGTTCAATCCCCATCCAAAAGCTCAAAAATCGCCCAAAGCCAAGTGGGAAGTGAGGAAACGGGCTAAGTTTGATTTTTTTATAACTGGACACACCATCATATGTCGCATTTGGGACACCTGGTTTGCAAATGCGAACGTCCCAAATGCGAACGTCGCAAATACGAACGTCGCAAATGCGACAAAACCTTCAGAATTGCAAATGTGAGCCTCTCTTGCCAAGGTCGCAAATTCGACATTTGGCTCGTAAATACAAACCTTGCCAAGGTCGCAAATGCGATCAAACTATCGCAAATACGAACTCTACCTCAGGCCAGCTCCTTCGCAAATGCGAAGCCTCACTCGCAAATGCGAGATCGCAAATGCAAACCATATCTTGCATTTATAGGCCTGCAACTGCTTCTGCATTTCCAAGTCTGAAACTTCCCATTTAGCCATCTGAAACTCACCCGAGGCCCCCAGGACCTCAACCAAAAAACCAACCCATCCTAAAACGTTATTCAAACTTGCTCCAATAATTAAAACACCAAAACCATCAAATTACATCGGATTCAAGCCTAATTCTACATCGAAAATCACTTTCGATCACACTCCTAAGTCACAATTCATCCCCCGAAACTAACCGAATCATACATCCGAGCCCTCTAACTCATAGGTCGATATCCGGTTGACTTTTCCAAACTAAGCTTTCCTTAAAGAGGCTAAGTGTCTCACTTTATTCAAAAATCCATCCAAACCAACTCGATCACACATGACACTGATAATGAAGCATAAAGAAGCAAAAAATGGGGAAAACGGGGTGGTAACTCACATGACGACGGGTCGGGTCGTCACATTCTCCCCAACTTAAACAAATGCTTGTCCTCGAGCGAGTCAAGGAATGTACTTGAAGCCTCAAATAGGTGAGGGTATCTGCTTCGCATCTCCCGCTCGGTTTCCTAGGTAGCCTCCTTCACAGGCTGACCTCTCCGCCGCACCTTCACTGAAGCTACATCCTTTGACCTCAATTTCCAAACTTGACGGTCCAAAATGGCTGCTGGCTCTACATCATGAGTAAAATTACTCTCCAACTGAACTGTACTGAAATCCAAAATATGGGACGGGTACCCAATATACTTCTGGAGCATAGAAATATGGAAAACTGGATGCACGCTCGATAAGCTGGGTGGCAAGGCAAGCTCATAAGCCACATCCCCAATCCTCCTATGTACCTCAAAGGGCCCAATTAATTGCGGATCAACTTTCCTTTCTTTCTGAATCTCATAATACCCTTTGTGGGTGAAACCTTCAGCAAAACCTTCTCACCAATCATATAAGATACATCTCGAACCTTCCTGTCTATATAACTCTTCTGCCTCGATTACGCTGTACGGAGTCTCTCCTGAATCATCTTCACCTTCTCCAATGCATCCTGAACCAAATCTGTCCCCAAAAATCTAGCCTCACCGGGCTTGAACCTACCAACTGGAGACCTACACCATCTCCCATACAAGGCCTTATACGTGCCATCTGAATGCTGGACTGATAGCTGTTGTTGTGGGCAAACTCTAGAAACCGATCCCATGACCCTCCAAAATCAATAACACAGGCACGTAGCATATCCTCTAATATCTGAATGGTCCGCCGGACTGTTTGTCTGTCTGAGGGTGAAAGGCTGTGCTCAAGTATACCTGAGTACCCATCTCTTGCTGAGCTGTCTTCCAAAACTGAGAGGTAAACTGAGTGCCTCGATCTGATATGATAGAAACGGGGATACCATACAATCGAATAATCTCCCGAATATTAATCTCTGTTAGCCGCTCTGAAGAATAAGTAGTAAAAACCGGAATGAAGTGCGCAGACTTGGTCAGCTGTCTACAATAACCCATATAGCATCAAATTTCTTCAAACTCCGTGGGAGTCTGGTAACAAAATCCATAATGATCCTCTCCCACTTCTACTCGGGAATGACCATCTGCTGATGCAAGCCACCCTGTCTCTGATTCTCATATTTCACATGCTGATAATTAAGGCATCGGGCTACATACTCCACAATATCTCTCTTCATCCTCCGCCACCAATAGTGCTGTCTAAGATCCTGATACATCTTTGTGGCACCCAGATGGATGGAATACTGCGAGTTATGGGCCTCCTTCAATATCAACTCCCGAAGCCCGTCCATATTGGGCACGCAAATCCAGCCCTGCATCCTCATCACACCATCATCTCCAATGGTCATATCCCTGGCATCATCATGCTGAACCCTGTCCTAGGAAATGCAGATCCTCATACTAACACTCTCTGATGCGGTCATACAAGGAAGACCAAGAAATCACACAAGCCAACACCCGACCGGGCTCTATAATATCTAGTATCACAAATCGATTCGCCAAGGTAAGAACATCAACTGAAAATGGCCTCTCTTCAACTGGAATGTACGCCAGGCTCCCCATACTCATCGCCTTTCAGCTCAAAGCATTGGCCACTACATTGGCCTTCCCCGGGTGATACAAAATGGTGACATCATAGTCCTTAAGTAACTCTAGCCACCTCCGCTGCCTCAAGTTAAGATCCTTTTGCTTGAACAAGTGCTGAAGACTGTGATGATTAGTGAATACCTAACAAGATACGCCATACAAGTAATGCCTTCGGATCTTAATGCATGAACTATAGCAGCTAGCTCCAAATCGTGAACGGGGTAGTTCTGCTCATGGGGCTTCAACTGACGAGAAGCATAAGCAATAACTCTACCCTCCTGCATCAATATACAACCAATCCCAACTCCTGAAGCATCGCAATATACCGTATAAGAACCTGAAGCTGTGGTCAAAGCTGTCTTGAGCTTCTGGAGGCTCTCCTCACACTCGTCCGACCATACAAATGAAACACCCTTCTGAGTCAACTTGGTCAAGGGCGATGCAATAGAGGAAAAACCTGAACAAACCGAAGATAATAGCCTACCAACTCAAGGAAACTACAGATCTCTGTTGCCGAGGACGGTCTAGGCCAACTCTACACCGCCTCTATTTTCTTTGGGTCAACCTAAATCCCCTTGCTGGACACCACGTGTCCCAAGAAAGCCACTGAGCTGAGCTAAAACTCACACTTGGATAACTTTCATAAAGCTTCTCCCCCCTTAATCTCTGCAATATAACTCGCAAATGATACGCGTGCTCCTCCTAACTATGCGAGTACACCAGAATATCATAATGAACACTATGATAAAGGAATCCAGATAAGGTCGAAATACACTGTACATCAGATGTATGAACGCTGCCGGGGCACTGGTCAGCCCGAAAGACTTAACAAGAAACTCATAGTGACCATATCTAGTCCTGAAAGCTGTCTTATGAATATCTGAATCCGTGATCTTCAACTGGTGTAACCCGAATGGACATCAATCTTGGAAAACACCCTCGCTCCCTGAAGCTGATCAAACAAATCATTAATGCGAGTTAGGGGATACTTTTTCTTCATTGTTACCTTGTTCAATTTCCTATAATCGATGCACATTGTCATTGTGACATCCTTCTTTTTCACAAACAGAATTGGTGCACCCCAAGGTGACACACTCGGCTGAATGAACCCCTTATCTAGGGGTTCCTAAAGTTGCTCCTTTAATTCTTTCAACTCCGCTGGTGCCACACGATATGGCGAAATAGTGATGGGCTGAGTGCCTGGTACCAGGTTAATACCAAAATCAATATCCCTGTCCGGTGGCATGCCCGATTGGTCTATTGGAAATACATCAGGAAAATCCCTCACAACCGGGACAGAATCAATACTAGGAGTCTCAGCTCGAACATCTCGCACAAAAGCTAGATATGATAGACAACCCTTCCGAACCATATGCTGGGATTTCAAGAAAGAAATCACTCTGCTAGGAACATAATCAGTCATACCACGCCACTCGATCCGTGGTACACCGGAATAGATAAAGTGACTGTCTTATCATGACAGTCTAGAATATCATAACACAAAGATAACCAATCCATGCCCAAGAGAACGTTGAAGTCCACCATGCTCAATAGTAATAAATTAACTTGGGTCTCCATACCCCCAATAATCACAACACATGACCGGTACACACAATCCACAATAACAATATCGCCCACCAGGGTAGAAACATGAACATGTAAAGATAGAGACTCCTGGGGCATTCCCAAATAACGAGCAAAATATGAAGACACATATGAATAGGTGGAACCAGGATCAAATAATACTGAGGCATCTCTAAGGTAGACTAAAATAATACCTATAATGACAACGTTTGAAGTAATGGCATATGTCCTGCCTGTTATAGCATAGAAACAAGCCTGGCTACCGCCTGATCGGTCTCTACCTTTGGGGAGACCTCTGGCTGCGTGATCTTTACCCTTAGCTAGGTGGATTGGTGATGAAGTAACTGGAGTAGAGGTCGAGGGTTGACCCCTCTGCTGATGATGTCTGCCGCGAAGTCGAGGGAACTGCCTCCTCAAGTGACCGAACTCTCTGCACTCATAACACCCGCCCAGTGCTGGAGATGGGAACTGAAGGGAACCCCACGCACCATAGTGACTAGCAGATGAACTCGACATAAAAGAACCCTGAGCTGATGGGGCATGAGATGAACTTTGAGCTAGGAGGACACTGAGTGAAGACTGGCCTTATTGGGACCTATAATGACCACGGCTTGAAGACCCCCCTGATAATCTGCACGGGTCGACTGAGCAGGCCTGAAAGAATGACCACTACCATGTTGGAATTGGCCCCTCGAAGGAGCATCACTGTAACTTCCTGATTTACGAGGCCTCTTGGCCTCCCTCTCCTGTGGCTCTCTTCGGTGAATTGACTTGATCTCATGGGCGATATCCACCACCTCCTCAAATGTATCACCCACTACTCTCTCTAGTCATCAAAATATGGAGATGGTAGTTAAGGCCATCCACAAATCTCCTAAGCCTCTCGCGATCTGATTGGAACCATACATATAGCATGACGGGCCAACTGTGAAAACATTATCTTGTACTAAGTCACTAGCATATCCCCATGCGTCAACCACTCAAACTGCCTATGCAGTTCCTCTCTGCGGGACTGAGGTACATACTTTTCCAGGAAAAGAGCAGAGAACTGCTGCCAATTCAGATGTGTTACACCGACAGGCCTACGCCTCTCTAAGTCCTCCCACGAAGTAAGAGCAGCCCTAGTAAACTAATAGGTAGTAAATGCCACACCACTCGACTCTCGGATCCCTGCTGTCCGGAGCATACGCTGACACATGTCAAGAAAACCCTGGCATCCTCTCCCTCAGCTCCACTAAATGTCGGAGGCTGGAGCCTACCGAACCTCTCGAGACAATGATGCTCATCGTCTGGCATAGCTGGAACCACAAAGCCCTGAACTGGTGCAACCTGCTGAGCTGGAGGTGCCTATGGTGTCTGTAGTCCCTACACCACTGCTCAGGTGTGCGAACACCGGGGGTCTGATTGCCTCCCCCGGCCTGTGAAGTAGCTGCTGCTGCTGCTGTGCTAACTGAAACTGCTTGAGCCAGGCCAGTGGAGACTGATAATATTTGTGCCAAGGTCTACTGAAGACCCGAAATCACGATAGGCACCGCTGGTGCCTGAACTGGAGCTGCTGGTGTGTCTGCAGCGGGAACTTGATCCTGAGCTGGGCAACTAGTGGATCAGCAGGTGCTGCCCCGGCTGCTCTGCCTCTGCCACGGCCACGACCGGTCCACGACCTCTGTTGGCCTCAATAGGTGGTACTGGTGGTCTTCCACTACGTGTGGTAGCTCGTGTCCTCACCATCTGTGAGAGAATACAATAATAGAAGTTTAGTTCTTAGTTCAACAAAGGCGCACGACAAGAATTTCAAGAATGTGAAGCTTTCCTAAAGGTTCTGCAACCTCCTGAGGATAAGTATAAATGTCTCCATACTCATCTGCGAGACTCTACTAAACCGGCTCATGACTCACGAGAACAAGTAACCTAGGCTCTGATACCACTTTGTTACGACCCCAACCCCGGTCGTTTGTCGCCCAACACACTGCTAAGCAAGCCCAACGAATTCAATAACCTTAACTTTTATACCATTCAGGAGTGAATTAACACAGATAATTTACTAACTCATAATTCTGAAAGTTTGAAATAAAAGTAAAATATGCGGAATCCCCAAATAATAGAAACAACTATACGGACCAAAGAATTTGGTGTCGCAGGTCTAAGCCTCTAATGCTTGAGTATAAATCTACTACATAAAATTTTCAAGAAATGCAGAAATAAAGCAAATAAGGAAGAAGGAAGATCAGGACTGCGGACGTCATGCAACTACCTTGATGCACCCGAATAAACTGCTCGATAGAGAAATCCCCACTCAGCCTCAGATGTACCTGGATCTGCACGCAAGGTGTAGGGAGTATTTCCTGAGAATAAGAAATCATGAATAGGAACAAAGTAATTCTATAAATACAGCAACCTGAACCAAATAGTGTTAAATTAGTAAACCAATAACAACAATTATGAAAATGCTACAACAGATAAGTAAGTAAATGATATGCAAATATGAAATGTAACACATAGTTCGATACTCTCTAGTACCCGCTGCGGCGTGCAACCTACTCCCTTTATTTATTGTCGACAACACTCACTGGGGGTGTACAAACTTCGGGAGGGGACCCTTATGGCCCAAGCGCAATATAAGCCATCTCGTGGCATCAACTAGGCCCTCGGCCTCATACCAATATCAATATAATACTGCTATGGCGGGCAACCCGATCCCATGCTTAGTCCAGAATCACATAAGCCCCTCAGCCCAAACTTCATTAGAAATATTATTAAGTTTCATGTTTGAGAAAAGATGGCTGAGTTTGAAAAATAATATTAAATTCCAGGACCGAGTTCAATAATACGTAAATATGGTAAGAAACCAGTAATAGCAATCCCTTAACGATTCAATCAATTGGCACGAAGCCCAATCATGGCGATCAACTCAAATTATAATAATAATAATAATGAAATTTTAGTTAACTATGCAGTATATTCATCTACTGGGACGGACCAAGTCACAATCCTTAATGGTGCTCTACCCCATGCTTGCTATCCGGCGTGCAAGTCACCTCAATATAGCACTACGATGTACAAACCTAGGGTTCAAAACCCTCAGGACATCATTTACATCTATTACTCACCTCAAGCCGGCCAAAATCCTAGCTCGCTATGCCTTTGCCATTCAAGTCGACCTCCTTGCGTGTCAAATCCGACCAAAACCACAACGAATATGTCACAGTAGGCTAAAGGAACAATACTCAATCGAAAATAATTGAAAAACATCGAAAATCCCGAAATTGGGAAAAACCTGAACCCCGGGCTCACTTATCAAAACTTAAAAACTCTATATACCAATGGGGTTTTTATCTCACCACGAGTCTGTACATATAAACAACACCAACATCGGAGTTCAAATGACCCCTCAAATCCCAATTTGCAATACCTAAACTCAAGCCCTACTTGTTCCCCCTTTTGGCTAAGTTTACATGAATTTCTAGGTTGATTCTACAATTAAATTATGTTTTTAGTTCATAGTACTCACCTCCAATCAATCCCAAAAGAAACCCTCTTCAATCCCCGTCCAAAAGCTCTCAAAAATCTCCCAAAGCCAAGTGGGAAGTGAGGGAAACGGGCTAAGTTCGATTTTTTATAACTAGAGACAGCCCTCAGATGTCATATTTGCGACACCTGGTTCACAAATGCGAACGTTGCAAATGCGACAAAACTTCGTAATTGCGAATGTGAGCCTCTCCTGCCGAGGTCGCAAATGCGAACCCTGCCAAGGTCGCAAATGTGAACCCTGCCAAGGTCGCAAATACGATCAAACTATCGCAAATGCGAACCATGCCTCAGGCCAGCTCCTTCGCACATGCGAAGCCTCACTCGCAAATTCAAGATCGTAAATGTGAACCATATCTCGCATTTGCGAGGCCTGCAACTGCTGCTGCATTTTCAAGTCTGAAACTTCCTGTTTAGCCATCTGAAACTCACCCGAGGCCCCCGGGACATCAACCAAAAGCACTAATACATCCTAAAATATCATTCAAACTTGCTCCAATCATCAAAACACCACAAACAATACCAAAACCATCAAATTATATTGGATTCAAGCCTAATTCTAAACCGGACCTCTAAATTCACTTCCGATCACACTCCTAAGTCACAATTCATCCCTCGAAGCTAACCGAATCATCGAAATTCACATCTGAGCCCTCTTGATCATAGGTCAACATCTGGTTAACTTTTCCAAACTAAGCTTTCCTTAAAGAGGTAAAGTGTCTCATTTCCTTCAAAAATTCATCCAAACCGACCCGATCACACATGACACTGATAATGAAGCATAAAGAAGCAAAACATTGGGGAAAACGGGGTGATAACTCACGTTAGACGGGTTAGTTCGTCACGTTTATAAAGCACTACCGCACGTCATATGATAGAACATATAGCGCATATTGAAGTCTCATATGGCTTCATTTGACCATAAACGGGTATCCACCATACTTTTTGAATTCATGGGGTTTAGCCTTATACCCCTTGATGTTTCAAGGACAACTCTCCTTGCCAAACACTTGGTTAAAGGATGCATCAATTTTTTCCAGATCTTACATATTCCAAAAAAATGACACTATGTTTCAATAATTTTTTCACCACACCATGTCTGATGTGGATCTTCTTTTCCCATTGTATGCACTATTCTCCGCAATTTCAATTGCCGCTTGTGAGTCACAATGTAAAGAAACTGGTGAAGTTAGTCTTCCCCATAAAGGCACATCTGCCAATACGTATCTCAACCATTCAACTTCTTGCCTTGCTAACTCAAGAGTAATAAATTCAGATTCCATGGTCGAACATGCTATAAAAGTTTGTATTGAAGACTTCCACGATATAGCACCTGCACCCAAAGTAAATACATAGCCACTAGTGGAGCTAACTTTACCATTGTTAGTAACCCAGTTTGCATCACAAAATCTTCTAAAATAACAAAACAATTATTAAAATACAAATACCAATCCATCATACCTCTCAAATACCTTAGTCAACGACAAAGAGCATTCCAATGTTCACGACTGAGGTTACGAGTATATCTACTGAATATACTAACAACATAAGTAATATCAGGTCGTGTTGAAAAATATTATATTACCAATTATCTTAGAATATTCAGTTTGAGAAAAACTCAATTCTTTATTCTTTCTCAAGTGTATGCTGGGATCATAAGAATTTCTCATAGGAGCTACATTAAAATAATCTAACCTTTTCAATATCTTCTCAATGTAATGAGACTGAGACAATAAAAATCCATTAGCAGTTCTTTTAATTTTAATCACTAAAATTACATTTGTTTCTCCAAAATCTTTCTTTAAAATTTAGAGGACAACAACTTCTTAGTCTTATTTACAATATCCACATTAGGGCCAAAGATTAACAATCATCCACTTACAAACATATAATCACACAATTTGACCCTATCATCCTAGAATAAACACAAGTATCATATTCATTAATAACAAATTCATTATCTAATAGTGTGCTATTAAACTTTTCATATCATTACTTAGATGCCTGTTTAAGACCATATAGACTTTCTCAATTTGCATACTTTATTCTTTTGTCCGTGGATCACAAAATCCCCGGGTTGAGTCATATAGATCTCTTCCTCTAAATCACCATGTAGAAAATTCGTAATGAAATTCATTATCTAATAGTGTGCTATTAAACTTTACATATCATTACTTAGGTGCTTGTCTAAGACCATATAGACTTTCTCAATTTGCATACTTTGTTCTTTTGTCATTGGATCACAAAATCCCCAGGTTGAGTCATATAGATCTCTTCCTCTAAATCACCATTTAGAAAAGTCATCTTAACAAATATTTGATGTATCACTAAATTATGGATAGCGGCAAAGGCAATAAGAGCTCTAATTGTTGCAATTTTAGTCACATGAGAATAAGTATCAAAGTATTCAATGCATTTCTTTTGGTTAAAACCCTAATAACAAGTCTAGCCTTATATTTCTCAATTGTACCATCAGGTCTCAATTTCTTCTTAAATATCCACTTACTACTTATGGGTTTACAACTTTTAGGCAAACCAGACAAGTCCAAGTATGATTAGAAATTATAGAGTATAATTCACTTTTAATGGTCTCTTTTCAAAATTAGCATTTAGTGGCCTCAGTACTTCATCATAAGCCTTAGGGTCTTCTTCTATTAAAAGGTAGCCACTAATTTATAATTCAAAAGATCAAGCTCAATATTTTCAGTCTAGAAAGTAGTGTAAAGTCATGATCAAAGCTAGATTTAATTCTATGTCTCTTACTCCTTCTAAGTTCATTTTCATGATCATTAGTAGTAATACTAGAAGAAGTCAAGTATGAGAGTTAATAGACATAGAATCATTACTAGGCATATCACATTATATTTCAATGGAAAAATATGCTAAAAGAATTCCACACCTCTATATTCGCAAAATAGAATGATCATTCAAAGATAGAAATCTATATGCAGCACTGTTTTGCGCATCACCAATAAAAATGGCATCAAAAGTCTTTGGTCCTACAGTTACTTGTTTAAAATTAGGTAGACCAACATTATCCAAACAACCCCACACTTTTAGAAATATCAAGTTAGGGGAAAATCCCTTCCATAAGTCATATGAAGTTTTATCTAACTTCTTATGAGGGACCCTATTAAAAACATAACATGCAGATAGGAAGACTTCCTGTTCATCTTGTCAGATAAACCTGAACTCAAAAGCATATAGTCTATAATTTCTTTAAGAGTTTGATTTTTTTCATTCGGCTATAATGTTTTGCTGGGGGAGTATAGGGAGCACTAACCCCATGTATAATACTGTTTTTCTTACAAAAAGCTTCTAGAATATTAGTACTATATTTATCATTCCAATCAGAACTAAGTCTCTTGATTTTTCATTCTAATTGGTTTTCTACTTCTGCTTTGTATTTTAAAAACATGATTTCAACCTCATCCTTAGACTTAAGAAGATATACATTAGTGTATATCAAAAAGTCACCTATAAAAGTGAAGTATTTCCATTCACCCTTACTATTAGTGTTATTGAAATCAACCAATTCTGAATGTACTAGTTTAAACAATTCTGTCTTTCTAGTAGTTATATTTTTAAAAGGTTTTTTTGGTATGTTTGCTTCTATGCAGACATGACATTTAGAAAAATTATCAACATTAACCGCATGGATTTATTTTATTTTTTCTAAGTCTTTTATAGAAGCAAAATTAATATGACCTAGCCTGCCATGCCACAAGTCAATACTCAACAATATAAGCAGAGTTAGAAGTACTTAGATTACTAGTATTCTATCGAATAATGTTCAGTACAAATAAGCCTCCATTGAGGTAACACTTCCCAACAAAGTCTCCTTCACAAGAAATAACAATTTTATCAGATTCAAAAATAAGTTTCTAAATCCTGCTTTGTTGAGAAGTGCACCAGAAATTAAGTTTCTATGAATGAAGGGAACATACAGACTATTGTTCAAGGATGGAATTTTTCCAGAAGTTAACTTAAGAAGTATTTTTCCTTTACTCATAACTCCAGCCATAGTGGAGTTACCTATGTAGACACACTCGCCATCGGTAGACTCCTCAAAGTCATGGGACAGTTTCTTGTTGGCACAGAGGTGCCTTGAAGTGCATGTGTCACATATCCAATTAGTCTTGTTAGCCATCATATTTTCCTCAACTCTTGCAATAGCAATCATATCACCACTTTCAGTAAAGTTAGCTTGGACTGGAGCTTTCCCTCCATGCTTGATAGCTTGGACTGGAGCTTTCCCTCCATGCTTCGAGCTTTGCCCTTGTCTTTGGTTGCATTAGAAAGCCTTCTGACCAAGTTTTCCACAAACATAGCAAAGTCCTTTAGACTTTTGGAGTTGGCCCTCCTATTTGTTGAGGTAGTTCTGCTTCTTCAGATATCCTTTCTTTGTCCTTTCTTCTGTCTGCCTTTAAACTTGTCTTTCACAAAAGTACTAGTAGATTTCATAAGGTTAGCTTTCGAAGAATTAACAGAGAGAGATTTCATCTTATCCTTAAGAAGTTCCGTCTCTTCATCTTTGAGATTGTTTGCTTCCTCAGTATTCATGTCAGTTCTTGGAGAGTTAAGTTCTTCTTCTTGTGCTTGAGTTAGTTCCTATAATCACTCCAGGAAGGAGGAAACTTTGCAAGAAGAATATTAGTTTGAAGAATATCACACATCTCCATGCTTAGTTCATAACATCAGCACTCAAGTATTCATCCCCTGAATCTGCTCCATAATTGGTTTATCATCAGCCAGTTGGAACTTGATCCACCTTCCAACCATATACTTTTTTTTCCCGCATCATCTGCACCATATTTATTCTCCAAACTGTCTTATATGTCTTCAGTAGATTTATAATTTATAAATAAATCAAACAGAGGATTAGTCATATGGTTAAGCAGATGCCCTCAAACAATTTTGTTCTCTTTTTTGAATTTCTTTTTAGCAGCATCATCAACAATTATAGCAGCAATAGTATTAGTCCGACAGAGTGTAAATCGTTAAGACATGTCGCTCCCCAAGAATCAAGAATACTTTCAAACACATGCACTCGTGGCTGAAAGTTTGGAGTTTGCAAAAAGAAATTTCTCAGAAAAATAGGAAAAAGAATAGTCTTTTGAGAGGGTGAGAGAATAATATTTTTTTGGTTGGTTATTTAATTCCCAAATGTTAATGCTTATATAGGCAAATCATCTAAAGTATCTTCTATCAGAAAAATGTAAAAATCAAATGGGAGTTAATGTTATGTAACATTATTTTTGTCTTAATGATAAAATTGTCATAAAGACTGTAACATCAAACTTTCTGAAAAGCTAATATCTTTTCACAAACGAATTCAAAAAAATTAGGAAGTCGTCATATGAATGAATGCGAACCATTTATGAAGTAGTAACTTGATTCTCCCGCTCTGTACATACATACAATTTAGATATGTTACAAAAATTAATAGTGAAGAGGTATGATAATTAACTACAAATTAGTTGTGGATTAGAAATTCTTCATTCTTTGCATTATCAAAATAGAGTATAAGAGGAATAATACCAATAAATGTTACAATTAATTTTAACTAGTGTTCATTTTGACACCTTTTATGCAATTATTTGCTCCACACGGCACATATAAGATTTTTTATATTTCTCCTAATTGTTATGAAAGTTGAAGAAATATCAAGTGCTCACATAGAATTTTTCAGTATTTTTTGATTATAGATCAGTATGTTGAGATAGATGTGCGAGCATACCAAATTCTATAAATTTAACAATGTAGTTATTTGGGTTGTCATGCGAGAGATGAGAGTGAGATGGTTTAGGCATGTTAAGAGGAGAAGCATAGGTGCTCCTGTTAGAAGATGTGAGAGGTTGACCTTGGTGATATGAGGAAGGGTAGATGTAGGCCAAAAAAGTCTTGGGGAGAGGTGATTAGGCGGGACATGACGCGTCTAGATCTTATTGAGGACATAACCTTTGATAGGAGGGTATGAAGGTCGAAGAGTAGGATAGAAGGTTAATGGGTAGTCGAACGTTTTCTTTTGTTTTCCTTATTTTGATAGTATTAATGTTAGTACGATATTATTTTATTTTTAGATTGTTATTACTGTCTATCATTTAATTATTATCTTGGCTTTGGATTTCTTAATATGATTCCTTGTTACTATTTATTGCCATTGCTTCTTGACATTGCCATTGTTGTTGTGTTTTCTTCTACTTTTCATAAGGGAGCCGAGGTGGTAGAAGAATAAATTAAAAAATAAATAAATTATGACAGTAAAACGTTTTAGCTTAGAAATGCAACTAAAACTTTATTAATAGGTTACGAATGGTGTTTAGAAGTTTCAGTAGTTCAGATATATATGAACTAAATTTATATTGACAAACATCTAACACAAATCCATCCACTTTAATGTGACATTGTTTCACTTAAACACAAAATTAAGTGTTAGATTTGCTAGTACACTTTAAGAAAAAATGAGATAAGTATCAAAATAATAATTGAAAATTTAGTCTTTCTCACCAATTAGTTTTAAAAACTGAAATTACTAGCTATATTCATTTATAAGTAGTTTATTATAAAAATTTCCACTTCCAACTAGGAGGTTGTAAGTTTGAGTCTCCTTAAGAGCAAGGTGGGAAGTTCTTGGAGGGAAGGATGCCGATGGTTTATTTGGAAGCAGCCTCTCTACCTCAGGATAGGGGTAAGGTCTGCATACACACTACCCTCCCCAGACTCCACTAAATAGGATTATACTGGTTTGTTGTTGTTGTTATTACAAAAACCAATCAATTGATTAAATATTACTAATATTAGTCAATTAGTTATTTGTAGCTAAAAAAAGACCAAGTCTCTGCTTTCTTAGTTTGAGTACATTTTAAGGAGTTTGAATCTCAGTTTGGGATGATTTGATGGAGTTTTGAGATAGTTTGAATTGAAAATTCCAGGTAGGAAGGAAACATGAAAAAATTGGTATGTGCATCATATTGTGTATCATTTATATTTCACATATGCATCAATTTGTATCAAAATTTGTTTATTGACTCATCTATATATTTTCAATATTACCCACTGATACACACACACACACACACACACACACACACACACACACACACACACACACACACACACACATTGTAGTTCATCACCTAGTTTGCTAGCTCATCCATAAATTTTTTTTCCTTCTTGCATCTAATGTTACTGATCATGTTAGAAATATAATAATCGAAAATAAAATTGAAGAAGGCTTGAGGCATGAGAAAGACTTTTCTTAAAGAAGATATTTCTCGTATACAAATTGGAGAAATACAAACAATCTTCTTCAGGATATAATAAGCCAAGTATGTACTGTAGATTTTTCTATATCCACTTTGTTGGAAGAAATTCTATTTATAGGTAACTATAGGACCTTTTCAAAAAGATATGTTCTGTCATAAACAGGGCGTATGATTATTCAAATAAATTTAAAATAAAACAGATTTAATTTTAGAAATAATAATTATATAAAATATATTATTTTAGGTACGTCGGCCCACACCCGCTCCCAACTCCAAGTTCAAGTCTTTAATATTAATATATATAATATATAATATATAATATATGTGTATTTGCATACATATAAGAGTATGTGTTCTAAATTAAACACATAAAAGAATAAGGGCTTAAAAGACACACAAAGTGGCCTTGCACCACCGATGTGCGACAAGTTCACTTTTTCAACATCAATAACAAACTATCTTTCAATCCCCCATTATTTGTTATATTTCTCATAATATTATGCATAATGGAGAGTATCTTGTTTTGATTTGAACTTTCCATTTGTGTAAATATCTTAAAGTCTTGACGAAGTTATTGGTATTTTAAAGGTTTGAACGATAACTCCTTGTGTCGAAATCGAAAATATCACACGAACAATATTATACAGTGGCTAAGAAAATTCAGTATTTGCTTTAGCACGTTTATGACTATGGCTCACCCTGACTTCATGAATATTTACAAGATTAATCCCTTAAACCTTGCTTGAAGTGGCACCACTTCAATATTCATATAGGCGAAATTAGCTATAATGTTCCTGGTACTACAAACACTTACTAATTTCATTAAGATTTAATTCTACCTCTTCGTGTAACAGTTTACACCATGAATTTTGTTATCTTTCCCTAGTTATTTCAGGTATTTGACAACTTCTTCACTCCTCCCATAACAATATGTAGTACTGGAATTAAGGCTCCGAAAGGAGATCAGTGCTTAAGCAATACAAAACAACTTAGTATTACCTCATTGAACTTATTTTGTTAGATTGTATAGTAACTCAAAGTTAGGTTCCTGTTTTTTGTATTCAATTTAGGGGTTTTAGCCACCTTCCTTCACAAGTTTGTTATACTAAATTTCTCGTCAATGATTTGGTAAGTGGATCTGCCAAATTCTTATCTCACATACACAATAGTTATAGTCCTATTTGTGACTAATTATCTTATATAAGCGTGCCTCAAGCTTATATGTCTTGATTTTACATTATATATCTTATTGTAAGCCACACACATGGTAATCTCACTATCCCAAAATAGAGAAATGGCTGGCATAAGTTGTGGCCATAACTATATATCTAATAACATGTTCCTCAATTATTCTGCTTCTTTCCCAGCAGTTGCTAATGCTATGAATTTAGATTCCATAGTAAAATGAGAAATACAAGTTTGTTTCTTGGATGACCAACTAATGGCACCACCTACCAAAGCAAACATATGTGGATCTAAAATAATCATCTATAAAAGTAATAAAATATCTCTTGCCTCATCTGATTAACTTTTGATTTAGTTCACATATATCATAATGTACTAAGTTAACAACTCACTAAATCTTTTAGTTTTATGAAAATGTTTCATAGTCATTTTAGCTTGTATACATATTTCACATTTTTTATATTATCATGCTTGCAAGAAATATATCCATTTTTGGACATATAATATAACGAATCAAAATTTAAATTTTCTAATCTAGTATGCCATAAATAAGAATTGGACTCATCAATATAAGCAGAAATATAATGTAATGCATTAATACTAAGTTTGAACATACCATAACAAGAGTAGCCCTTTCTAACAAATAAACCATTCTTAGATACTATTACATGATCATATTCTATGACTATCGTGAAGCTTCTCTTACACAACAAACTAGCAGGCATCAATTTTTTCTTCATGTCAGGAACATGGTATACATTTAGCAGTGTTGGCTTCTGCCCCGAGGTGAAATTGATCTCAACACTTCCTTTTCCTGCAACATTTGCAGTCATATGATTTCTCATGAGAACCTTCTCGGGTTCCTTTACTTATGCATAAGTCTTGAACATATTCTTCTCATAACAGACATGAACGGTGCACCCGAATCCAACCACCAGTCTTGACTATTAACAACAGCAGCAACCATGTTTAATTTTGTAACCATATTACATGGTACTACAGAAACCATTACAACCAAGCCTTGTGAATAACTTTCAACTGTATTTGATTTTGCTTTTTTAGAGCTTCCCGAGTTTCTAGAATTTCCATGGTTAAAGTTAGTTCTTGCTTTCTTAAACCTGCAATCACGGATCTTGTGGACTTTCTTTCCCCATTGATGACCTTTCAAAGTATTCCGCTTTCTAAATTGAGGCTTATTTGAAGCTTTAAGATTTTTGTTTCCATCTCTGCTATTATTTTGACTAACATTAGTAACTGTGGAACTCGAAGGTTGCATAAAAAATAAAATATCTGTTTTTGGTCCGACCCGGCCCGCGCTCGTATCCAAGTCCAAATCTTTGATATTAATATATATCATATATAATATGTATGTATTTGAACACATATAAGAGTGTGCTCTAAATTAAACACATAAAAGGACAAGGACTTAAAGGCACATAATGTTGCCTTGCACCACCGATGTGGGGCAAGCCCACTGTTCCAACATCAATAACAAACTATCTTTCAATCCCCCACTATTTTATTGTATTTCTCATAATATTACTTATATTCGAGAGTATCTTATTTCAGTTTGAACTTTATAATAGTGTTAATATCTTAAAGTCTTGACGAAGTTATTGGTACCTTAAAGGTTTAAACCACAACTCCCTGTGTCAAAACTGAAAATATCACGCGCACTATTTTATATAGTGGATAAGAAAATTCATTATTTTCTTTAGCACGTTTATGGCCATGTGCTCATCCGACTTCATGAATATTTATAAGATCAATCCCTTAAACCCTGCTTGAAGTGGCAACACTTCAATATTCATATAGGTGAAATTAGCTACAATGTTCCTGTTACTACAAACATTTACTAATTTCATTAAGATTTAATTCAACCTCTTCGTGTAACAGTTAGTACCATAAAGTTTGTTATTTTTCCCTAGTTATTTAAGATATTTAACAACTTCTTGATTTCTCCCATAACAATATGTAGTACATTGTAATAAAGGCTCCGAAGTCGATCAGTGCTTAAGCAATACAAAATAACTTGTTATTACCTCATTGAACTTATTTTGTTATAGTGTATACTAACTCAAAGTTGGGTTCATGCCGCTTTTATTCAATTTAGAGTTTTTAGCCCCGTTCCTTCACAAGTTTGTTGTACTACATTTTTTCGTCAATGGTTTGGTACGTGGATCCGCCAAATTCTTATTCGATCTCACATAAACAATAGTTATAGTCCCATTTGTGACTAATTATATTATATAACTGTGCCTCAGGCTTACATTTCTTGATTTCCCATCATATATCTTATTGTGAGCTACCCACATGGTAGTCTCACTAGCACAAAATACAGAAATGGCTGGCACAGGTTGTGGCCACAGCTTTAATCTAATAATGTATTGATCCGACCGGTCGTTTTGAGCTTTTACACTTTGCTCGCTAGTTCTCGTACATGAATAGCCCCATTTTATGTATTGCTACTTATGTAAATCATCAGTTTTTGTTTTTAGGTTAATCGGAATAGATATGGAAGGATGATTCTCAGCTTGAAGCCTTAAATTTAAAAGGTTTGGCTTAGTCTTGACTTTTTAGTATTTGATCTCGAATTTGGGCTTTTATGATTTTGCTAACTTTGTTAGGTGATTTGGGACTTATGAGCGTGATCAGAATGTAACTTAAATGTCCGTGGTAGATTTAGGCTTGAATTGGCGAAGTTATAATTTTGGCATTTTTGGCTAATAGGCGAGATTTTGATGTAGGAGTCGGAATAGAATGAAGTTGCAGCAGGTTTGTTGTGTCAAATGTGATAAGTGTGCAAAATTTCAGGTCAATCGGACGAGGTTTGGTAGAATTTTTGATCAAAAATGAAATTCAGAACTTTTTGGAGTTCTTAGGCTTGAATTCGATATTATTTGATTGATTTAATGTTGTTTGGTGTTTTTGAGATTGGTGTAAGTTTGCTTAGTAGTATATGACTTGTTCGAGCTTTTGCTTGAGGTCCCAGGGGCCTCAGGGTGATTTCGGATGGTTGGCGGGAAGTTTGGGGTTGTGAATTTGCAGCCAAAGCTGATCACCGGGGCAGGAGCTGGTGGCTTATGTTAAATCCGTAGGTGCGGTCATTTTGGTACAGATGCGGCCTCGCAAATGCGCAATGGGGACTGCAGATGCGAAATTCTAGGTAGATATATATAAAGTCTCCTTTGCGATTTTCATTCATTTGTTCATCCATTTTGTGCGATTTTGGAGCTCCAAGCTACGATTTCAAAAGGGAGTAAAGTGTTGATAGAAAGGTAAACTACTTGGTCTTTGTATCTTGTGTTTATAGTGATTATTTCATTGTTTGGTCATGAAAATTATTAGGAAAAACTAGAGAAAGAGTTGGGAATTTAGGGCTTGAAATTGGAGAGTTAAAATTGGGGAATTGAGGGGTCATTTGAGGTCCGATTTTGATGATCTTAGTATGTACAGACTCGTGAGAGTGTGAGGATTCTAGTTTGTGACTTTTATCAAAATCCGATGTGTGGGCCTAGGGGTCTAGTTTTGACCAATTTCAAGATTTTGATGTAATTTCATTGTTTTAAAGTGGGCTTTGTTCTTTTTGCGTATTTTGATGGTTGTATACAGATTTTGGTTAGATTCGGGGCTTTTGGAGGCTGAATCGAGAGGAAAAGCTGTTGCGAGCTAGGATTTTGCTTGGCTTGAGGTAAGTAACACTTCCAAACTTGGTTATGAGGATTCGAAACCCCAAACTATATGTTTTATGATTACTATTGAGGTGACTCAATGCCAACTGACACACACACACACGTGTGTATATATATATATATATATTTTTTTTTTTGGGATGGACCTTCCCTGGGCCTTGTGAGCCATATAAGGTACCAAGTGGTTGTGAGTTGTCATTATTATTACCAGGAGATGGACCTTCTCCATAGGCTGGATTGGCCTTCCTTAGTACGTAATGACAGTTTTTAGAGACATATATATATATATATATATATATATATATATATATATATATATATATATATATATATATATATATATATATATATATATATATATATATATATATATATATATATATATATATATATATATATATATATATATTGGATGGATCATATATATATGGGAGGATCATATATATATGGGATGGATATTCCCTAGCTCGTGCGAGCTATACGCAATACTGAGTGGACGATCATCGAGTTATTGGGCACATGAGGTACTTGGCTTTGTGTACTCATTCAGTATGTGCATTGGCATGTAGATGTAGCAGAGCTTATACTCGTTTATCATGTCTATATTTTCTGTATTTTCCTGTTATAAGCTATTTAATTATCTGAAAGTATGCATATATTTCTATATGATAATCTTGTTTATCCTATGAAGAGGTTGAATTCGTTACTACCTATCAGTATATAGTTTGGACCTTCTACTTCCTGAGTTGGTGTAATCACGTTACCCCCTGTTCCTCGTACACTGATGCAGGGACTTCAGATCTAGTGGCGAATGTTTGATCGAGGCTTTTGACTTAGAAAATTATTAAAGTACCTGCACGATATTCGCAGGGCTTGGCTTTCCTTCTCATTTTCAGTTGAACTCTTCTGTTGGCTCTTAGAAACTTTGATAGATTATGTATTAACATTAGACGCTCATGATCTTAGTGACATCGTGGTTTTGGGACGAATGTATTGCAATATGAATTTTTCTCTTACGTCTTAAATAATATGTTTTAAAAATGATGAATGTCTTTTACAAATGATTTTTAATATTTACACTATGGTAATGGATTGTGTTGGTTTGAGGCTGGCCTAATTCCATGATAGGCGCCATTACAACGGGTTTGGTTTTGGGTTGTGACAAATTGGTATCAGAGCATAGATTACTTAGGTCTCACGAGTCATGAGCGGGTTTAGTAGAGTCTTCAAGATTGGTACGGAAACGTCTGTACTTATCCTTGGGAGGCTGCAGAACCTTTAGAAAAAACCTAACACTCTTGAATTCTTATCGTGCGTCCTTGATTCAGTTTGAACTATAACTCTTTGAATTCTTCCACACATTATATGCATGCGAGAGCGCTCTGTATCAGATATGCATCAGTGGGTTGTGATTTCTGATTGAGGGGATAGATGTGATCTTCGTGTGTTGATGTTGGGCTAGTCTGGAGGACTTGAGGTGTGGTCTTGCTTGTAGCTTGAACCCTCAACTGTTGATTGAGTGAATGCATGTTTCTGGATTTATATGTCCAATAGTGTCCCTATTAAGGGAATTGATGACTGGATAGCTATGTGATGAGTATGATGTGACTGCGAGATGTGTTCCTGTGATTTGAATAAGACGAGAAGGGTCTGCTTGGAGATAAAAAGAACTATCTGATGCTTGATTTCCATCGTGATTTTGATGTATAGCCCCTAGATGTGGGTGTGTTGAGAGATCTTTTCATGTTGCCTAGTTGAGAAGTAAAGTAGATTTCATGTTTTGATATGAGTTAGACTCAGGAAAATTAAGTGACTGCGTAATATTTATGACGATGAAAGGGTATAAAGAGATGAGTGAAGCGAAGCTGGTGGGTTATCTCTTACGGAGTGTTCCGGAGTTTGTGTGATCTTTGTCTTATTTGTCGAAAGACCTCTTTTACCAGTGAAATATATATGATACAATTTGGATTTTGATTACTTATGAGAGTGGGCTTGACTTTTACGAGGGTTAATGCGAGATTTGTAGAAGATTTGAAGTTCTAGATGATCTGTGTTGCACGAGCTTATGAAGGATTAAGTTCAATCTCACAATGGTATTATGGAAGTAATAGAGTATATGCATTATGAGTTATTGTGTGTTTTGATCCATGGATTTGAGCCAAGTGGTGGAGTCTAGTATTGATTAGTTTATTGCACGGTTATGTGCTATGTTGGTTCCAGTTTGAGGCGTACTGGTGAATCAATTATGGCTTACGGAGGATGATACCGAGGATGGCTCGAGTAAAGGAAATTTCAGTATAAAGGTTATGTTATGCTTTAAGGGTATATGAGAATCATGGAATGACTTGAGTTGTATTGGTACAGGATGTTCTGTGCATAGAACAGGAAGTTGCTTGGCTGCATTAAGGTGAGGTTACCTTCTGCTATGTCAGAGTGCTAATGGAGGACATGTCGTCCAGTCCGTATTATCGGTCAAATTGCGGTTTGTATAGAGTGGATGACTCTCGAGAATGGTTCTTATAGGTTCCAGATAACCGTGCCTCAGGCTTACATTTCTTGATTTCCCATCATATATCTTATTGTGAGCTACCCACATGGTAGTCTCACTATCACAAAATACAGAAATGGCTGGCACAGGTTGTGGCCACAACTTTAATCTAATAATGTATTGATCCGACCGGTCGTTTTGAGCTTTTACACTTTGCTCGCTAGTTCTCGGACATGAATAGCCCCATTTTATGTATTGCTACTTATGTAAATCATCGGTTTTTGTTTTTAGGTTAATCGGAATAGATATGGAAGGATGATTCTCAGCTTGAAGCCTTAAATTTAAAAGGTTTGGCTTAGTCTTGACTTTTTAGTATTTGATCTCGAATTTGGGATTTTATGATTTTGCTAACTTTGTTAGGTGATTTGGGACTTATGAGCATGATCAGAATGTAATTTAAATGTCCGTGGTAGATTTAGGCTTGAATTGGCGAAGTTATAATTTTGGCATTTTTGGCTAATAGGCGAGATTTTGATGTAGGAGTCGGAATAGAATGAAGTTGCAGCAGGTTTGTTGTGTCAAATGTGATGAGTGTGCAACATTTCAGGTCAATCGGACGAGGTTTGGTAGAATTTTTGATCAAAAATGAAATTCAGAACTTTTTGGAGTTCTTAGGCTTGAATTCGATGTTATTTGATTGATTTAATGTTGTTTGGTGTTTTTGAGATTGGTGTAAGTTTGTTTAGTAGTATATGACTTGTTCTTGCTTTTGCTTGAGGTCCTAGGGGCCTCAGGGTGATTTCGGATGGTTGGCGGGAAGTTTGGGGTTGTGAATTTGCAGCCAAAGCTGATCACCGGGGCAGGAGCTGGTGGCTTATGTTAAATCTGTAGGTGCGGTCATTTTGGTACAGATGCGGCCTCGCAAATGCGCAATGGGGACTGCAGATGCGAAATTCTAGGTAGATATATATAAAGTCTCCTTTGCGATTTTCATTCATTTGTTCATCCATTTTGTGCGATTTTGGAGCTCCAAGCTACGATTTCAAAAGGGAGTAAAGTGTTGATAGAAAGGTAAACTACTTGGTCTTTGTATCTTGTGTTTATAGTGATTATTTCATTGTTTGGTCATGAAAATTATTAGGAAAAACTAGAGAAAGAGTTGGGAATTTAGGGCTTGAAATTGGAGAGTTAAAATTGGGGAATTGAGAGGTCATTTGAGGTCCGATTTTGATGATCTTAGTATGTACAGACTCGTGAGAGTGTGAGGATTCTAGTTTGTGACTTTTATCAAAATCCGATGTGTGGGCCTAGGGGTCTAGTTTTGACCAATTTCAAGATTTTGATGTAATTTCATTGTTTTAAAGTGGGCTTTGTTCTTTTTGCGTATTTTGATGGTTGTATACAGATTTTGGTTAGATTCGGGGCTTTTGGAGGCTGAATCGAGAGGAAAAGCTGTTGCGAGCTAGGATTTTGCTTGGCTTGAGGTAAGTAACACTTCCAAACTTGGTTATGAGGATTCGAAACCCCAAACTATATGTTTTATGATTACTATTGAGGTGACTCAATGCCAACTGACACACACACACACGTGTGTATATATATATATATATATATATATTTTTTTTTTGGGATGGACCTTCCCTGGGCCTTGTGAGCCATATAAGGTACCAAGTGGTTGTGAGTTGTCATTATTATTACCAGGAGATGGACCTTCTCCATAGGCTGGATTGGCCTTCCTTAGTACGTAATGACAGTTTTTAGAGACATATATATATATATATATATATATATATATATATATATATATATATATTGGATGGATCATATATATATGGGAGGATCATATATATATGGGATGGATATTCCCTAGCTCGTGCGAGCTATACGCAATACTGAGTGGACGATCATCGAGTTATTGGGCACATGAGGTACTTGGCTTTGTGTACTCATTCAGTATGTGCATTGGCATGTAGATGTAGCAGAGCTTATACTCGTTTATCATGTCTATATTTTCTGTATTTTCCTGTTATAAGCTATTTAATTATCTGAAAGTATGCATATATTTCTATATGATAATCTTGTTTATCCTATGAAGAGGTTGAATTCGTTACTACCTATCAGTATATAGTTTGGACCTTCTACTTCCTGAGTTGGTGTAATCACGTTACCCCCTGTTCCTCGTACACTGATGCAGGGACTTCAGATCTAGTGGCGAATGTTTGATCGAGGCTTTTGACTTAGAAAATTATTAAAGTACCTGCACGATATTCGCAGGGCTTGGCTTTCCTTCTCATTTTCAGTTGAACTCTTCTGTTGGCTCTTAGAAACTTTGATAGATTATGTATTAACATTAGACGCTCATGATCTTAGTGACATCGTGGTTTTGGGACGAATGTATTGCAATATGAATTTTTCTCTTACGTCTTAAATAATATGTTTTAAAAATGATGAATGTCTTTTACAAATGATTTTTAATATTTACACTATGGTAATGGATTGTGTTGGTTTGAGGCTGGCCTAATTCCATGATAGGCGCCATTACAACGGGTTTGGTTTTGGGTTGTGACAAATTGGTATCAGAGCATAGATTACTTAGGTCTCACGAGTCATGAGCGGGTTTAGTAGAGTCTTCAAGATTGGTACGGAAACGTCTGTACTTATCCTTGGGAGGCTGCAGAACCTTTAGAAAAAACCTAACACTCTTGAATTCTTATCGTGCGTCCTTGATTCAGTTTGAACTATAACTCTTTGAATTCTTCCACACATTATATGCATGCGAGAGCGCTCTGTATCAGATATGCATCAGTGGGTTGTGATTTCTGATTGAGGGGATAGATGTGATCTTCGTGTGTTGATGTTGGGCTAGTCTGGAGGACTTGAGGTGTGGTCTTGCTTGTAGCTTGAACCCTCAACTGTTGATTGAGTGAATGCATGTTTCTGGATTTATATGTCCAATAGTGTCCCTATTAAGGGAATTGATGACTGGATAGCTATGTGATGAGTATGATGTGACTGCGAGATGTGTTCCTGTGATTTGAATAAGACGAGAAGGGTCTGCTTGGAGATAAAAAGAACTATCTGATGCTTGATTTCCATCGTGATTTTGATGTATAGCCCCTAGATGTGGGTGTGTTGAGAGATCTTTTCATGTTGCCTAGTTGAGAAGTAAAGTAGATTTCATGTTTTGATATGAGTTAGACTCAGGAAAATTAAGTGACTGCGTAATATTTATGACGATGAAAGGGTATAAAGAGATGAGTGAAGCGAAGCTGGTGGGTTATCTCTTACGGAGTGTTCCGGAGTTTGTGTGATCTTTGTCTTATTTGTCGAAAGACCTCTTTTACCAGTGAAATATATATGATACAATTTGGATTTTGATTACTTATGAGAGTGGGCTTGACTTTTACGAGGGTTAATGCGAGATTTGTAGAAGATTTGAAGTTCTAGATGATCTGTGTTGCACGAGCTTATGAAGGATTAAGTTCAATCTCACAATGGTATTATGGAAGTAATAGAGTATATGCATTATGAGTTATTGTGTGTTTTGATCCATGGATTTGAGCCAAGTGGTGGAGTCTAGTATTGATTAGTTTATTGCACGGTTATGTGCTATGTTGGTTCCAGTTTGAGGCGTACTGGTGAATCAATTATGGCTTACGGAGGATGATACCGAGGATGGCTCGAGTAAAGGAAATTTCAGTATAAAGGTTATGTTATGCTTTAAGGGTATATGAGAATCATGGAATGACTTGAGTTGTATTGGTACAGGATGTTCTGTGCATAGAACAGGAAGTTGCTTGGCTGCATTAAGGTGAGGTTACCTTCTGCTATGTCAGAGTGCTAATGGAGGACATGTCGTCCAGTCCGTATTATCGGTCAAATTGCGGTTTGTATAGAGTGGATGACTCTCGAGAATGGTTCTTATAGGTTCCAGATAACCGTGCCTCAGGCTTACATTTCTTGATTTCCCATCATATATCTTATTGTGAGCTACCCACATGGTAGTCTCACTATCACAAAATACAGAAATGGCTGGCACAGGTTGTGGCCACAACTTTAATCTAATAATGTATTGATCCGACCGGTCGTTTTGAGCTTTTACACTTTGCTCGCTAGTTCTCGGACATGAATAGCCCCATTTTATGTATTGCTACTTATGTAAATCATCGGTTTTTGTTTTTAGGTTAATCGGAATAGATATGGAAGGATGATTCTCAGCTTGAAGCCTTAAATTTAAAAGGTTTGGCTTAGTCTTGACTTTTTAGTATTTGATCTCGAATTTGGGATTTTATGATTTTGCTAACTTTGTTAGGTGATTTGGGACTTATGAGCATGATCAGAATGTAATTTAAATGTCCGTGGTAGATTTAGGCTTGAATTGGCGAAGTTATAATTTTGGCATTTTTGGCTAATAGGCGAGATTTTGATGTAGGAGTCGGAATAGAATGAAGTTGCAGCAGGTTTGTTGTGTCAAATGTGATGAGTGTGCAACATTTCAGGTCAATCGGACGAGGTTTGGTAGAATTTTTGATCAAAAATGAAATTCAGAACTTTTTGGAGTTCTTAGGCTTGAATTCGATGTTATTTGATTGATTTAATGTTGTTTGGTGTTTTTGAGATTGGTGTAAGTTTGTTTAGTAGTATATGACTTGTTCTTGCTTTTGCTTGAGGTCCTAGGGGCCTCAGGGTGATTTCGGATGGTTGGCGGGAAGTTTGGGGTTGTGAATTTGCAGCCAAAGCTGATCACCGGGGCAGGAGCTGGTGGCTTATGTTAAATCTGTAGGTGCGGTCATTTTGGTACAGATGCGGCCTCGCAAATGCGCAATGGGGACTGCAGATGCGAAATTCTAGGTAGATATATATAAAGTCTCCTTTGCGATTTTAGTCATTTGTTCATCCATTTTGTGCGATTTTGGAGCTCCAAGCTACGATTTCAAAAGGGAGTAAAGTGTTGATAGAAAGGTAAACTACTTGGGCTTTGTATCTTGTGTTTATAGTGATTATTTCATTGTTTGGTCATGAAATTATTAGGAAAAACTAGAGAAAGAGTTGGGAATTTAGGGCTTGAAATTGGAGAGTTAAATTGGGGAATTGAGGGGTCATTTGAGGTCCGATTTTGATGATCTTAGTATGTACAGACTCGTGAGAGTGTGAGGATTCTAGTTTGTGACTTTTATCAAAATCCGATGCATGGTCCTAGGGGTCTAGTTTTGACCAATTTCAAGATTTTGACGTAATTTCATTGTTTTAAAGTGGGCTTTGTTCTTTTTGCGTATTTTGATGGTTGTATACAGATTTTGGTTAGATTCGGGTCTTTTGGAGGCTGAATCGAGAGGAAAAGCTGTTGCGAGCTAGGATTTTGCTTGGCTTGAGGTAAGTAACACTTCCAAACTTGGTTATGAGGATTCGAAAACCCCAAACTATATGTTTTATGATTACTACTGAGGTGACGCAATGCCAACTGACACACACACACACGTGTGTATATATATATATATATATATATTGGGATGGACCTTCCCTGGGCCTTGTGAGCCATATAAGGTACCAAGTGGTTGTGAGTTGTCATTATTATTACCAGGAGATGGACCTTCTCCATAGGCTGGATTGGCATTCCTTAGTACGTAATGACTGTTTTTAGAGAATATATATATATATATATATATATATATATATATATATATATATATATATATATATATATATATATATATATATATATATATATATTGGATGGATCATATATATATGGGAGGATCATATATATGGGATGGATATTTCCTAGCTCGTGCGAGCTATACGCAATACTGAGTGGACGATCATCGAGTTATTGGGCACATGAGGTACTTGGCTTTGTGTATTCATTCAGTATGTGCATTGGCATGTAGATGTAGCAGAGCTTATACTCGTTTATCATGTCTATATTTTCTGTATTTTCCTGTTATAAGCTGTTTAATTATCTGAAAGTATGCATATATTTCTATATGATAATCTTGTTTATCCTATGAAGAGGTTGAATTCGTTACTACCTATCAGTATATAGTTTGGACCTTCTACTTCCTGAGTTGGTGTAATCACGTTACCCCCTGTTCCTCGTACACTGATGCAGGGACTTCAGATCTAGTGGCGAATGTTTGATCGAGGCTTTTGACTTAGAAAATTATTAAAGTACTTGCACGATATTCGCAGGGCTTGGCTTTCCTTCTCATTTTCAGTTGAACTCTTCTGTTGGCTCTTAGACACTTTGATAGATTATGTATTAACATTAGACGCTCATGATCTTAGTGACATCGTGGTTTTGGGACGAATGTATTGCAATATGAATTTTTCTCTTACGTCTTAAATAATATGTTTTAAAAATGATGAATGTCTTTTACAAATGATTTTTAATATTTACACTATGGTAATGGATTGTGTTGGTTTGAGGCTGGCCTAATTCCATGATAGGCGCCATTACAACGGGTTTGGTTTTGGGTTGTGACAAGTTGGTATCAGAGCATAGATTACTTAGGTCTCACGAGTCATGAGCGGGTTTAGTAGAGTCTTCAAGATTGGTACGGAAACGTCTGTACTTATCCTTGGGAGGCTGCAGAACCTTTAGAAAAAACCTAACACTCTTGAAATCTTATCGTGCGTCCTTGATTCAGTTTGAACTATAACTCTTTGAATTCTTCCACACATTATATGCGTGCGAGAGCGCTCTGTATCAGATATGCATCAGTGGGTTATGATTTCTGATTGAGGGGATAGATGTGATCTTCGTGTGTTGATGTTGGGCTAGTCTGGAGGACTTGAGGTGTGGTCTTGCTTGTAGCTTGAACCCTCAACTGTTGATTGAGTGAATGCATGTTTCTGGATTTATATGTCCAATAGTGTCCCTATTAAGGGAATTGATGACTGGATAGCTATGTCATGAGTATGATGTGACTGCGAGATGTGTTCCTGTGATTTGAATAAGACGAGAAGGGTCTGCTTGGAGATAAAAAGAACTATCTGATGCTTGATTTCCATCGTGATTTGATGTATAGCCCCTAGATATGGGTGTGTTGAGAGATCTTTTCATGTTGCCTAGTTGAGAAGTAAAGTAGATTTCATGTTTTGATATGAGTTAGACTCAGGAAAATTAAGTGACTGCGTAATATTTATGACGATGAAAGGGTATAAAGAGATGAGTGAAGCGAAGCAGGTTGGTTATCTCTTACAGAGTGTTCCGGAGTTTGTGTGATCTTTGTCTTATTTGTCGAAAGACCTCTTTTACCAGTGAAATAGATATGATACAATTTGGATTTTGATTACTTATGAGAGTGGGCTTGACTTTTACGAGGGTTAATGCGAGATTTGTAGAAGATTTGAAGTACTAGATGATCTGTGTTGCACGAGCTTATGAAGGATTAAGTTCAATCTCACAATGGTATTATGGAAGTAATAGAGTATATGCATTATGAGTTATTGTGTGTTTTGATCCATGTATTTGAGCCAAGTGGTGGAGTCTAGTATTGATTAGTTTATTGCACGGTTATGTGCTATGTTGGTTCCAGTTTGAGGCGTACTGGTGAATCAATTATGGCTTACGGAGGATGATACCGAGGATGACTCGAGTAAAGGAAATTTCAGTATAAAGGTTATGTTATGCTTTAAGGGTATATGAGAATCATGGAATGACTTGAGTTGTATTGGTACAGGATGTTCTGTGCATAGAACAGGAAGTTGCTTGGCTGCATTAAGGTGAGGTTACCTTCTGCTATGTCAGAGTGCTAATGGAGGACATGTCGTCCAGTCCGTATTATCGGTCAAATTGCGGTTTGTGTAGAGTGGATGACTCTCGAGAATGGTTCTTGCAGGTTCCAGATTTTAACTGTAATAATTGGAGATTTTCAGGTAGTATATTTGGATAGAAACTGACGTTTGCATTTGAGGGTGTCGAGACATGTGATATTTCTATATCATTTTTATTCTACACATCAATATCAAGAAGGCGAAGGCAATGGCTTTAGATTCGTAAGAAGTCTATTCAGGGTGAGCATTTTGAAAGTGGTACTTCTGGGAATATTTAAGAGAGTATTCAGCGGCTTATGAGCCTTAAACAGTGTGGTCTCATGTTGGAGTCTCGTATGATGAGTATGGAATACGAATTGAGGTATTATGACAATGGGAAATATCAATTTGAAGGAAATATAGAGTAACCTGGATGAATAGGATAGCTTGGTAGTAGGCCGGAGCGGCATGATAAAGGATATGATTAGTTTTTTAGATGCTTATGAGGTAATGAGTTTCTACAGGTGTTTTGTGGCAATGCTCTTGGATTTTTGGTGACTCGGGTTGTGTTTGAGTTAGAAGGATTCAGTCTTGACGGTTTAGTTTTGTGCAAATAGGGTTCGGAGAGTTCTTCATAGTTTCTACCATGATTAGAGATGTATATTTTCTACGAGCATAAGGGACATGGGATGTATAGTGATTTTCTTCTAGATATGATCAATGGAAAGTTCTTGGCTAGTTGAGTACATAGTTGTTTGTGGCTCGGAGTGGATATGAAGTTCTCATGGTTATCCTTGAATGATATGGTATATGCGGTATGTGTGTAGCATTGAGATTTGCATGTGTAATGTCATGGTTCAATCATGAAAGGAAGCTAACAAATTCTTAGGTAGCAGGGATAGTTTTAGATAACCAGATAAATGAGATCACTGATTGTTGTGCCTTGATAAGGGTATACATTTTTGGGCGGCGATGTGTTTTAATTGAGAATACTTCATTTGTACTGCATCATTCTCTTATCAGATCGACTGTTGATGTTCGAGGTTGCTTAGTGGCATGGAAGAATTATAAGAGTACCTCTCGTGGGATGATTGGGTATTAGAGGTGTATTGTATATTCGAACGGTGGAGTTAGGATTGGATATGGTTATTTGCATGCTTTATGGATTTGGATACTGGGAGTTCTTATAAACAGGTTAGGTCATGGTTGTAAACCACGTATATTGGTCTTGTGTGGTCACTATTGGAGGTTTGGAGAACCGAGTGGATTGTTAAATTTTGGATGTGATATTGGGTATAGACTGGTTTCTTAGAGTCGTGTTATTTTGGACTGCTGGGCTAAGAATGCAACGTCGGCTATGCCGGGGATGGCACGAGTTGAGTGCCAAGGCTTGACAGATTATGTTTCCAGTAGGGTGATTTCATTTTTGAAGACCCATCGAATGGCTGGGAAGGTTGTCTTTCTTATTTGTCCTTTGTGATGGATGTCAGCGCAGAGAATCCTACCATTGATTCGTTCCGGTGGTGAGGGATTTTTCGGATGTGTTTTCTATTGTCGAGCATTTCACCGGACAGGGTTGTGGATTTCACTATTAATCTGGTGTCGGGCACCATATTGTACGGCATTGGTGAAGTTAAAGGATTTGAAAGAACAGCTTCAGAAAATCCTTGGTAAGAGGTTCATTGGTAGGCCAATATGGATGTGTGCGAGTCAGCTTGGTTAACTCAAAGTTGTATTGTTGAGGGATGTGTTGTTCGATTCTTATTGAGCTTATTAGAGATCTGGGGAGATCTATGAGTTACCTTTCCGTGTTGCGATGTGTTGAGATTTGTTGGTTTAGGCACATGTGGTGCGGTTTTATTGGGGTCTCTTAGTGGAATTCGAGTGGAAAGAGTATTGGGTATTGCTCGAAGGATTGCATATCGGTTTTGTCCTTTCGGGTTTGTGAAATGTTATGTCAATTGCTTCGCCGTGGGTATAATGATTTGCTTTGGTTCTAGACATCAAATTGCGCGCGGTTTTCAATTTTGAGCATAGTGACTTGATGTGTTTCATGTGGACCGGTGTTCGGATAGGGTCTCATATTGCAGTGATGTTGACACGACCCTAAACCCATACCCAATCGTGAGGGCATATCTCGTGAAGACAAGGCCAGCCGACACATTTCAAGCTTAAGCAATAAAATAATAAGTATTAAGTCTTAACATGCTAATATCTCAAAAATAAGCAGTTAACAGTATAACTTTTGGAAAACAAACCCAACATAGCCCGAAATCGGGGTGTCACTAGTCACGAGCATCTACTAAGGTCCAAATACAACAAGAGTAAAAAATGTACTAGATACACTCTAATGAAATCGAGAGGGAGAAAAGCAATGCTGCGAACGTCGGACAACTACCTTGCTGAACTCCGATGACTCTACCTCTGAGCAACCAATACCCGCTACCAGGTTCAGAAATACCTGAATCTGCACACAAGGTATAGGGAGTAAAGTGAGTACTTCCTACTCAATGAGTAATAAAAATAAATGAAGATGGAGCGATATAAAATTACGTTAAACACAACATTAAGCTATAAGAGGCATACCAACAATTTGCAAATATAACTAAGGAGGGAAATCTCATAAACACCTTTAAGTAGTCAACAATATATAGGAAAAACAGCTAGAAAGGTAAACACATAAGAAATAACATCAAAATCAGCCCCCCAGGCAATATTACATGACAATACCAGCCCGTTGGGCTATATGTCATATCACAATGGGTACCTGCGCTCACTAGGGGTGTGCAAACTCCTAGAGAGGGCCCGTGTGGACCAAGTAAAATGTCAAGCCACCTCGTGGCATCATAAATAGGCTCTCATCCGCATATCAATATCAATCCACCTTGTGGCGTACAATCTCAGGCCCTCGGCCTTATTATCATAATCAGTATGTCACTGCTGCGGTGTGCAACACAACCCAAATGTATTCTCACAATACAGACCTTTGGCCTTACTCAGTCATAATCTCATAGGCCCTCCGAGCAATAGCAAAAATATGCAGCTCAGCTCAAAATATCTTTAAAACATCATTTAAAGTTTCTAAAACGGATTAACATAGCTGAGTTTTGAAAATAGTGAAAGATCTGACATGATTGAGCACAAGTATGAAATCAAATAGTGAGGAAAATATCATTAACGATTGCCTAAGGGTTCAAATAGTTTGCAGGAAGCCCAAATATGGTATTTAGCCCAAAGTATAATAATATCAAACAATTAGCTACCAAATATACAGAAAAATAGTCATTCGGGATGGACTAAGTCACAAGCCCCATCACTGCACGACCCCATGCTTGTCCTCTAGCATGTGTGTCACCTCAACACAGCTGAACATTGTGTAATCCGGGGTTTCATACCCTCAGAACAACATTTAAAATTATTACTCCCTCGAACTAGCCCAAAAGGCTACACTTCAACATGCTTGCCTCTCGAACCAACTTCCGAGTGCTCAAATATACCATGTTCAGATTTTTATCATCAAATTATGCTAAATGAATTAATTCCAATTGAAAAATATCGATTTTAAGCACAAAACCCGAAATCAGTCAAAACTCGACCCCTGGGCTCGCATCCGAAACTGGACAAACTTTATACCAAAATTTTCTTCATCGTCTCACGAGTCCGTAGATATAAAGAACTTGAAAATTGGAGTTCGTTTGACCCCTCGAATCATCCCTAGAAGGTCTCATAATCTCAAGCCCTAACTCCATCTTTTTCTACTGATTTTCATGAATTAAACATTGATATTTTGTTCCTTAATCACAAATAGTCGAGTTTTAGGGTCCAAAATCCTTACCTCAATAAAGAACATTGATTTTCTCTTTTCAAAATCGCCTCAAAGCACTTTTTCCGTTCAAAAAATGGTGTAAAAGGGTTTAATGGTTGCAGATGGTTTATCTAAATACTGCTCACGCGATTTGTAGCTTTTTTTCTAGTCTAATTTGATCCGTTAACCTTTCGAAATCCACCCAAGGCCTTCGAAAATATCAACATACCAACACGTCATTCGAACTTGTCAAGCCTTTGAAACACCAAAAACAACATCAAAACACCAAAGTCACATCAAATTCAAGCCTATTAACTTTAAAATTCCTAAATTCCACCAACGATGTTAGAACTATCCAAAAAAACTCCGATTGACCTGAAATTTGCCGACATATCCAAAATGATATTACAAACCTGTTCCAACTATCGGAATTCCATTCCAACCCCAATAGCCTATTTTCCACTGCCGAATGGAAATCGCCAAAAACTAAATTTCGCCAATTCAAGCCTAATTCTACACCGGACATAATAAAAATATTCCGGACGCACTCCTAAGTCCCAAATCACCTACAAACCTATTCGAGTCATAAAATCCGCATTCCGATATCGTTTACCAATAAGTCAAAACTTGGTCAAACCTTTTAATTTCAAACTGAGAACTGTTCTTCCAAATTCATTTCCGATTACCCTGAAAATCAAAACCAATGATTTACATAAGTCATAATACATTACACGGGGAAAGTCATGCCCGAGAACTGGCGAATAAAGTACAAAATCTCAAAACGACCGGGTGGGTCGTTACATCCTCCCCTTCTTAAACATACGTTCGTCCTCAAACGTGCCCAGAGTTGTTAAAATAGGCAACCAATCGTTGAATAACCTTACCATGAATATACCCAGGGTGATCCCACATCACCATATCTCATATAGGTCCGATAACATAACGTAACTAATATTTCACAATCCATCCTAGCCCATAAAACATAAATCCACATTTCCACTTCATAAATCATCCACAAGGTCAGAATCTCACATCTATATTTTGAATAAGTCCGAACAAGCTGTAATAACCCGTACCTATAACCTCAGGTGCAATTACATGATATACCATATAACTTAAATACTTGTAGCGATAACTTCTAATCATGGAAGCTGCACACAACAAACGAATATCGATTGCACAACCCTTACTAGCTAAAGTCTCATTCCAAAATTTTCATTTACTGCCAATGATAAAATGAAACACGCAGTAAGACATACTCCTTTGACAAGGAACACGAAGAATTTTTGAGCCGAACCTCGATATTTATCCTTCGAACATGTTGAAATTGAATCTGTTCGTATTTATTAAAGATCCTAACGATATTATCTAACCAACACAACCACTCTGGTGATATGACACCTCAATACAGACTAAAGCCGCAACTTGCACAATTTGTGCACCAATAAGAAACAATCAGAACATACTCAACTCATGATAATGACTCAAACGAAACAGTTGTACCGCAAGCTCACCAGTACCACCACAATACAAGGCTGAGAACCCGCATCACATAATAGAAATAGAACACACGAATCTAGCCCACAAGGTCTTAACTCCACATAACTTCGCTGCAATGGGCGATCCTATCCAAACACTAGTCCACATAAAATACCTCAAGTCACTCTGCTCAAAATTGACGACCACGCGCAATCGATGCCTAGAACCAAAGCAAATCATCATAACCATAGTGAAGCAAATACATAACACCACACACCCAAAAGGACATAACCGATACTCCAGCCACCAAGTAATATCCAATACTCCTCCCGCTCGAGCTCCACCGAGAGACCCCAATAACACCACACTACTTGTGCCTATAACCAACAAATCCAAATGCCTCGCAACACGGAAAAGTAACCCATATATGTACTCAGAACACTAATAGTCTCAATAACAATCGAATCACATATCCCTCAGCATTACAACTCGGAGCCAACTAAGTCGACTCAAGTAAGAACACACATCCACATTGGCTTGCCAACGGACACCTTATCAAGGAAACCTTGAAGCTGCTCCCTCAACTCCATTAACTCTACCAGTGTCATACGATATGACGCCCAGCATCAAATTAGTACCGAAATCAACAACCTTGCCCGACCATAAGAATACATCCAAAAAAGTCCCTCATCACCAGAACTGAATCAATGGTAGGAGTCTCTACACTAACATCCATCGCGAAAGCCCAAATAAGAAAGGCAATCCTTCCCAGCCATCCACTGGGTCTTCGAAGTATAAAACTACCATACTACAAACATAACATCCATCAAACCTCACCACTCAATCCGTGGCATTCCCGGCATAGCCAACATAGCCGCCTTAGCGAATAGCTCAGAATGACACAACACTGAGACAACTAGTCTATACCCGATATCATATCCAAAATCGAACATACCAAGCAACAAAAGATCCACTCGGGTCTTTAAACCCTGATGGTCATTAAACTGCTCCAATAGACACGACCCACAACCACAACATAACCTATTTATGAGAACTCCCATTCTCCAACTCCATATAGCACACGAATCACCATGCCTAATCCCAATTTCACTGTCCGAATATACAACACACCTCTAATACCCAATCATCCATGATATGTAATCCTATAATTCTTCTGTACTACCAAGCAAACCCAAACATCAACGATCCAACAAGAGAGTGCCGCAATACTACTAATGTACCATAAACTTAATCACATTGCTTATCTGAAATGTATACCCTCATCAAGTCATACTAATTAGCAATACCATTTACTTAATCGTCTGAAGTTCATTTCCCTAATTATCCGAAGCTTATCTCCCTAATTATCTGAATCTGCTCGCTGCCTGAGGAATTTATGATCTTCTTTTCAGAATTGAACCAAGACCTTACACATGCAAATCTCAAGCTTACACCACAAACCGCATAAACCATACCGTCCTAGGATAACCATAAGAACTTCATATCCCCCCTACGGGTCATAAGCAACTATGCACTCAACTAGCCAAGAATTTTCCATTGATCCCATCTAGAAGAAAATCACTATAAATCTCATGCTTTTCAAGCCAACAGAAAATATAACTCTCTAATTGTGGTAGAAACCGTCAAGAACTCTCTTGATTGCTTTTGCACAAAACTATACCGTCGGGTCTGAATCCTTCTAACCCAACCAAACTACGTAGGCCACTATCACCTAAGAGCATTACGTGATTCACTTGTAAAAGCTCATTACCTCGTAGGCACTCAAAGAACTAATCATATCCTTACCATACCGATTCAGCCAACTACTAAGCTACCCCATCTATGCAAGTTTCCTTCTGATTTACCTTGAACTTGATACTCCTTCTTGTGTAGCACCACAATTCCTCAACCAGACTTACCACACGAGACCCAAGCATAAACCCCTCCGTCTAAGGCTTACAAGCCGCTGAATACTTTCTTAAATGTTTCTAAAAGCACCACGTAAAATACCTTCCCCGAAGAGACTTCTTATGAATCTGGAACCATTACCTTCCGAATACTCATATATAGAATCCCATAATTGATATAGAAATGACACAAGTCTTGGCACCCTCCAATGCAAACCTCAGTTTCTAGCTAAATTATACACCTGAAAATCTCCAATTATTACATGTAAAACCTTAAACGCATTAGAACCAAACTCTAGAGTCATCCACTCTACTCAAACTACAATTAGCCTGATCAAATGAACCAAACAACATGTGCATCATTAGCATTCCAACATTGCACTATGTAACATCATCCCAATACAACAAAGCAACTTCCTGATCTATAATCGAGCATTCCTTACTAATAACAACTCAAGACATTTTGTGAATTATCATACACCTACTAATCATAATATAACCTTTTCCAAGAACTTTTCTTTACTTGAGCCATCCTCGGTCTCAATCTTTATAGGCCATAACTGACTCACTAGTACGCCTTAAACTGGAACCAACATAGCACATAACCTGCAATCAACAACTCAATAGCAGACTCCCCCACACTTGGTTCGAAGCCATAGATCGAAACACACATAATAATCACAATGCATATACTCTATTGCTTCCATAATACCATAGTGAGGTTAAACTCAATCCTTCATCAGCTCGTGAAATGCAGACCATCTAGTACTTTAAATCTTCTACAAATCTCGAAACAGTTAAACCCACTCTCTTAAGCGACCCAAATTTAAATTTCAACACTTATATTTCACTTGTAAATGTGATCTTCTAACAGAAAACATAAGGATCACACAACCTTAGAACACTCCGTAGGTAAGGCTGTATCCGGTTCCGGTTCTGGGTCTATTTGGGTCTGCGGTTCCGGTTCTGGCGGTTCCGGAACCGCGGTTCTGGCGGTTCCAGGCGGTCCCGAGTTATTTTTTTTTAAAAAATCAATATCTTGTATAGTAGTGATTAGTATATTGTAGAATATATTTTTATATGGTGTACTATGTTATTAATTATAGTATATATTGTGTTTGGTAATTAGTATATATTGTGTATAAGTAGTGTATATTTTGTATATAAGTAGTAAATATTGTATTTAAGTAGTATATATTGTATATAAGTAGTGTATATTGTGTTTGGTAATTAGTATATATTGTGTATAAGTAGTGTATATTTTGTATATAAGTAGTATATATTGTATTTAAGTAGTATATATTTTATATAAGTAGTGTATATTGTGTTTGGTAATTAGTATATATTGTGTATAAGTAGTGTATATTTTGTATATATGTAGTATATATTGTATTTAAGTAGTATATATTTTATATAAGTAGTGTATATTGTGTTTGATAATTAGTATATATTGTGTATAAGTAGTGTATAGTTTGTATATAAGTAGTATCTATTGTATTTAAGTAGTATATATTGTATATAAGTAGTGTATATTGTGTTTGGTAATTAGTATATATTGTGTATAAGTAGTGTATATTTTGTATATAAGTAGTATATATTGTATTTAAGTAGTATATACTGTATATAAGTAGTGTATATTGTGTTGTAGTTAGTAATTAGTATAAATTGTATATAAGTAGTATATATTGATAAAAGAATGTTGTCATTAGTATATTGTGTTGTATGTTATATAAATATTCAAGGATTGATATAGAAGACAAAGAAATATTGAGACAAAAGATATTCAAGGATATGATAAAGAGCATATTTATTGACCAAAATGGCATATCTTTCTTAGTCTTCCTTCCCCCAATGGAAAAAAAACTAAAAGAAGACATGTCAATGTACAAGTTACATCATAATTTATGCATTATTCCCTGAACATGACTTAACTCAGTTATCCCCTGTACTGAGCCATGTCGAATACAATGTCAAGGTCCACCAAAAGATAAGTTACTAAGGATTCAAATTGTTCAGGTATTAGAGAATTGAATTACAACAGATGTCAGATCTTGTAGATAAACTTACCTTAAAAGTTGATGCCATAAGTAGATCTTGAAGCTTAGGGACTATGTTTTACCGAACATATTTTTCCTTTACCGAACATATTTTTCAACGAAAATGCCATAATAATTAGCACTTAAGAGTTGAAAATCGTTGAAATTGAACACTTGAAAACTTCAATTCAACAACTTCACAATGTTTCACGAATTTGCAACAATAAATTAAGCACTTGCACTAGAAAGATTGAAATAGAACTTGAGAGATATTGAGAGATATTGATGAATTGTTGAATAAAAATGAAAGAGTGAGGGGGTATTTATTGTTGAGAAATGGAAAATAGTGTAATTATATAAAATTTGGGGTTAAATTAAAGTTTGGGGGCCAAGTGGCTATTTTTTAAACTTCCAAACGGCTAGTTTTGAAAAAGAACCGTTTGGAACCGCTTGGAACCGCCAGAACCGTTTGGAACCGTTTGGATTTTTTTTTAAATTATCGTCACAGAACCATTTGGAACCGCCAGAACCGGTCCGGTTCCGGTTCCGGTTCCGCGGTTCAAATGGGTAGAACCGCGACATCATGGTTCCGGGGAACCGCCGGAACCGGAACCGCGGAACCGGCAGAACCGCCAGAACCGCGGTTCCGATCCGGTTCCGGTCCAGAACCGTGAAACTTACAGCCTTATCCGTAGGAGATAATCTACCTGCTTTGCCTCCAACTAACATTTTTGTATACCTTCTACCATCATAAACATTATGCAACCACTTAATCTTCCTGAGTCTGAACTCATATCACAGCGTGAAGTTTACTTCACTCCTAGCTAGAAAACATTAAATGATTCTTCACACACCCATAACTCGAGGCTATACCTCAAATCAAGATGAACATCACATACCTAATAGTTCCTTCAATGTCTAGCAGACCCTTCGCGTTGTTTCCAAATCATATAAATACACCTCACAGTCCTAACATACTCATCACATAGATACCTAAGTCATTACTCCCCTTAATAGGGACACAACATAACATATAGATCTATAAGCATTCACTCATGCAATCATCAGCTCAGGCTCAAGTTATAGGCAAAAATACGACCTCATGTCCTCCAGAATGGCCCAACATCAACACACAAAGATCACATATTGCCCATCGACCAAGGAATCACAAGCCATCGGTGCACATCTGATACTGAGCACTCATGCATGGGTTTGAATGCGTGGAAGGAATTCAAAGAGTTACATTTCAAGCTGGAACAAGGACACACGATAAGAATTCAAGAATGTGAAGTTTTTCCTAAGGGTTCTACAGCCTCTCGAGGATAAATACAAACGTCTTCATACCGATCCGCGAGACTCTACTAAACCTTCTCATGACTCGTGACACTTATGTAACGTAGGCCCTGATACCCACTTTTCATGACCCTAAACCCAAACCCAGTCGTGATGGCGCCTCTCGTGAAAACAATGCCAGCTGACCCATTCCTATTTCAAGCTTAAGAAATAAAATAATAAGTATTAAGTCTTAAACATGATAAAATCTAAAAAATAAGCAGTTTATAGTATAATTTGCGGAAAAAAAACCCAACACAGCCCGATACCGGGTTGTCACTAGTTATGAGCATCTATGAAGGTCTGAATACAACAAGAGTCTAAAATGTAATAGATATAGTCTAATGAAACTGAGAGGGAGAAAAATAGTACTGCGAACGTCGGGCAGCCTCCTTGCTAAACTCTGATAACTCTGCCTCTGAGCAACTAATACCCGCTACCACATTCAAAAATACCTAAATCAGCATACAAGGTATAGGGAGTAAAGTGTGTACTTCCAACTCAGTGAGTAATAAAAATAAATAAAGACTGAGCGATATATAATCACGTTGCACACAACATTAAGCTATAAGAGGCATAACAACAGTAAGTAAATATAATTAAGGAGGGAAATCTCATAAACACCTTTAAGCAGTCAACAATGTATAGGAAAAACAACTAGTAAGGTAACGACATAAGAACTGCCCTCGGGCACAATAACATCAATATCAACCCCTCGAGCAATATCACAGGGCAATACAGCCTCTCCGGCTATATCTCATATTACAATGAGTACTCGCGCTCACTGGGGGTGTGTAGACTCATGGAGGGGCCCCTTACGTCCCAAACACAATATCAAGCTATCTTATGGCATCATAAATAGGCTCTATGCCCCATATCAAAATCAAGCCACCTTGTGGCATACAATCTTAGGCCCTCGGTCTTATTATCATTATCAATATATCAATGTTGCGGCGTGCAACCCGACCAAAAGTATCCTCACAATACAGGCCTTTGGCCTTACTCATTCAGAATCTTATAAGCCCCTTGGGGAATAGTAAAAATATGCAGTTCAGCTCAAAATTTCTTTAAAACATCATTTAAGGTTTCTAAAATTGATTAACATAGCTGAGTTTTGAAAACAGTGAAGGTTCTGGCATGACTGAGCACAAGTATGAAATCAAATAGTAAGGAAAATATCATTAACGATCCCTAAGGGTTCATTTCAACACTGCATCAAATGTTATCTTGACCACAACTGCCATTACAAAGCACCCAGTCACAATTGAGTTCTTTCTAGGATTGAAGTACAGAACAAAGCTGCTAGGATATGATGTACCACGAAAGGATCTTATAATTGGATTCGACATTTATAGACAACTTATAGATCAACTCCATATCAAGGCTAATGAGATAGCTTTTAAAAAGCAGTTCAGACCTTATTCTGAGATTCCAAGGCTATTCAAAATCACCAAGGACAAACAAATCAAAGAGATTGAGCAAAATCTCTTTGATTTGTTCATTGAGAGCTATCTCCGTTGTTTCATCTTCTGATGAGTTTAGAGATTCCAACCATGGCGTATCTTCTTCTGATATGTATCTTGGAGAGGCATCATTCTGATGGAAATGACTCAAACATATCTAGAAAATTGTTCCATCATAGTTGCGCAGCGGAAGCGTGGTGGGCCTATAACCCATAGGTCCCAAAATCAAAAACTGGCTCTGATAATATAGTACAAAAGAACAGAGCAAGAGACTCCAAGAAAGCAAACTAAACGTCAGATACGAAAGTTTCCCGAAAAAATGGGCTGGCTTCAACTGTTGAAGCCAACCCCCTTTGTAGGGAAACTTTCGTATCTATGGTTTAGTTTGATTTCTTGGAGTCTCTTGCTTTGTTCTTTTGTACTATGGTATCAGGGCCAAAGAAAAACCCCAAAATGAGTGACATCGAAGCAATAATGAACTAGCAATCAGAAAAATCCATTTGCCAAAAAAAAGTGCTGGACAATATCGGCAATGCCATAAAGAACGTGACTCATGCACAGAACAAAATGATGAGAAAAGTGGAAACAATTGGGAAAAAGATGGATCAGACATTGTCTCACCATGCCGGACTAATCAAAACTAGTTGGAACTGGTTTCCATACTGAACAGTGTACTAGATATGTTTGAGTCATTTGTTAAAGACAACCCCCTTTGTAGGGAAACTTTTGTATCTATGGTTTAGTTTGCTTTCTTGGAGTCTTTTGCTCTGTTCATTTGTACTGTGGTATCAGAGCCACCCTATCCTTTTGGAGGGAGGAACAATTTACTAGATATGTCTAAGTCAATTCCATCATTTTCTTCCCTTGCAAAATCTAAACCAACATCATCTCATATCCCAGAATCCAAAACACCACCTGAACCTAAAACTCTATCAACCTAAAGTTTACACCCCCACAAATATTCATGTTGAGCCCTTCAAGTTCCAGCCATTCCCAAGATTTTCCTCCATTTCAACCTTTCGTAAAAGAGGGTATCATTTATGCTCCAATAATTTCCAAGAAGAACATAATACTACCCTCTATAGAAAAACCCTACAACGAGTGATATCGAAACAATAATGAACTGGCAATCAGAAAACTTCGTCTGCCAAAACAAAGTGCTGAACAACATTGGCAATGCCATAAAGAACGTGGCTCATGCATAGAAAAAAATGATGAGCAAAGTGGAAACAATTGAGAAGAAGATGGAGCAGACATCGTCTCACCATGCCGGACTAATCAAATCCTTAAAACTAAGGTTGGTAAATTTGCAATATGATATTTGTCCGCCAGGAACTTCACTTTTCCAATTTTTCCAACAACAACAAAAGGAGACGATTTCCATCAAGGAACAAATTCAACTTTGGAGAAATGAGCACTTTGAGAAGAAAAAAAAATCTGTTTTTCCCTTCATAACCTACCTTCTTCCCTATGTATCCACAAACATACTCCCTGCCTAAATTGGACTACACCTTTTCTACCTTTCCTTCTACCTCTCAAATTTCAATCTCTTTCACCCAATCATTAAAAGAAGAAAATGATTTTGATATCGCAAAAATGGTTTGGGAAAGGAAAGATGCCCTTGGATCAAAGAAACAAACCAAGAAAAGGTAAGACCAAAGAGAAAGTTCAAAAGGGTCAAACCCCAAAATTTTGATGATTTCTAACCAGAAGTCTCTAGACCTCTATGTCTCCCAGCCAAGATACATATCAGAATAAGATACCCCATGGTCGGAATCTCTAAACTCATCAGAAGATGAAATAATGGAATATAGCTCTCAATCAAGCAATGAATCCATAACAAACTATTCCAAAAAAGATGATCCCCCAATATTTGTAAACCAGCCAAGAGACCTAGAAATATTTGAAATAGATGAGGAACAAGAAAACATGATAGATGAACCAATCCCAAAAAGAATATATGAGCCCATGGCGTCAAAACTAGTTGGAGATGGCTTCCACACTTTCACCTTAGATGACGTAAAGGTTCAAAATGGCCTCAATGGATCCAAGACTTTACTTGGATGGTGACGAAGAATTTGGTGGAACGAGAAAAGTATATCATCCTTTTAGAACTCACTTCACGGTTCTCAGGAATCCTCAGAGACTGGTGGAATGCACTCGAAATTCAAGGAAAAAATACTCTTCTTACTTCCCAAGATTTTTCCTTCAACATCAGGATCCTACATGAAGTTTTCTGTGGAGATACTAGCCAAAGACAGGAGAAAATATGAAGATAACTCTTCGAGATGAAGTGTGTGTCATTCGACGAAAATGACATTGACAGACATTTTCAAAAAATGGCGAAGATATAATTCGAAATCGGTGGAGACATTATAAAGCAAGCCTTTGTCTCTTCCCTTCCAAAGTTGTTGGCAAGCCGAACCATGACCATCATTGAAGAAAAGTTACAGTCCATAACAATTCCACAAATTGGTTACATCAAGAAAGCTATTTTCGTTGCATTGGATGATATTTGTGTAAAGCGCTCTACCCTAAAACAAATTATCCAACATAATCTAGCGCTTGAGAAAGCATGCTGAAAATATGATCTAATCACCGGATCTTGATGTTCCTGCCACACATCTAGGCGAAGGAGAGAATTTAGGATGTTCAATTGGCCAAGAATCATAGATGGGAAATCAAGTTCCAAGAGACGCACACAATATTTCATACGGAGAAGGGCAGGAAGTTTTCACAAGAAAAATAGATGTTTTATTTTCCACAAGATTGGACATTTCGCTAAAACTTATCCAAAATCAAGAAGATCTGTCAAACTCATTGAAGAGATTGAAGACTACAGTGGAATACATCTCGAAAAGAAGGAGGACCTTGGATCCATATTCTCTGTGGATGATGAACCTAATGAAGAAACTTTATTCTCTCTTGATATCTATGAAGATCAAGACAGTGATACTACCAAATTTTAGAACTAGTGATCGAAGCTCGAGAGGAGATCAATGCTCTCGCAGTCATTCCTCAAGTAGAACTCAAAGTCTATTCATCCAAATGGGATAAACTAACTCGAGTTATTACTTTTATCGACACCGGAGCTGCTTCCTCACTCATAATTCCCGTTGTTTTCCCTGAAGATGCATTTAGCCAAAAGTATAATAATATCAAATAATTAGATACCAATTATACAGAAAAATAATTATTCGGGATGGACTAAGTCACGATCCCCAACAATGCACTGTAGAAAATCATTCTATCCATGATATGTGTGCTTTGGTTGTATTAGCATGATTTTCAGGTATAGGTTTTGATGAATGACAAACAATGAAGTCAAGTGTCAAACAACGTTATTATATGACAAACAATCAAGATTGAATGCCGAGAAGCATATTGATGAATGGATTGCATGGAAAAGCCAAAGACGAGCTCAAAAGTTCAAGACCGAAGACCCAAGGCGTAGGTCGTTTGGTAGAACCAATGTAAGAGCAACGTTTAAGTTATCTCGTCTTTTGGCTCAACATAGGTCATCATAAATATGCATAAAATCTTTTTATCAAATCATATTTATCATAAACATATTTCAAATACTTCAAACAAAATAATTTTAACGCTTTCATTTTAACCAAAATGGTTTTTGAAGTAAGTTTTCAATTCTGGACAGCATAGGTGAATAATCGATTATGCAAAAGTGATAATCGATTATTCTGGGAAATTCCATTTATTGGAAATTTCTGCAGAGTAGGATAATCGATTATACACTTGGGCATAATCGATTATCTTGTATCCGTTGCCAAAGTTAACGACAGACAGATAATCGATTATGCAAATCCAATAATCGATTATTCTAGCACAAAATCAGCTTCCGATTTTGTAACGGTAAGCTGATAATCGATTATGCAAATCTGATAATCGATTATCTTGGCATAAAATCAGCATAATTGATTGCCAATTAAGCAACGGACATACTACTTCTACCACCTATAAATAGAGGTCTTTTGAGCTGATTTGAGATACACAACACCTCTCATTATTCATATACATATTGATATTATTTGTGCATCATTTTAGAGCTTTTGTTGAGCCAATTGAGAGACAACTTTGAGTTGTTCATAGAGCTAATATTGTATCTCTTTATCTACTCTTTTTAGAGAGTTCTTGTAGTAAAAGAGAAAGGTGTTTGAGAAGACCATATCTTCTCATTGATTGTCGGGTTTGCTAAGTACCCTCAATCTTAGTGTGTGAAGTCTTGTGGTGCGGTATCCACGAGCAAGGTGAAGTCTTGAGGTGAGGTATCCTTAAGCAAGTTGAAGTCTTGTAAAGTGTACATCTACGAGCAAGTGTAGCGGTTTGTTAGGCACCCGTAAGCTTAACGGAGTTAGTGGAAACTCGAGAGAGTCTCTCGGGGACTGGACTAACCACACGTTGTGGTGAACCAGTATAAATTCGGTGTGTCCTTTCCTTAATCTTTTAATTACTGCATTTACTTTACTCCTGCAATTTTAATTCTGCAATATTTATCAATATTCTCGTGCCGCACTATTCACCCCCCCTCTAGTGACGGGCATAAATCCTAACAATTGGTATCAGAGCCTAACTCTCTTAAAGCCTTAACCGGTTGAGAGAACGATATATTTTTTTGTTGAGAATATTGAACGCAGGAATGATGAGCGAAGGACACTCCACCAATAGGCCTCCACTATTTGACGGAACAAATAACACTTATTGGAAAGAGCGGATGAGAATCTTCATCCAATCAAATAACTTTCGTCTGTGGCAAATCATCAAGAACGGTGAACAAATGCCGACAAAGAAAGTTGGAGAAACCACGGTTCTAAAGGAGGACGATGAATATACTGCCGAGGACATCAAGAAAGTTGAAAATAACGTAAAGGCCGTCAATTTATTATATTGTGCGGTGAATCCGGATGACTATCGGAAGATTTCTTGCTGCACAACCGCCAAGGAGATGTGGGATAAACTTGAAATCACTTATGAAGGTACGCCTCAAGTCCGAGAATCAAAAGTTGATTTTCTAACACATGAATATGAACTCTTTAGAATGAGGGAGAATGAAAGCATCGATATTATGTTCGATCGGTTCTCAATGATCATCAACAATCTCCATGCTCTAGGGAAAGTATACTCGAACAAAGATCTTGTTCGAAAAATCTTACGGAGTCTCACTCCCGAATGGCGATCCAAAGCCAATGCCATCCAAGAGTCGATAGGAATCACGGACGTCACAATTGATGGACTAAGAGGTAACCTCAAAACTTATGAAAACACTATTCTTAATCCTTATCTCGGAAATAAAGGTCTAGGTATTGCCTTCAAAGCCCCATCCTCTAAAAGAGAAGAGGTAAGTGATTCAGATAGCGATGATGATAATATTTCCAATGCCTTGATCGAAAAGTTTTATAAGTTTATGAAAAAGGAAATAAAGAAGGAAAGAACCAAGTCCTTCATGCCAAAATTGTGGAAAACTTGGCCACACCAAATCACATTGTCCAAAATCCAAGGACAAGAAGAAGAACAAACACCAAAGGCGTGTGACATGGGATTCGGAAAGCTCGGGCGATGAAACTGCCGCACTATGCCTCATGGCCAACGAGGAAGAAGAGGTAAGTAATTCTAACTCTTATTCTTTTGAAGAATTACAAAAAACCTTTCAAGAATTATATGTTAAATTGAAAAAGATTTCAAAAATCTCCAAAGAGGCCAAGGCTAGAATTAAAGTCTTAGAAGAAGAAAATAAATTTTTTGAAAATGATAATCTTGATCTTAAAAAGAAGATTAAGGAGATGAATGAAGCCTCTTCAATTGATCAAAGTTCCAATTGTTCTTCTTGTAGTTCTTTGAAAATAGAGAACATAGAACTTAGGAACACACTAGAAAAACGTAGTGTTGATGATCCTAAAACAATTGATGAAATTAAGAAGAATATTAGAAAGGATGATAGAAATGAAGTTAGACCACCAAGAAATAATTCTAGGAACTTCACTAATGAGTCTAGAATTAATCATTTTAGACCACCTAGAAACAACTCTAGGAATTTTGGTAATGAGACTAAAATGAATCATTTTAGACCACCTAGAAATAACTCTAGGAATCGCAATACGTCTAGGAATAACGACTTTAGATCACCTAGAACGTTTTTGGCTCAACCAAGACATATGCTCAACCCGAATGTTATATGTCATTATTGCAACCGGGTAGAACACGTAGCACCCGTATGTTTTGCAAACATACGGATTTATCTTTGAGCTATGATTATTATTTGCCTAACCCCCAAGGACCCAAAAGTGCTTGGGTACCTAAAACCTATTTTTAGGTACGTTTGCAGGTGTGCTTGAAGACTACAATATCGTAGTAGATGCACCAAGCACGAAACCTTATTGCATCAAGGGGGAATGTCAGTTAGTTATCATATTTTTGATAAAAACGTAATAGTTGATATGTGTTAACAATTAATATATCTGTGTTAACAATTGATATTAATTATTTTTGTTGATTCATGTTTTGATAACTTTTATCTTGAATAACAATTGGTATCAATTATTTTTGTTAAAAATAATAATTGATTCATGTTTTGATGAATATTATTTTTGGTTTAAATAACAGTTGATATATTCTTGAAAAATAAATGATTCATGTTTTTAATACAACTATTGGTTTGTTAAAAAATTAACTGTTGATATGTTCTTAAGCAATATGATTTGCGAAAAATAACCGTTATTATGGTTGTTATGTTTTTACTAACATTTGGTATTATTTCATGTTGGTATAATTGTTTAAATATCGTCAATGTATATTCCTCATTGTATTTCCTATTTTATTCTTGACACTAACAATTGATATACCCAAAAGGGGGAAGTGTCGAAAGGGGAAAGTAGCCTTTGCATACTCTCTTTTTGCTAATGCCAAAAGGGGGAAGAGTTTAGGCGATATGCATCAAATAAGGGGGAATGTTTCTACGTTATAGTATGATAAGGGGGAATGTATCTATGTTATAGTATGCCTTATTTGAGGGGGAATTATCATTTAGGGGAATCGTTTGCATGAATTGTTTGTTGAGATATAGCATGAATTTAGGGGGAATCCGATATGCATATCTCCTATTGTTTGTCATTATCAAAAAGGGGGAAATTGTAGAAAATCATTCTATCCATGATATGTGTGCTTTGGTTGTATTAGCATGATTTTCAGGTATAGGTTTTGATGAATGGCAAACAATGAAGTCAAGTGTCAAACGATGTTATTATATGACAAACAATCAAGATTGAATGCCGAGAAGCATATTGATGAATGGATTGCATGGAAAAGCCAAAGACGAGCTCAAAAGTTCAAGACCGAAGACCCAAGGCGTAGGTCGTTAGGTAGAACCAATGTAAGAGCAACGTTTAAGTTATCTCGTCTTTTGGCTCAACATAGGTCATCATAAATATGCATAAAATCTTTTTATCAAATCATATTTATCATAAACATATTTTAAATACTTCAAACAAAATGATTTTAACGCTTTCATTTTAACCAAAATGGTTTTTGAAGTAAGTTTTCAATTCTGGACAGCATAGGTGAATAATCAATTATGCAAAAGTGATAATCGATTATTCTGGGAAATTCCATTTATTGGAAATTTCCGCAGAGTAGGATAATCGATTATACACTTGGGCATAATCGATTATCTTGTATCCGTTGCCAAAGTTTTTGAACGACAGGCAGATAATCGATTATGCAAATCCAATAATCGTTCTAGCACAAAATCAGCTTCCGATTTTGTAACGGTAAGCTGATAATCGATTATGCAAATCTGATAATCGATTATCTTGGCATAAAATCAGCATAATTGGTTGCCAATTAAGCAACGGACATTCTACTTCTACCACCTATAAATAGAGGTCTTTTGAGCTGATTTGAGACACACATCACCTCTCATTATTCATATACATATTGATATTATTTGTGCATCATTTTAGAGCTTTTGTTGAGCCAATTAAGAGACAACTTTGAGTTGTTCATAGAGCTAATATTGTATCTCTTTATCTACTCTTTTTAGAGAGTTCTTGTTGTAAAAGAGAAAGGTGTTTGAGAAGACCATATCTTCTCATTGATTGTCGGGTTTGCTAAGTACCCTCAATCTTAGTGTGTGAAGTCTTGTGGTGCTGTATCCACGAGCAAGGTCAAGTCTTGATGTGAGGTATCCTCGAGCAAGTTGAAGTCTTGTAGAGTGTACATCTACGAGCAAGTGTAACGATTTGTTAGGCACCCGTAAGCTTAACGGAGTTAGTGGAAACTCGAGAGAGTCTCTCGGGGACTGGACTAACCACACGTTGTGGTGAACCAGTATAAATTCGGTGTGTCCTTTCCTTAATCTTTTAATTACTGCATTTACTTTACTCCTGCAATTTTAATTCCGCAATATTTATCAATATTCTCGTGCCGCACTATTCACCCCCCCTAGTGACGGTCATAAATCCTAAAATGCACGACCCAACGTTCGTCCTCTAGCGTGTGCGTCACCTTAACACAGCCAAACATTGTATAATCCTGGGTTCCATACCCTCAAAACAACATATAAAATCATTATTCACCTCGAACTATCTCGGAAAGCTACTCTGCAACACGCTTACCTCTCGAACTAAATTTTGAGTGCTCCAAATCTGCCAAGTTCAGATTTTAATCATCAAATTATGCTAAATGAATGAATTCCAATAGAAAAATATCAATTCTAAGCACAAAACCCGAAGTCAGTCAAAACCTGACCGTGGACCCGCATCCTAGAACTAGACAAACTTTATATCAAAATGTTCATCATCATCTCACGAGTCCGTACATATAAAGAACTCTAAAATTAGAGTTCATTTGACCCCTCAAATCATCCCTAGAAGATCTCATAATCTCAAGCCCTAACTCCACATTATTCTACTAATTTTAATGAATTACACGTTGATATTTTGTTCCTTAATCACAAATAATCAAGTTTTAGGGTCCAAAATCGTTACCTCAATGAAGAACAATGATTTCCTCTCTTCAAAATAGCCTCAAAGTTCTTTTCCCGTTCAAAAATGGTGTAAAAAGGTTTAATAGTCACGAAGGATTTATTTAAATACTTCTCACGTGTTTTAATGTTCATATGAGTACTTTTCACCCGAGTTACTGTTCACCTGAGTTACAATTCACTGAAGTTACTGTTCATCCGAGCTACTGTTCATGTTGCAATGAAAAAATGCAGCAGCTTTTCTTCTAGTCTAAATTGATCCGTTAACCTTTCGAAATCAACCTGAGGCCCTCAAAAATATCAAAAACTATACCACACGTCCCGTAGCATCATTCAAACCTTAGTCGATCCTTCGAAACACCAAAAAAATATCAAAATACCAAAACACATCAAATTCAAGCCTATGAACTTTGAAATTCCTAAATTCAACTAACGATGTCGAAACTATCCAATACAACTCCGATTGACCTAAAATTTTGCAGACATATCCAGAATGACATTACAAACCTGTTCTAACTATCAAAATTTCATTCCGACCCCGATAACCTATTTTCCACTGCCGACCGGAAATCGCCAAAAACTAACTTTCTCCAATTAAAGCCTAATTCTACACTAGACATCACAAAAATATTCCGAACACACTTCTAAGTTCCAAGTCACCTGACAAAGCTATCCGATCCATAAAATATGCATTCTGAGGCTGTTTACCAATAAGTCAAAATTTGATCAAACCTTTCAATTTCAAGCTTCAAACTGAGAAATGTTCTTTCAAATTCATTCCGATTACCCTAAAAATCAAAACAAATGATTTACATATATCATCATACATTATACAGGCAATTCATGCTCGAAAACTGGAAAGCAAAGTGCAAAAGCTCAAAGCGATCGGTCGGGTCATTACAGAAGTTATGTAGAGGTATGACCCTTCAGGTTAAATTTGTGTGTTCTATTTCTACGATGTGTGATGGGTTTCCAGCATTGTGTTGTGGTGGTACTGGTGATCTTGCGGTGCAACTATCTCATTTAAGTCATTTTCATGATTTGAGTATGTTGGGATTGTTGCTTATGGGTACACGGATTACACGAGTTGTAACTTTAGTTTGTATCATGTGCCATATCACCAGAGTAGTTGTGTTGGATTAAATGAGAACTTTGGGATCAATAATGAATACAAACAGATTTGATTTTAGCATGTTGGAAGGATAATATCGATGTTCGGCTTAATAATTGCCATGGTCGTTGCCAAAAGAGAAGTGGACTCACGAATGGTTGATATGAGAAGTGGTTATGACTTCCTATATTTTTTTATTTATCATTGGAAGTAGATGGAAGTTTTGGAATGAATCTCTATTTGATAAAAAGGCTTATTATTGAAATTCATATGTTTTACGCAACTGCTGTGATTAGAAGTTACCGCTACACGTGTTTGAGTTATGTGGTATGTCATGAAATTGCACCTTAGGTTGTGGGTATGGGTTATTACGGATTATACGGGCTTATTCAGAGAAATAATGTGAAATTTTATTCATGTAGATGATTTCAGAAGTGGAAATGTTGTTCTAAGGTTTATTGGCTAGGTTGGATTGCCGAAATTTCAGTTACATTGTGTTATCGGACCTATTTGAGATAGGGTGATGTGGGATCACCCCTAGTTATCTGCATGGTAAGGTTATACAGTGACTTGTTGTCTTTTGGAACAAATATGGGCACGTTCAAGGATGGATGTACGTTTAAGTGGTGGAGGATGTAACGACCCGATAGTTCTCGGTCATGACTAACCCCATGTTATGTATTGCGACTTTTGTAAATTATCAGCTTTGGTTTTCAGGTTAATCAGAATAGATATGGAAGTATGATTCTCAACTTGAAGCCTTAAATTTGAAAAGTTTGTCTCATTCTTGACTTTTTAGTGTTTGATCTTAGATTTATGATTTGTCTAGATCCGTTAGGTGATTTGAGACTTAGGAGCATGATCAGAATTTAATTTGGAGGTCCGTAGTAGATTTAGGCTTGAATTGGCGAAGTTGAAATTTTGGCATTTTCCGGCTGATAGGTGAGATTTGATATAGGGGTTGGAATGGAATTCCAGAAGTTGTAGTAGGTTTGTTGTATAAAATGTGATCTGTGTGCAAAATTTTAGGTCATTCGGATGAGGTTTGGTAGACTTTTTTATCAAAAACAAAATTCGTAAGCTTTTGGAGTTCTTAGGCTTGAATCTGATGTTATTTGGTTGATTCGATGTTGTTTGAGGTGTTTTGGAGATTGGTGTAAGTTTCTTTAGCGGTATATGAATTTTTTGTGCTTTTGGTTGAGGTACAGATGGTATCGGGCTGATTTCGAATGGTTGACGGAAAGTTTGGAGTTGTGAATTTGCAGCCAAAGCTACTGAATTTTCTGTCATAACCGCACCCATGGTTTGGGGACTGCAGGTGCAAGCCCATAGAAGCGGAAGTGAAGTTGTAGATGCGGCCAACAGTGGGAAAGGCAGGAACCGTAGAAGCGAAACTTTGGGTGCACATGCGATGGCACATGTACATGTATATGATCGCAGGTGTAGGAGCTGGTAGCTCAAGTTAAAACCATAGGTGCAGTCATTTTGGCGCATATGCGGTCCCTCAGATACATAATGGGGACCGTAGATGCAGAATTGCTAGGCATAATATATATAAAGTCTCCTTCGCGATTTTCAGTCATTTGTTCATCATTTTTGTACGATTTTGGAGCTCCAAGCTGGGATTTCAAGAGGGAGTCAAGTGTTGATAGAGAGGTAAGCTATTGCGCTTTGTATCTTGTGTTTATGGTGATTATTTCATTGTTTAATCATGAAAATTAATGGGAAAAATTAGAGAAAGATTTGGGAAACTAGGGCTTGAAATTGGAGAGTTAAATTGGGGAATTGAGGGGCCATTTGAGGTTCGATTTTGATGATCTTGGTATGTATAGCCTCATGAGAGTGTGAGAATTCTAGTTTTTTGACTTTTATCGGAATCTGAGGTGTGGGACCGGAGGTCGAGTTTTGACTAGTTTTTCATATTTTGATGTAATTTGATTATTTTCGAGTGGGTTTTTTTTCCTTAGTGTGTTTTGATGGTTATATACTGATTTTGGTTAGATTCGGGGCTTTTGGAGGTCGAGTTGAGAGGAAAAAGGTCTAGGATTTGGCTTGGCTTGAGGTAAGTAACTCTTCCAAACTTGATTTTGAGGGTTCGAAACCCGGAACTATGTTTTTTATGATTATTATTTGGGTGACGCAATGCCGAAAGACAGTCCTGTGGGCATGCACCCTGAGAAATGCGGCCTAGATCATTCCATGGCATCGCTTAGCTACTCTTTTATGTTGATATTGTGTTGTAATCATGTGATTAAGTTGATAAGCTGCAAATCATGCTAAATATCATTTTAAGGCTTCACGCCGATATTGTTGAGACCTAGGAGGTCATTTTTTGCCGTCATGTCATTAGTTCATGTACATTCTATAAGCAGTCCTGATCATGCATATTATATCATGCCTCAGTCTAGATTATTTCTATTTGATATATCATATCATTTTTCGGGCTTGTATCATGACATCCTAGCCTATGTGTGTGATACTGGAGAGTATTCACTGAATGAGGTCAAGAGCCGGATATTGATTGAAAGTATGGTATCGGGCTGCACGCCGCAACAATGATATTGATCATGCCTTCACTAGCATTGATATAGTGCTTAGACTCAGAGAATCCCCTCCGGAGTTTACACCTCCTGTGAGCGTAGTAGTTGATGATATTGAGGATAGATCTTCCCCAGACATGGATCTTATTCGAAGTATTGGTATGGAGATGGATCTTCTCTGTGAGGCTAGATCGACCTGTTCCTCGATACCGGACACTGATAGTCTGTGATGTATATATATTCTGGAATGGACCTTCCTTTGGCCTTGTGAGCCATATACGGTACCAAGTGGTTGTGAGTTGTCATTATTATTACTAGGAGATGGACCTTCTCCGTAGGCTGAATTGGCTTTCCTCAATATTGAGTGACTGCTGTCAGAGACGTATATATATACGGGATGGATCTTCCCTAGGTTGTGCGAGCCATATACAATACTAAGTAGACGAACATCGATTTATTAGGCACATGAGGTACTTGGCATAGTGCATTTCATTTAGTATTTGCATAGGCATGTAGATGTAGCAGAGCTTATACTCCTTTATCATGTCCATACTTGCTCTATTTCTGTGTTATGAGCTATTTAATTAACTTAAAGCATACCTACATTTCTGTACGATATTCCTATTTATCCTATGAAGAGGTTGAGTTCGTCACTGTGGTATTGGATTGTGTTTGTTTGAGGATGGCCTAGTTCCATGATAGGTGTCATCACGATAGGTTGGGTTTTGGGCCGTGACAAATAACATGTTCCTCAACCATTCTGCTTCTTTCCCCCCAACTGCTAATGCTATGAATTGATATTGCATAGTATAATGAGAAATACAAGTTTTTTTCTTGGATGTCCAACTAATGGCACCACCTCCCAAAGTAAATATCCATCCTGAAGTGAATTTATTATCATTAACAATGGAAATCTAACTTGTATCAGAATATCCATCTAAAATAGTAGGAAAACAATTATAGCAAAAACCCAAATATTTTGTATATTTAAAATATCCAAGTACCCTAGTTATTGCTTTATAATGAGCATTACTTGGATTACTAGTAAACTTTGAAAGTTTATAAATAACAAATGCTATATCAGGTCTTGTACAATGCATTACATACATCATACTGCCTACTGCACTTGCATACTCTAATTGGGCTATTGCTCTTCCAGTATTTTCAGTTAGCTTGATACTGGAGTCATAAGGATTATTAAACTCCTTTATGCTTAAATGACTGAACTTAGCGAGGATCTTATCAATATAGTGAGATTGTGATAAAGTCATTCTTTTATTCTCTCTTTTCACCTTTATGCCTAGAATAGTATCTACTTTATTTAAGTCATTCATCTTAAAATCTGAAGTTAGATACTTCTTAGTTTCAGTAATACCAAGCATATTTGTACCTAAAATTATCATGTCATCAACATATAGAAAAATGATAACTCCATATTCTTTTGTGAACTTGGAGTAGATACATTTGTCACCATGATTATGTATGAATCCATTTGAAAGTACAACATTATCAAACCTTTCATGCCATTGTTTAGGTGATTATTTTAAACCATAAAGAGACTTTATCAATTTACACACTTTCTTCTCATTTCCTGGAAGAACAAAACCTTCAGGTTGTTGCATATAAATCTCTTCACTAAGGATTCCGTTTAAAAAGACCATTTTAACATCCATTTGATGCACATACAAGTTATACATAGAAGACAACGATAAAAGCACTCTAATGGACGTTATTCTTGCTACAGGAGAATAAGTATTAAAATAGTCTATGCCTTCTTTTTGAGTGAAACTTTTTGCTACTAATCTTGCTTTGAAGGTTTGAATAGAACCGTTTGTATTATATTTTCTCAGAAAGACCCATTTGCAACCTACTGATTTTGATCCATTTGGAAGATCAACTAAAATCCAAGTATAATTGGACATTATTGAATCCATTTCATCATTAATGGCCTTTTTCCAGAAGGCAACATCTTAAGAAGCCATAGCTTCATGAAATGTCTTCGGGGTCTTCTTTAACATTTAATAAGATAGGATTTGATTACATACATTTTTTCTATCTCCTTCTACAAGAAATACTAAGGATTGTGAAAAGATAAATCAAAACCAAGATATTGTTTTCCTTATTCTTTGACTCTTTCTTAGTTCTATTTGTATATTGTCACTTTTCTTTTTACTTGTAGTAATTTTGGAATGTGCCAATCTATGTGCACTATTATCACTTCCATTAGATTCAGTCATTTCCTCATAAACAATGTTATCTAAAAATTTATTTTCAATAAATTCAACATGAATAGATTCTATTATAACATAAGATTCTAGATCCAACAATCTATATACCTTAGAATTTTGAGCATATCCAACAAAAAATACTTTTAATTCCTCTAAGACCTAGTTTTGTTCTTTGGTGATCATGAACTCTATAGAATGATATACACCCACACTTTAAAATAATCTAAATTAGGTTTTCTATTATTCCAAAGTTCATACGATGAAACATGTAAGCTTTTTGAAGACACACTATTTAATATGTGACAAGCTGTTAAAAGTGCTTCACCCCATAATCATGTGGTATGCATTCATTAACATAGTATTAATCATATAAACTAAAGTTCTATTTTTTCTTTCTGCCAAACCATTTTGTTGTGGTAAATAAGGAATACCTGTTTGATACCATTCTCTTCACAAAACTTATTAGATTTAGAGGAAAAATATTCTCCACCTCTATCACTGCGAAGAATCTTAATCTTAGTATTTGTTTGATTTTCCACAACAGATTTTTATTCTTTAAACTTATGAAAATGCTTCATCTTTTGGTCTAAGCAAGTAAACATATGTGAATTTAGAATAATCATCTATAAAAGTAATAAAATATCTCTTGCCTCCTCCAGTTAACTTTCCATTTAGTTCACATATATCATAATGTACTAAGTTAACAATTTACTAAATCTTTCAGTTTTACGAAAAGGTTTTTTAGTCATTTTTGCTTGTATACATATTTCACATTTTTTCACATTGTCGTGCTTGCAAGAAATATATCCATTTTTGGACATATAATTTAATGAATCAAAATTTAAATGTCCTAATCTAGCATGCCATAAATAAGAGTCGGACTCACCAATATAAGCAAAAATATAGTTTAATGCATTAATACTAAGTTTGTACATGCCATCACAAGAGTTGCCCTTAACAACAAATAAATCATTCTTAGATACTATTGCATGATCAAATTCTATGACTATTTTGAAGCATCTATTAGACAGCAAACTAGAAGACATCAAGTTCTTCTTCATGTCGGAACATGATATACATTTAGCAATGTTAGCTTTTGCCCAGAGGTGAAATTGATCTCAACACTTTCTTTTCCTGCAACATTTACAGTCATATGATTTCCCATGAGAACTTTCTCGGGTTCCTTCACTTCTGTATAAGTCTTGAACATATTCTTCTCATAACAGACATGAATGGTGGCACCTAAATCCAATCACCAATCTTGACTCTTAACAGCAACAACATGTTTAATTCTATAAACATATTACATGATACTACAAAAACCACTGCAACCAAGCCTTGTGAAGAAATTTTAGCTGTGTTTGCTTTTGCTTTTTCAGGTCTTCTCGAGTTTTCAGAATTTTCATGGTTAAAGTTAATTCCTGCTTTCTTAAACCTGCAATCACGGGTCTTATGGACTTTCTTTTCATAATAATGACATTTCAAAATATTCCTCTTTTTAAATTGGGGCTTATTTGAACTTTAAGATTTTTGTTTCCATTTCCATTATTATTCTGACTAACATTAACTGTGAAACTCAAAGGTTGCATAAAAGTATCACGAATTCGATTCTCACTTTCAATTTGAATATGAGTTCGAAACTATTCCACAGTCAATTTCTCATAAGAATGCATAATTTTCTTTCTATAGTCATTCTAGGAAGAAGACAGTTTAGAAAGTATAGCACCAATTTGAAGTACATCAGGAATTTTAACTTCAAGATCAGTTATTTTTGAAACTAGGATTTGCAGTTCATAAATCTAATCCATGATGGGCTTTGTATCAACCATTTTGAATTCGAAGTACTTTAAAGACAGAAATTTATCAATGCCTCGTTTCTCGTTTTCATAAGCACTTTGCAATGCCTTCTAGATTTCGCTTGGAGACTTCAAATTTTGATACAGATCATAGAGATGGTCTGTTAATGTATTCAAAATATGTCCCCGATACAGCAGTTCATCAACTTCCCATTTCTTTCTCGTTGCTTTCTCTTCATCAAAATCTTCTGCAGTGGGTTCTAGCAAAGAAGGCAATTGCGGATCAAGAACATAAAATATCTTCAGAGCAGTCAGTAGGAAAATTATCTTGTCCTTATAACGAGTAAAGTTTGATCCATCAAAACGGTTGAGTTTGATGAACTCTTTTGGATTTTCAACAGTGGACAGAATGTTTTCCATAGCAGATTATATTCTTTAAGATTATTAGAAATATAATAATCGAAAACGAAATTGAAGAAGGCTTGAGGCATTAGAACGACTTTTCTTAAAGAAGATAATGCCCGTATATAAATTGGGGAAATAAAAACAATCTTCTTCAGGATACAATAAGACAAGAATGTACTGCAGATTTTTCTATATACACTTTGTTAGAAGAACTCCTATTTATAGGCAACTAGAGGACCTTTTCAATATCTTCATAAACAGACACATTTGATTATTCAAATAAATAAAAAATAAACTATTTATTCTAGGTCAAACCCGGCTCGCGCCCAAGTCCAAGTCTTTGATATATATATATATATATATATATATATATATATATATATATATATATATATATATATATAGAGTTGTGCAAGGCCACTTTGTGTGGCTTTTAATTCCTTGTCCATTTATGTGTTTAAGTCATAACATATACTCTCTCTCTCTCTCTCTCTCTATATATATATATATATATATATATATATATATATATATATATATATATATATATATATATATATATATATATATATATAAGGTACACAAAGTGGCCTTGCACGACCGAAGTGGGACAAGCCCACTTTTCCAACATCAATAATAAACTATCTTTCAGATCATGCTTTAAAATATAAAAGAAGATTTTTGTGTGTGATTCTTGAAATGAAAGAATCCTATTTATTTGAATTGTTCAACCTTTTTATATATTTGGTTAGTTTTGATAAGTCTATAATTAATGACTAGAACTTATTAAATTGGGACCTATTTAAGGTAAAATTCTTTGAAAAAAAAAACATCACATCATCAATCCTACATTTGATTAGCTAAGTATATTTCAATTTTAAAAACGTATGCAAGTTAAATAAAATAATATTTCTGTAGAATGGTGACAGATATATTAGAGTAGTACTATTTTAAAGCTCGAAGAACTATAAAATAGATTCTAGAGAAGTATCATATCAATATGCTGCCTCATGTACTATTAAGGCACACTTATCCCTCGATTAATGCAAAATACTACCTGCCAAAAGATTCTCTAATATAATGGTGTTGGTTTTTATTTTTATTTTTATTTTTGTTTTTATTTTTATTTTTGTAAGGCTTATACAGTGGTGTTGATAATAGAGCAATGCTTCAATTATGGCTATGTTAGTTGACGCTACAATTATTGGTGAGATATGACTTGGTCCGTAGAAAGAACTGAGAAGCAAGCTACTTAAATTGCCAACTATTGGCTAATTAAATAGGAGTGCATAATGAGGAAAGTATTAATTAGGCTGTTTATTAGGATCGAATATCCAAAATTCGAATTGATTCATTTTGGATTTCGGATTAAATTAAATTTTGGATCGTATTTATTAAATTTCGAATTTGGATTAGTATATTTTAATTCGATCTCATCTGAAACTCGAAATTATTAAACAATATATAAATACCAACTACACTTTAATTTGGATAGTCCGTACTTCCTTTACATCTTCCTTAATGATACCATATTACTCTCATAATTGCATAAATATTAATTTTTCTTAATGTATTGCCTCATTTACAGAGAAAATATACATATTAATTTACAACTTTGTGGCATAATAGTCCGATCCGATCCAAACTTTAAAATTAAATCTGATCCGATATATTTCAGATTTGATTTGAATTGCATTTTTTATAATCCGAAATCCAAATTCAAAATGTGCTAAATCCGACCAGTGCACAATCCTAGTTCTAATCAAATCAAAGGTATGTTAGTTTTATTAGTACCATAATTATTATGAGTTAAGTGCCAAGATAAAATTAGTATTTTAAAAGAATAAATAATTATTAATTGTATTAAGTCAATGATGCCCTCGGTTATCTAATTTACCAATTACCGCACCATTTCCCATGTTAAACAAAAAGAATTTATAATACCAATACTCTTTTCACTTTTTCAAAAGTCAAAAAATGTTGTCCGTAGAGCCAGCAAGGGACAATACTTGTGAAACTTAAAATTTTACCCAGTAAGGTCAAAAAATCACATAAGGAGCATTAAAATAAACTCTTTCCTCAATTTAAAACATATTTTCACGTAAAAAGCATTACAACAGTACTCATGATGATGGGAGATAATAGATATCTACTGGAGCCAATACACATATATTATACATTGGCACAAATTCTGTGTATGAATGACACAAATGAACATACAATTTTCTATTTCAAACAACAACAATCTAACAAATAATGCTATACCCCAAAATTGAATGCAAAAAATGCAAATCACAGGCCCTTCTTAGGGGGGGCTTTGTGATGAAGAATGACCAAAACCAAAAAACCAATGAATGATACAGAGACCTTCACAATCACATCTAGAACAAACCAATGTCTTCAAAATTCAACAGAGTGACTTGTTACACTCAGCTCTTTGCTCCCGAAGCAAAAAACTGATCATGAAGAAATAATTCACAAAAAAATACCTGCAGAGAACATGAGAAAATCGATTAGTAAGCAGATTAAGCATCAGTTTGGAGTACGTTTACAGTGAAATTGCATGTGACTTTAAATCAGAGTATTTTTGGATGGACTCTCTACCAATAAAACCAAGGCAAATGACAATCCACTTCTGCAGAGAAAATGACAAGCACGCGACGTTTCTAGAGTTACATACGGATGATTGTGGCTGAAATTTAGTTCAGAAATTGCACAAGCTAAAAGTAACAAAATGGGAACCACATTCAGCAGCAGAAGAACAGGATATCAATACAGGATAACTGATATCAATGTTATAATGAAAGCAGCAAGGCAACCAAAATAAGGTGCTGCATCACCAAATCTACAGTCTCATCACATAGCCAATGCGTGTCCTGACACACCTGCTGTTACACTTAAACACCCCAAAGAGACCACTTGAATAACAGATAAAGATGTTGAAGATAGAAAACTGGTTAGTTCATGGATTTTGCAACAAACTAATCTGATCTGTGATTAAACTACGGATAACTGGATCTAAGATTAAAAAGTGACTACTTAATACTTACTTATAATGCATTATATAGCCAGTACTCTTTCTATAAGAGATTATCTTTCCACAACAAATATGTAAAAGCAAATCATTTTATCTTCCTTCACCTGAAACCCACTGAGCTTTCTCATTAAACAATTCCTAAGAAAACCTATTTGTTTTGCAGGAAGGGGGATGAAGTAGAAGACAATGTAGGTAGATGCTTACTTTTCCTATTCTTGACAGAACAACAATAAGGTTAGTTTTTAAATAAAAAAAGAGAAGTATAAGATAGATCATGACAAATAAGTTTTCTACAGTCCAGTGCCAATTGAGCCACCAAACTCTGCAAGATGAATCCAAGTTAGCTAAGACAGATGTTAGCTGGTAAAGGTTTTTTGCCAGGCACCACGCAAACCACACAAAACATGAGAGAAGGATAAGGTTGCAAGATTTCCAGAAAAGGCATCTAATAGAAAAGTAAAGTCTTATGATTTTACTTAGTTTGGTATCTTCAAGAACCTCAAACTGAGGAATTTTTTATATAAAAAAAGGGATAACTCAGACAAAGGACAATTTAAAGTCCTTATTACTGGTTTAGCCCTCATTTGCTGGCAAAGTATAAGATCATGTTTGATAAGTCAAGAGCTCTAGATAAAGAGCCATGCTAGTCATGTCATTTTCAAGATCTATAGCACTCTCCAAATATGCTGGAAAATAATGGTGAGAAGCCCCAAGAGGATGAGCATATAAGAACTAGGGAAATAGTTCATCTCTTGTCTACAACCATAAGCACTAGAGGATAAGATCTATCATTTGGTCTACACGTAGTGAAGTAGTTGGGAGACAATATCTCGGATCTTCATAGGCCCTAATCTTTAATTTATTCTTATTCTACTAAGGAAAAAGAAAACTACAAAAGCACTTACCAGAAAAGGCAAACCTATAAAAGCTACAATCTTCTACTCCCTCCGATTCACTATAAGTAACCAATTTATTTTTAGCACGCCCATTAAGAAAATACTAAATTCTACACAAAAATACCTAATATGACTAAACTACCCCTAATTAAACATTTAATGTGAGGAGTAAGAAAACTTTTTAAGGATACATACATGGAGGTTATTTTGTAAAAACAAATTGAATTCTTTCTTGATTACATAACTGGACACTTATTTTGAACCACAAGGAAAAAGCAAATTGGTCACTTATTGTGTACCGGAGGGAGTAACACAATTCCTGTCCTAAATTGGAACAATCTGGTAGAAAGATGGCCATAGTCTTACTTTCAAATACACCCCCAGAAAGAGCTAGTGCAAAAACCTTCATTAGATAAAGTTCAATCAAACAATTACAACATGTCGATAAGGGATATATAGCTAGTTGTCAGAGCGAAAAAATTCTTTAATTTTCTATCAAGCAGATTCTGAGAAACCCAAACCCAAAGAGAAAACAGAGGCTTGGTGAACTCATTCTCTTTTATAAGGAAATAGATACAGTATTCCTGCTGCCGGGAACTTGGTGAACTCATTCTAACCATGTGAATCACTTGTCAACTCTTTGAAATCTTCATCAGGCGAAAACTATGATAATCAGTCAGTCTAAGACAACATAGGGCACTCAGGTTAACTCTCCTCATATACCTGTAGTTGAATAGCACAGTTCCAACTGCTATCCTAGACAAGTTGTCAGATTTCAGTCTGACGAGCCAAAGCTTTCAAGTCGTCAGCTAAGGAAGACATAAACTGAAGAATTACCTGACCATTCCACATGGGATGATAACATCATATCAAAGCTATACCCTGAAGTGCGAATTATTTTGCAGTTTAATAGTTGTGAACAAGTACTGAATAATGATAAGCTATTTTTTTCACGCTCAAGGAAGATTATCTTGGGTTCTAGGAGAGCCTGTTGTTACATTGCATGAAATCCAATTTGGTCAAGGGTATTTGGTGAAAAGGAAACTTCACATAAATTGACATCCTACCTGGAGTAACATGCATCAATTTAAGAAAGATAAACTTCACATACATTGGCATCCTACCCAGAGTAACATGTATCTCCCAAATATTCTGCTTCCCTTACTCCTCCCTACAATTTGAGTTTACATCTTATGGTTTTTGCAATAGTTCTAATCGAGGACAGAATAGACAGCAAAAGTATCTTACCACAATCGTAATGTGCTTCAACCACTTCTAAAATAATTAAGTCATGCTAGCATGTAAAGGATGAAGAACTTGCTGTAAAACACCAATAAATTGGAAAGGCTGACTGACCTATTGACTTGGCAACAATAGAAACACAAAATTGAAGAGGTAATGCAAATATCCTTTGCTCCTATGCAATGATCATCAAAGATATATCAACTTAAAGATTTTCCAAGACAGTATGGAGGGTAGGAATACGACGACGGAATAATGGTTCTAGCCTGAATGCTGGCACCCTAGTCTGCCACGTATTAGTATCATACATCTCTTTCCATGCCTGTACTATCTCATCAACCTTGAAACCTGGAGAAAGAGGCGCAAGATGGTAAAGAAAATGATATCACTTAATTCAGCATTAAGAAAATTATGTAAAGTAGCAAAATATAAAAGAAAAAAATTGTTGACATCATACCTTCAAGAGCAGTTTCATTGGAACAGTGGTTCTTTATCATAACCGCAATATCAATTTGAGATGCTCCAGCTAGCTCAAACTTTTCCATTGCAACCTCCAAACATTCTTCCCAAGTTGGTAATCCCAGCTTAAATTCCACCACGGAACGTTCATAGAGTATGGTACCCCATAAGAGGTAAATCTGAGACCTCATGTTTGCAGCCTGCTCTTCAGCTTCTTCAGCCGGTTTATCTTTTAGTAGATCATCCAATCCCATTTTCTGCAACAATGCTTTATATTCTTCATTTTTGGAGAGTCCATTAAGACGCTGTTCTTCCATCTCTTCCCACATTTCGATTCCTCTTTCCATACTATCCTCAGCCTTGTTATAAAGCTCCAAGATCTCTGCACATGTCCCTGTCTCTAACTCAACTTTACTTCCAATCAAATAGTACCAGGAGAGTTTTGCTTGTTCAAACTGCTGTTGACCAACCGCAAGAAGGCCTTCATAGAAATCTGGTTTGAGCCTAAGAGCTTCTTCGTACCTACTTCCTGCCATTTCATATTCTTTTTTTGCCCATCCATATGCAGATTTAACCTGTTCCAATATAGACTCCCGAGAACCCTCTTCAGTAAAGTATACCCGCTTCCTTGCTCTGGACATATGAACATTTCCCCAATTAAACAAAGACAAAGCTGCCATCTCTTGGAACTTAGCTGCAGCAATTTCAAAAAGCTCTTGTGCTTCTTCACTTGTAACAGTCTCCTCTACAGCTTCAGAGTATAGTTTCATACTTATCTCATGAAGATCCAGATATGAGTCGGAATCAAAGCCAACATGATTCTTGAAAATCCTTGCAAATTGGACAATCCAGTCTTCAACACAGGTTGCCCCTTTATTCAGTTCCCTTTCTTTCTCAACATGTCCATCCTCTGTGACTATAGTTGATTTGTTACTGCTGGAATTCACATCTTCTTCACCACTCATTCCCTCGTATGCAGGTTCTTTATCTGGAGTAACTTCTACAACATAGAGTCGTAAAGAACCCTGAGAACCAGCAGATGATTCAACCAACCTAAGCTCATCAGTAGTAGTGATAGTAACCAGGTCACCTTCTTGATCCCTATACTTGATAAGTGCACCCTTCAAGTTTGGAAATCGATCTAGAACTATGTCCCTCACCAGTCTAATACTGCAACCAACTGGTAATTGTGCCCATCTAATATCCTCCCCGAGTACCAATTTGACTGTTCTCGTCACCATCTTTTCTTCCTTAACACTTCTTTTCTCTTCCACAACCACCTTGTCCCCAGCCTTCTTTTCTCCGACATCATCAACCTTCTTTTCCTCAACTTCCAAAACTTTCTTTCTGTCAAATTTGTTGCTCTTCTTCTTTTTTGACTTATCCTTCACAACCTTGGTAGAAACTGGAGCAGTAGGGGGCTCAACAGATTCTTGGGGTAATTCTATTTCTTCAATTTTCAGACCTTTCTCTTCCATTGCCTTTTTAACCTGGTCTGCAATCTCCAATGCAGCCAAATTATTTGGTTCAATACTCAAAACACGGTTCACATCTCTTAAAGCCAACTCAAGCCTATTCAATGACTCATAACACTTGGCTCTCCTCAACAAAGCTTTACTATACTTTGGAGCAACTTCAAGCGCCAAGTTGCATTCAGTTATTGCTCTTGGGTATTCACCAAGGCCAATTTGCATATAGCAAGCAGCCATGTTAGTATGCAAATAGGCGACATCAATATGGTTTCCAGGAATCAACTTGAGAGCCTTCTCATACTTCAACATAGCACCCTCGTGATCACGTTTCTGAAAAAGTCTGTTTCCTTCTTCTTTCATTTCTTGAGACATACTGATGAATACAGCAGTGTCCTCATCGATTGCTTTAGAGGTACGCTCTGGAACAGATTTACCATGTTTCACATTTGTATCACTAGATTTTGATGCGACTTGAGTTTTCTTCTTTCCAGTGGGCTTCCCCATGGTTCTACTCCAGAAAGAGCTACCTCTACAAGAGTCCAAAATCAAAGTTTCAGAACTTTGATTTAGTCCTAAAAGCAGCAAACAATACACATCAGTAATCAATTTAAACAAACAAAACCAACCAATTAACAAAGCAATCAAACTAAAATCAGAGGTGCTAAAGCTACAGTTCAAAAACCAACCTAAGGTATCAATCAAGAACTCATAGAAATGAATCAAAATACCATCTTTTTGATTCAGCAGAAAGTGAATTTAATCAGAGATTTCACATCAAATAAAACCCACCTCAATAGAACATTTATTTGCAAGAATAGAAAAAAAGAACAATTATCAGCTGGTAGTCACTTGATATAATTGATACCAGAAATTTTCAGGAATCTTGCAGAAAATTAACCTCAATAAATCTATATCACAATAAAGTAAATAAAAAATAGAAAACATGGAAAATAGTACCTCCCAAATAGACGTAAAAACTATCAACCCTCAAAAAATCAGGACTCTAAATTGAAGATTGAAGAGTAAAATGATAAGAAATGATCGAACGAAGCACAGAAAGAGAACAGCTTTGAGAAGGGGGAAAAAAGGAGATTTTTGGTGTTGGAAAGAAAAAAAGAGCTGAAAATGAAGAAACTTTTGAAGGGTTTAGTTGGGGTTGTACGTAGAATAAGACACAAACGGCGGGCAATGAATGAAAATGGGAGGAAATGGAAATGTTTAAAATTCCTCCCCTGCAAATAGGGCTTCCTGTTCCCTTCCATATTTGCTGGCTTTCCTTTGTTGAACGTCAACGCTCTGTATGCTCACTCTCAACTATAGCGCGTCATTTTCACATTTTGCTTAGCACAAATTTGTAGGTACTGCTGTTTTTTTTTCACTCTTTTCTTTTTCCTTTTTAAATCTTTGATTTTCTCTAATTTTTCCTTCAGATTCAGTAAGAAAGAATAGAATATGGAGGTGATCGAGAATCTTGTTTATGATTATATGGCTTCATGGAGACTTAAAATTTTGTTTTTGACATATATGTATTTAATAGGAAAATAAATATGAACTTTAAAGAATGTTTATCGCTTATATAATTTATGTTAATTTTTAAATTTAACAAACTTTTAGACGTTCTTAACTTACGAGGAATTTTCAAGCACTTTAGTTTAGAGCGTGGTAACTATAATTTGTCTAATTACCATATATAGCTACAATTTAATTGTCAATAATTTGTATCACTTGTATTTAAATGCGCAACTAATATAATTTATGTTAAATGTATTCGTTCGCGTGATGAATGCAATCTTTATCAATTGTATTTCTTCGTGCAATTATATTCATTCACGCAATGAATACAATATTTTTAACTGTATTTGTTCGCAATTGTATGTTCTTGTTAAGCATCGAATTCAAGACCTCCGCTTATCGAGCGGGCACTCTAACCAACCAAGCTACAAAAGCTTGTTACTCTCTTGTTTCAGTTCAAAACAATCTTGCTTCATGGATTTGCTATGGAATTCAAATACAACAACAACATAATAAACTTGTTAATAATAATAAACTTGTTAAAAGTATAGCCACGAATGATAAATATAATATAAATATTCAATGTGTTGTATATATGGGCGTATTTAAGGAGGCGCAAGGGGGTTCACACAAACCCCCCTTGTCAAAAATTCTATTTTATATATAAGGAAAAATCTGTTTTTTATCTATATATATTAAATTTTGACCCCCCAATATTTTTCAAAAATATAATTTAATGATCAAGAAAGTTTAAGATATTCATAAGATCATAGGTTCAATTTTTACTAACTATAAAAAGAAATTTAGATTCCCGTTCTGTAGATTTTGCCTGTCCCACTGGTTGCATAAATGAGAATTCAAACAATTGTATGACTCTTTCTTTGGTTACTAATAAAGCAAATAGTGTAGACATACTTTGTATGTAGTGTGATAATCAAAGAGAGTTAGGTGGGCAAAAGGGGATTCAAACCGCCAAAAATTGTACTAATGTATATAAAAGATTAATTTTTTTATATATATAATACCTTAAATTCTTTATACATATTTATTTTTTGAAAATTGACGAAAATATTGTTCCACCATCGGTGACAATATCCTTTTAGAAGGGATGAAACAACTTCTAATCTGTGTTAAGAAAGATGGCAAGAACTTTCTACTGACCTGACATATTTAATACTTTATAAACTTTTTACATCTTTGTTCCCTTTTTAACTCTGTCAAAGAGGAAAAGATAAAAACAATTTTCTTTCACTTCTTTTTCCTCTCTTTTTATTTTCAAATTCAGAAAGACTAGTTGGACCCGTTGACAGAAGATATTAGGCAGCCGCCAGCATTAGGGTCAATGATGCTTGTTCTTTACTTCCACCAGTCGGCTTGGACGGCTGTATGATCTGTCCACACGCTCCTTGCTTCAGAGTTAGGCCCGTGGGCCCAATACCCTTTATGAGTTTAACAAAATCTTTTGGTGGGACCTACATTCTTATCATTAAAGAGTATATCCTAAACCTAGAGAGCATAATTCTTTGTTTTCACTGTTACCCAAACGAGCATTTTTGTCTTTTCCTCGACTTTGGTCATGTTCAATTTTTTTTAATGCAAATTTCTTTTACCTTTTTCTTTTTCGTGTATATTTTGTGAGTTGATATATTGATATTCTCCATATTAATATAAAATTTAAGGTTTTATGTTATGTTAATTTTTGTTTGTATAAATATTACTACTATGAATACTTTATGCGGGAGAAAGAACAATATACAGATTAGTATCTATTTCATTAATTGTAAATCTGAGAAGATACATGAATGCCATAAACTTTTTAACCTTTTTGTATAGTATTTATGCTTTGTTCTGCAGTACATATATATGTAGCATTAGCTATAATCTACCATCAAGATTTTCCTTTCTTCTATATTCTCAACTTTTTATCCTATGCGCTGAGGGTCGAATGGAAACAGCCTCTTTATCCTTTCGGATAGGGGTAAGACTCGTCTACATATTACCCTCCCCAGACCCCACCTAGTGGGAATATACTGGGTAGTAGTTGTTGTTGTTGTTGTTGTATATTCTCAACTTTGTTTGATCGTTCTAGACAAGAGGGGTTGCTCTGATGGTAAGCAACCCCCAGTTCCAATCGAGAGGTTGTGAGTTTGAGTCTCCCCAAAAGTAAGGTGGGAAATTATTGGATGGAAGGATGTCGGAGGTCTATTTGGAAATAGCCTCTCTACCCAAGGGTAGAGGTAAGGTCTGCGTACATACTACCCTCCCCAAACCCTACTAAATAAGATTATATTGTGTTGTTGTTGTTTGATCGTTCTACTTTTGCAATCAGGAGCACATATCCAGAGCTTCAGTGACGTGTTCATCTGACTCAATATCTTTTAGTATGAATATTTATGTGAAAACTTAAAAAAAAATTCTACCATACATTAGGTATGAAGTAACAAGTTTAAAATTATTAGGATCTTAAAATTCCAAACCAAGTTATATATATATATATATAGCACGAATAATTTAGATTAAATATTGAACGATAAATATATTCCAAAAATATTAATAGATTTTTATGCCCTCAATATTGCATATTTCTCAAAAGCAAATTATTTCATATTGGATAGAATTGTAATAACTATAATTTAGGTACACTAATAGGATTCAAATTATTCACATGCATATAAAACGTATTTAATATCATACTCAAACTATTCTTATTAGATTATTTATGGGGTTAGCAAGAAAAAAGTGTGGTAGCTAAGTTTAAGGAAGAACAGAAAATCAGTACCAAGGAGCTAATTAAGTTTCGATAATATTTTTACTTTCAGCATATTCCCGTACTTCCTTCTCTATTTACCGTTGCGTTAAACCTATGTGACTACATATTATACATTGGCAATACTCTCGTGCTTCTGTTGATGGTGGGTTGGGTTGTATAAAAATATGTATTGGGTGTATGTGAACATTGACATCTGTCAGCTGAATTTCACATTCAAAGTTGGAGGCTAAAAGAACTACCTAAGCGATCGGAAAATGGTTTGCAGTAGGTTACATGGATCGGAGTTGTTTAATAAATAGCTTTGGCAATGTTTTTAACTTCAGCATAATCGCATTGCCTCCTTCTCTATTAAATGCGTCACGATTTGTAATCAGCCATTGTGATAGTGTTTATCGTGAAATTAAGTAAGTCACTATTTAACTATCTCAACACAGTAAAAACTTTGAAAATAAAAAGCGAAGCAATTAATATTTAAGAAAAATCTTTTTGAAACAGAAATAAATCTACAATACCATATAATCTATCTCAAATCCGGAATATCACCGAATATATGAACATCTATTCTAGAATATAGTCTACTACAATGGCAAGGGAACAACAACTAAAATACAGATAAATAATGAAGGAGATTTAAAAGATGTGAATGTCATGCAGCTACCTCGATAGTCTCAGAGATCTGACTCCTCAATCAGGAGCCACCGTGACCGAAAGCACCAGGATCTGCACACGAGTTACATGGTGTAGCATGAGTACAACCAACTCAATAAATAAAAAATTCAACATTTGGACTGAAAGGTAGTGACAAACTCAACTGGCACAGTTCAATATAGAAATAACAGCGGAAAAACATAAGCATGCTTTCAAGTTCAATAGATAGCTCAAACTAGTAAAATAGATCAAATCTGAAATATATGAAGAATATAACTCTTCTACTTCTACATGCCAATGCACATATTGTATGTGATGCACCATGCTGATAGCCTCATGTGCTTACACTATCAAATGGCCAATCATTCGGTACTGCATATGGCTCGTATGGCCTAGGGAAGATCCATCCCGGAATATATATCACTAACCATCAGTCACCTAGAATGATATTGTTTGTTAGTATTACATATATAACTTTGAAAGAGACGATTGTTTATGATATATTGAAAGAAAACACACGGATAAATCAATATAAGAAAACAAGGGTGTATGAGTCCAAATTTGACCTATCATGACCGATAATGAGTAGGACGAACGATGAAGTCTCCATGACTCTATTTCTTGTAGAGAACTACCTTAAGGCAAACAAGAGACTGTACAGCCCATGTAATAGAATAGGCTCGTTAGGGGACGTCGGGAATATTCTTTTACAACTTGTTTTCTTCTTATAGCTTATAAGGATTTTGCTCCATATATATATATATATATATATATATATATATATATATATATATATATATATATATATATATTTGTAAAGGGGGATTAAATTCATAATATATACTGTGAACCTATTTACAAGAAGAAGGGGAAAAAAGATTGATTATGGGAAGTGAGCCTATCTAGAAAGAAAAAGAAAGCTTATTATTCGTATCCCCCTTACCCCTCTTTTTTTATAGAGAAAATTATACTCAGCCAAGATTTACCTCTTATTTTTCTTGTATTGATTTATTCAAGAGATTGTGATATCTTTTGAGTCAAATAATTTGGCGCTGTCTGTGGGGATTTCTATAGCTGAGATCTTAGTTTCGTCTAGATTCTTGAAAGAAGCAATTGCCTTTTTTTATATAAACCTCACAAAGGCTAACATTGGCGGGAAAAAGGAGAAGCAAGGCTAAAAGCCATAGCAGATGTCACGAACAACCTTCTGAATTCCCTCAATGAAGCCGCTGGGGAAGACTACAAAAACGCAACGCCAAATGATATAGAGGAGGGCTCTATACCCTTAATCTCTTCTTGTTCAGCTACGAATGCATATGCAATCACGTTTGCTTGATCTATAAGGCATTCCAGTTCTCGTGTCTGCATCTTCTCCCTCCCCTTTGCAATTGTGTATAGTTCATTGACATCAAGTTCTTCAAGGTCTACATCATCTGACTTATCTTTAACCTGAGTCTCTTTATCCTTTTCCTTGGCAAGCTCCACCAGAAGCTCCACCTGCTCGTTGTTCTTGTTTCCTGAAAACTCTATGGAAACTTTATGGGGATCGGGTATAGGGGATTCATCAAAGCTGACATCTCTACTAACTATAAATTTGAGTAAAGACAAGCACCAAAGTTTGTACCCTTTTACTCCATCCACATACCCTACGAGTATGGCCTTGTTAGCCATTGGTTCAAACTTTCCTTCATTAACGTGATAATAAGTTGGACACCCAAATACTCGTAAGTATGAACAGTTAGAGGGTTCACCTGAACATACCTCATTTGGAGTCTTAAAGCTAATTGCCGATGCTGGAGATCGATTGAAAATATGAGCAACAGTGTGAACTGCTTCAGCCTAAAATACTTTGGACGTTTTGGCTTGTAGGAGCATACAACGAGCCTTTTCAAGAAGAGTATTGTTCATTCTCTCGGCAACTCTGATTCTGCTGTGGGTTATGCCTGACAGTCCTATGTCTTGAGATCCCATGAACCTTGCAAAATTGATTAAACTCTTCATTGCAAAACTCCAAGTCTTTGTCTGTGCAAAGATACTTGATTTTTCGCTCCATTCGATTTTCAACAAAAATCTTCAACTCTTTAAATGCTTCAAAACCGTCACTTTTTCCCTTCAAAAAATGCATCCAAACCTTTCATGAGAAATCAACAATAAAAGTGAGAAGATACTTTTTTTCGCCCTTCTATGGAAGTATAAATGGACCCTATAAATCTGAATGGATGTAGTCTAGCACTCCTCTTGCCTTGTGTTTGCCAGTGCTGAAGCTGACCTTCTTATGCTTCCTTAGAACGCACTGCTCACATAAGTCAAGTGTTCCGATCTTCTTACTTCCAAAAGGTCACGATTGCTTAACATCTCCAGTCCACGTGCGCTCATATGACCCAGTCTCATGCGCCATAGTCTTGCCTTGTCATCATTAGCTAACTACACTGTAGATGCATTTGCAGAGCCAACAATTTTTCTTTCGGCCAATGTGTAAAGGCCGTTCTCCAGCTTGCCTTTCGGCACGACTAAAGAACCTTTAATCACCTTTATAGTTCCTGCTCACTCATGTACCTATAGCCTTGTTCACTCAGAGTACCTGAGGAGATCAAATTCTTCTTCAAATCAGGAACATGACAAACTTGTGTAATAGTCCTCATGACTCCATCATGGTAGCGAACTCGAACTGAGCCAATGGCAACTATTGCACAAGTTGCATTATTTCCCATTACTACGGTTCCTCCTCTTTTGTCATAGCTACTAAACCAGTCTTTTCGGAACATCAAATGCAAAGTACAAGCATAGTCTAACACCTATTTGTTTCCATAACTACTATTATTACATGATGTTGTTAGTACATAATGATTATCAAAAATAATGTACCTGTTCAACTGTAGATGCACTCGCCTTTTCCTTGGACTTTGACATTGAGGAAACTCACTCAAAGTGCCCCTTCTTGCCACAACCCCAAAACTCCGTATTCTTCTTATTCACACGAGACTTTGATTTGTGCTTTGATTTTCTCTTTTCCTATTGGCTAGTCCGGCTTGTCACAAAGAGCCCACTTGCCTGGTCATCTCTATCTCCTTCAATATGCCTCCACACATCACTAGAGTTAAGTGTCTGCTGCACTTTCTCAAGCTTAATAGGCTCCTTGGTATACATCATTGAATTTTCAATATCACGATATCTTGAAGTCAATGAAAATAGAAAAGCACATGTAAGTGTCTCCTCCTCCCTTTTAATTCCTGCAATCTGTAAGTCCATGACAAGTTTGTTGAACGCATCTAAATGATCTTGTAACAAAGTACCTGACCCCATCTTAAATGTGTGAAGATGCCATTGTAACAACATTCTTGTTGTCACTAATCAATCTTGGTATAGACCTTCTATCTCTTCCCATAACTATTTGGCTGTCTTTTCGGTACCCGCACTCACTTCACAAAGCATGTTAGGTGTATGCGATAGTTGGATTGCCCTCAATGCATCCCCTTCAATCTTCTCCTTATCGGGAGCTGATATATCCTTAGGATACGTTCCGTCAATAGCATGGATTGAACCTTCCCTCCGTAGTAACTCCATCATCTGGATCTTTCAGATATTGAAGTTGTTATGTCTACTGAATCTATCAATTTCAAACTTCATGGAACTCATCTTTTCTTGTTCTTCCTTCTTGGATCGTTAAAGAATCATGTCACTCTGATACCAATTTTTAGCGGATACATAAAATAAGATAACACAAGATTTAACATGGTTCGGATCAAAATAATCATATGTCCACTAGAGAACAATTGCCTTTTATTCTTAAGAAAGGAAGGGGAGATTTCCCAATTACACTTAAGAGAATTTCTCTCTTAACTTTGTACTCACTACAATGTATTGTATTATTTTTTGGGATGGTTTCTACAAGTGAAGGAGTACATCTATTTATATAGGTAAATACCTCCTCTTGATGTCATTGGTGACATCAAACTACCTCCTCTTGATGTCATGGGTGACATCAAAGGAGGAAGCTTCCTCCTAACATTTATACCAACTCTTTCCACTAACTCTTCCAATTGACATGCCATTGTTGACTAAACATAAACCAACATTTTCAGGGGATATTTAACATCCAAGGCGAGCAATGAACTTCCAAAGAATTTACCAAATCGCCCAAGATTGCACGCACGCTAAACAACTAAGCGGGGCAAGTGCGGAAGAATAAAAATCGGCCACATCGGGAACCAAACCCGATATACAAATAGAGGCCATCAAAGATCTAGATCTCGTAGAAGCTTCCAAGGGAACCGTGGAAAATTTCGACCCCGTCCAAGTGGAAAATACCGACAACACGAAAAAGACCTATAGTGGACACAACCTCTCAAAACCAGGTAAATATTGTGAATTTTTAACTAACAATGCCGATTTGTTTGCCTTTTACCATTCAGATATGCCAGGAATCCCAAGGGATATCGCCACACACAAGTTAAATGTCGATCCTCTTTACCTGTGGTGAGCAGATGAGGAGAAATTTCAATGCTGCCATCAACAAGGCGGTCCACGAAGAGGTTGATAAATTACTAGCTAATGGTTTTATCAGAGAATAAAAATACCCCCAATGGGTTGCCAATGAAGGCATGGTCAAAACGAAGAACGAGAAATGGCGGGTGCGTGTCAACTTCACTGACCTAACCAAAGCATGCTTGAAAGATTCCTTTTCGTTACCACATAGCGATCAGCTCATCGACACAATAACGGGGTACGAACTACTTTGGTTACAACCAAATTCTGATGGCTGAAGAAGATCAAGAAAAGACCACTTTCATCACTCATCGGGGAATGTATTGCTACAAGGTGATGTCGTTCGGACTTAAAAATGCATGGGCAATGTACCAAAGGTTAGTCACCAAGATGTTCAAAGAACAAATCGGTAAGACCATAGAGGTTAGTAAAGTAAAAAAGGAAATAAGATCACATTGACCATTTAAAGGAATCCTTTGAGATATTGAGACAATATGGGATGAAGCTGAATCCCAAAAAATTCGCCTTCGACGTAACTTCAGGAAAGTTCCTTAGTTTTCTACTGTCTCAAAAGGGTATCGAAGTCAACCCGGATCAGATCAGGGCCACTAAAGGAATACCAGAGATACTAGCTAACAAGAACATGTGCAGAAACCGACAATATGAATAATCGACACGTCGAGTTTCATTTCGTGATCATCGAATAGATGCCATAATTTCTTTGACGTGCTAAGGAAAGACCAAGGACAAAAATGGAACGCGGAATGTGTCGACGCCCTGAGGAAGTTCAAAGCGTACCTATCCTCGCCACCACTACTCATCAAGGCAGACCCAGGTAAATGCCTATTGGTGTACCTAGTAATCTCTAAAGTCGATGTAAGTGCTGTCTTAGTACGTGAAACCAAAGGTACGCTATCTCCAATTTACTATATCATCAAAACGTTAATCGATGCCGAAACAAGGTACCTTGACCTTGAAGCACTAGCATTGGCACTAGTCGTAGCTTTGCAAAATCTTAGACCGTATTTTTAATGTCACCCCATAAAAGTGGTGAAAACCTTCCCCTGGGGGAGAATCCTATACAAACCCGAATTATCGGGTAGTTTGGCCAAATGAGCCATAGATTTAAGTGAGCATGACATAGCATACCAATCGCGGATAGCCATTAAGTCTCTAGTGCTCACTGATTCCATCGCTGATTTTTGCATGAAAAGATTGCATGAAGTAAAGCAGAAGGTGCTCTGCGCTTATGCACATACCTACCTCTGGGTTCTCTAAACTGACGACGCATCAAATACCACAGGATGAGGACCAGGACTCATCCTCGAGGTCCGCACGGGCGAAGTGATTTGCTAGTCCGTACGATGCCTCGAGATGACTAACAACAAGGCCGAATATGAAGCTATGATTGCAGGATTGAAATTAGCCCTTAAATATAGCGCCCGACGACTCGTCCTCCATTGCAATTCCTAACTCATGGTGAACCAAGTCACCGAGACTTTCCAAACCAAAGAGCAAAGACTACAAAAGTACCAGTCAGAAATTCACAAACTGCTGCCAGAGTTTGATGAATGGCACCTCGACCAAATACCTAGGAAATAAAATATTGAAGTGAATGGCCTCGCCAAGTTAGCGGCAACCACTAAAAATATTAACAACTAAAACGTGGTCACTCTTCATCAATCCGTAATAGACCAAGTCGAGGTACATTTTATAAACTTAACTTGGGATTGGCACAACTGTCTCATAAAATATTTGCAGGATGGAGCACTCCCAAAAGACAAGAAAGAAGCCAAAAAGCTTCGAATATAGGCAGTTAAGTACAACCTCATATACCACGATCTCCATAAGAGAACGTTCAGTGACCCCCTAGCCAGATGTCTCAGACCCAATCAAACGAGATGAGTACTGGAAGTAGTACATGAGGGGAATAGCGATGCCCATATAGGAAATTGCGCCCTCGTACGATGCCTCATCTGCGTCGGATACAATTGGCCTACCATGAAAAAAGAAGCCGTGAACTATGTCAGAAAATGTGAGAAAAGTAAAAAATATGTCCCTATGATACACCAAGTGGAGAAATCCTACATTCTATCACCTCGCCATGGCCATTCATAAAGTGGGGAATGGATATTATCGGACCCCTCCCGGCAGGATGAGGTAAGGTACGCTTACTTTTTGTTTTAATTGACTATTTTTCTAAATGGGTGGAAGCAAGTGACCCTAATATGCGAACAAGAGGTCATCATGTTCATATGGAAAAACATAATATGCCGCTTCGGCATTCCCAAAGAAATCAGCTGCCATAATGGGCCTCAGTTCATCAGAAAGAGACCAACCAAGTTCTTTGGAAAATGGCTTATCAAGCGAATACTCTCCACACCATACCATCCCACTCGAAATGGCCAAGCCAAATACTCCAATAAAGTAATACTGAATATATTGAAAAAGAAGCTCAAGGACTCCAAAGGTCTACCGCCTGAACTACTACCAGAAGTATTATGGGCATACCGTACCACACTAAAAACCAGCACAACTGAGACGCCGTATTTGCTAGTCTACGGGGCTGACGCGGTTATACCCATACAAGTCGGAGAGCCTAGTCTGAGATACTTTAAATGAGAGCGGACTAAACATTAACAAAAGTATGCTACAAGATCTGGACGAAGTCGAAGAGCGGAGGGACATTGCCTACATACGAATGGTAGCCCAAAAGCAACAAGCAGAAAGGTACTACAACAAGAAGGCCAAAGTACGACTGCTCAAGGTCGTAGATTACGTCCTCAAAGCTAAAACACAAGTAGAGAAAGACCCCAATGAAGGAAAATTGGGAACAAATTGAGACGGACCATACAAAATCACTGCGGTTACAAAAAAGATATTGGAGGGAAAACTAATCCAAAACAATTGGAATGTCTCCCATCTCAAACGCTTCCATTTCTAAGCATAGGCACCGCCTGAGTCACACTCTTTTCCCCCGTCCAGGTTTGTCCCAATCAGGTTTTCTTGGCGAGGTTTTTAATGAAGCGACAACGGAGACGTTTCAAGGTCTGAAGTGTTGTTCATTACCCCGCCCGTTGATACGGTCTCCGACCCGAAGTAATAAAGGACTGAGTATAGATAGTCAAATCTCCATTGTATGTACAAAGCCAAGATGTGATTTTCAGAAGAATATAATGAAATGTCCATTGTATGTATAGAGCCAACATGTGATTTTCAAAAGAATATAATCAAATCTCTATTACATGAATAAAATCGACATATATCTTCAATACAAAATGGCTAAGGCCATCGACGAGAACATGATCAAACCTGCAATGTGAAACGGCCAAGGCCATTGACAAAAGTATGAGTTCGACCTCATTTGAACCACGACAGCATTCCACTTCGATGAAAGTTTGAAGCAACATCCTAATAGCCAAGGCCATCGACAAAAGTATGTATTCGACGACCTCGTTTTCACCGCGATGAGATTCCACTTCGACGAAAGTTTGAAGCAACATCCCAATGGCCAAGTTCATCGAAAAAAGTATGAGTTCTACCTTGTTCGAACCACGATGGGATTTCACTTTGATGAAAATTCAAAGTAACATCCCAATGGACAAGGCCATCCACAAAAGTATAAGTTTGACCTCGTTCGAAGCACGACGAGATTCCACTTCAATGAAAGTTCGAAGAAACATCCCAATGGTCAAGGCCATCAAAAAAAGTATGAGTTCGACCTCGTTCAAACCAAGATGGAATTCCACTTCGATGAAAGTTCGAAGTAACATCCCAATGGCCAATGCCATCAATAAAAGTATGAGTTCATCCTCATTCAAAACGCGAGGGGATTCTATTTCGACGAAAGTTCGAAGCAACATCCCAATGGCAAGGCTATTGACAAAAGTATGAGTTCGGCCTCTTTTGAACCATGACAGGATTCCACTTCGTCGAAAGTTTGAAGCAACATCCCAATGGCCAAGGCCATCAACAAAAGTATAAGTTTGACATTATTCGAACCATGACGAGATTCCACTTCGATGGAATTTCAAAGCAACATCCCAGTGGCCAAGGCCATTGACAAAAGTATGAGGTTGACCTCGTTTGAACCACGAAGGGATTCTACTCCAATGAATGTTCAAAATAACATCCCAATGGCTAAGGCTATCGAGAAAATTATGAGTTCGACCTCGTTCGAACCATGATAGGATTCCACTTCGATGAACGTTTGAAGTAACATCCCAATGGACAAGGCCATTGACAAAAATATGAGAAGGAATCAACCGCATCCAAAAGTTAAAACACTCAAAATCTCGACGGGCACCCCGAATACCACAGAAATTACAATGAACACTAACCAATTGACTAAATAAAGTCTATATTGCATCAAAATATTATTACACTGATCCATACAAATGGGCTCAAGCATGCCTACTCCCACAAAATCCCCAAAGAAAAAGAAAAGCTCAAACTACATATCACCCTAACAGGGGTATGCCTCTTTGTACCAAGAGTCCGACGCAAAATAGTTTGCATCATCCGAGTTAATATCATCCCCATCGGGAGTAAGAGGGTCGTACGCGCATGACTCACGGACCGTACGAGTTTCGTTATGCATGGTCTGAAGCTCGGTTGCTCTCCCCTCAACATGGAAATCCTTATACATGTCAAGACGGGCCTCAGCAAGGACCCACAACTCATATATGCAATGAGGCATGACCGGATCGGCTAGAGAATGGGACTGGGGAGCGTCGACTTGCTTCCTCCACTTTCAGCAAGGCCACTTGTACATTCAATACAAATAGCTCTACCTCCAACACTTTAACACGCTCTTCAAGTCTCACGACCTTAATATTAGATGCTTCCTTCTCTTCAGCCAGCTCTGACCTACAAACACAGAGGGCATCCTCCAAAGATTCCGTTTCAGAAATAGTTGTCGCCAGCCTATCAACACCAACATCTAGGTTGCCCTTAAGCCCCTCAATCTCCAACACCTTCGTACTCAATTCAGTGGTCAGACCAGTAACCCTTTCTTGTAAATTGGGGTTCTCGACCATTACCCCCTACTCAAATCAAGCTCGTCCTCCTTCACCTTAAGGGAGGCCTTAAGTTCATTATTACGGGCGACAACCTTTATGAGCTCCTCATCCCTCCCGCTCGCTCAAATCTTCGACCTTGTGCTCCAGTTGGCCCTTCCTTTGTTTTAACCCTTAACAAAATAACTGAAAGTCAGGGTCTTGAGTATATATATCGGCCATCGCACAATGCTTAGAACGATACTGGTGATTCTTGTATGACATCTTCTCATAGATGTTCGTCCTACTCATCTCCCGACGCTCACGCTCAGTCTCCATGGTGAGGGTCTGGAACAAAAGAAAAGAGAAGTCAAAAACAAAATACAGATTGACAATATCCACACAAGCTTAGCGACAAAAAGGGAGAGAAGAGCGCCTACCTGCAAGGCCATACCAGTGACGCTCTTAGACAACTCTACATCACTCATCGCCCTGAGCATCTCATTTTCAGGGGAAACACAAAGAGGTGCTAAAACGTACGCCACTTACTCATAGTTTAATAATAAATTATAGTCCCCCCGATAATTATGTAATGATCAAGATTCTTTGCTCTGACCTCCATATGAGTGTGGCGATCTACGAACTCATTATCATCCTCCAGGTTGGCATCTGAACTTGAGCTCTGGCCCTCAATGTGACAGCCTCCAACGCTGGATGATACGCTGCCCTCGGCAGAGCGCACAGAGTTAGCTCCCAGGTATGCTCCCTATGTTTTGGGAGATCTCCCCGATAAATGGTATTGGCCATAAATGTGGGTGCAAGTGCCGTATGAGATGCCCTACTTTTATTAGCGTCCATGGCCATGCCCTTCTTGAGTTCCATTCTTCTCATTTTTCTCGACAACGGCTAATCCTGACTGGAAAATTTATCCAAAGGTTGTGGAGTCGGTACTGAAGAAGCCTCCTCCCTCACGACCAGGGCTTGAGAGGGACCTTCCACTTGAATCGGTTGAGGATGACCCTCTTGAACAGACTTATGCAAAATAAACTGCAATCCGTGGCAACGTTGACCTGTCGGAATGTGGGACTGGATCCCTTCGCCTGGAACGTCCTCGACCTGTCATCACGAAGAAGTCTTATTAATGGACGACGATATACAACCGATGAAGTGGTAAGGGAAAACACCTACCATATGGAACTTTAGAGCCATAACGTTTTATGAAGGAAGGCCAATCTCAGGTTTCCGCTAGCTGGGTAACAAAGGGGCTACCTAATCCCTTATGCCGACAATATGGCGGGGCGGACACGCCATAGCTACAAATAAGAAGCGAACATAAGTTATAATAAATATAGGCAAAGGAAGAATAATAATAAGTGGTGAAACTTACGAGTCTCATTCCACTGCTCCGGGAATCTCGTAGAGTCAGAAACAATATGCTTAGTTTTGACAAAGAAATACTTGTGCCAAAACTTGCGAGTTGGTTGGTCGTCTCTACTAACCACCAACCCTTTCGTGCTATGGTGCGTCAAGGTCACCATGGTACCCCTATGGAAGCTAGGCGAGAATAGGTGTAAAAGGTGGTGGACAGAAATATCACACTTCGCCAACTCCACATACTTGGTCAACAACATAAGTGCTTTATGAGTATACGGTAAAAGTTGTGCCGGGAAAAGTTGGTAGAAGCGCCAGTTCTCTTTTGCTAAAGGAAAGAGAAGAAAAGTATAACCAGTCACGAAAGCGTATTCATAAAAAGCGCAGTACCCAGGTCTTTGAACCTCTACAAGATCCTTCCCCACTGGAACCATGTCGATGTGAGCGGGAATGTTATAAATTATACAAAGAGTGTCAACGTAAACTTGCTCCGTTTCAGGAAGTAAGGAGATATGAGTAGGAGAGGGATCTTTGAGGAAGTCACTTTGAGACATAGGGTGTCTCGACAATAAATCCTCTACCGTAGGAAGATCGTCACCCTCCTCTACCGTCGTATCTCTACCGCCCGAATGACGTGCCATGGATAATAGGGTGGTATCAGGTACCTCTTTGTGAGAATAATGTGATCTAGGTATTATTTTGTTCAAAGAAGTATTGACACAACAAAAAAGGGGGGAAGAAGAAGTTGTGAAGGAAGAATGCAAGAAGAAGAAGTAGAAGATTGTCAAGGCAAACTCTGAGACATAAGAGAAGGTAATCAGAAATGAGATGGCCAAACTTTCGAAAGAACAAACCCTTCACCTATTTATAGGGTTGGGTGGCATCAGAATCGAAGCGGAAGGTTACAGAAGTGGCATCAGAATCAAAGTGACAAGCCATCAACTCATATCTCGAAAACATGCGCAATGATGACACACATTAAGATGACATCATCTCTTGGTAAATTATATTACCCAATGTCTTGCTAGGAACGTTGACCGATCACCATTGGTCATGCAGTAATGCTTCGAAGGATCAAATTTCTCTACAAGAACATATAATGTCCGCTCGTCGAGGATGCATTCAATTGCAACTCTGACAAGCTGAGGGACTATCTGTATGAGTCCGAATTTGACTTAACATGAATGACGATAAGTATGACGAACATTGAGGTCTCCATGACTAGACATCCTGCGGGGAATGACCTTTAGAAAAATAGGAGACTATATGACCTATGTAATAGTATAGGCCCGTTAGGGGACATTAGAAATATTCTTTCGAATATTTCTTACAACTAGTTTTTTTTTACAGCTTATAAGAATTTCGCTCCTTATATATATAGGGTGCAACAACTTTGTAAAAGGGGGATTGAATTCATAATATATAATGTGAACGTATTTACAAGAAGAAGGAAAAAAAGATTGATTGCGGAAAGTGAGTTTATGTAGAAAGTAAAAGAAAGCTTCTTATTTGTATCCCTTTACCCCTCTTTCGTTCTAGAGAAAATAATGCTCAGCTTAGATTTACCTCTTTATTTTTTTTTATTAGTTTGTTCAAGAGGTTGTGATATCTTTTGAGTCAAACAAAGGGATTTTATATTTATGCTCCTATCTACTATGGTCTTTTTACCAATTTTAATATAATAATTTGAAATATATCTACTTGCAACAAATTTTATAATTTAATTATGATAAAACTTTGTTAATAAGTTGGTTTCAATTATATATTAATATACTTTTATTTCAAGGAACTAATTATTGATGAACTTCATATATTAATAACAAGTAGTTTACACAATTAAAAGTATATTACTTTTGGTACATGGTTAATATTTTGCACAAGATATTTTGTGCGTCGCACGAATATAGAGACTAGTACTATATTAAAAGTACGAAGACTTGTGGCGAAATATCGTTTGCCTTTTTTACCCTTTAAAATTCAAATTTACACTACACAAAATAATTATTTAAATATTTATTTCAAAATATTCATTTAATTAATTCCCTAATTTTTAGAAATAGTCATTTAATTAACTTCCGAATATACAGGATTTTAAAATTAACTAAAACTTGACTTATTAGTAAAAAAATTCTTTTTTTAATTATGTAGATTAATCCTACTCTAACTTTTATGTCTAATACATGTTAACATTATGACTCAAGGTAGTAGTCACTTTTTTATTTTGGCATTTTACTTAAACGAGTGGGGTGGGATTTGGATTTTTACAGTCAAATATAGTTGTAAAAATAATTAAATTTTAATTAAATTGTATAAATTTTATTTTTATTATAATTCAAAAATATTGTTTAATATAATACTTATATGAGTTTTTAAAAGTTATTACTTATTGACACAGGGAATACACGTAACATGCATACCCTATGACTAATTTTATATATAAACTTGTGCTATGTAAAAAGCGTAAGTTCAATATGATCAATACTACAATTCTGTCATTTGCCCTAGCTGCCTCAATCCTTTCTTTAATACGTTAAATTTATATTCCAACACTTGCTAATTTACAATCCTTTAATTAACTAATTTGGGATCTTACAACAACCGGTCTTTTCTCTATAAAATCATTATACAATGTATTAACTGACATTAATACCCCTTATTACTACTCTTGGCTTTAGAAACTAAGCCTACCCCAAAAATTATATTTTTCCTGGGGTTAATCTCTCACCGAAGGCTACCCACCTGCACTCATCCGTACAGGACAAACAAGTTATTGAGGGCTCTTTATGCCAAATACTTTTACACTAAAGGGGATAAAATCTATATAACATCCACATCACAAATTCTGTACACTTTGCCTACAAAGTGAGGAGACAATCAACCACCTCCTATTCCAATGCCTAAATACTCTCCGTCTATGGACTCAATTAGGACTAGGAAATAATCTAAACATCATGGGCCTTACCAACACACAATCTATTTAAATCATCCACACTTTGCTTGCCACCAAGAATCGTATGTCCATAAACTTACCACCTCGATTATTAATTCCATATATGTCATGGCATATCTGGAATCTTCGGAATCGCTTCATCTTCCAACATCAATTACCCACCCCAAATATCCAGCACTTGCTTTCACAAGCGGCTGAATATCGCTATATCATTCAAAAGCAATTATAAAAACCAACAGCCGCACCTATGTACGTCAAGTGGTACCCTCCCACGCTAGGCACCATTAAATTAAACATGGTAGATCCTCTAAGGGCCATCCGCCCCGCAATGGCATAGGTGGCGCTTAAGAAATTATATGGTCCATTGGCTATTTGGATTCATGGGCACGCGGCCCACAAACTCTACATATATGGAACTATGTGCCTTATTACAAGGATTATAATTAGCGTGCCATTACCACTTCACTCCATTAGAAATCAACATGGATTTTACAGAGGTAATCTCGATGCTAATTCATTACAATTTGCATTACTCATCAATAAATGGAATGCATGTACTTGCTCTGAGTAACCCTGTTATCAAGCACACATATAGAAAGTAGAACCACATTGCAGATACTCTTGCGTAATATGGAGCCACACAAACCTCAATGGAACAGACATTCCTTCTACATCAATCACCCACCTTTTTAACTCAGCAACTTCTGGACGATCAACGGGGTAGTTTTTATCTAAGAAACGTCACACTGCTTACATCAACACAAAACACGTCCTTCCATTTGCATGCACATGATAGTGGCGACAATATTGCAGATCAACCTAACGATCACTATAATGATTCAATTTTTGTTTCTTCATTTTGTAACAATATGCAAAATGTATGCTATGCTCCTTGTACTAGCTTTTCCATTTTGAATTAATAAAATTTCGTCTGTTGACAAAGAAAAATGTAAGTTTGTGTGCTAGTTGGGAAAAGCTAGTTAACATTTTTAGGACTCCTTTGTAGAACAAGAGGTTACCCTTTAATCTGATCTGGTCGTAGATTCTTGTGTGATTAAAGAAATTAGAAAAGTGTTTGTGATTATTTCATAAATAAATATCGAAACAGATTGTATTTTACCAGATCAAATGGTTTGAAGTGATTTAATGATTTTTTTACTCATCTGTAGCTACACAATGTATAAATTAAGTGGGGTATTTAGTAATTGTCGTTTCTCCCTTTCTTCAGCACGATGTCTTAAGATCGATGGCCTCGTACATACCTTATGCTATCCAAGAAGTCCGTTGTTCTTTTGTCAATTGACCAAAAGTCACTAAAATGGTGTAACATTAGTATAAAAAAGTAATTTTTGTGTTTAAAACAAAATGACTTTACAACAAAATTTTCGATAGTAAATTAGCCATTTGAGCAATATACTCGTCCAAGTAAACAAAGCTACCTTTTGTGGGTGCTTTTGTCCTCCAGACAGTCAAAAGCGAACCTAAAATTTTAACGTATCGGAGAATTAGTATTCAGTTTAATTTGTACCATTTAGTATCTAGGGTGTCAAGTTATTTAAATTAATCATTTTCAAAATATACACAAGAATTTTGCAGAAGTTATGGGGTCCGATGACTCCTCAATATTATACATAGGTCCGCCTCTGCAGAGAACTACCTCCCAACTAAAAAATCTATCTTCCTTCCACAGTATTTTGCCATCATATCTAAGATGTAATTTTATATAATCTGGTAATTAGGATATTGTATCAAATACTCTTAATTCCCAGCATTGTACTTCAGAATACAATGTCAAAAAATGGCTGCAACACTTCCGTTTACTTTGTAGAACGGGATGATGGAGAAACCTTTTTTTTTGGGGGTCATATTTTTAAACCCTACGGCAGTGAAAAACTTTATACTTTTGAGTAAAATTTCCTTTTTCTTTCTTATACTACTCTTCTAAAGAGTTCATCCCATTTGGGGCACTGTGCTTCTTAATTTGTACTTCGTTCGTTCTACTTCCATACTAGAGGGAAAAATGTATTTTCCTTTATCCATTTTATATAAATATATATATAGAGAGAGAGTGTTTTTGCGAAACTTTGGTGTCATCTTATAGAAAATCATTCCTTAGTTATCTTATCCAATCTCTTATCCCCCGACGTAGACTAGTAGATGAACTGAAGAAGGATAGAAATTAGAAAGTATAATATTCAACCGTTAACATAATATATTTGTCAATGTTGATCTACTTCCTTTTGCCAATTTTATCTGAATATATTGTTATAAAGTCTGACTGTTTTGATATGTAAACAAAACACCTCCTTAAACTGTAAAAGTACTGCAATCAACCATGTTAATTTATTGCTACTTCCTAGCTTTAAAAAAAATCAAAGAATTAGCAAAAAATATGTAAGATATATACTGTATGGGTCAAAATCTACTAATACTTAAGTCATGATAGCTTTAGCAAAGTGTTCACAGACCCCCATGTGTCGAAGCATCAAGAAACAAGGAAGGTAGCGGTCGAGGAGTCATCAACGATCAAGGTAGAGATCAAACACCCTTGATAGAGTTATAACGACTAGTTTTAAGATATGACATTAAAAGAGAATATTCTAGTGGATATTCTGTATACTCGTACTACTAGAGTTTTTAGGAACATATTCCCTTTAAATAGAAAGAGACAGAACAACAAAAGAGGATATTTATTTTGTAAAGAAACACATTAATTTTGTAAGAGAGAATCTGGTCTTATCACATATATACAAAAATAACCTTTTCACAAAGATTCTAGCATAACATCTCCAATGGATCCAAGAATAACCCAAATGTTCAAATGCTTATCAATCATTTATCATTGCCAGAAAGAATATCCACTGATCTCATCCTTCTAGGGTGACTCATGTATTTTATTTATATAAATATCATTTATTGTTATTTATTGCTATTGAATGTCATGCTTCGCCTTTTTGGATCATTGAATATCATTATTATTGCTTATGCTCAAAGCCATACAGATAAATATACTAGTAGTTATTTGCCACAATCACGACAACTTTATCTTTAGGATATTATTTTTAACTAAGATTAAATTTCCTCTATTTAAATATAATTGGTTGAACCAAGATTGATATTTTTGGTCAAACAATTTGAGCTATTTGTGGGAATTTCTTAGTTAATGGTTAGTTTTCTATAGATCTATAGCTAACGCGAGTCACTAACCCTACAAACCCCAAGATCTTTCTCTTTCTCTGCACTACAAAAACCTACATAGCAGCTGTCCAAGGATAGAGGACTAAAGTAACAATTCTCTTATTTTATGCCTCTCCGGCCAATCAGGGATATGAGTTGGTACGGAATCTGTAAAAATCTCACGGGAAGGCTCGTACTCACTCCCCGACATATCAATTGCTCTATCAGCGGCTTTTATTACCTTTTTTGTATTTTTAATGTTTTCCTAGACTTGGGGAGTGAGTTATATCATTTCTGCTTTCCTCCCCTGGAGGATTCCCCTCTGCCCCGTCGTTTGGATCCTTTACCTCCACATTGTTTCACCATTGTATGCAAACACAATTCAATTGAACTTGTTAGTATTAGTTGCAGTAGGCAAGAAACAGAAATATATACAGAAGAAAAATGTTGCAGACATGTTGCAAAAGGCACCCAGTGTGGACCGCACAAAATGGTTTGTGGCCGCACAGGGGCCAATGTGGACCGCATAAAATAGCCATGCGGTCCGCACAGGGGTGGGGATCGCATAAAATGTAGTGCTGTCGCACATGCGCTCTGCACAAAATGTAATACGACCGCATTCCCTAAAACTCAACTTTCAGACAAATAAGTAGTTCGGTCCACACAAAATGATACTACGGACCGCACAAAAACGACCGTCGTCCGCACTAAGTGCCTAGTTGTGGCACTAAGGGTTCTAAGAAGTTTTTTATTTTAAGCTTAATTAACACCTAAGTAATGTCCCTTCATGTTTGCATATTGTATTGAACTACCTAAGTCTACATTAATCAGAAATTTAACTACTTGAACCTAACTAATTGAAGAAGCTACCAGAGGAACAAAATAAAAGACAAGAAAAACACAAAGAAAAAAAAGGAATAACAAAAGTAAAGAAATTAAAAAGAAGTTAAGGTACCAGAAATGAGATGAGATGAAGATTCACAAGGGAAAGCAATGAATTATGAGCAAAAGGCGCGATGAATAGTGATTTAATATTTCAGAGAGTCAAGAGTTCGAAAAGTTTGAACAGGAGGGCCTCAGGTCCTATTTATTGAAAAGTACCTAGGGCCTAGTCTTACCAACCAGTGGGGACTGCACAAAATCGACTGTGATCCACACTATACATCTTTTGCTAAGCTTGACCATGTAACCCACTATGGTCATAGTGGTCAAACTGCGGACCGCATAAAATGTAGCCACAGTGGCAAACTTCAGAGAAGTGGTCATTCACCCTTCACCAATTAGGTCCACACTAAATGTAGTGTAGCCGCATTATCAACTTTAGAGACCTAGCACTTTTTCCTACTATGTCCTGCACTGCATTAGCACAACCCTGTAACATCTCACAAGCAGTTAGCCCAAAAATTAATCCTATACTACGAAGAAAATCAAATAAAAACAAGAATAAAAACACATGGATTGCCTCCCAAGAAGCGCCTGATTTAACATCGCGGCACGACGCAAGTTGCCATTACATCATTTGAAATGAATGAGTGGCACCACGTGGTTGTCAATTTTTCCAAGATAATTCTTGACCCTATACATATTCACTCTAAAAACTTCCCCACTTTTGTTCTTTAAATCAAGAGCACCAAACGTGGTCACACACACTACTTCAAACAGTCCGCTCCACTTTGACTTGAGCTTTCCGGGGAAAAACCTTAGCCGAGAATTGAATAAGAGCACCAAATTCCCCAATTTGAACTTTTTGCCCCGAGTATACTTTTCGTGAAGGTATTTCATTTTATCCTTATATAGGGACGAACTAGAGTAGGCATGGAACCTAAATTTGTCAAGATCATTGAGTTGCTCCACCAGAAGATTTGCAGCTACATCCCACTCAAGGTTCAATTTCCTTAAGGCCCACATGGCCTTGTGCTCTAACTCAACTGGTAGACAGCAAGCTTTCCCAAACACCAACCGATACAGAGACATACAATTGATGTCTTGTAAGCAATCCTATAAGCCCATAGAATATCATCCAACTTCTTTGACCAATCGATCATATTTGCATTGACCGTCTTTGACAATATGCTTTTGATTTCCCCGTTGGAGACTTCAACTTGACCACTTGCTTGAGGATAATAGGGAGTAGAAACTTTGTGATTGACACCATACTTTGAAAGCAAAGTGTCAAATGATCTATTGCAAAAATGAGACCCCCCATCACTTATGAATACTCGAGGCGTAACAAACCTTGTAAATATGTTCTTTTGGAGAAATGCAACAACACTCCAGCCGTCATTGTTGGGCAAAGCCACGGCTTCAACCCACTTTGAAACATAATCCACCACTACAAGAATATATGTGTTCCCATACGAGCTAACAAATGAGTCCATAAAATCAATGCCCCATACATCAAAAATATCAACCTGAAGGATGGTGTTGAGAGGCATCTCATCTTTCTTCAAAATTCCACCCGCTCTTTAACACTCGTCACACCTCTTCAAAAGATCACTTGCATCTTTGTACAACGTTGGCCAATAGAATCCACAACTAAGAACTTTGGAAATAGTCCTTGCCCCACCATGACGGCCACCATAGGGAGAGAAATGACAAGCCTCTAAGATACTTAATTGCTTTTCCTCCGGGACACACCTTAGGATCACACAATCTGTGCACATCTTGAAAAAATACGGCTCATCCCAATAGAAATCCAAACTATCTTGTTTGAGATTCTTTCTTGGGTTAGAAGAGAGCTCTTACTGAACAATACCAGTCACAAGGTAATTAGCAACATCCGCAAACCACTGCATATCACTCATTGACACATAAATAGTTGCTCATCGAGAAATGCGTCATTGATCTCAAGGCCATCACATGGCCTTCCTTCCTCCTCCAAGCGGGATAAGTGGTCCGCCACTTGGTTTTCACTACCTTTCTGGTCCACAATTTCTAAAACAAACTCTTGAAGTTGTAACACCCATCTCATCAACCTTGCTTTAGAGTCTTTCTTTGTCATCAAGTACCTAATGGGTAATGATCGGTGTGCATTATGACCTTCGCCCCCATAAGATACGGCCAAAACTTTTCCATTGCAAACACCATGGCCAACAACTCTTTCTCGATAACTGTGTAGTTCCTTTGAGCCTCGTTTTTGGTCTTGCTTGCGTAGTAAACCGGATGAAATACTTTGTTAACTTTTTGACCTGAAACTTCCTCAACCGCAACGTCACTCATGTCATACATGAGCTCGAAGGGCAAGCTCCAATTTGATGCGGTAATGATCGGGGTAGTGGTCAGCTTAAGCTTGAGAAGCTCAAATTCTTGCATACATCCCTCATCAAACACAAACTTGGCATCCTTTACTAGTAGCTTGCACAAGGGACTTATCACCTTTAAAAAATCTTTTATAGATCTCCAGTAAAACCCTACGTGCCCAAGAAAACTCCTCACCCCCTTGGCAGAACTGGGGGAAAGAAGCCTTGAAATCACATCTATTTTGGCTTTGTGAACTTTGATGCCATGCTTTGAAATTTTATGACCCAACACTATGCCCTCCTCAACCATGAAGTGGCATTTTTTCCAATTGAGTACAAGATTTATGTCTTTACAATGGGCCAACACATGATCCAAATTTCTCAAGAACTCATCAAATGAATCACCCACCACACTAAAATCGTCCATGAACACCTCCAAGATATCTTCCACCATATTGGTGAAAATGGATATCATACATTGTTGGAATGTTACCGGGCATTACACAACCCGAACATCATCCGAGAGAAAGCAAAAGTGCCATATGGACAAGTAAATATGGTTTTATACTAATCCTCTGGAGCGATTAAGATTTGGTTCTACCCAGAATATCTGCCAAAAAAGTAATAGAAGGCACGCCCATAGAGGCGATCGAGCATTGGGTCAAGGAATAACAATGGGAAGTGATCCTTACGGGTCACCTTGTTCAGCTTCCGGTAGTCCATGCATACCCTCCATCCGGTAACTGTCCGAGTAGGAATAAGTTCATTGTTATCATTTGTCACCGTAGTCATACCACCCATCGTCGGCACACACTGGACCGGAGAAGTCCATGAGCTATCAAAAATAGGGTACACAACCCCGAAATCTAATCGCTTTATCACTTCTTTCTTCATAATTTCTTGCATTGCTTCGTTCAACCTCCTTTGATGTTACAAGGAGGGTTTTGCATCATCCTCCAAAATAATCTTATGCATACAGAATGTGGGGCTTATTCCCCAAATGTTAGATAAAGTCCATCCAATTGCTTTCTTCCGCTTTTTGAGAACTGCCAAAGTGGTCTCTACCTGCATATTAGTAGGACAAGAGGAAAGAATAACTGGTGAAGTTGAACTAGGGCCTAAGAATTCATACCTGATATGTGGAGGCAATGGCTTCAAGTCCAACACCATAGGTTCCTCAATTGAAGGTTTTATTGTAGGAGTCTTTCTATTTTCAAGGTCCAAGGAAAATTTTCTAGGCTTATAAGAATAAGATCCCATTCCATGTAAAGAATTCACACACTCCACTCAGCCCTCATCATCATTGACATCAAGATTCATAAACACGGCCTCCAGAGGGTCTTCCATATTAATCATTGCACTTGTATCATCAATTATCATAGTCGTGACTAGATCCACAAATGAGCACACTTCGGTACAATTGGGCTTCTTTATTGACTTGTACACATGAAAAACTACATTTTCATCACCCACCCGAAAAGTGAGTTCCCCTGCTTCAACAACAACTAGAGACTTCCCTACAGTAAGAAAAGGTCTCCCCAATATGATCGGGACTTCATAGTCCACCTCGCAATCCAAGATCACAAAATTAGCTGGCAAGATAAATTAGTCCACCCAGACAAGCACATCATCAACAATACCCAATGGTCACTTCATTGATCTATTTGCCATTTGCAATCTCATGGAAGTTAGCCTCAGTGACCCAATATCCAAAGTCTTGAAAATTGAGTAGGCATCAAGTTGATACTTGCCCCTAAATAACATAACGCTTCAGCAAAATTTGCACTACCAATATTGCAAGGTATGGTGAAAGCATCAGGATCCTCCAACTTTCGAGCCATTGAATGTACTATAGCACTAACTTGGTAGGTCATGTTGATAGTTTCACAGTCCATGGATCTTTTCTTTGTCACCAAATCTTTCATGAATTTGGCATAGCCAGGCATTTACTCCAAAGCCTCCATTAAAGGCACATTGATGGATAAGCTCTTCATTATGTCAATGAACTTTTTGAACTGATTGTCACTTTTCTATTTGGCTAGCCTTTGAGGATAAGGTAGAGGTGGTCTAGGAAAGGGTGCCTTTACTTTTGGCACAATCGACTCCGGCATGTCAATTACGTGTTCCCTAGACGGGTTCATGTCATTTTGTGCTTCCACCTCGGTATCTTTAATATTAATGCTCCTTTTTTTGTTCATATTTTCATCAACTACGTTCTCAACCACCAAAGGAACTTTATATTCTTGCAACTCAACTTCATCACCCAAAACTTGCTTTTGTTTAGAGGCATTCACATCATTTCCTCGTCCACTCCTAGTGGTTACTGCCATAAAATGATTGTTCCCGCCCTTCAGGTTCACTACCATATCACTTAGTAAAGCACCCTTAGGGTGTGTATTTAAAGACTGAGAGACTTGAACTAGTTGTGCCTCCAAATTCTAATGGAAGTGTTGTGAGAGGACAATTGGTCATCCGAATACGCATTCTTCTTCATCATTTGTTCGAACATCATTTTGATTCTACCCATATTATTGCTAGAAGGACTAGGACCCTGGGATGGAAAAGGTGGTGGATTTCTCGGTTGTTGGTACATTGGGAGCCTTTGAAAACCTTGACCCTAATTTCCATGGTTGTTGTTCTATCTACCCTAGTTGTTGTTATTACCCCAGTTTCCTTGATTGCCCCGATTGTTGTTTTGATTTCCAATTCGGATTTTGATTATTATTTCCCTAATTGTTGTTTCCTTGTTGGTGATTGTTCCAATTTTTTTCCTTGTTGTTGATTGCCCCAATTACCTTGGGACCTCCATTGTTGTTGTTGGTTGGAAAAAAGGTCTCTTTGGCCTTGATAATTGTTCAGATATTTTACCTCCTCATTTTTCCCATCATAGTTATTATATGAAATCCACTACCATCATTGTCAAATTGATCCAAATTCTCTTGGTTCTATTGACCTCTTTGCCTTATTTGGTTCACTAGCATGTTAACGCCCTCCATGGCATTCACTTGGTGAGGATTTTGGACTTGTTGCAATTGTGCCTTTGCTAGTTGGTTCATGGTAGTTGTCAACTCCACAATCACCTGCTCGTGATCATGTAATTATTTATGTAATTTAACGACCATGGGGTCACCCTGAGGCACTTTGCCAAGCCGAGGATGTGTCAGGCATCTCATCAAGAACGACACAAGCTTTATCATATGTCAATTTCATAAAATTACCCCCGTCAAGTTGATTGACTATGCATTGATTTGGTTCATTGATACCCCAGTAGAAAGTTTATTGCAATATTTTCTCTGTCATATCATTCTTGGGGCATTACTTCACCATAGTTCTATATCTCTCCCAAATCTCATGCAAAGGTTCGTTGGGCTCCTGCTTGAATGCCAAGATCTCATCCCGCAATTCGGCCATATGTCCCGAGGAAAAGAACCTTGCAATTAACTTGTCCGCCAACTCATCCCAAGTATTGATGGAATTATTAGGGAGTCGCTCAAGCCAATCTAAAGCCTTCCCTCTAAGTGAAAATGGGAAAAGTCTCAACCGGAGTGCATCTTTGGACACATTGGTTTGCTTTCTCCCCCAACAGGTATCCACGAACCCCTTGAGATATTTGTTAGAATTTTGAGTGGCAGCGCCCGTGAAGTGCCCATGCTGCTCCAACAATGTCTTATATTAGTAATTTGGAAAATGTCCACCCGGATTCGGGGTGGGAAATTGCGAGTGCATAGCCTTGGTTTGAGAACACTCGAGGAATCGCTCTTAGAGGTGGCAGAGGAGGGTCTTAAACATTGTCATTAATATTGGCCTGGCGGCCCCTTCGTTGTCCGGGAGGTACAAGAGGCGCTCCATCCTCTCAATTGTCATCAACCTCCTCGCCCGCAGTCACGTTTTCAAGAGGCTCATTAGCATTTATTACCATTTTGCACATCAAGTATTGACACACACAAATTAATAACAAAGAAGGAAAGATCGATATCCACAGAGAGCTAGAATTTGAAGTTGAGTATCTACCTAATTTAGAGTTGTGTAATTGTTCTTGATTGCACTTCTAAAAATTTTTGGGTTTTGTATTAAATACTAATTTTATCAACTACAATGCTAATTTAAACTAGATTAAGCTAAGTGTTATAATTCTATGAGTTGTTCAAATAGTTTAAAAGGCACTAGGGTAGTAACTTCTGCCTAGGTGGTCAATTAACGGGTACTTGAGTCTAAGGAACGTTTGACATATTTGAAGAGTATGATATAACCATTGCACAACTTTACCCACTCTACACCTCTCAGTGGTTCGAGTGATTTCGCCCGAATTAACTTTGTCTAGATCAATTGGGTATGCAAACTTGCCCAAGCAACTAGGGTTGAAGTTGGGTATTACTCTCTCAAGGTTTAACCCTTTAATTAGGGCTATCAACCTCTTGAGTACGCCTCAATTCCTTGTTGGACTAATTTCAGAGACTTAGACACTCTTTCGATCCCCGGCAATGGCGCCAATAAGTGATCGCGGCATACTCCGCACTACTAGTTAAGAAGCAAGAGAGGTTCGGAGCAGCTTTTACCCGATTTAGGGTCGGGATCGATATCCACAGAGAGCTAGAATTTGGAGTTCAGTATCTACCTAATTAAGAGTTGTGTAATTGTTCTTGATTGAGTTTCTAAACATTTTTGGGTTTTTGATTAACTACTAATTTTATCAACTATAATGCTAATTTAAACTAAACTAATCTAAGAATTATAATGCTACGGATTCTTCGAACGGCTTAAAAGGCACTAGGTTACTAACGTCCGCCTAGGTGGTATAACCATTGCACGACTTTACCCACTCTACACCCCTCGGTGGTACGAGTGATTTTGCCCGAATTGACTTTTTCAAGGCCAATTGGGTATGATAATTTTCACAAGCAACTAGGAATCAAGTCGGGGATTACTCTCTCAAGGTTTAACCCTTTAATTGGGGCTATCAATCTCTTGAGTATGCCCCAATTCCTTTTTGGACTAATTTCCAAGACTTATGCTCTTTTTCTCAAGAAGAACCTAAATCAACTAAACAAAAACTAGTGTTTGCAACTACTAATCAACAATTGAACATGAAATTAATCCAAATATCAAACACCCATAGTCAATTTTGCCCTAAATTAGAAGACCCATTAATTACTCACACTGGGGTTGAGACACAACCCTAGCTTATGGGTCTAGCAACTCATAATTGAAAAAGAAAACAAAGAAATAGATGAAGAACAACTCATATTAATTAATTGCTATGCTAAGTAACAAGATTCAATGATGAAAAATAGATAAAATTGCCCAAAATAGCTAAGAATCTCGAGCCCACGAGCGCAACTACTTAATTACAAAATCAGCTTGACAAAAAAATGGAAAAAAAAGCAATTTATACTAAGCTGACAATTCTAGACAAAAATACCCTTGTGCGGCCGCACTAGGGCTATGATCCTGACAATTGAACAATCTGAACTTCGGAAGGACATCACAGGATAGACTGCGGCCACGGAGGTTTCTTGTGCGGTCCGCACAAAATCGACTGCGGACCCCTTTGGATTGAAACTCAGAATCTGGCAACTCTTTGATCTTGGATTCTACAGACCGCACAAATCCTAGTGCGGTCACATTGCCTTTTTGCCTGATTTTCGTCCTTTCTGAATCTCCTAGTGTGGACCGCACAGAATAATGTACGGCCACACTGAGCCTGTTTTCCTGAGCTTGCCTTATCTTTGGCACTTGTGCAATTTCACTCCTTTTGAGTTGATCTTTGACATCTTGTCCCTTTGTTGATCAAACCTGCAATCAAGCACAACTTGTGAGTCTTTTGGGACTATTTTGTATGAATTTCTAATCAAAGAATAAGCAAGAAGGATTGTAAAATGCTTCAAATCCCTAGTTATCAGGACGCATTAACTTGGTATTCACAGTTTCATGCACGCTCTATTGAAACATTTGAAGAAGATGGTCGACGGGTTCGTAACGGCCTATGCTAGAGGCAAGAGTGAATGATATATTCTCCATAAAACAATAACCTAGAGAAGGGCTGAGGGACTTCCTCACTCAATTTAACCACATAAGGATGGCCTTACCAATATGGAATAGTTGTGGCAGCTTTCCAGAATGGGTTGAACAGAAGCGATTCAAGGGCGACTAGAAAGATGTTGTGTCGGCTCATGAAATATCCCCTAACCACTTGGGAAGAAATACACAATGCCTATTGCGCCGAAGTTTGAGCTGACAAAGACAACTTAAATGGACCAACCGAACGACTGACTTTAGTACTATCCGGGTCCAAAAAAGATCGGAGAAACAACAATAGAAGGGATCTAGCAGGTCCTCGACCCATCTGAGAAACACATCAACCATACATCAGAGGCGCCATTATGCCACCTTCTCGCCACGGCGAAGGTCCATCTAGGCTAAGAACAGGGACTCATCGAAACAAGAGAGGTATGCCTCCGTTATTATCTGCTCATAATTTTTTTGTTTCACATTCATAAATAGTCTATACATTGGAGAAGCTGGTACCAAAGGTGAAGTGGCCACAGAATATGAGGTCCGACCCAAGCACTAGGAAGTCAAACTCCCTTTGCAAATTCCATCAGGAACGAGGCCATAGAACCAAGGACTGCATCCCTCTAAGACAAAAAGTCATAAACATGTTTTACTAGGGGCACTTGAAAGAGCTGCTGAGCGATAGAAGAATAGCCAACTTCACTCGAGGATGTGAACAGCACCAGGGTGTACCTAAACTACCTTCTCCAACTCGAACCATTCAAATGATCATCGGAGGGGGCGACGATGCATCAATCAACAACATAAAGTTCACCATCACCCTCAAACTCAATTGGTCGAAGAACTCGAAGAAAGTATCGTCTTCGATAAGTCAGATACCTACGGTTTGGTTTTCTATGATGTTCTTTTTATCAATTTATGCATAGTAGATATACATGTGAGATGACTTATGGTAGACAATGGGAGCGACGCTTGCATTATCCACCCTCTAGTACTTGTACAGATGAAACTTGAGGATAAGATAGTGCCACAATGCATCACACTAAGCAGTTTTAACAATGCAGTTGAACAAACATCTAAAGAAATCATACTCCCTATCCTAGCCGGCTGTGTCACCCAGGAAACCACATTCCAAATCATAGATTAGGTCACGGTGTACAACTTGTCGCACCTCCTTTTTCATTACTACACCCCAGAAAGGGTATAATAAAGGAAGCTTATCCAATTTAAGTGACAAGCGAAACGGGATTAATTATTAAAAATTAGAGTCGCTACTTAGGATAATTTATAGTGTCCCAAGTCACCGATTTAAAATCCCGAATCGAGGAAAAAATGACTCCGTTATTATAGTCTGTGAATTAGAAATTCGGGTAAGAAATTTTATTAACCCGGAGGAAGGTGTTGGGCACTCCCGAATTTCGTGGTTCTAGCATGATCGCCTTGATAATACTTGGCAAATAAAATTATTTAATTACTGATTGTAGAACCTATGTGCATTTACCTCTTTCATCGCTTTTAATTAAAAAATCATCTTGAAACAGGTTACGCGTACGTGTACCCGCTTGTTTAGCGCGTCAAAGATAATGTCACGCAAACGTGTCCATAATTAATGACAATTTATTATTATTAAGCAAATTTGGGCCACAAGTTGCACAAACGCATACTCTGGTTTTGTAATTATGTTGTGTGAACATATACACAATCACGATAGTATTTTAAAATGGCCCTAAAAGATATTCTACGAAATATTATATTTTACCTAACCTATGAAATTACTAAATGGCCATATGTGATTTTAACGAACTTATGTGAGTTAAAAATAATAACAATCGACATCCTATTTTATTGTTAAGAAAAGATTTGATCGAAGTTGCGCGAACGCATACACTGAATTAGTTTTAGAATTATGGTCGTGTTAGGCAAACGTATACGCAACCGCAATTATATTTTAAACCGTCCCTAAAGGCTTGCTATGAAGATTTGATTTATATTATATCCATATCATGAATTTAACACGGGTCAGGCGAAAAGTACCTTTAGTTCATCTATTACAATTAATTCAACCCATGCGACAACTAGGCTCCATATAAAACCCAGCATGGGGCAATCCAATTATAAAGACCCAGTTGCATCTGAAATCAGCCCAGTTAATTGGTCCTTCTTAATGTAATTAGCAACATACTAATATGAGCAAAGATTAAAGCAAATGGCTGGAGGGAGATCAATTTAGTTACATATATAACACAAATCATTCGTACCATACAACCTTAAGCAATGGTCATTTGCCTTAAACCTCATAAATCTAAATACAGCTACTTGAACAAACACTAAAGAAAAAACTCACAAGCTTACAGAGTTGATTTTACCCATACAATTACACCACAGGTTTATAACTTGAGACTAATCAAAAGACTATAGCCAGCATAAATGAGATAAAATAAATAGAGCTAGATGGTTTATACTCGTATAAGTTCGAACAGTCCAGTCATAATACTACTTACAATATATTGCTACATCAATCCATGTATAGAACAAATGCAAAAGAAATTAAACTAGGCTAACAGTTATGCAAGTACAGAAGGATTAAATGAACAAATGTATGCAGGTGAACCAATCTTCACATTCATCCATTTTTTACAATATAAGATGAGAAAAATACCTCGATGATAAGCAACGGAAACCAAATATTAGCTCGAAGTTAGGGGTGAAGCAGTAGAAGTATGTAAGCAGCAGCCAAATTCGCTCACACCTCCAAATGCAAATCATTTCAATTACGGAACTTGAGATGAAAAACAACAAAAATCCAACCCAAACCAACTGAAACTACAGAACATTAAACCCAGTTACAAATCCCAATTCAAACTACTTTTAACAATTGGTTCAAAACTTGTTTCCCAGGACAGAACAAGTCAAAGAATATTGGAGCAAGATGCAATGGACAGTAGGATTTTTACCAATATCTCTGATTTTCAGAGCTTATGTAATACCCAGTAAGTAGCTACTTTTCCTGTATTTTCTAGCCTAAAATATTTATGTGTGTTCTCAGCCCCCAAAACCTTAGTCTATATTTTCTTAATATCCCAAGAGCTGCTTTTCAGGGCAAGAAAACATTCCTTTATAGGCAAGGCAAGTAGGGAAACCTTAGGTCTTAGTTTTTTTGCAATTAAAACCTTTTCGAATTTTGTTTTATCTCCCCTACCCTTAATGCAAATTCAGAAATTTTAACCAGTCTCCAAAACCACTTTCTTGGAAGCTTCCTAGTCTGTTGCTAAAAGATTCCTCAATTATAAACCCCAAATTATCCCTTAAACCTTTAGTGTTTACCCATATATGCCAAGCGGAACCTGGGTCCAATTGACCCAAACTAATGGGTCTGAATAGACCCCAAACCAAGGCCCTCTTGGGCTTTCTGATGTTCAGAAAAAAATATTAAAAATTTCTCAAGTGTTAATTCATGAAGTCTTAAAGACTCGTGGGATTTGGGTCCAAATAGGAACCAGGATCAAAAGCATTCAAAGTAAAATTGTCAAACAAGTACTAATTAATCATATAGAATCAGATAATTGCGGGAGACCTAAAACGAAAGAGATTTGAAAAAAATGACCCTATTCACTGAATGAACAAAACAAAACTGAAACGAAAAGGATTATACTGTCAACCTGGACATTCAGAAATAAAAAAGAAGAAGATAAAAGGAAAAGAAGTAATCAAGAATATTTGAGCACACCTGAAGGAATCGACCTCTCGAGCATCCTTGTAACGGGTTGAATTTGGACTTTTAACCTCTTGTTCTTAATGAAAAACACTTGGCTAAAATACAATTTGAACCCAAACTCTTCTCGACTAGATATTCAGCATTTTAGGGCTTAGGCTTTGATTCCAGATTTGAGGAGTTTGGGTGGGGTTTGAGGGAAACTATATAGATTTTGATGATGAGTTGGTGACGGGGATCATGGGGGGTTAATATGGTGGTGTTTGGTGGTGGCACCGCCGTGGGTGGCGGAGGCGGCATCAACAAAGTTGAAGATTCGACACGATTTCGTGGGATTCAAGGGATGCAACTCACAGATTTGGAATGAGGAGGGTGAGAGGACTTCGTGGTGTAAATTTGGAGTCATTTGGTGGCGGTGCCACCATGAGGCGATTTTCGGCGGCAGTTTTAGGGCGGGAGACGGCGGTCTGAGGATTTGTCTCTAAAGAGACGAGGGGATTAGGATAAGGGGGTCTCGGTGGGGTAGGGTAGTGCTAGGACGTATTTATATTATGGATGTGAGGCTTCCTGACCGTTAGATCTTGTAACCTCGATGGTCCAGATTTAATAGGCCAAAACGACATCGTTTTGGGATACTGGGCTGGTTGACCGGGTTGGGGGACGGGTTTAGGCCAATTGAGAAAGGTATTAACTGGGCCAACAAAATCAAAAGGATTTACCCCAAAAATCTGAAGTCTCATTTCTTTTATATTTTCCTTCATTCTAATTTTCCTTTTCAAAAATCTTTTGATTCGTTTTTTATGATTTTTTTTTTTTGTTTGTATTGATTTAAGACCTAAATTAAATCCTAAAATTCCGTTAACCTATCAAAACCACTAATTAAATCTAAATATTTATCATAATTAATTGAGGAAGCAAATTAAAAGACTACACAAAAATTTAAGAGTGCTCACTAAGCTATTCTTTTTGCAATTTTTTTCAATAATATTAAAGTGTATAATTAAATCCTAAACGCAAATGTCACGTATTTTTTGTATTTTTTATTAATTTAGATAAAATAAATATGCACAAATAAATGCAAACAAACAGACGATTATACAATTAAATTCTAAAAATCCCACAAACAGATAAAAACCCTAATTTTATGAATCTATAGGAGTAATTTAAGCTGGGGAAAAATCACATGCTCATAGCTGCCCCTCTTTGCTCGGAGACACAAAGTGTTTTCAGGCAAATATAAGTGAGCGACCATAAAAGATTTTTGTCTTCCCGGCACTCCATGAGAAGAATTTTGAAAAGTTTGACCGCACCTTGCTTTAGAGGTTGCCTACATATCCTCGGCTGAAGTGAAATCAGGTCGGTGTAGTTCAGGAGTGTTTGGTAGCTGGGACTACCAAAGTTGTGATTTCATTGTTGCTGTTGCTGCTGCTAGACCCTCTTATTACACCTTGTGAAAAATAAAAAAGAAGCTAGACTAATTTATGAACTATGAGTTACAAAAGAACCTATCTATATCTTCTGACTTTCTCTTGACTTGCTCTTTATCTTTGTTGCTTTGTTGCCTTGTATTGTGAACTCCTTGTTGCCTTATTACCTTTCTTATTTTTCTCTCTTCTTCTATGTTCGATGTCGAATTGTTGAACTGAAATATACTCCCTTATTTTGCAGGTGGGCACCTGATTACTAAAACTAATAACTTGAAAAGTATTCCCTTGTTCTACAGGTGGATGCCTGATTACCAAAACTTGAATCCTGAAAAATATTCCCTTGTTCTACACATGGGCGCCTGATTACCATTACTTGCAACTTAAAAAATATTCCCTTGTTCTACAGGTGGGAGCCTGATTACCATAACTTGCAACTTGAAAAACATTCCCTTGTTTTACAGGTGGGCGCCTGATTACCAGAATTTGCAACTTGAGAAGTATTCCCTTATTCTACAGGTGGGCGCCTGATTACCAAAACTTGAATCTTGAAAAGTATTCCCTTGTTCTACAGGTGGGCGGGTGATTACCAAAACTTGAATCTTGAAAATAATTACCCTATTCTACAGGTGGGCTCCTGATTACCAAAACTTGAATCTTGAAAAGTATTCCCTTATTATACAAGTGGGCACCTGATTACCAAAACTTGAATCTTGAAAATTATTCCCTTGTTCTACAGGTGGACGCATGATTACCATAACTTACAACTTGAAAAATATTCCCTGAGACTGTTGCTTGTATACCTGATCACAACAAATCAAACCAATAAGAGAAATTTTTTCTGCCCCATTTGGTGCCGGATGCATCTGTAAGTGTTAATAAAATCCCATGACAACTTAAAAGTTAGATTGCATTCTCAAAAGATATTATTTTCCACTATGTTTTTGTTATCTGAGTTTTGTCTTCTGGGTATCTACTGGGGATCGGTGATTAAAGCTACTTCTCATTATCCAGGGGGCCCCGAAAACTTTTAACTAGATACGAGATATGTATGCTGGGGGATTAGTATTTAAGGATATATCCCATTATTCAAACGGGTCCTGATGACTCTTGTTGGGGACATGTTTGTGCCTGCTCATGCTACCCGACTGTTTGTGTTTTAGGCTAAGTCCTATTATTCAAGAAGGTCCTGACAAATCTTAACTGAATTTCACTCCAACATGCAAGTCATTTTATGCTATTTGCTATCCATGATTACCTCTAACCTTTAAATAAGTCCCATTTTCCAGGAGGGTCCTTAGGGTTCAAACCGAGAGGTTGTTAGTTCGAGTCTCCCCAAGAGCAAGGTGGGAAGTTATTGGAGGGAAGGATGCCGGGGGTCTATTAGGAAACTCCCTCTTTACCCCAGGGTAGGGGTAAGGTCTGCGTACATATTACCCTCCTCAGACCCCACTAAGTGTGATTATACTGGGTTGTTGTTTTTGTTGTTGTTGTTGTCCTTAGGGTTCCAGATTAAATGCCAATTCTAGCGTCTAGTTCTTTCTGCGGGTGATCTTTGTTCAAGAGGGTTTGAGTGACTCTTACCGGGGAAGGTGTTCGTGCCTGCCCATGGTGCCCGTGCCTATTTGAGTTTCAACTTCCATACCCCTTTTAACTCTTAGTTGTTTCTGCTGGGGGTTGCTAATTAAAGTTTGTCCCAATATACTCTTTTTGGGGAGAACATTTATGATGGACTATGTTCCTTTTGGGTTTTAGCTGGGTCCCATTTCCAGGTGGTCCTTGAGATTTTGATCATACCTGCCATGTGCATGCCTTCCCTCGTGGATGGCCTCCCTTAGGATCTTCTGGAATTTTCTGCCCCTGTGTCAATCAAAGAAAGCATGTCAGTTTGAAAAGCGGCGATTGGCTTGCGGCATTCTTGTTCAAAGCGGCCTTCCCACTGTCGTATTTTGTTGTGTTCAAGTTTCCATGTTGATGGTGCATGGCCTTTGTTGGTTGGCTGATCCCCGGACCTTTATGGCTTTACTTTGCTCCCCTGTTGTTGTGTGATACTTCTAGCCCCTTTTCCAAAATTCTTATGTCTTTTTTGATATTACCAAGTCAATGTACTATGCTTGGCTGACCCCCTGACCCTTGTGGCTTTATTCTGCTTCCCCATCTCTATGTTGCACCTCTGACCCTCTTGCTAGAATTATTTACGTCAATCTCTTATGGTGTTGATTCAATGTATTATGCTTGGTTAATCCTTACGACCTTTCCCATCTTTGTGCTGCGCTTCTGAACCTCTCGCCAGAGACCTTTCACCCCTTCTGAGATTACCCGGTCGGTGTGTTATGCTCGGCTGACCCCTGACCCTCATGGTTTTATTTTTCTTCCCATCTTTGTGTTCTGCTACTTCACTTTGCCAAACTTTTATCTCTTCAATCAATTTTATCGTTGAATCTCTTGTGAATCCCTCCCCTTGCTGTTTTAAACTTTGCTGCCTTTGTAATGTTTTTGGGTGTCATGCGTTTCGTCCCTTTGGGAGCTGATAGTAAGCTTTGAAATTTCTCTCCCGTTTGCTTAAGCAAAAAGACTTTAGAGACTCGAAAGGGAAATGAAATGCAATGACTCAGAACTATTTTTAGGATAAGAATTCCACATTTAATGATTGTTGACGAGAAAAAAAAAGAAACTTATCTGAGGAAAAGCAACTGGTTTTCCATGATCATGACATGCATTTTGGCCTAATCAACCCAGTCTGTCCCGATGACCGGCCTTCAGTCGCCATGCTTTTGTTGTTGCGACCATTGTAACATAATTCCTCTGACCAAACCCTAACTTTGCTTGACATATGGTGTTCTGAATAGATTTCCTCCAACGGCCTTTTTCCACTATTCATTCCTTGCCTTGCCTTCACCTTATAGTGCCCGTGAGGGTTTTCACCAAAAAGACTCTCTCATTTTCATTTCTCTCAACTCTTGCTGCCTTATGGTGCCCGTGAGGGTTTTCACCAATAAGACTCTCTCATTTTTATTGTTTCTCTACGGGAACTAGAGTGTCGTCCCAAGGTATGGTCCAACTTTCTTTGCTTGCCCTGGCATTTCTTACAGATTGATCACAAGGTCTTTCTTTGGACTGTAATACGGGCTTTTGGATAAGGTTAGAAGAAAAAGGGTGTAAAAGGCTCAAAAATTGCTCTCATGGGTTCAAAATTTACAACTTTCGGAATCCAATGTATCATGATAAACGCAACTTCTACCCTAGTTTCTTTCTTCGGGCATTTGGATTTTATTTGAATATGACCGAGCCGTGAGGCTGCCTACATATCCTTAAAAGGAACCAGGTCAAACATAGTTCCTGCTGATTCCTTACTTTTACTATTGTTTGTCTATTTTCCTTTTCCTTCTCTCTTTCTGTTGTTTTTTTTTCCTTTTTCTCTCTTTTTGTCCTCTTTTTTTTTCTTTTCTTTCTTTTCTTTCTTTTTCTTTTCTTTTCTTTTTCTTTCTTTGTTTTGATTTCTTTTCTGTTTTTGTCCTTGTCCTTTCTCTGCCTTCTTATAATTGTGTTTCTGACCTTTGTTACTGATTCTGAAATAGGGATATGAAAGAAAATAATTGAAGCTCAAGAGGGTTAACAAAGGGTAAAGTGTTTAGATAGCTGAACAAAATACCTTCGTCATTTCAATCTCTAAAACATGCCAAGTACAAACAAACGTGCCAAGTATAGACAATGGTTCAAACAAAAGAAAGTCATACATAATATCTTTTGACTGCATCTGAATTGATAGACATTTATACACATTTCCCTTCCATATATGTTAGATGCAATGCCTCATTAGAAAACACTCTTAACACGAAAAACAGTCCTTGCCAGTTTGGAGTGAACTTGCCCTTTGCCTTGGCATGGTGAGGGTGGATGCGTTTCAACACCGATTGACCCAGTTCAAACTTTCCCGGATGCACTTTCTTGTTGTATGCTCTGTCCATCCTCTATTGATACAACTGGAATTGACACACCGCTGCGAATCTTTTCTCATCAATAAAACTCAATTGCTCCAAACGAGTTCTAACCCATTCTTCGTCATCTGTTCCTGCTTCAGCCACAATCCGAAGGGAGGGGATTTCAAATTCGACCGATATTAACGCTTCCATGCCATATTCAAACAAATATGGGGTTGCGCATATCGAAGTGCAGACAGTAGTGCGATAACCTAACAATGCAAAGGGTAACTTCTCATGCCACTGCCTGGACCCTTCCACCATTTTACCAAGTATCTTCTTTATGTTATTATTGGCTGCCTCGACCGCTCCATTTGCCTTGGCGCAGTACGAGGTGGAATTAGGATGTGTATCTTGAACTGCTGACATACCTCTTTTATCAAGTGACTGTTGAGATTTTTCCCATTATCAGTGATGAGGATCTTGGGGATTCCAAACCGACAAATAATATTTGCATGTACAAAGTCGACTACTGCTTTCTTGGTCATTTCTTTGAAGGTCTTGGCTTCAACCCATTTGGTGAAATAGTCAATAGCAACCAGGATGAACCTCTGTTCGTTAGAAGCTTCTGGCTCGATGGTCCCGTGACGTTCATGCCCCAAGCAACGAAAGGCCATGGTGCAGACATCGTATGCAACTCAAGCGGCAGAGAGTGAATCAAGTCTCCATGCACCTGACATTGATGGCATTTACGCACGAAACTGATACAATCCCGCTCCATGGTGAGCCAATAATATCCTGCCCTGAGAATTTCTTCGCCAAAACATATCCGCTCATATGCAGCCCGAAGACTCCAACATGCACCTCACTCATGATGGTTGTAGCCTGCCCAGCATCTATGCATCTTAACAAACCAAGATCCAGCGTTCTTTTGTGTGATATCCCTCCGCTGAAGAAGAAACCACTTGACAAGCGACGGATTGTTCTCTTCTAGTAAATTGTGGCTTGCATCGGGTACACACCCTTCCTGATATATTCTTTGATATCGTGGAACCAAGGCTCACTGTCAAGCTCTTCTTCCACCATGTTGCAATAAGCATGTTGATCATGGACCTAGATATGTTTCGGGTCAACATAAGCCTTATCCGGATGATGTAACATTCACGCCAAAGTAGCCAAGGCATCAGCAACCTCATTGTGAATTATGGGGATGTGCCTGAACTCTATTGACCAGAATCGTTGACAAAGATCATGCAAGCATTATTGGTATGTTATGAGTTTTATATATCTTATTTCCCACTCCCCTTGAATTTGGTGTACCAAAAGGTCCGAGTCTCCCAAGACCAAGACTTCCTTGACACCCATGCCTGCTGATAACCTCAAACCCAAAATACATGCCTCATATTCTGCCATGTTATTAGTGCAATAGAAACGGAGTTAAGTTATGACTGGGTAATGATGCCTTTCTTCAGAGATGAGCATTTCTCCTATCCCGACGCCTTTCATGTTGGCAGCCCCATCAAAAAACAATTTCCATCCCGATTGTTGGCCCTATTCCAGTTCATCAATATGCATTGATTCCTCGTCCGGGAAGTATGTCTTTAAGGGTTCATATTCTTCGCCTATCGGATTCTCAGCTAAATGATCAGCCAATGCATGTGCCTTTATTGCAGTCCTAGTCGCATAGACAATGTCAAACTCAGTGAGCAAGATTTGCCATTTTGCGAGCCTTCCTGTGGGCATGGGCTTCTAGAATATGTACTTCAACGGGTCCAGATGTGAGATGAGATAAGTGGTATATGATGAAAAGTAATGTTTTAACTTCTTGGCTACCCACGTCAAGGCACATCATGTCCTTTCAAGATGAGTATACTTAACCTCATAGGCCGTAAATTTCTTGGTGAGGTAGTATATGGCCTGCTTTTTCCTTCCAGTGACATCATGCTGACCCAACACGCATCCAAATGAGTTTTCCAAGACTGTTAAGTATAAGATTAAAGGCCTTCCTGGTTCTAGCGGGACCAACACCGGTGGTTTGATAATTATTCCTTTGTCCTATCAAAAGCCTCCTGCCACTCTCCCGTCCATTTCACCGCAACATCTTTTTTCAATAGCTTAAAGATGGGCTCGCAGATGGTTGTGAGCTGAGCAATGAACCGACTGATATAATTCAATCTTCCCAATAGACTCATCACCTCTGTTTTGTTCCTCGGTGGCGGTAGTTCATGTATAGCTTTGATCTTTGATGGGTCTAGTTCAATGCCTCAGCTGACTATGAACCCTAGCAACTTCCCTGAGGGGACACCACATGCGCATTTTGCCAGGTTGAGTTTGAGATCATACCTGTGGAGCCTCTGGAAGAATTTCCTCAGATGTTTGACATGATCATATTGCTTTCTGGACTTAACAATCACATTATCCACATAGACCTCAATTTCCTTATGCATCATATCGTGGAAAATGATTGTCATGTCCCTCATATATGTCGCCCCAGCATTTTTTAAACCAAAAGTCATGAACCTATAGAAATATGATCCCCACGGTGCGATGAATGCTGTTTTCTCAGCATCTTCTTCATCCATTAAGATCTAGTGGTAACCTGCGTAAAAATCCACGAACGACCAAATCTCATGCTTCGCACAATTGTCAATCAATATGTGAATGTTCGGTAGGGGGAAGTTGTCCTTTCGATTTACTTTGTTGAGGTCACGATAATTGACACACACCCTGGTTTTACCATCCTTCTTTGGCACGGGCACAACGTTAGCTAACCAGGTGGGATATTGTATGACTCACATAACTTTTGCCTCAAACTGCTTGGTCACTTCCTCTTTGATTTTCATGCTCACAATAGTTTTAATCTTTCTACTTTTGTTTGACAAGAGAACAGGCTGGGTCATTGGGCAATTTGTGAACCACCAAGTCAGTGCTCAATCCGGGCATGTCGTCGTAGGACCATGCAAAGACATCTTTGTATTCAAGCAGTACTTCAATTATTTCTTTCCTAAGTTGTGACTCCAGATGGACACTTATTTTGGTTTCTCTAACATTATCTGGGCTCCCTAAATTGACTGTCTCTGTATTTCTGAGGTTTGGTTTGGGTTTCTCCTCAAATTGGCTCAACTCTTTACTAATTTCATCCCATGCTCCTTCCTCATCATACTCTGGCTCATCCTCATGTTCTATTTCCTGAATTATTATTTCTGAACTACATCGATTATTAAGATCGGGCCGAAGAGTCCATATGCATGTCAGATCATTGAAACCAGCATAAAAATAAATGTGCAAAAGAGAAAAGAAAAGGAAGTAAAGAAAAACGGAAACTATCAACACTGCTGGAAAAGAAATTGCATTTCATTAGAATCAAAAAGATAATAGAGTTTACACATCCAGACGGACGGAAATAATAATTGAATTAACAATATTGAAGCTAATCCAAACTAGGCTTAAAGAAAAATCAAAGCTGACTACCATGACTCCCTCCAAGTGGGAAGAGGAGTGACTTCCCAGTTGTTGACTTTTGCGCATGCTCTCACAAACTGCACATCTGTCTTGCTCGATCCTTCTCCTGCCTCGACCATATTTACCTTATTGAACAGCCTTTCTAATCCATTATTCAAATCCCCATATGCATCAATCAGCGGACCGGGAATCTTTGGCACTGGGCACTTGCTAATACTAGGCTTGACAAATGATCTGGACAACCTTGGGATGGGCATTGGGAGGGCCCAAGCCCTCTGCTTTAACTTTCTGGCTCGCCTTATGTCCGCGGCTGTAGGATTGAACCCTAGACCAAAAGTATCCAGATTCTTGGGGAGAAACACTGGTTGCACGATGCCTTGTAGAGAAGAACCCATTCCCTTGACAGGCATGAAACCATTTTTCAACATTTCTGAAGTCACCATGACTGATGTTGCTGCTATCTTTGGAATTGTGACAACTTCACCTTCTAGGATCTTCTCAACTGACACCGTTTCAAGTACCTGGTAGACCCGTGGACCTTTGCTGTCTTCAAATTTAATAAAATGTACGATAGCATCACCTGAAACACACTGATTATGTTCACTGGGTACCACCATCTCTTATCTGTCCCATTCAAATTTGACCATTTGGTGCAAAGTAGATGGCACTGCCTTGGCTGCGTGAATCCAGAGCCTTCCTAATAACATGTTACAAAAAACTACCACGTCCAGCACTTGAAATTCCATGGTGAAACCAACGGGCCCTATTGTCAGTTCCAGCACTATATCCCCTACCGAGTCTTTGCCTCCGCCATCGAACCCCCGAACACAAATGTTATTCTTGTGGAACCTTTCATTTTCCACCTTCAGCTTGATTAATGTGGAGAGTGGACAAATATTTGCATTGGACTCGTTGTCAACTAGAACTCGGGTGACCACATCATCTTCATATTTCACCATTAAATAAAAGGCCCGGTTGTGCTCAGTACCCTCTATCGGCAACTCATCGTCAGAGAACATGACCCCATTTACCTCGAATATCTTGTTTGCAATTTTCTCCAAATGATTTACTGTTATTTTTTCAGGGACGTGGGTTTCGTTCAAATCATCATCAACGCTTGGCGGTGTTCATCTGAATGGATCAATAAGGACAGTAAGGAGATCTCAGATGGTGTTTTCCTCAAATGCTCTATGATGAAGTAGTCCTGAATTCTTCTGCATCTTCTTCTGATACAACTTTCTTCACCAATTCTGGGTTGTCCTTAAGGATCTTGCCTTTTCTCAATTCCTCAGTGGCGAAGTATCTCCCTGACCGAGTCAAACCCCGGGCTTTACAAACTTCCTCCCTAACCCCCTTCCCTTTGTACATCACTATTGCTTGTTCATATCTCCAAGGAACGGCTTTGCTATTGACGTTTGGCAACTAGACTAATAGTTTCAGAATGAAAGTCTCTATGTGAGAACCTTCCACAATTACGATGGGTTCCTTAGCTGCCCCGTGTACTATCACTTTTGCCTTTTCCTATTTTGGTGCAACCATGCATGATGATCTCCCTCAAAACAGGTTAGCTTTCCATTCCCTTCATCGCGATCACTGACTTTTCATTGCTCGTGCTCTCAATTGGCTTGACTTCACTAGATTTGATCATCATTACTGTTTGTGAGAGCTTTTTAGGCTCCCCCCTTTCTCTACGATCTCAATCATGTTGGTCTCATGATGGGCCGGCAGTGGGTTTTGGTTGATGTTGGGTGCCTTTGGAACTTGCACTTCAATCTGGTGGGAATCAATAAGTTCCTGGATAGTGTTCTTCAAATGCCAACATTTTTCGGTATCATGCCCCGGGGCACTAGAACACTATTCACAGCAAACATAATAATCTAGATTTTTCGGGAGAGGATTTGGCAATTTTGCTTCGATTGGCCTCAACGTGTCCAGTTGCCTCAATATGTGGAACAAGCTGGTACACAACTCTCCCAATGGCGTGAAAGTTTTCTTTCTCTACACTCTTTCAGTTTTTAGAACTTGGTTGGCCCAAAAAGCTGGTCTGGGAGGTTCATTAGTAGGCTCTTGGAGGGTAATTGTTTGATGGAGCTGGATAATTATTTTGTGGAGCTGGCGCATGCCATTGTGCATGGACAGGAGGTTGGGTATATGCTTGAGCGTGATGGACTGAAAATAGAGGTTGTAACTTTGGGTAGTAATGTTGTGGCGGGCCATATGGAGAGTGTGGATATGTTTGGTGGTGGGGACGGGGTTGGTTGTAATGGGATGGAGCTCGAGGCCTGAACCAAGTTCCGGATTCAACTGTTGCCACTTTCTCCTTCTTCTTCTTTCCAAATGTTCCCCCAGCCCCACCCTGGATGGCCTGAGTGGTCGTCTTGATTGCAAAGTAGCTCATGATCTTGTTGGATTTGAGGCCTTCCTCGACCATACTCCCCATTTTGACTACCTCGTGGAAAGATTTACCTACTCCCGACACCAGACGCTCGAAATAGGTAGGCTCCAAAGCTTGTAGGAAATAATCCACCATCTCACTCTCCTTCATTGGGAGATCAACCCTGGCTGCTTGTGCTCTCCAATGAAAATCGTATTCTCTGAAGCTCTCGTTGTGTTTCTTTTCCAATTTTGTCAAAGATAGACTGTCCGGGACAATTTCAAGAAATTGAAAGTGACAGGCGAATGCTTGTGCCAAGTCATCCCAAGTGTACCATTGATTTTGATCCTGTCGTGTGTACCATTCCAACACCAACCCGCTTAAACTTTGGCTAAAGTATGGCATTAGAAACTCATCTTTTCCCTTGCTCCTCTCAATTTTCTACAAAACCCCCTTAGATGTGCGACTGGATCGCCATGTCAACCATATAAGTCAAATTTAGGCATCTTAAAACCTGGAGGCAACTGCACGTCTGGAAATAGACAAAGGTCGTTGAATGCCATGCTCACCTTGCCACCTAACCCTTGCATGTCTCTAAACAATTGTTCTTAACTCCTCACTTTTTTGAGCATCTCCTCTTGGTCAGGATTTTTGATTGGCTTTTCAACTCCCACCGGGATTTCGAAACGGGGAGCATAACAATAAGATTCATGGGCTTTGTAGGCGAGTTCTAGTGGGTAGTACTGGTTCTCGTAAACTTGAAGCAAGGGCTCACTTGATGATATATGGAGTGCGGGAGGAGGAGGTGCCACATAAATGGGAGCAATTGGCTTTAGGTAGTGGAGCTAGGGGTGGTTGAGAGGTCGTACCCTTGTGCTGCGAGTAGACAGGAAAGCTTGGGGTGGATTAGTGGTGGAATGGTCATGAGCTTGGGCCAGTGGCGGGATGAAGGTTGGATTAGCAGGGTAGGATGCTGGTGGCTGTCCTCTCGCCCATTCCTGATACATCTCAGCCATTTGGTGTTTCACTTTGTACATTTCCTCCTTCATGGCATTAACGTCCAATTCCTCTACCTCTTTCGAGGGGTCAATAATGCTGACATCGGCTTCCTGATTGGCCATGACGTTTTTGCTCTTAGACCGCATATTGTAGGAGTGGGTTGCCAGAATACCACAAGTACTAACCACATGTCTAATCTGGATGCAAAAACACCAAAACTTGTTAATGGTTAGGCTTTGACATGTCAGTGGCCACATATAGGAATAAATGCACCTAAACAATTATTGGTCACTACATGCGTCGGTTTCTTGCGTGATCCCAGCTTCCCTTTTCTTTTTTTGCAATACCCTTTTTAGCTTTATCCTCTTACTCCCTCTCCTATTTTTCCACCTCTCTTGTTTTATTTCTTGTTTTCCCCTCTTTTCCTTTTCTTTTCTCTCCTACTCTTCCCTTCTTTATTTCTTCTCTCTTTTTATTTTAATTTGGTTGTGGTCGAATCCTATGTAGATTGCCTACGTATCATGAACCCGCATAAATCAGACCGGGCGTAGTTCTTCAAGATATGAACATAAAATATATTATTAGTTTTTGAGATCTTCACTAAAAATAAACACCTTGACTATATGGGCTCAAGACTCACAAACTTGAAATAAAATAAACTAACAAGTTCAGAAAAGATCAATTCAAAAAACCTAACAGGCTCCAAAACAACTTAACAGACTCAACAGCAAAAATGCCGACCAAAAAATTAAAGCTTTGAACACTCCTGGAGCTCTCGGGGTTTTGTTTGGTTTTGTTGCGGGCTCGTCTGCAAGATCCAACTAGAGCCTTTCCAAATCAATCATTACCTGCTGGACAAATGTTATGATTGCTACAAAGAAAGTGGTTTGGGTCATGCCTTCACATATTTGGCATTTTACCACAATATACTCTGCAATCACTGTGACCCTTTCATGGATCCTACCCTTCTCCCGTAATAAATCTCCGATTCGCCAAGTTCTTTCTTCCACAGTTTGTCTGGCTAGATGGCTTTGTTTTTGAAGGTTTTGCAAATCCATCTCTAGTCGTGCTATCAAAGAGTAACAGTTCTCCCTTTCGGCTTCGAAATCTCTTCCCTTCTTGGCCATTTCATTTTTCAACGATCTTGACCTCTTTCTTCATAGTTGCCATACCCTTGTCGTATTTCTCCTTCAATTGATGGGCAAAACTTGCTCGTTCCCCTGCATCCTTGGCTATTTTGGCTCGAGCACTTGCTAACTCCTTTTCAGTCTTCGATAAAGCATCCTCGAAATCACGTGCCTTCTGGGTGAGGTTGTAGATGAGCTTCTCATTCTTTCTACTCCTGCCCAAGTTGTCAATTGCTATTTTTATTTTCTGGATCTGTGTTGTGAGAGCTTCATTTTCTTGGATCAATTTTCTTTTCTCACCTTTGGCTTCTGAGCCCGTAGATCATTGTTGAATTCCATGTTTCTCAGCTTTTCTTTCAAGGCATGAATCTCAGCTTGATACGCTTTTTCCCTTTCTCCTCATGCTAATCTCTTTTGGATTTTGTCTTCGAAAGCTTGAACATGAGGTCTTTTGGTGGGTCTTTCAGGTTCGGGTTCCGGCTCAATATTCACACAGGACCTCTTCTCAAACTAAGCAGCATAGTGGGGGTCCACTTCTCCCTTTGCAACATTTGGTACTTAGGTGCCATTTTTAAGATACCGGTAGCTATTCCAATCCGGTTGAACTGAAGCTTCAGGCAATGCGGCTTTCGGATGCAACTCTATAACTTGAGTACTTAGATCTTCATCTTCGGGTATAATTTGATACCATCCCAATTGTCTCAAGACCCTCTCAAGTAGCCCTTGGCAGCAGTGATGTATATGGCTTCTGCCTTCGGGAGCCATCCGATGAACCACTCAATTTAACTTGCTTTGAGAGTTTTCAAATGAGACACCTATGCCTCAAACCCCTCTAGCACGTTGTAATCCTTTACCCTCTCTTTGTAACTGATGATGAAATTATTTGGGTTCGACCCATAACTCATGAATCTGGGATGCTGGAAAAGATGCTCGATCATCCACATTTGTAGGAGGATATTGCAACCTTCGAAGAACTGAGCTCCAGCTTTGCATAAAGTCATTGTACGGTAGATATCTACTAGTACCAATGGGGCAAGTGTATGATTTTTTATGGTGGTGAGATTTGTGCAATTCTAGCCATACGAATATCCACTGTCCCTTTCTCATTTGGAAAACCCATTACCGGAAAGAATGCCACAACAAATGCGAACCGGCGATGAAGTTGCCAAATACCTTTATCTTGTTTGATGCTCAACCCCTTTTCATGTGTCTCGAAACCAAAAGAATGCCCAAACCTGAATTATAAGAAATGGAAATCGCAACACTCATCGCTTACGCAGTTTTTACTTGTCTGTTTGCTGATATTCAAGAGGTCAAAAAACTTGTGCACCGATGGTGTCCTTGGAAATATAAATTGTTGCTTCCTCAGATCTCATCTAAACTCAATGTGCCCGGCTATCTCCTCCAAAGTAGGGGTAATCTTGAAGTCTGAGAAGCGAAAAACATTACGAGCGGGGTCCCAGAAAGTCATCATAGCCTTGACCAAGTCATCCCGTGGTTTGATCTCCCAAATGTCTATAAGAGCACCCAACTGTTCCCCTACCCATTCCTGGCCATCTTGGTCCAATCATTCCACCACATGCGCAAATGTACTCGAACCTGTTTCCTGATCACTTCCGTTGTATCCTGGATGATATTCATTTATTCCTGTAGAAAGGTAGGGTTAGGGTTGACTCTAATGACCCCTTTTTAAAAACAAGTTTCTAATTTTAAAACAAAAGACCATGGTCTCCTCCTTGACATGCCAATTTTAGCCAAATGGCTATCTTTGAAAATATGGCCCTTTCCATATTCCATATGAATTTTGAGGCCGGGGAGGGTTTATTTTGTGACACTTCTGAACTTTGTCCGTTCTTTGATGAAGATAGTCCTTGAATTTTAAGGCTTCTTGGTAAGAACGGCTTAAAACACTACCGACATTGAATCGGCTTATTTGTCTTTTCTTCTTTCTTTTTTGCTTTTTTTTCTTTCTTTTTTCAAAATAAGGCCAGACCTTATGTAGGTTGACTACGTATCCCATATCTGATGGGAATCAGACCCGCGTAGTTCGGCAATTACAATTACTTTTGAAACAGAACTTTTCTTTCCCTTTGTTTTTCAATTCGTAGACAAATAGACAAACTAATTTTGAGCACAAGACTCTTTGAAAACAAAACAAGCTATTTTTGAAAACAAAGCTCTTTATTGGCTATTTTTGAAAACAAAACTTGTGTTTCTTTTTATTGGCGAACAAACTCTTTTCCCTTTTCTTTTTTTCTATATTTATTTTTCTATTTTTTTTTTTAAAAACATGGGAAGAGTTTCGAGATATTTTCAAGCATTGAATTTTCTTTAGAACCCGGTTTACTTCTTTCCTACATCACTCTTAGTTTTTTCTCTCTCTTTTTCCCTATTTTTCTTGTTTTTCTTTGATTTTTTCTTACTCTTTTTCTTATTTAGCCGGTTAGCATGCAAGACGAAACAAATGAATGTTCACATAGAACATTGGATGCATCATCATGGTCTGTTATTTTGGGTACACCTTTCCTAGACGGACCCAACCCCAGTGTTGAGTCCCCTGAGTCAAAATGCACGTGATGCAAATAAGCGCTCCTACTAGGGATCCGGCATGACGTTGTGTTTTTATAAGTTTAAATCCTAGGGTTTTGATCTAGACTTGAGGTACCTGAGCGGACAACTGGGGCCGAGGTGGGGGCGAGGTACCGGGAGCACTAAAGTCTACCCGGCCTTGTCACTTGCCCAGCCTCGCTCTATTTGGTATAATTTCTACAGGAAAAGCAAGCTATGCGAACGTATGCACCATTTTCAGAAGATTCAGAGGGGTGGCGTAAGGAGACAATTATATACAATTCAACAAAATTAAAGCGGTAAATAGATGGAATTTAGCACAAAGGTTCACAAAATACAAGAATATCAACAATAAATAGGCCAAATAAAAAATCATAAAACAAACACGAGTTCTTGAATCCCGAACTACAGATTCAGGGTTCTTTCCCCAGTAGAGTCGCCAGAGCTGTCACACCTCCTTTTTCATTACTACACCCCGGAAAGGGTATAAGCTTTTCCAATTAAGTGACAATCTAAACGAGATTAATTATTAAATATTAAAATCGACACTTGGGATAATTTATGGTGTCCCAAGTCACCGGTCTAAAATTCCGAATCGAGGAAAGAATGACTCCGTTATTATAGTCTGCGAATCAGAAATTCGGCTAAGGAATTCTGTTAACCCGTGAGAAGGTGTTAGGCACTCCCGATTTCTGTGGTTCTAGCAGGATCGCTTTGATAATACTTGGCTAATAAAATTGTTTAATTACTGATTGTAGCCTATGTGCATTTACCTCTTTCATCGTTTTTAATTAAAAAATTATCTTGAAACGAGCTACGCATACGTATACCGCATGTTTGGGACATCAAAAATCATGTCACGCGAACATGTCCACAATTAATAATGCTTTATTATTATTAAGAAAATTTGAGTCAAAGTTGCACGAACGCATACTCTGGTTTTGTAATTATGTTACGCGAACTTATACATAATCACGATAGTATTTTAAAATGGCCCTAAAAGATATTCTACGAAATATTATATTTTACCTAAACTACGAAATTACTAAAAGGCCATATGTGATTTTAACGAACTTATGTGAGTTAAAAATAATTACAATTGGCATCCTATTTTATTGTTGAGAAAAGATTTGATTAAAGTTGCGCGAACACATACTCCGAATTAGTTTTAGAATTATGATCATATTATGCGGACGTATGTGCAACCACAATTATATTTTTAAACGGCATAAAGGCTTGCTACGAAGATTTGTTGTATATTGTATACATATCATGAATTTAAGACGAGTCAGGTGAAAAGTACCTTTGGGTCGCCCATTACAATTAATTAAACCCATGTGACAACTGGGCTTCATACGAAACCTAGCATGGCAGTCCAATTATAAAGACCCAGTTGCGTCTCAAATCAACCCAGTTAATTGGGCCTTCTTAATGTAATTAGCAACATACTAATATGAGCAAAGATTAAAGCATATTGCAGGAGGGAGATCAATTTAGTTACATATATAACACAAATCATTTGTACCACACAACCTTAAGCAATGGACATTTGCCTTAAACCCCATAAATCTAAATACAGCTACTTGAACTAACACAAAAGAAAAAACTCACAAGCTTGCACAGTTGATTTTACCCATACAATTACGCCACAGGTTTATAACTTGAGACTAATCAAAAGACTATAGCCAGCATAAAGGAGATAAAATAAATAGAGCTACACATTTTATGCTCATATAAGTCCGAACAGTCAAGTCATAATACTACTTACAATATATTACTACATCAGTCCATGTATAGAACAAATGCAAAAGAATTAAACTAGGCTAACAGTTATGCAAGTACAGAAGGATTAAATGAACAAATGTATTAATTCTATTCAGGTGAACCAATCTTCACATTCATCCATTTTGTACACTGTAAGATGAGACGAATACCTGGATGATAAGCAAAGGAAACCAAATATTAACTCGAAGTTATGGGTGAAGCAGCAGAAGTATGTAAACAGCAGCCAAATTCGCTCACAGCTTCAAATGCAAATCATTTTCAATTCCAGAACTTGAGATTAAAAACGGCAAAAATCAAACACAAACTGAAACTACAACACCTTAAACCAATTTACAATTCCCAATTCAAACTACTTTCAACAATTGATTCAAAACTTGTTTCCCAAGATAGAACAAATCAAAGAATATTGGAGCAAAATGCAATGGACAGTAGGATTTTTTCCAATATCTTAGATTTTCAAAGCTTATGTGATACCCAGTAAGTAGCTACTTTTCCTATATTTTCTAGCCTAAAACTATGTGTGTGTTCTCAGCCCCCAAAACCTTAGTCTACATTTTTTGAATATCCCAAGAGCTGCCTTTCAGGGCAAGTAAACATGCCTTTATAGGCAAGGCAAGTAGGGCAACCTTAGGTCCTAGTTTTTTGCAATTAAAACCTTTTCGAATTTTGTTTTAGCTTCCCTACCCTTCATGCAAATTCAGAATTATTAACCAGTCCCCAATACCCCTTTCTTGGAAGCTTCCTTGTCTGTTACTAAAAGATTTCTCAATTACAAATTCCAAATTGCCCACTTAAACCTTCAGTATTTACCCATATATGCCAGGTGGAACATGGTCCAATTGACCTAAATTAATGGGTCTGAATAGACCCCAAACCAATTCCCTCTTGGGCTTTCTGATGTTCAGAACCCAATATTAAGAAATTCTCAAGTGCTAATTCATAAAGTCTTAAAGAATCGCGGAATTTGGGTTCTAATAGGAACCAGGATCAAAAGCATTCAAACTAAAATTGTCAAACAAGTACTAATTAATCATGCATGAACGAGATAATTGCGGGAGACCTAAAACGAGAATGATTTGAAAAAAACGACCCTATGCATTACATGAACAAAACAAAACTAATACAAAAAGGATTAAACTGTCAACCTGGACATGCAAAAGTAAAAAGAAGAAGAAGCTAAAAGGAAAGAAGTAATCAAGAATTTCTGAACACACCTGAAGGAATCGACCTCTCGAGCATCCATGTAATGGGTTGAATTTGGACTTTTAACCTCGTGTTCTTAATGAAAAACACATGGCTAAAGAACTCTTCTCGACTGGATATTCAACATTTTAGGGCTTAGGCTTTGATTCCAGATTTGAGGAGTTTGGGTGGGGTTTGAGGGAAACTATATAGATTTTGATGATGAGTTGGTGACGGGATCATGGGGTGTTAATATGGTGGTGTTTGGTGGTGGCGTCGCCGTGGGCTGCAGAGGCGGCGTCCACAAAGTTGAAGATTCGACAAGATTTGGTGGAATTCGAGGGATGTAACTCATATATTTGGAATGAGAAGGGTGAGGGGATTTCATGGTGTAAATTTGGAGTCATTTGGTGGTCGGCCGCCGCCATGAGGTGATTTCCGGCGGCGGTTTAGGGTGGGAGAAGGCGGTCAGAGGATTGGTCTCTGAAGAGACGAGAGGATAAGGGTAAGGGGGTCTCACGGGGTAAGGTAGTGTTGGGACATATTAATATTATGGATGGGAGGCTTCCTTACTGTTAGATCTTGTAACCTCGACGGTGCAGATTTAACAGGCCAAAACGACATCGTTTTCGGATATTGTGTTGGTTGGACCGGGTTGGGGGTCGGGTTTGGGCCAATTGGGGCGGGTATTTTGGGTTTCAAGGGAAAACTAGGCCGACAAAATTAAAGCGATTTAGCCCAAAAATCTGAAGTTCCATTTCTTATTTATTTTCCTTCATTCTAATTTTCCTTTTCAAAAATCTTTTGATTCCTTTTTTTGTATGATTTTATTTTTTTCTTTTAATTGATGTAGGACCAAAATTAAATCCTAAAATTCGGTTAACCTATCAAACCCACTAATTAAATCTAAAATATTTATCATAATTAATTGAGAAAGCAGACTAAAAAACTACACAAAAATTTAAGAGTGCACACTAAGCTATTCTTTTTGTCATTTTTTTAATTAATTTTAAAGTGTATAATTAAATCCTAAATGCAAATGCCACATATTTTTTGTATTTTTCAATAATTAAGATAAAATAAATATACACAAATAAATGCAAACAAACAGACGATTATGGAATTAAATTCTAAAAATCCCACAAACAGGTAAAAAATCCTAATTTTATGAATCTATAGGAGTAATTTAAGCTAGGAAAAAATTACATGCTCATACAACTCCATAATACGTCGGCCTTAGATACATGCCATAAAGGCCATTCCCTCCAGCTTCTATCAAGTCATCAAATTTCCCACCCTTTTGGGGGTATACAACATCCGAGGAGAACAACGCACTTCTGAGAATGCTATCACATCACCTAAGATTGTAGATACACCCAACAAATGAAGGGCCAAGCCAAAGAAGCATAGCAATCAACAGGGTCGTGGTTGAGAAATTATGAAAGGAAGGACGTGATCAACGACCTAGAAATCATAGAAGCCATGGGATCAACCGTAGAGACCTCTACCCCGTCCAACTTGATGATAACGACCACAGCAAGAAAGCATACATCGGCTACAAGCTTCAGGAACTAGGTAAATTTGATCATTTATCAACTAATAATGCTAACTTGTTTGCCTTTTGCCATACAGACATACCAGGTATTCTAAAGGAGATAACGACACACAAGCTGAACATTGATCCATTTTACCCCCCCCCCCCCCCCGAGGTAAGACAAATTAGGCATAAGTTCAATTATTCAATAAACGATGTAGTTCATGAGGAGGTTGAAAAGTTGCTGAAAAATGGCTCCATCAGGGAGTCAAAATACCACCAATGGGTCGCCAACGTGGTCAGGATAAAAAAAAAAAGCATGAAAGACGGATGTGAGTGGACTTCACATATTTGAACAAAGCCTTCCCAAAAGATTCATTTCCATTATCCCATATCAACTAGATCATTGACACAACAGCTGGGCACGAGCTGCTAAGCTTCCTAGACGCATACTCGTGCAATAACTAGATCCCGATGGAGGAGGAAGACCAGGAGAAGACCACCTTCATCACCCACCGAGAAACGTATTGCTACGGGGTGATGCCTTCCGAACTGAAAAATGCACGTATCAAAGTTTGGTGACAAAGATTTTCAAAGACCAACTGGGAAAAACCATGGAGGTCTAAATAGAAGATATGTTGTTCAAGTCCAAAATGAAAAATTATCACATCAATTAACTGAAGGATGCCTTCGACATACTCGGGCGATACAGAATCAAATTGAATCTTGAAAAGTGCATATTCGGTGTGACCTCAAGGAAACTCCTGTGCTTGCAAGTATCACAATGAGGCATCGTGGCCAACCCCGACCAAATCAAAGCTATAGAGGGGATGCCAGAGAATATAACAAACAAAAACAGGTTCAAAAATTGATCGGCCGTATAGCCACCTTGTCCAGATTTATCTCGGGGTCTTCCAATGGGTACCACAAACTCTTTGGCACTCTCAAGAAAGATACAGCCTCCAATGGACCTTTGAGTGCGTCGACGCCCTAAAAGAGCTAAAGACCTACCTATTATCTCCCGCACGGCTCTCCAAAGTCGAACTTGGAGAACGTCTCCTCGTCTACCAGGTGATATCCAAAGTGGCAGTGAGTGCAATCTTGGTCCAAGAAAATAAAGATACGCATTCTCCCATCTATTACATTGGCAAAAACTTTGTTTACGCGGAGATGAGGTACACCCACCTCAAAAATTGGCGTTGACCTTTGTCGTATCTTCACGAAGGCATAGACCCTACTTCTAATGCCATCCCATCTTGGTAATCACGACTTTTCCCTTAAGAAGAATTTTACATAAGCTCGAGCTATCGGGAAGAGTGGCCAAATTGGTCATAGAATTAAGCGAACATGATATCACATATCAATGGCAAACGACGATAAAGTCGCAAGTACTTTCCAACTTCGTCGCTGACTTCAGAGAAAAAATAATGTCTGGAGTTGAAAAAGAAGCACCAACACCAACTCTCAAATACAGGATCTATAGATTTTGTATACTGATGACGCCTATATTGTACCAGGGTTCGGACTAGGACTCATACTCCCCAACAGGCAAAGTAATTTTCCAGCCCGTAAGGTGCCTAGACATGACTAAAAATGAGGCCGAGTATGAGGTTATGATTGCAGGGTTAAGGCTGGCACTCAAATATGGAGAGACGCGAGTCATCCTACGTTAAAACTCTCTACTCGTCGCGTCATAGGGACTTTCCAGATCATGGAGCAAAGGTTACAAAAATACCAGGCCGATATCTGCAAGCTGTTACCCAAATTTGATGAATGCCAGCTTGACCATATCCCCGTAGAACAAAATATAGAAGCAGACGGCCACGTCAAATTAGCGGCACCATTAAAAGTATAATTGAAGAAGGAAATACAGTCACCTTCCTCTATTCATATATCAACCATATCGAGGTAAGGACTATAAACATAACTTGGGACTGGCACAACCATACTGTTATATACTTGTAGGAGGATGTGCTCCCAGATGATAAAAAAGAAGCCAGAAGCTTCAAATACAAGCAGCCAGGTACAACATCATAGATAATGACCTATTCAAAATGGTGTATGGCGTACCCCTAGCCAAATGTTTAGGCCCAAACCAAACGCATCACATTCTAGAAGAAGTCCACGAAGTCCATTTAGAGCTCATTGTGGCAATCGGGCTCTGGTCAGATGTCTTAGACAGACAGGCTATTATTGTCCCACCATAAAAAAAAGATGTCGTTTACTTCATGATAAAATGTGAGCAATGCCAAAAAGACACCCCTATGACCCACCAAGCTGGCAAGCACCTCCAGTCAATAACCTGACCTTTACCTTTCATCAAGTAAGGGGTGGACATCAGCGGTCCCCTCCTAGCAGGGTGAGGTAATGTATAATTTCTTTTGATTTTAACTGACTATTTTTCTTAGTTGGTAGAAGTAAGAGCATCCGCCCAAATGTGCGAGCAAGAAGTAATCTCCTTCATATGGAAGAACATTGTGTGCCGTTTTGGCCTTCCCAAAGAATTCTGTTGTGACAATAGACCCCAATTCACCAGGAAAAAGATCACTGAGTTCTTCAAAAAATGGAGTATCAAAAGAATACTCTCCGTACCATCCTGCAGGCAATGGGCAAGCGGAGTCCGCCAATAAATCAATATTGAACATCATGAAGAAAAAGCTCGAGAAAGACAAGGGACTACGGCCAGAACTACAAGTTGTTCAATCCTATTCCTAGGTAGAATCTATACCTCAAGGTCTTGTTAATTAATCTTTTCCAACCCCAAATTATCTTTTCCAAAATTAATTCGGAGTTAATGGGCGAGTCCTAGGGTTAGCTAATCCCTTTGGAAGCATTAAAGAATAAAAATAATTAAAGAAACAATAACTCAGTTCATAAAAGGATAAAAAAATGTTCAATACATAAGCAAAACAAGGTATTTAATCCACACTTTAAACATGAATGTTCCCATAAAAAAGATTCAAGTGTTGAGTAAAATACTAGACACTTAGATATACAATACAAAATAAGAAAATGAAGAAATAAACATAACTGGGTAAGAAATCCTTAACCACAAGCTTCGAATCTTCAAGACCAAAGTGTGTGTGCAAAACCCTAGCTTCCACCTTGTCCTCTTTAAGTCTTAGAACTGAAAAAATATGACAAAAATGTCCAAATATTCTGCTAGGTCGAGTATTTGTCGGTTTGGAAATGAGAACATGTGAAGTACCTAAACTGTACAAGTTTGATGCCCGACATCCGCACTTGCGAAAGAATCATCGCAGGTGCAGCTCCGTAGATGTGGAGATCCCATCACATAAGCTAATTAAACTCTGTCACCACAGATGCGATTCATTAGGTGCAGATGCGCCACCATAGAAGCGCTAATCTAACAGCATATATGTTTTCTTCCAAGCTCAGACTCCACCGCAGAAGTGGGTCTTCTCATGCAGAAACAAGGTCACTTCTGCGACCATTCCTCCGCAGATGCGGAATCACAGGGGCGTTTTGCATTATTTTTACCCTTTTTTGCTCAATTCCACTCCAATTGAATTAAAATCACTTCATGGCATCATTTACCTGAAAATCTAATACTACACACCATAAACAACCTCATAATATAGTAAAAGGAAATAAAAGCTAAATAATGAGTGGTAAAATCACCACTCATTCACACCACCAACTTAAAGCTTTTGCTTGTCCTCAAGCAAATCAAAACCATTATTTCAATGAGGATTTACCATCTAAGACACAAATGGTATTGCTATTATTTACAAATCACATTCTCCAATTAAGCATCATAATTATGTATTTGGTTGGTGCTAATAATTAGGCTCAAGCATGTGCATCATGCCCGAATAACTCCCTCATTTAAAAATAACTTCAAGAATGTGCAAAGGAGTTTCAAAATAATCAAGTGACAAGAATAAGCCTCAAGAAGTAACTTAAAAGCACTAGTCCACTAGATATGCTCAATTTACTCAATTTCACCAATCCTTCCTAATTTATGTGCTCTGGGAAGAAAGAAAGTCCCAAAATCACTATATTTACAATACAACATAAGGGACAAATTTACAATGACACTCACTCTCACAAGTAATTTCAACTGTTATAACATCTCATACCATAAGCTTGCCCTTATTTTAATTCATCCCCTATTTAAGAGCATTCGGTTGGAGGTCCCATAAGGACTTTTTAAGCTTGTAATATAGGTTTAGGGGAAGGTCAGATAAATATTTGGATACAAGTGACTTCACCCTCCTTGAACACTACTCACATTTGTCTTTCTTTTTGCATTTTGTTTCTTTTCAAACCACATAGCCTCATTAGCATCTAGTCACCAACATAGAACCACCTTAACGACCTCTCTAATTTTCTTCAAGTCTCCATAATTTATAAACACACATATATTTCTTTTTTCTTTGTTTTTCTATACATATTTTTCCTTTGGAGCTTGAATAATTAAATATGAAAACTTTGTGGTATATGTTCCTACACTCAATGTACAACCTCACCAATTTCCACTTTGAAACCACACCCCTAACTTAGGCTTTTTGCCTCATTCTCAATTCTCAAGGAGGGACAGGTTCAAAAGAGGAAATTATTTTACAAAAGAGAAAAGGTTTGTAATAAGGGGTCCAAAGAAAAGGTTAAAGGCTCAAATATAGTACTAGTGATATTATTTATGCAATGGTAGGCTTGAAAGGCTAAAGAGGTTTTGTAAATAACACAAAGAATGCCTTAGATCATCTCTCCAACCAAACATACTATCATTAGCGTTGAAAAACTAACCGGGAAAGTTCTAGATGATAGAAGTAAACACAAGATTTATTTGTACAAATAATAACACACATGGCACATGAATTAATCAAGATGGATTAATTTTATTTTCTAATAAGAGCATCTAGATCAATATTATTCAAACTAGTAGGCAAAGAATCACTAAAAGAGCCAAAATTGTATCACAAGAATTATTTTTCACCATGCAACTTACTTGTTTTAGTTCAAAACCAAAATTCAGAGGGATATTCTTAATTCACATTTCTCATACAAGAGACTAATTTTATTAGTACTAAGTAATCCAAAAGTATCCTCCTAGCAAACAAGACTAATTCCCTTAAGAAAGTTGTCACGCCATTTATCACAGGGAAAAGTCTCCAGGTTCACTTCAAAAATGTTCCTTGGGAAAGAACCGTAGCATGAATAAAACCCAAGAAAATAAACTAAAAGAATTAAACCACTAAAAAGGATACTAACATAATAGCGACTAATACAAATAACAACAAACTACTAAAGAAAATAAATAATGAAAGAAAGCTAAAAATAGACTAATCATAACAACCTCAGCAAGAGCACCCACTATAGAAAATAGCCCAGCAAGGTCACACAATATCCAAAATTAATAAGCCTGCCAAGGGCACACAATATCCATAATAACAAAATAATCCCGGCAAGGGCACAATATCATAATATGAATACAGTATACTCCTAAAGCCACCCCCAACTAAAAGCATTGCAGTGTCCTCACTGCACAATATCAAATATAAAGCACAAACAATTTGACGGTCTCCCTGTGGTCTGCATCAAACTAGTAGACTATGGGAGGAAGGTTGATCAATGATGACCAAACTCATAGCCTCATCATCGTCAATCTCATCATTATCACCAGTCTCTGACATGAAAGAGTACTCCTCACTATCATCCTTATTTTTCAATGATATCTTCTTACCTGGGTTTCCCCATTTGAAGATGGCCTTTATGCCTCTCCACATTTTTATCATGAACTTGCTCTTATTAGTGTTCTTCCTTCTCCTTCTTGAAGTCTGACCGGATATCTGCATGTGCCTTGTCCAAGTGGTCGTAGGCTTCCTCAACTCCGGTCACTGATGCTGCCATCTTCTCTTGAGACTCTTTATGACTCTTCTGCGCATCTAAGTAACTCATCATTTTTTCACTATAGAAGTACGAGGGACCAGGTTGGGAAGATGAAGGTCCACACGGAAGCTATGACACTAACTCCCGGATGGATGCAAGCTCGGAGTTTAGCACCCCAAATGGTCCCTCAAGTGCAGCTACCTATGATGAAGAATCTGGATCGGTAATAGAAGTGGTTACCTTTCTTTTCTTGCTTTTGACCGCACTACCCTCTCCTGTCACTCTTAGTAGGTGAAAAGGTTTATCAGCTGGTAACCGTCTATTGGCGCTATGCACCTCAACCTCTGGTCTCGTACATATATGTGTGATCAATGAATGGAACATCAGCCCTACGTCCTTGTCCTGCAAATACTCCCTCAGCTCCAGCAGGATATAGTAACTGACATTCACATGAATGCTATCCAGGATGCAAGTAATGATCAATGCCCTGGTGTAGGAGACATTTGAGACGTTTCTTCAAGGAAACACCCTGTTATATAGGATGTACATCCATATTTTTGCTTTATCCGCGAAGTCAATTAACCTTAAATGTTTTCTCTGGCTTCCCTATTTGGCTCTCATGCTTGGAGGGTAGAGTTTGGAGACAAGCCATTCCCCATTGCGAACTGATCCATTGGATATTTGTTAATCCCAAGAGTGTCATTTATATGTTCTATCCCAAACTTTACCAATTTTCCTCTAATAATGAGTTGTGGGTTGGAAAAGTATGTGCGCTTAAGGTTGGCATAGAATTCACATACCCACTCCTCATTAGCTTTGAATAAAGTGGGAATGAAGAATGACCATCCGGGGGTATGGAGATGGGCATAGAAATCTGGGAGCTTCTCGGCCAATTTTTCCTCGTTGATACCTTTTTCAAGAATTATCTTTTTGTTGACTAGGTTGTCATAATATTTGTGTTAACATTCAACCGACGTGAAGTGAAATTCAAACGGTTCCTTAACCTCATCCTCAATTTCATGTTGTTGTGGGACATTTTTGCTCATGTTTGGATCCATTTTAGCTCAAAGTGCCTTCATAAAATCAAAGCAAAGTCAGTTGGACAATAGTATCATGTTAAGAAATTTAAAACACTGCAATTAGGCCAACGAATCAACTTGAACAGGCTTAGGAAGGTCCTATTGCAAAGCCACTAGAATTGGCAGTTCTGCGCAGTTTTCGCATTTGCGGAACAGTAACTGCAGGACCGGTTCCTCATATGTGGAATTTCCACCGCATCTGCGCTTTTGCTCAGATTGTCCAAAATTGCACCTGCGGAAAAATCATCGCAGGTGTGATACCGTATTTGCAGTTCTAGATCAAGGGTTCAGACCTAGCTTTTTTTTCTAAATTTTTCAGTTCTTAAACCATAGTTTGGCACCTAATTTATACTAAAGACTTCTAAATTAGTGCACTATATGAAGTTATGGTTCTATTGAGATCGATTTTGTGGTACTTAACAAGAAACTTTTTTTAATCATTTTTTCGAACACCTTACAAGCAGTTAAAAAAAGCATCTGCTTCACATAATTTGGGTACTCAGACTTCCCATAAATTTGTTTTATGATACACACCACATACAAATGCATTCTCAACCAATTTTCCTCACCTTATTTACACACATATCAGAGGAAAATGGGGAATTAGGGGACAAAACCATAGCAGGCCTAAGAAAAGAAGGAGAAAAAATAAGATAAAGGGAGAGAGAAGTAGATAAGAACTAAGAGAAAATACCTGAGTCTCCTGTGAATGCAGTAGAATTCACAAGAAACGGAGGTTTTGGAGTATGTTAAAGGTGGGGTTGTTTAGGGTTGGGGGAGAAAATGCAGAATATACCTGTGAGGGAATGAGACGTCTATTTTTATAAAAACTTGCTCGATTTCCACATTTGCGGTAATTTACCAGATCTGCGATACCGCTTATGCGGCCAGAGGACACACTTCTACAGAAACATCCGCTTCTGTGATGTCAAACTTCTTCTGCGTGATCACATCTGCGGCCTAAAATTCGCAGATGCGGTTACACCAAAAGGTTGTTGCACAGATATTCAGCCATTATTTTTGTGCACTCCAACATCCCGAACTCCTAAATTCAACTCCAAAAAATTTGAAACTTGGCATATTAGTCAAAATAATAGACTAAGCTATTCTAAAAAAAAATTTCAAAAACGACCAAAAATTTTGAAAACGATGGGTTGCCTCCCAACAAGCGCCGTATTTAACGTCATGGCAACAATGCAAGTCAACTTTATCACTTTTCTCACCATTTGGATGATATGAACTGGGCACCTCGCTTGGAATCAAGCTTGTGACCACGAGCGATGAGGGGTGGTAAGTATATGACTAAGCCAAGCCTTAAATTCTTCATTTTGCACTTCTTGGCTCTCATGTGAGGAATGTCATTTTGATTTCTTGTTCCCTCAAATTGTAGGATGTATGGTATGAGTTTTTTCTCCTCGCAGTTCTTCATTGATTCATGTGATTTAACTTCCATTTCACCACACAATTCCAATGTTGAAAAATGCTTGGAATGTGACATCAAACCTCCAACTTGCAATTTTTCTCGGATTTTGACATCATTTTTTTCCCTCGGACTAGAGTGAATCTCAACCAAATTTTCATTTATACTGGTTGACTCTAATTTCATATTTTTCTTTGCATCACTAACACTCATGGAGTCGGTTGGCGGATGTACAATTTTTTATTCCTCGAAGTAAAGCTTACTTTCTTCCTTTGAATTAGAATCTTCTTGGCTTCCTTCCACACTCCCAAGTTGGTGGGCAAAGTGAGCCTCAACCAATATTTTCATTTGATGTTCCAAACTGCAGATATATTCATCATTGTAAGTCAAGCCTTGTTTCAATTCCTCGAATGCAAAATTGTGCTTCTCCTCATTTTCAAGAATGGTCTCCAACATGAGTATCATCTTCTCATTTGAGCATTTGAGAGTTCTTCTTGGTTTTGATCAAGTGCCAAGGAAGGATTTTTGGATTCTACATCTGAGAAAAATTCTTGGATATCATTAACTTCCGAGGATTTTTCGACCTCTAAAGCTTCAAGCATCTATCCCATTTGTGAGTGCAACCTTTCAAGATGTCAAGTTATTTTGGAGACTATTTTTCAAAAGCTCATCTAAGGCACTTTGTTCTTTGTTTCCTCCTTCAAGTAAGCACTCTATCATGAGCTTGAACTCTCCATTTGGACCATGCTCAACTTCTTCTACTTCCATAGACCTATAATTTTCATCACAAAAAGTAGAATCATCATAGCAGGGGCTTGGGAAAGGGAAGAAAAAATAAGCACAATCATCCCAATGACCATTTTGAAAACCATACTTATCACAAATAATTCATTTATGGGTTTGAAATTGTGCGCACAATCTAACCTTGGGAGAATTTAAATAATTTTTCCGCGAGTGTGGTCCTCCACAATAAGGACAAGGGTCAATGAACAACTACCGTCCGACCAATTTGCAGTATATGATGTCGTTTTTCAAAATAAGAAAATAAAAAAGAAATAAACAAGCTAAATAGACCAAGGTACGAAAATTTAATTACAAAAACATTCACAAGTTTGGACCAAAGCACTTACGCTTATTTCTCAAACAACCTAAATTAGGCCAAATTGTTCTCCGGCGGCGGAGCCAATTTTGATGACGTTCAAATTCACTACTAAAAATATAATTTACCCAACTATAAGTCAGAATCGAATCCCACAGAGAATAATATATAGGCGATTAGAAATGTAAGAGAATTATCACTTATCGCGCAATTCCAAACACTTAGATTTTTGGTTTAGAATATGTTTTATATCTAAACGCGAAAATGTAAACTAACCTAGAAAGAAAGTAAATGATCAATGACTATAAGGATGAATGCTTCGGGAATTACACTCAAGTAACGATCTAATGTATTTCATGATTTTAAAATATGAGTGAGCTTATGTTAATTAGCCATGGATAATAATTCTTAATTAGCTTCTTTCGAAGACAAACAATACTTCTTAATTGGATACTCCCTATAACATTTAAGATATTAAGCACACCCAGAATGGCTACAAGTAGTTCAATCCTATCCCTTGGTAGAATCTATAAAATGAGGGTTAACGCTTCAAGTACTTGTTAATTAATCTTTTCTAAACCCAAATTATCTTTTTCAAAATTGATTCAGAGTTAATGGGCGAGTCCTAGGGTTAGCTAATCCCTTTGCAAAACATTAAAGAGCAAGAATAATTAAAGAAATAATAACTCACTTCATAAAAGTGTAAAAATCATTCAACACATAAGCACAAAAAATTATTTAATCCACACTTTAAACATGAATATTCCGATAAATAAGATTCAAGTGTTGAATATACTACACACTTAGATATATAATACAAAGCAAATAAATGAAGAAATCCTTAATTACAAGCTTCAATTCTTCAAGACCAAATTATATGTGCAAAACCATAGCATCCACATTGTTCTCTCTAAGTCTTAGAACTGAAAAATATGCCAAAAATTTCCAAAGATTCTGCTAGGTCGAGTATTTGTGGGTTTGGAAATGAGTATGTGAAATGCCTAAATTGTCTAGGTCTGATACCCGACATTTGCACCTATGGAAGAATCATCGCAGGTGCGGCTCCGCAGATGCAGAGATCTCATCGCAAAAGCAAAATGCCAATTAAACTCTGTCACCGCAGATGCGGTTCATCAGGTGCAGATGCGCCACCGCAGAAGCAATAATCTAATCGCAAATGTGATTTCTTCTAAGCTCAGACTCCACCGCAAAAGCGGGTCTTCTCACGTAGAAGCGGGGTTGCTTCTGCGACCATCCTTCCGCAGATGCAGAATCATAAGGAGTTTTTGCATTATTTTCACCCTTTTTTACTCAATTCCATTCCAATTAAATTTAAATCACTTCATGGCATCATTTACCTGAAAATCTAACAATACACACCATAAATGACCTCATATTACAGTTAAAAGACATAAAAGTAAAAAAAAAAAAGACTAGAATGTCTCAAATAAATAGAAAGAGAGATAAGGTGAAAGGCAATAATGGTTAATTCTGATAAGAACTCTCTTGAAAAGTTGACTTTCTAGATAGATACAAATAGCACCTTTCTAAATAGATTCGTTTTTTTTCATATCAGATCCGAGAAAGTCTCCAATATTCTCATAGTTATTTGTCATACATCATTATCAGAAGGAAGAATCATCTACCTCATTCAGTATTGGGCGAATCATTCTCCTTATTTACATTTAGTGCCATTTATTATTATTTAATGCTTGTTATTCTCACCCCATTAGTGACCTTGAACAATTAATATATATTGCATTAGATCTATTCCGACGCTATCCTGCCTAGCCCCCGTAGGCCAATTTTGGATGTGATGTTATTATATTTAACTATGATAAACCCTTTATATTTTTAATCAATTAGTTTAATCAAAGGTTCATATTTTTTTGTCTAAACAAAATACCTCAAGTTATTGTTAATAATTCAAACCAAACAAGATATAAAATGAATGATGGTAGTTACAGAAGTTTGCAATATTTTAATTTGTAGCAGACCAGATGTAACATGGCGCACTAGGTTTACTAAGGGAATATATAGGTAAAAGTTATATGGGGCGTTCTATTTGGTCGCCCCCATTTAACTTATACTCATTGTTTAAAAAAAATTTAACATATACTTACTTTTTAAACAATTTCAGCCCCATTTCTCCTCCTCATTCTCCTCCTCCTCCTCCTTCTTGTTCTTCTTCTTCTTCTTCTTCTTCTTCTTATTCTTCTTTCTTCTATTGTTGTTGATACTACTATGAAACTTCAGTTCTTGTGATAATTGTCATAAGTATGTTTATCGGATTATTTAAAAGCAAATTATAAATAATTACGTGAGTTAATAGATAATAATTTATTTATATTTTCATGCACATGAAGTTTAAGGTCACACTTAGTAAATTCTTTTCATGATAATTCTGTTCTTTTCATGTTTATTGTTTTCAAAATTTATGATTTAAATACTATTGATAATCTGATTATTTATCTAGTATGTTATAAAACTTTTTCAAATACTTCAGCTTATATAGTGCTGGAGTTTTTACAAATGAACTAAATAACTTTAGCATCTTCTACTGATGTTATTGAAAAAACTTTATGACAAAACTAATGAATCTGGGACAAAAAGCTTCAGCTTATTTAGTGCTGAAGTTTTTATAAATGAACTAAATAACTTCAGCATCTATGCTGAAGTTTTTGAAAAAGCTTTACGATAATATTATTAAATCCAGGATGAAAACTTCAGCTTATCAAATGCTGAAGTTTTTATAAATGAATTAAATAACTTCGGCATCTTCTGTTGAAGTTTTTGAAAAAGTTTAATGACAAAACTAATGAATGCATGACAAAAAAAACTTCAGTTTATTTAGTGCAATTACAAACAAAAACTTCAGCAAATAGAGAACAAAACTTCAGCTAGTATGCCTAAGTTCAGCAAATATAAACAAAAATTTCAGCAAATAGAAAACAAAACTTCAACTACTATGCTTAAGTTCAGCAATTACAAACAAAAACTTCAATATACTTTGTTTAGCAATTTTTGCTACTTCAGGTCCGTCTACTAGAATGTTAAAATTTTGCATGATTGTTTTTGCTACTTAAGCCTTGTATACTAAAGTTATGCGAAAAAATGAATACGTTTATAAATTTTTTTGCAAAAAGAACACAAATTAAAACGTAACCCACTAAGCGTTTATAAATGCAAATGCTCCAATAAATAACTAGTAAAAAGCCCAGGACAACTAGAGACAGAGTGGAGCAAATCACTGGAGCTCACAAAATTGGTCTAGTCAAATTAAACATTGAATGTGTTTAGTATTTACTATGCATAAGTAAAACTAGATTTTTATTAGATAAACATGAAAGCATCAGAAGATAACCCCCCCACACACCCCTTCCTCTTCCTTTTTTGGGAGACTTGATAAGATCGAGCTGTAACAAGCCATTAAGGTTATCAGAGGTGCATTTAGTATTTCAAGTCTATGCAAACCTAATATAACGATATAAATGTTTACCTATATGTGAAGTTGGGTTATAGTTTGAATCTAAAGTATTACATACACATGCACTCGGTAACCTAATTAAAATATATTCAACTCTGACTATCACCAATTTGTCGTCACATATTTAGGTGATAGATGATCACATTAAGAAGAAATTGAGAAGAAAACGTTGAGCACTAGACTAAGCATTTTGATTTTTTTTTTCCATCCTTAAGTTGTTTCATTGTTTCGGCAACCATAAGGGGTTTTAGTTTGATATATATAAAGAAATAAGCATCCTATAAAAGAGTTGTAATGATTATATAATATTTGATTTATCTTTTTTATTCGTGTACAGTTAATTCTTGTACAAAGTAGTACAATTTTAGTAAAGTATAATTTTTTTTGTGGTAATTAGTTATTTATAGATATTATTTGTTATATTATAGATTGTAAATATGTTTTTTTTTGTTATTAGATGTATTTAAGCTATTGTATCCATGTAGCAAAAATAAGCGTGAATCAGAAAAGTCCAGCTAATCAGTTGTTGTATTAGAGTGTATTTGACTATATTCATGGTGTAAAACATGGGATTGTATTCGACTTTATTCACGGCGTGGAACAATGGATTACACTATTTTTAAAAAAAAGAGAATCAATTAACATAATAGACTCTTAATATAACTCAACAAACTCAATTATAACACACAAATTTTATATTTTCAGTTATAAAAAAGATTCTTAACCGAAAAATACATATAATATATCAGGATACATTGAAATACAATGAAAAAAAAGACAGTGAATACAATGAAATACATAGAACACAATGAGATACATTGAATTACAATTAAAAAAAATAATGAACACAATGAAATACATTAAAATACAGCGTAATACGTTGAAAATATATTGAAATATATTAACGGAAAATCAAGTTACTTAGCCGCATACTCCATCTTTTTGTTCAAGAAGAGAGACTTGATTTTTGGCGAATCTACCATCGAGCAAAAACCCTGAATCTCAATATTCTCACACATCAAAATTACAAATTTAACATCAAAATTACAAAAAGAAGAAATTGTTAAGATTTTTGTAGATGATTTTCCGATGACCCATCGAATCGTAAAACTCATCCTTTGGTTCTCATCTGGAATCTTCTTCATTGCATTCCTTTTGATTTTATCACACTACTGAATCTCCTCTGCCTTTCTACTTCTGCTCTTTCGTCATTCCTCCCCTCCCTCTTTCATTCCAAGCAAAGCCTTAATTTTCGATTTGGGTATTTTATCCGTCTCCAATAATATCGTTTGACATGGAAGATTTTGAGGGAAATATTCGCTTTAATAAGCAAACTTGTTATTTTTTACCAAGCTACTAGATGTGGGTGAGAATTTCTATAAAGTAATATACTAATTTTGATACAACTCTATACCACTATTATTATGGAATAGTAACTATTGCAGGTATAACAAAGAGAAGAATAAAATATCATCTTCAATTCTTATAGGCAAAAGCTTGCCATCCTTGGCGACTCAAGAGAGGAAGTACAAGAGTGAGAATATCACTATCTGAAATAAAATGGTGGGTCCATAAAGAAAAGTATTTTCTCTTTCTTTGCTCAGACCAAACAATGGAGTATGTTGCAAGTCATTTCTTTCTGGCTTCCCTTTCCTTTCCTTAGTTGCATAAAGTTTTTTTTGGTAATTAAAGTTTTTTCATTAGTCACTAATAAAGTTGCACTACAAAGTCACAGTCAAGCTTCAACTCGGCCGACTGTCTGACAGCTAACATAATAACTACAGTTACTGTCCTAATTGTCAAACATATACTATATTCTAAGGAGTTGTAATTGTTGCCTAATTCTAGGAGTGCCTCTAACATTACAGTTGTATACTATGCCTCTGAGTAGAGCAGTATTACATCGAAAAGTCTTGTTGAACACTCTCGCATTCCTTTCCAACCAGATAGTATATGCAACTTCAACTGTGACCATTTTAAAAATGGCTGCACGACTTGTTCGTCCCTTGGCTTTGGCAATCAACCATTGTACTTTCTGCTTCCAACTGATACTAGGTAGGTATTGTTCCTGTAGCCAATTCATTACTCTTCCCCATAGATCCAAGTGACTGGGCATTCTGTGAGCAGATGATCTCTTGTTTCAGGTTGGATTTGGCATAGAGTACATTGTTGATCAATTCCCAATCCCCAGCTATGTAGTCTATCCTTTGTTGGTAGTCTGTCCTGTAGGAATAGCCACAGGTTGAACACTGCTTTTGGTCTGGCTTGGTTTTGTATGATTAAGTTCTTCCATGGGACTGTTGGCACTTCTTGCAACTGCGACTGGTATAACTGTTTAATAGTGCATTTCTGATGTTTCCAGTTCTGGATCATTTGTAGAGTGTCTCTGGATTGGATGATCTTCTTAACTATCCAGCTAGCTTGGGTAGGGACTGGCATGGATTCTATTGGCCTATCTTTGATATAATACACTGTGATCCACCTTATCCACATCTTATCCTTCTTATGTGCTATGTCCCAGCAAGTCTTTGCAATGGTATCCTTGTTCCATAGTTTAAGGTTGGTTAGGTTCATTCCACATACTGACTTTGGAGTGCACATTTTATCCCAGGAGATGTATGCTTTCTTAGTTACAGTATTCATCCCGGACCAAATGAAACTCCTGCAAATGCTTTCAATCATTTTAAGAACTTTCACTGGGAAGATAAACAGCTGAGCCCAGTAAGCTTGAATTCCAAAGATGACAGATTGCACCAATTGAAGTCTCCCAGAGTATGACAATGTTCTAGCAGTCCAAGAGGTGATTTTAGCTGTGATTTTCTCCACTAATGGTTGCCATTGTAGTAGGGCAATTTTCTTGGTGCTCAGTGGTACTCCCAGGTACTTGAAAGGCAGTTGGCATTGTTCATATCCAAGATGGTCAAGGATGCTTCTGTACAGGTATTGATACTCCTCCAAAATAGACAGAGCTCTTGTTCAAGTTGGCATTGAGACCTGAGGTTGCAGAGAATTGGGAGAAGCAGTTGGATAATGCCTTGACAGATTGGAGGTCTCCCTTGGTAAACAGCAACAAGTCATCTGCAAAACACATATGTGTAATACCCAGTTTTTTACATCTGGGATGGAATTGATATGCTGGATCAGCTTGTAATACAGTACATGACCTGCTTAAATACTCCATGACCAAGGCAAATAGGAATGGGGAAATGGGGTCCCCTTGCCTCAATCCTCTGGCAGCAGCAAATGGGACAGTAGGCTCTCCATTAACTAAAACAGAGTAGCTCACTGTTGACATACACTCCATAATCCATTTGGTGAAAGTGCTAGGGAAACCAATCTGCTCCATGACTTGCTATAAGAACACCCATTCCACTGAATCATATTCTTTCTGGAAATATATCTTAATCATGCATCTGGGGAGACATGCTTCCTAGTATAGCTTTTAACAAGCTCATGAGCTAGGATGATGTTATCCTGAATTTTCCTACCCGGAATGAACCCTGCCTGAGCTTCATTGATGAGGCTGGGGATCACCTTCTGCAGCCTATTAGCCAGTACTTTGGAGATGAGTTTGTATAGGACAGTACAGCATGCAATAGGTCTATACTCTTTGACTGAAGTTGGTTTGGACAGTTTAGGGATGAGGGTGATAGTTGCACAATTGATTGGTCTGCACATCTTTGCTGAGTTGAAGAACTGCTTAATGGCAGTAGTGACTTGGTTACCAATGATGCTCTAGCTCTTTTTGAAGAAAACAACATTGTATCCATCTATTCCTGGTGCTTTGTCATCTCCAATAGCTTTGAGACTTTCTGTTATTTCTGTTTCAGTAACTGGAGCATACAGTTCCTGTCTTTGCTGTTGTGTCAATTTTGGGCCCTTGGACATGTACAATTAGTTGATAGCAGGTAGTTTTGGTTCAGCAGTGCCCATCAGTGCTTTGTAAAATCCCAGGATTTCTTCTTTAATTTTTGTTGGTGCAGTCAGCTTGGTTCCCTGGGCATTGGTAATTAGTTGCCTAGTTGCCTAAAGTTGAGTGCCCGACAAGCAAAGAAAACGTCTTCGAAAAAAAGCTGCCTTATTGCTTACACAATGTCGGGTAAGCCAGCAAATTTTCAATTTTGAACAAGTCATCCAAAGCAACTGGTCTGCAATTAAAGTCTTTGTAAGATTATTGTGGGCCAATGGGCCTAATAGTTTTATACTTCACTTTATTGGGCAGTTTTATGTTTGCTTCTTGCTTATATTTGGCTTTCAAAGGTACAGTCTAAGACTTTTTACAAAGCTTACAAGTAAAAATAAAGAAGAATGATATGAAAAAAAACATATGAAAGAACTTTCATGTATGGCTGAAGAGTTCGAATTTTTTTAATTAATATTTTGTCCTAACTCTTGGAGATAGATGAAAAGGTTGGAATATATGAGAGAGTAAGGTTAGAATATGACAGAGTGGGTGAAATTTTCCTCTTTCTTTCCTCTTCCTGCTTTCGGATTTGCCTGTTTAGCGAAAAGGAAACAGATTATGAACATTTGTGTCATACATTTTACCTATCATACTGTAAGATAAAGTCATGTACAAGTGATTTGATTATTGAGAATAGCATTTATGAAGCTATAAGATTGAAAAATTGCTGGTGTGAAAAACATAAATTTTAAGTATCCTCAATAATCTATTTACGTTACATAAATATGAATAAATTATGTGAAGTGAAAATCAGTACGTGACTTCTATTTATTTGTTGGATTCATATTACTACAAATCTACCACGTTGCTAAAAAGGAACTAAACATATATATGGTAGTTGATGAATTCACAACTACCTCCCATCTATAACGCTAGTCATTATGGACTATAATTGGAGCTGTAAAGCCTTGCAACCACTCTAACCGCACATAACCTCCGCCGCAATAAAGCTTTGACGTGACTAAATCGGATTCACATCAAATTAATTTATGAATATATAAAGCCATCAAGGGAATCGATCCTCCGATCCAATACCCTCCCTGGTGGTCGAGATTTAGAATTTATTCTTCTATTTTGACGATAAGACTTTTGGAATAATAAACAGCTGAAATGTGATTTCATTGAAGCGTTCCAATTATAACGGCGTATTGGACAATGTAAACAAGTACTTTGACATTTTATTTGTCAAACTTGTGAGAAAAATGCTTTCAAGAATCAAGTTAATGCGCCGTATTTTGTTTAATACGTCTCTCCAATGTCATACTCCTTCCTATTCAAAATAAATAATTTTTTTATTTTTTTTGTTGTTTAAAATAAATAATTTTTCCAAAGTTCAAGAGTAAGTTAATTATTTTTTTACTACATTGTTCTTAGAGTAAATAATATTAGAATATGCATTAAAATATTTATATGAGATAGTAAAGGTTAATATGAACAATTCTATTGCTAATTAATTCTAAAGGATGAATATTTTAATTTGTATAAAAATATCCAAAAAATTACTTATTAGATCGAAGGGAGTATCTTATTAGTAGCGCAAGATTTACACAAGTGTTCAAGTTTTATTCATGGTTACTGTTTATTAGAGTAATACATCGGGTTTTAACATATGATCTAATCTGTAATAAATTTACTGCTATTAAATTGTGTTTAATGTAAAATTAATTTTTATTTAAAGAAGTTAATTTACAATGAAGATATGAGATTGTTTAACGAGCAAACTAAGCCCAATATTATGTTTAGTTTCTCAGAAAGATCTACTCCTTTAGTTTAAAAAAGTTCAATTTGTAAAAAATAACTTTAAATTTTTTATTTTACCCTAAACTATATCTATTGTGAAAAGGATACAATATTTCAACAATTCAACTAGGATTAGTTCAACAAGATCTTACTGAACCTTTGTGTGAAAGGGGGTATCAATTTCTGTACAGTGCGTAGACTATAAAAGCAAAAAAAGTTGCAAATATCTTGTGCAACTTTTTTGTGTAAATTTTCATAATCTTCTGATTCTTCTAACTTTTTCGAGTCCAAAACTTAATCGATGATTAATTGGACACAAAGTATATTTTTAATGCTTAAAAAAAGTTATAAAAATAAATAATTTGTAGTACAATACTGTAAATTACTTTAACAAAAATTTTGCCGTTAAAGCAATTCGCAGTATAATACTGCGAACTATTTCAAATTTTTTTAATGTAATTTGCAGTATTATACTGCGATTTAGTGATTCGCAGTATAGTACTGCGAATGACATATTAATTGGGCCCACTAATAGTTTAACTGACATAACAATAATTCAAATACATAAAACGTAGTATTGTACTACGGATTCCTTTAAATAATTCTACACCCCAAGCTCGGACTTGCCTTATTTATAGGTGTTTCATTTTTATGAAAATTCATTCAATACTTAACTTCAAACATACGTGCATACCTCTCTCGTCTTCTTATCAATTATTTTTTTACAATGTCTAAAGTGCCAAAATAAGGATTTCACTATATTAGGGGGTGAGGTTGTGGTGGAGAATAACTCTGTGAGATATAGCTCGCCTCCACAGTGTCATGTTAAATAGCCGCTGACTATGGAGTATGCTACATTGGTATCGTTGTTACGTAAAAAAATGAGTGAGAGGAGGTGTTCGGTTAACCTTAAAATCACCGGTAGATTTTCGTATTCAGTGACTCCGGGGGGGTTTGCTTATTATTCTGAGTTTAACATCGAGGATGATGAAACTCTTAGAAATTTTTTGCGTATTCCTGATGAATACAGGAAATTTATTATAATAAAATTATTATAAATGTACGTCAAAGTGGAAGACGTTCCCAGTAATGAGGGCGTGCATAGCAGGGATAACCCCCAGTCTTTGGGTGGTTATTCTGGAGCAGTCGAACAGATTGTTGATGAAAGAGCTTGCCTTGATTTAAACTTGTCACCACAGGCGAATGAGCAGCCACAAAATAATTTTTCGACTTTATATAATCAACAGGAGGACTAGTGAACTTCAATTTTACTACGCTTTAGCGATGTTTATTTTATATTTTAATTGGATTTGTATTAACACTCATATTTTTTATAAGGGGTACCGTCCTGATATGAATTTTACAATTTATGACCCCGCTCCTAGTTGGAATATGCGTAGTTCTGGAGTATTTGACCACGATGGTCCATCCGGGAGTCATGACCAACAAAAAAATATCCATCATGAAACGTCAAGACAGTACGACTTGTAAGTAAAGTGATATAGCGTTATCTAAAATATTTTTCTGGAGGTTTGGGTAACTTATCTTTTGTTCTTTTGTGCAGTGAAAACGAGTTTCTTGAAGCTCCTGACCTCATACAGTTGCCCATAGATGATGTATTTACTCGTGATTTGGCAGATGCGTAGAGTTAGAAAGATGATAGTGATTATGACAACAATGCGGATGAGTCTGGAGATGACATACCCTTCCATGATAAGGGTGATGATGAGGAGGAGGAAGTGAATGTTGAACCTGAGCTGACGAGGGAGCATGTGAATGCTAAACCTGAGCTGACGAGGGAGCACGTTCGTCCACCTCCCACTAAACCAAGAGTGTGCGAGTTCCATGTGCCATTTCATAAGCGAAATATTCACTACCTTGATAATTTTCCAAGCATGCTGAATGTGGATGACCTCACAAGGGATGATGATGCATTTCGGTCATAGATGTGGGATGAGTTTAGACCAGCTGTTCTGACAAAGGGTATGTATTTCCCCGACAAAGCTCGCCTAATTAGGGCTGTAAAAAGCTACAGTATAAGAGAGTGTCGTGAGATGACGGTAAATGATTCAACAACGGAAAAATACAAGGTTGTATGACGTAGGTGGCTTTTAGGTTGTCACTGGATGTTGCGTGTCACCAAGAAGAAATTCGGTTTGTTGAAAGTTGGTAAATTTATTAGTGAGCACAGATATAAAAAACACATACAATGAGAATCACTTCAACTTGGATGTGGACTTGATTTCTCTTGTCTTGATTCCGTATTTGAAAGTGTCCATTAGGTTCAAGATTAAAGAGTGTATTACAGTCGTCCACCAGGAGTATGGTTGTACTATAACCAAAAGAAAGGCATATCTCGGTCGCAAACGTGCCTTTGAACTTATTTATGGCAACTGGGATAAGTCTTTTTCAAATCTGCCCAGGTACATGACCGCACTGCAACACTTTAACCCTGGGATTATTGTTGAATGGAGGTGTGTGCGGAGTCCGGATAGACCCGAATATATTTTCAACTATGTGTTCTGGTCATTTAAACCGGCAATTGATGGTTTTGTGCATTGTCGTCCTGTTATTTCCATAGAAGGTACTCATGTATATGGAAGTATGATATTATGTTTTTTATTGCAGTTGCAGTAAATGCAAATGGGCAAATGTTTCCATTAGATTTTGCTATATGTGCCAACAAAAGTGAAGAGACGTGGACTCTTTTTTTGAACCACTTGAAGCAGCACGTTGTCAAACAGTATTCAGATATTTGTCTAATATCTATCGGCATGGTGGTATTTTAAGTTCTGTGCGTCACTTGCCCGAATGGCAGGAACCATATGCATACCACCATTACTATATGCGGCACCTGAAGTCCAATTTTCAGAAGAAATTTCCTAACAAGGCCTTGCATGACTTAATGTGGATGCCTGCAACTGAGTACCAGCAATGCAAATTCACGAGGCGCATGGAAGCGATCCAGCAGTTAGAACCAAGAGCCTATACTTGGTTGATGGGGCTTGAGATTCACATATGGACATTGCATGCTGATGGCGGAAGATGATGGGGTGCCCTCACAACAAACGTGTCGGAGTCATTCAACTGCTTGTTGAAGTCTGCCTGTGGACTACCTGTCACTACCATGGTCTGCATGACATTCAAACAGAGTGTGGAGAGGTTTGTTGAAAGACATGCAGCTGCCCCAGCATTGATGGACCGGGGTGTTGAATTTATGTCAATAACTATGAGAAGATTTGAAAGGTCCAGGAGGCGAGCGCAGTGGCATTCATTTCTTCAGTATGATCATGAATGGGTGTTTTTGAAGTTAAGAGAGCTATCGGCGGACACCCTGGGAATAATTTACATACGGTAAATGAAATAGAATGTTGTGTTCATGTGATAAATGGACCATCTACCACATGTCGTGCGCACATGCATTGAAGTGCTTTCAACAAGTTGGATATGGGGCAACAAACTATATTGATAGACAATACAGTGTTGTTGCATATGTAGACACCTATAGTGGAAAGCTGCAGCCATTAGGTGCTGAGCATTATTGGCCGCCGGAACCTTTTAAGATGGTTTTTAACAAGGACTATTTGCACAAGCTAGAAGTGAAAAAGAGAACGTTCATACGAAACCAAATGGATATTGGTGACATAGTTTATGCGCGTAAATGTGACATATGCTCGCAAACAGGACACGACCGTCGTAAATGTCCTTCAGGTAGTGTGTGTGGCGGTGGTAATCCTAGTTCAAGTTCGTCCAATGTACCCACCTATTAAGGATACCCCTAGTGAATTATTTTGGTACTATTTTTTGTGATACATGTCTGTACTTGTGTTTGTTTCAATATATATGCAATAAAATAAATTTCCACAATATTGTTACATCTTATTTTTTAATGTTATATTTTGATATGATTGTTAGTAAACATGACCAAGAATGTGGTATAAAAAATCTCGTATTAAAAAATAAATTAAAAATGTAAAGCGTGGTACAATAATATGTTTTATCAATTGTCTTGTCATTCTCAAAAGGCTGTAAAACGTGGTTCAAAAGCTTGAATGATTGAAGAACCTTTTTGTTTTTGCAGAAAAAGTAAATATGTAAATTGCAGTACAATACTACGTTTTGTTGAGTTATCATGTCGTTCTGAAAAAGCTAAAAACCATGTGAAAACCCTATTTTTTTATCAGAATAATTTAATATGTAAATCGCAGTATAATACTACGTTTTGTGTGAAGTCTTGACTATAAATAACGGTCGCATGCTACTTATATTCTTCGCTTAAACAATAAATAAATTTTGTCCATAAGAAATATCTGAACAAAACGTTTACGTCCCAAGGTGCTACTGCGGAGAAAAATGTAGTTTGTTCAAATGGTGGCCAGATGGTGGATGCCGCCATTGCGCATGTAAGAACAAGCTTGGCGAGCAACATGACAAGCTTACATGTGAATTTGAGGTATGGATAGATGAAGAGTGTACACAAAAGTACTACAAAGGAAAATTTATGATCTTCATGTTATGTGTTCGAGGCAGCATGAGCAGGAGCTCCAAACTAACTAACAAATTGAGGAGTTGAAGGTGAAACTCAATGAGGTAGAAGAAGAGAAAAAAAAAGCTAGAAGACCAACTCGAGTGGTTAGAGCGAATTATAGGAAAGGGATCATGATTAATAAGTGGCTTGTACGTCATAAGCATAGTAGTTTATCTTTATGTTTCCCTTGTCCAGTGTTTTTATTAGTTTTACTTTTTGTATCTCTATATTTGTCGTGTTTGAGTTTGTGTTAACCCATTTCAATAAAAATGTTATTCAAATTCTGTTACAAAAAATATGTTGTTAAAATACAATTGTTGTCACTATTTATATAATGTATGATTTTCTTCATAGAATTGTTCAAATATTCAACTTATTATTGTTGTTATAGAACACCAAACTTAAAATTTTAAAGAAAAATGTATATGTAAATCGCAATATAATACTACCTATTGTTGAGTTGTCATGTCGTTCTGAAAAGGCTGAAAACCATGTGACAAAAGCTGTTTTCTCAGAATAATTTAATATGTAAATCGCAGAAAATTATATATGTAAATGGCAGTATAATACTATGTATCGTTGAGTTGTCATGTCATTCAGGAAAGGCTGAAAACCATGTGAAAAAAGTTGTTATTTTTCAAAAAAAAATGTGCAAGTAAATCGTGGTATAATACTACGATCTATTGCAACTTCTTGCCTAAAAATAAAGAGCGCATTCTAGTTATTCGCTAAACTTAACAACAACATATAATCGAGCGTTTTCATAAACCCAAACTTCTCTTTAAAAAATGTCTAAACGACCCTTTCGTTCCCTAAAATGCGACTGTGGAATCAAAAGTATGATGTACGATGATTGGGAAGAAGCTGGATGCCGCTATTGGGGTTGTATGAACAAATTTATAGGCAACCCGACGTACCTATATGAAATTTTAAGGTATGGGTTGACAAACCATGTGAATAAGAATACTACAAAGATAAGTTGTATCATTTTCATGATGAGTGTACGAGGCAGTGGGACAGAGAGCGCCAATCGAAGCAAGAAATTGAAGATTTGAAGGCGAACATCAAGGAGGTGGAAAAAGAGAAAAAACAATATGTAAAAAAGCTCGAGAGGATGAAGCAGAGAATACTAGGCGATCGTAACTAACGACGGCATTTACGTGTTAAGTGTTTTAGTGTATCTTCGTGTTTCCTTTGTCAAGTTATTTCATTAGTTCTACTATTTGTTTTATGTTAGGTATGTAAGGTTTGTGTTTGATTTTTACTATTTAAGTATAATTTTTGTTCAAACGCAATTAAAATAAAATTGTTATTAAAACATAATTGTTAGCATTATTTATCTAAAGCACTATTTACACAAAGTTAATGCATAAGTAAATCAGTGAGTGCCGCAACCTGTGTGCTTCAGTGCTATTGCAGGCCTAAGTCGCATCCCATGTCGCTCCGGCACACTATCTCGATCATCATCATCAAGTCGTATCTTTATGTGAGGATGTGCAGCAGCATCGACACTACAAATGGCAGGACCGGAAGAATAAGATGTCTGGCCGCCAGCAACCTACAAAACAAGAAGTAATCTTAGCCTGTGAATATGTATTATTTTTATTTTTATGTTTAAGTAAAAAAAAATTTCTCATTGTGGTCTCGTCGGCCTCCTGGGCATATGCATCACTGCATGTAGTGTCCACAAACATGGGCTGGGACGAAGACTGCATAAGACCATTAAAATTAATTAATTGCAACTCATTAAAGAAAAGAATTTAAATTGAAATACTAAAGTAATACAAACATACTACCGCATGTAGTAGATCCGCATGAACCGCTGGGGATGAGGGATAACTCAACTGCGCCCGCCATCCACGTCATGGGTCGGTCGATCCTTGCTGTGATAGATGGGCATGCGAAGTACTGATCTACATCCCCACCAAATGTCCTCATGATAGATAATGCTCTTGACGGGGTGACCTGCGATGCTGGCAAAGATTGTTGAAGGCTATTCGAAGGCATGTTGCTGGAAGGCTCACATGCATGAGGCATATAACCTTGTTGATCATCTCCAACCGCCTCAACTCCAAAGTCCTTCGTCATGTCCCTCAGCAGGTGGGTCGACAGGTACCTCAATGTCCCCTTGCTGGGCACCACCTCATCGCCGTCCCCTGCGACCCCGTGGGGCACCCCTCTCTCGTGCCCTACCCCTGCCTCGTGGGACTGCCCTACCCCGATGGTAGGCCATTGGCGCCGCATACTGAGCCTCGTGGTCCAACCTCTCAGAATCTCTCGCCTGCAACAGTGTCAGAAGAGCCTTCTATGATACCTGCCGGCCATACTCAACCACTTCAAGGATGGCGGCACGCTGCTGCATCTCCTGTCCCAGCTGATACAGCCGATGATGCCCAATAGCATGTTAAACATTTAAATTATTAATTAAATAACGCTATATCACAATCATAAGATATTAATAAGCCACAAAAACATACCAGTGCCTCGTGCCTCCCGGCGTACGGTCTGTAGTGGTCACCAAGTACATGAATGGAATTCCCGACCATTAGTCGGGTCTGACGGCGGTACCACTCAGCATACAGATAAATAGTGGCCTCCTAGGTAAATGTAGGTGGTGGCAGAATACGCTCAACTCGCTCCACCCAATAAACTATCTGCTGATGTAGCCATCCCATATATTGCTGGTCCATGCTGGCACGTCATCCTCTGATAGTGTGTAGCCTCCCATCCAGGCTCTCTCGGTATATGTTGGGGACGGTGAATCTGTCGAAGCACATGCTCTGTGGCATGAGGTGATCCAAAGCAGCCGGTCGACTGAGCAACTAGCGGGCAGCTGAGCAAGCAACTCGATGTTGTACGGCGTCCATATGAACTACCAAATAATAACATAAAAGTGAGTACGCGCAACACAACTCAATTTAAAACAAGCAAGTGTATTACATATTTACCTGTTCGTTCACCAACATATCTAAAACATCCCTGAGAAGGGGGAGATTATGATGCGCATCGGTCCCTTGGTAGTTCCACGCCGGAGAATCCACCTGACAGCTAGAGGAAGAAACAGATAATCCTCACCGGGCGGAAGTGGTGGTAGAGGTGGATGCAACGACATGATCCGCTATCAGGTCAAAACCTAAGATAAAAGGTTGATGTAAATTTTATGAGTCATTTCACGGTATAGAATTCGGAGTAAAGAACAAAGTATTCGAAAATTTTGTCACATGTATGAGGGGAAGAAAATATATCCACCGCTGGACCTATGCTCGCTCGGCACAAGCTCCTATACAGGTATGCCAGAACAGCAACACCCCAATTATACTGGGTTAACTCATCCAACTGTTGAAGATGATGGAGAAAGCGCATACTCGTTCTACTCCCCGAAGTGTCCGGAAACAATATACACTCGAAAAGCAGGAGCAACGCCAACCGCGTGTACCTATCAATCCAAAGATCCTCCGTCTCGCCAGTAATGTCTGGGTGCAAAAATACCATCTGATCTCTAATAGCTGACATTGCAACGCGACTGCCCCCAGCGTCACCATGAGGTCTAAAATCAGTAAACTGCCCCATCATATCAAAAAACTATGCACGCGTCATGCCTCTAATGTACTGGGGCAGTGCCACGGCACGTCCATCTGCGCGCAGCCCGTATAAAACCTAAACATCCTCCAACGTGATGGTGACCTCTACAGTGGGCAAGTGAAAATTATGTGTCTCTGGTCGTCATCGCTCAATCAAGGCCGTGATGAGAGACCAATCAAGCTGCATCCGTCCAAGCTCAAAAATTGTATATAACCCCGTAGCTTGGAGGCACTCTACTATGCGATCATGAAAAGGATGCGTCGCGATAAACTCCCACAAATCGTCAGGTCTCCTGGGGCGGAGAGCCTGCATCGATAGTTGCCCCTCCCATATAAAGAATGACCTATGATCATCCTGCAACACTAATAGATGACCCTCAACAGGTCCAGGATGCGCATGCAGAGGAAAGGTCATGTCGTCTACTATAATTTAAACAAAATTAATTATTTGTGTTAGTTTAATAAATCAAAATAATTAATTATGTTTAGTATTTGAGTGAATAGTTATGTATGAGTTCCAGACTTGATTTTTAAGGCCCGGTAGCACAGAGTTATCCTTAATTATTATGTGTATCAATTTCAACATTTTTAGAATTTTGTTAACTTAAAGAATTAAATTACAAATTTTTGAATTGGAGTGAAAGTTATGTATGGGTTCCAGTCTTGATTTTTAGGCCCGGTAGCACCGAGTAATCCTTAATTATTATGCGTGTCAACAATAAATTATTATCCTTAATTATTGTTACGTTAAAAGGCTCTATATTTTACTACACTAAAAGGCTCTACATACAAATTTATCAACAATAATATGAACATAATATTAACAATACAATTAAACAAAATAAATAAAATTATTTAACAATACAAATTATTTATCAAATTTTAATATAAATTATTTATTAAAATTTAATATTATCCCAAAGTAAATAAATCAATCTGGGTATATAAAAGATACACATTTAAATACAAACATAACATAAATTAACATAAAAACACATTAAATAATAAAAATATACATATACTATACGAGTTTTGGCATAAACTAAATAGAAATACCTCAATTTAAATTTTTTAAATTTGATTGAAATTGATTTCTTTCCCTTGAAAGACGGATCCAATACTTGTCTTGTCTGTGGGACCTACACTCCTTGCTTTTTTGGTGACGTGTGGAACCAAAAAAATATTTAAATTACGGGGGTAGAGGACCAGTGGTGTTAAAGTTGTTTTTTAATGGGGGAGGCTTCTTTCGTGAAGAAGAAGAGTTATATTTTTTTAAATAAATTCGCAATACTATACAGCGATTTAGTAATTCGCAATATAGTTTTGCAAATTGCTTAAAAATAATTTTTAATGCAATTCGCAATACTATACTACGAATTATTAAATCATAATATAATACTGCGAATTATATTAGAAAAATTAAAATAATTTATAATATTATACTGCAAATTACTTTAACAATAAAATTTTCGTTACGTTAAAATTTTCACTAAAGTAATTCGCATTATGATACTACAAAATACTTATTTTTGTAACTTATTTTTTAAGCATTAAAAATATACTTTTTGTCCAATTAATCATGAATTAAATTTCAAACTCAAACTTTTCCACCTCATCCTCAATCTTTTTTTTTTTCTGGCCGCTAAATCATTTTCCCTATCCCATTTATTCCTCACACCAGTTTTAGGAAAGTGCATTGTAAGAACCAATTGTGTCCAATATGGGCCACACACTCCAATGCATGGCCAGCCTGTCTCCCATCTTCTAGTGTTTGCTTTCATAGAACTGTATTCCCCACTTAATTTCTATAATATTCTATTCCTTTAATCACTTTTATAATTTTCTTATTTATCTTAGGATCTTTTTATTGTCCATTTGAAAAATAGTCCATTTCAAGGTCCAGCAAACACTGTCCCTCGCTCCGAAAACAACGTAAAGGAACTGGTGCATCTTTAATGGAAGGTATAAATAAATACCAAGTCCAAGACCATAATCAAACTTCAACTCCACGAATCAATCACGCCAAACCTGCCAAATCACCAAAAGAGAAAAAAGATTAATATATCCATCTAACAGATTAAGAATAAATAAACAAATAAATAAAATAAATACAAATAACCAAATCCAAATAAAATAAGAAGTAAAAGGTATACCTCGGAAGAAACACCACGCAAAGATGACGACGAACGCAATTCACGGCTAACGGACGGGAAACGGCGAGCATAACGGCACGGTGAACGTCAAGCACGACGGGATAAACAAAAGCTGCGAGCGTAGACAAAACCAAACGAGTCACGCAACTCTCCATTACACAACAATTCGTACACAAATTGCTCAAAACACATCAAATTAATTTTTAACTCAGATTTTAATCAATAGTCCATTTGTTTTAGTGTTTTGTTTAAATGGATGTTGAAAGAAAAAGTCCAAAAAGTCCTTCGATTGCAATCAGTTGCTGCAAATCATATGTACATGAGAGAATTTTTGTTGTTTTTTCAATTTCGCCGGAGTGTCAAAACTTCCAGGGCCTTCGATTCGCCGGAGTACTATAAAAATCGCAGCCGGGATCTGACGCCATCGCCGGAAACTCTCAACTGAATAGCTTCAAATACCTATATGAAAATATCAAACCTGTAACCTAAACACAACATCACATATTCTCAGCTTTGGACATCCTGGAAAGCCGGCTGGGACGAGGTTGGAAATCTGCTCTACGCCTTTGATGATGCGACGAAGGCCGTATAAGAGCTGCTAAAGCACGCTTCACTAGATCTCCTTCAACAGTACCAATACGCACCAGCGAGTTCGTCATCGCTGATCGCCGAGCATTCAATCGGCTAGGCGAATACGAAATCGACGGCGCAGTATTCATATTCTTGTGCAAACTACACCGGAACGATCCAGGATGCGTTGTAGGAGAGCACATACACGTCCTTTTTGGAAGTTTTGTCAGCGGATTATTGCTCTGCTTTCGAACCACTTGATCTCGGGAAGAAACCGCCATCGAACGATGAGGAGATATAGATCTGTCGATCGAGAACTTAACAGAAGGCGTAGGAGCCAGTGGAGCAAAACCGTGAAGGTTCACGCGCGTCGGAGATGCCGATCGATGGAAAAAACCTGTGGAACTAGACGAGCAAAAGCTAGAACTCGTCGAAGAAGCAAATGACGAAAACGGTGACGTATCAGTCGCCGTCGTTGAGTTACAGAACCGGCCTGTCGGTGAGATAGACCTCTGGAAGTCTGATCTAATCGGCAAAACCGGTCCGCTTGATCTTCTAGAAGATGTCGCCATTGATGGCAATAAGATTTTTTTACTACTAATGTTTTGGAAAAAGAAAAAGAGAAAAAGGAAGTTGGTAAAGAAATCTATAAATCTATAGATTTCTTCTAAAGGGCCCTTAGGCTCTTCAGTTTTTCAAACCTAGCGTGTCTCAAAGCCTAAATTTATAGCAAGGAGAAGGAGAAGGGTATCCGTGTAAATAATATGAAGTATAAGGATGTAGTTAGTAAATTCTCTGCCGATCTAGTTAAGCGAATCATGGTTATGATTTAACCTGAGTAGGGTTTGTCTAAAGGATTCCGATCCAACGGCTGGTTAATGCGACAGTATTATGAGCCGTTTCATTGCAACTGCTAATTGCAACTGCCACGTGGATGTTCTTTTTTTTTGTTGAAAAATTCCTTGATATGATTTGGTGCGAAATACGTGAATTGCATAACTGAGCTGCGAATGTGAGAGGGAAATTAAGGGGCCGTTTGGCCATAAAAGTATTTTACTTTTTTCAAAAAGAAATTACAATTTAATGTTTGATCAGATTTTTAATTTTTAGTTTTAACTTAATCATAAATTACGGAATTTTTCAAAATTTTAAAAAATTTCTAAAAGTTACTTTTCAAATTTCACTTCAAATCACTCATAAGAAATTCAAAATAATCCAAAATTATATTTATTTTCTAACACAATTTTAATTTTTAAATATTATTTTCACTTAAAATTATTTTTCTATCTTTTTCGAAATTTTACGGTTCTTATGTATAAACGCCCCCTTAGTAAAGCCAGTGGTCGGAATCTTACCTGATTTTGCTACAAATTTTTTATTTGAAAAATAAATTAAACACAAGTTTTCCACATCTTTTTTTCAAACTCTATTATCTTTGGGCGGAAATTAATATATAAGGACCGCGAAATAAAAGACAGCCCACTCAGTTTATCATTTCAAACTCAAATAATACTTGAGCGCAATTATTTGACTTTTAAGTTTATTTTGAGTTATTTAAATTTTAAAATTTTTAAGTTGTTAGATATGCATGTCTCGATATATAGGCCCATCTTTTGTACCATCTATAAATTAAGAGAAGCTTTTATAAAAAAAGTTTACCTCTTATAGCAAATATTGATATCTTATTTATTATAAATAAATTCAAAAAATTATCTCCTTTAGCACATTTTAATTTTTATAGCAAAATATCTATTTATGGTTATAGGCATGCAAATATTATTAAAATTAAATCCATAAAATAATTTGGACTGTTATAAATAGAACTCTATTTAAGGTGAATGTCTATCTTATAAGAAGAGTCTTACTTCAAGGCTAAGTCTTTTATCTTCCTATAAATAGAGGGGTCTTACCCCATTGTAAACCATCCCAAAAGTATTAATAAGAATACTCCTCTCTCTCTACTTTTCTCTCTATTGTTCTTGTTCTTGTATTATTGTTCTTGTTCTTATATTATTTCATAACACGTTATCAGCACGAGACTCTACCGTCTCAAGAATTGATTCTCGAGAAAAACTAAGGTATTTCTCTCTTCCTAATTTGATTTTCGATTATGTCTGACATTACGAAAAGATAGTTCGTTGCCCTTGAAATTTCGGGCAAGAACTATATGACATGGGTGTTGGATGCTGAAATCCACTTAGATGCTATGGGTCTTGGAGACGCCATTAAAGATAGAGATAAAGCATCCACCCAAGACTGTGCTAAGGCCTTGATTTTCTTGCGCCATCACCTTGATGAAGGTTTGAAAATTGAATATCTCACAGTCAAAGATCCACTTATCTTGTGGAAGGGCTTAAAGGAGAGATATGACAACCTGAAGTTGGTCACTCTGCCACAAGCACGATATGATTGGACTCATCTGAGGCTCCAGGACGTTAAGTCCGTTTCTGAATATAATTCTGCAATGTTCAGAATTACCTCCAAATTGAAACTCTGTGGAGATAATATCACTGATTATGATATGCTTGAGAAAACGTTTACAACGTTTCATGCCTCCAATATGGTACTGCAACAACAGTACAGAGAGAAAGGTTTCAAAAGGTACTCTGAACTGATTTCTCTTCTCCTTGTGGCTGAGCGAAACAATGACCTACTCATGAGAAATCACGAAAATCGACCCACTGGGTCTACACCATTGCCTGAAGTAGATAAGGTGTATTCCCATTATGCTAAGCGTGGAAAAGGCTATGGCTTTAATCGTGGTCGTGGTCGTGGTCGGGGTCATGGCCGTGGACGTGGACAAGGAAGAAATTTTCCTGGTGTTAGTCACCCCCCAAAGAGAGATAACCACCAAAAGCGGAAACAGAATTATGAGGATCCAAAAGCAAATAGTTCAGAAACTATGTGTTATCGTTGCGGTGGAGAAGGGCACTGGGCAAAAATTTGTCGTGTACCAAGACATTTGGTTGAGCTCTATCAAGCATCTCTAAAGAGTAAAGACCCTGAAACCAATTTTGTCTCTGACAACAATTTTGAAAACATCCACTTGGATGTGGCAGACTTCTTTGAGCACCCTGAGGGGAAAATAGACCACTTGATCAGTGACGGATCCATGATTAAGGATGATGGAGTTGTTTGATTTTATTTTACTTATTTGTATTAGCTAGTGGATAAACTATTAGTCATTAGTATCAGCTCGTATTAGTTAGTTTATGATATAATGTTAGTATTAGTTCTTTAGAATGTTTCAATATGCTTAAATTTCGATGGTATTTTTATTTTCCAGCAAAGTTAGTCGATTAACTAATAAAATCGACTATCTAATATTTTGTATTAAAACTGGAATTTCCGCAAGCTAAGATATTCGAATATCTGATTTAGATATTCGAATAACCTGATTTAGTTATTCGAATAACCTGATGACTGTTTACTAAGTTAGTCGAATAACTAATTAGTTATTCGACTAACCAATATTTCGCATTAAAACTGGATTTTTTCGCAAGGCAAGATAGTCGAATATCAGGTTTAGTTATTCGAATAACCTAATGACTACTTCCCTAAAGTTAGTCGACTATCAATCCAGTTATTCGAATAACCTCAACAGATTTTGAAAATATTGTTTAAATTAAGAAGCAACGGATTAAATTTGTTTACCACACTGATTTGTAGAAAATTAATCTACATAACGTATTTAAGCAACTTTTACAAACACACTCGTAATGTACTTAACAACTAACGTACTTACATGACATTTCAACTTGAAACATTGTACCCTATACAGAGATATTATTAATACAGTGTACTTGTCACATGTCTGCGTTGGCTTATAAATGTACACTTCTATACTATTCACATATTCATGTCAATTGCTTAGTTCCAAATTTGTAATTATGTGATCGTCCATGATAATGTGCTAAATTAATCATCACATAACTTTTACACATTCTTTACATATTACATACACTACTCGAGTTTTATGATACGTTGTCATCTATTCACTGTATTACCTGTGTATATGTCCGTAACATATATGCGTGCACCTTTGTAACTACTGCACAATATAGTTTCCACTTCTATATGTTCATTCATTATGCATCACATTCATGTACCACACACACGATACCGGAAAAGCAATTTTTCCCAAAATTAGGGGGAGAAGTTGGTGAAATTTTGTGAAAAAATGCATCATTATCTCATCTTGATCCAAATACCTCTATTCGTGAAAAAGAGGTGCAAAAGATTATCCATTTGCAAAGAATAGCAAATCAAATGCCAGACGCATTTACAGATTTGAAAAGGATAACAAAATCACATATCCCCGCAGTGAATGTGACAACATCTGATTCACGAATACATATTCATTATTGGAAGAATATGAACATGAAATTGGTATTGAATATACCACACTCACCCCTAGAAGGAGGTTTGAGATGATACCACACTCACCCCTAGAAGAAGGTTTGAGATGATGTCATTATTATGGCATGAATGGTCATTGGTCACGTACCTATTGTACGCCAAAATAATTTGTCAAGGTGATTACCAAAGGACAATAATAATGCAAGAAACATATCTTGCATATAATTTTTGACATGACCATAATGGTATAACTTTCTCTTTAAAAGAGATATTCACCACATGGATGTTGATGAATTTGTGGTAGTACAAAATTAATTGAGAGCTCTAGAAAAGCCAATTACTACTATGTTGGAGAAACACAATTGATTACCAATAAGGTATTGTGTTGTAGTAAGTCTCAAAGAAACTTATTCAGTTTCCAAAGTATATGTGAAAGTGGTTGATTATATTGAGACTATAAATAAAGGAAAGATTTGATATCTTCTATTACTACAACTTGTAGCGGGATAATTTGTGTATGAAAAGCTACCCGCTTCATTCTCCAGTTTGTACTACTTGTTCTCATTAATTAATTGACCAATTAAAGAGTTCGGGTTGAATCCCATAAATTCTGAAAATATCAAAGGTGAATATGGGCCCATTCACCTGCCATGTATACCACATATGATGCATCTATGATATGGTTACATGCGCAATTGTTATTAACCTGCAACCTGGCCGGTGCTTGCGAGGTAAATTGCTCAGTAATCTAACTTCGAGCATAATTTCCAGATTGTCTATTCAAGATAGTTCATCTTGATAAGTTGGTTTACATCATAGTTGGTTTAGCAAAATGATTTATTGAGTGCCTCCACTTAATAGCTAAACTATTGCTTATGAGAACAAAGTTATATATATATCAGTTTGATATACGTTGTATACGAAAGTATATTATATTCTCCCCTCATAAGTGGTTCAGGGTCAGGAACCAAATAATTTCATCTTATTATTATTAATATGCTGTGTATATTGACATGATAATGCACAAAGATGATTTCTCAGAGGTGAGGAAACATGTTAGTTTTCCTAACATGAGGGGGAGACATGATGAACACTTGAGAAAAGGTTACATGAGATGAATTATCATTTGTATATATAGATCCTCGAATATCCTAATATGAACATGAAGTTCATAAAAGGATAATTCAATTGCAACATATTGCAAAGCATGCTACACCCAAAGAAAGTAACTATATTCTCACTGCAAATGCTCATATTAAGTCCTAGAAGGACAAAGTCTTGGATACGCTTAAAACGTATAGACAAATCGGTTTCAAAATAACTTCTTAATAAAGAAGATGAGCAAATGATCAAAGTGATCATAATAAGGAGGCAAGTGATCCAAAAGATCACACGACATAACACTTCATAAAATCTCATGAGAGATTCAGGTACCTGAATGTATGAATGAAGAGATCTCCATGTTATGTCTTTATGAAAATTTACTGGAACCGATATAAATGATCGTCGACGACATCTATGATAGAGCTAAATATCGATGAGGATCTTATGTTTGTCGAATACAAACAAAATATTGACTAATTGGAAAAGATACAATTCAAGAAAAATTGATTCCATATGAAAGACATGTAGTTTTGGACATGTAGTTCAAATACTTGAAAGTATAAGGTCAAAGGTATGTGTAATCAGTTTTCGATATTTTATTTGTTTAGCATGACATGAAAACTTGATGTGCATCTAAAGTTTATTATATGGCTTATATGACTTAACTTGAAAGATTTAAGTTGCTTAAAGCATATACAATTCTTGGTCCTGAAGTACCACATCCTAAGTGCAATTTGTGTACATATGTATCTTGCTATAACTATGATAATGTGATGGCGATGATATCCCTATGGAAGTATTGAAGAGTCATTCCACGACATTACATGAAGATGTTCATATCTATCAAGAATGATAATTTCAAGGTACAGAATATTCATTCAAGTCAATATGGTTGATTTATTTATCAAATATCTACTAACGATTTCTTGAAGCTAGTGCACAAGATTGGAATGTGAAGGTTCAAGGATGTGAATTGATGTTCTTTTTAGGGGGAGTTAATGCGCGTTGCACTCTTTTTCCCTTACAAGGTTTTGTCCCACTGGGTTTTCCTTGCAAGGTTTTTAACGAGGCAACAAATAGGCGTATTTCTAAACATATGTACTCTTTTCTTTTTCTAGAATTTTTCCCATTGGGTTTTGTTTTAGTTAAGGTTTTAACGAGGCACATTATTGAATAGACATTCAAGGGGGAGTGTTATAAATAGAACTCTATTTAATGTGAATGTCTATCTTATAAGAAGAGTCTTACTTCAAGGCTAAGTCTTTTATCTTCCTATAAATAGAGGGGTTTACCCCATTGTAAATCATTCCAAAAGTATTAATAAGAATACTCCTCTCTCTCTACTTTTCTCTCTATTGTTCTTGTTCTTGTATTATTGTTCTTGTTCTTATATTATTTCATAACATGGACAATATTTTAAATTCAAGATATTTTGGTCCAAAAAACATCATGGGCTAATATATAAATGAATTAATTATATAGGTCCAACATATATGGATTATATAAATAAGTCTTGATACATTAGGGCTAACCCATTTGATTGGGTTAAAGTGATGAGCTCACTTTACTAAGCCCAAGATGTTATCTTCCTAGAGGCCCAATTTGGTACCACGTGTCAAATGACGTGGCACGCCAAATCAAGCTGAAGAGCCAATAGGATCATGCCACGTATCAAAATGACAAGGCATACCCAGTCACACTAAAAGGCCAATGAAATCGTGCCACGTGTGCAAGTGACATGTTCTGGCTAATCAAATGCGACCATGTCACACTTCAATTTGATTGGTCGGAAAGAGTTTGTTCTTATCATGACTCCTCCCTTCCACAACTATAAATAGGGGTCTTCGTAACTCAGAAAGGACCAGAAGTTATAACAAGAAGCAAAAAAGAGCTCGTGGATCAAACGCTGCAAATTCCTCCATAGTTTCAAGCTTCAAGTTCAAGTTCAAGAAATAAAGTTCAAGCTCAAGAACGAAGAAGAAATCAAGTCCAGGCTCAAGAACAAAGGACAAAACAAGGTCAAGTTCAAGCAATCAAGCTCAAGCTCAAGAACAAGATCATCGTTCGTGGCAACAAACAAAGATTCAAGATCAAGCTCAGAGGCCCTTGAATTTATTTACTATTGGAAAGAAGATCAGAGGAATCATAGTGATTGTACACTCAGATATTTAAAATCAAATACTATGACTATTGCAAAAATTTTCGGTCTTGATTTTATTTTCTTAACGCAAATTTATTGTCTACAAATTCTAGCACGCCCAGTGGGACAATCTCTACATCTCATCTCAACTTTCAATCACCAAAGCTCAAAAATATTAAAATGGCTTCAAAGAAAATCAACTTCGTTTCAACTTCCACCAATGCTGCTAACTCCAGGTTCTATGCTGATGTGGAAAGCATCCTCGATGTTACCTTTGGAAGCTTTGGACCGGTTACGAGGAGCTAAGCAAGCTCTTTAAGATAACAAGCATCCAAGTGTCGTCCGCATCAACCCCTTTTTTCGGATCTTCATCCTCAAAAGGAGCAAGATCTGCCACAAATGCATCTGAATGAGGAAGCGATGTTGCTGAAAAGATCAAGAAAACTCTTGCTCTAATTGACCTCTCTGGATCCATGCACTCTGCTATGAAGGAAGATGATGATGCTTCAAGTGATGGATCCTCCCCACTTATACCACGTAGCGTGCAATCAAAGATCAATCTGTGTGAAATTCCGTGCTACTCTCCGTCGTCCACAACAATCATGCCAGCCATGGTGACAAACACTTCATCTATAGAGGAGCAGTTGGCAAACTTGACAGAAGCAATCGATGGCTTGACCAAATGCATGCAAAATTAAGATGCCAGAATTGACAAGCTAACAGACATGGTGGGAATTCTGATGGAAGAAGAATCCACCTATGCACCTGGCAAGCTCCCAGAGGTTCTAGAGAGCGACTCTCCCCCGAGACAAGCAGCATCCACTAAGGCTATCCATGTCTCATCTGAAGGGATGATTCCAATCGATCAATTGAAGGAGTTCATTGAAGGAACTATCAAGAAAAATATGAAGTTGCTGCCAAATTCTCCCTTACATATGCAAAGCCGTATACTACAAGGGTCGATATGTTGAAGATGCCTGCTGGCTATCAACCTCCAAAGTTTTAATAGTTTGATGGTAAAGGTAACCCAAAACAACATGTGGTGCACTTTGTTGAGACATGCAACAATGCTGGGACTTATGGAGACTACCTCGTCAAACAGTTTATCCGCTCATTAAAACGAAATGCTTTTGATTGGTACACAGACCTCGAGGCTGGATCTATCGATAGCTGGGATCCCACTGGACATGCCAGAATTTGTAGACAACAAATTTGCATTGAGAAAATAAAATCAAGATCGAAAAATATCACAACAATCGTAGTATTTTATTTCAATTATTTGAGTGTTACAATCTCTATGATTCATCTTATTCTTCTTTGCAATAGTAAATAAAATCAAGGGCCTTTGAGCTTGATCTTGAATCTATGTTTGTTGTCGCGAATGATGATCTTGTTCTTCAGCTTGAGCTTGATTGCTTGAACTTGACTTTATTTTGTCCTTCGTTCTTGAGCTTGAACTTGATTTCTTCTTCGTTCTTGAGCTTGAACTTGAACTTGAAGCTTGAAACTTGTGGAGGAATTTGCAGCGTTTGATCCATGAGCTCTTTCTTGCTTCTTGTTAAAACTTATGGCTCTTTTCTGAGTTATGAAGACCCCTATTTATAGCTGTGGAAGGGAGGAGTCATGATAAGAACAAACTCTTTCTGACCAATCAAATTGAAGTGTGACATGGTCGCATTTGATTAGCCAGAACATGTCACTTGCAAACGTGGTGCAATTTCATTGCCCTTTTAGTGTGATTGCGTATGCCTTGTCATTTTGACACATGGCATGATCCTATAGGCTCTTTCTTTTGACTTGGCTTGCCACGTCATTTGATACGTGGTACTAAATTGGACCTCTAGGAAGATGATATCTTGGAATTAGTAAAGTGGGCTCATCACTTTAGCCCAATCAAATGGGTCAACCCTATGGATCAAGACTTATTTATTTAATTCATATATGTTGGACCTATATAATTAATTCATTTATATATTAGCTCATAATGTTTATTTGGACCAATATATCTTGAATTTAAAATATAGTCCAAATTATTTTATGGATTTAATTTTAATAAAATTTGCATGCCTACAATGGTCACTTCCTATTTATTTATGGCCACTTCCTATTTATTTATGGCCACTTCTTACCATATACCATTAAATATACTGTGTATTATTTTTTGCTCTTCCTTATCTCCTCCTTTCTCTTTCCCCTTTCTTCTCTTTTTCCCCGATTTTTTCCTCCCTTGCTTTAGAAACTCTAGCAGGGGCTGTGTTCCGCTAATGACATATCCAACCGGTGACCACTTCCCCCTTCCTTGTTGTGTCACCCCTAACCTCCTCATTTGGCCGGCGATTGTTTTCACATAGTTGTGTTACACATTTTAAATTTTTGTTAAATTTTGTATTAATTGTTAATATTTGTCTTGTGAGATATGAAGAAGTTCTGTCTCTAGTTTCCGTTTGATCCTTTAAATTGGTGCTTCTTCAACAACTGTCTTTATTTAACTAGCGTCAACCTGGATATTGGTAGATTGGGGATAGTGTTTGGGGCTGAGGAACTTGAAGAGTTTGTTACCTTTTTTTTCATTATATTTCAACGTATCTCGCTTTATTTTCTGTTTTTCATTATATTCATTGTTTTTAATTTTTTTCTACCTTTTTAATATATTATGTATTCCACATAATTATATAATTTCAGAGCTTCACTTTATTTCACTATTTTGTCCAGCAGTATGTATTCAATGTATTATAGAATATATCATATATTTTTTAAATTAATATAATTTATGCATTCAGATGTATATATGTATTCAAATATAACTGCAATATGTATTCATATATTTTTGCACTACAAATGATCTGCTATACTCCATGTATTCAATGTATTTTTATGTATTTAACTGTATTCAATGTAATTATATAGTTTCAACATACAAATTTATTTGTAAAGACACCACTAAAAAATATTTTAATAAAGATATCACTAAAAAAAAAAGAAATGATGGATTGAATCTCTGAAGATTCCTCTATTTTTGGGGGGTTTTTTGGTTAAGAATCTTTTCTTCTATCTATAACTAGAAATACACATTTTGTATGTTATAATTGAGTTTGTTGAGTTACATTAGAAGTATATCACGTTAATTGATTCACTTACTATTCTTAAATTTGCAAATACTATTATTGTATTCATGAATACAACTCACGATTGCACTCGAATACATTCTCTTAGCTGGACTCTCTTGTTTTCTACCGAGTTTTGCTACTGAATTCATGAATGCATAAGCAAAAATACATAGAATACAATCTGTAACAACTTAAAACATAGTTATATGAAGTAATTTAGTAAATGATAGCTATAGCAAGCTAATAATCACTAAAACATAGTGATTTTTTGAAAATTTCTCTTTTCAGAAATCGTTATTGTTTACTGGCTATTAACTTCGTATAGCTATCATATATATAATTACTTTGTATAGCTACTATTCAGTTGTTACAGTAATATATTCGTTGTATTCGCGATGTTGTATTCATGAATACAACATCAAAAAGCGCCTAAAATTTGGGCATTCCAGTTATACGCGCATGTATTCACACCATATATTCATGAATACAGTAACGTCAATCACATTAAAAGTATGTATGTCCAACTATCTAATAATGGAAATAATATCAATTAACATGATACACTCTTAATATAACTAAATGAAATCAATTCTAACATGCCTCTCTATCAATGCAATTAATTAGAATGATTTTTCAGTTGTATATAACTATTGTATTTAATAGTGTGTTTCAATTTTTTTATTGTTGCATTCATTAGATTCAATATTTGTATTTACTTTATTCGCTATTCATATTCAGTGTATTCAAATGTATTTATATTAACAGTATTTTAGTTATTTCTAATACATGTTGTTACTGTTGTATTCTGTATATTTTGTTGGTTGTATTCACTCTATTTTTATTTGTATTCAGTATATTTTACTGAATTTTATTGTATTTTAAAATTAAATATATTCACTGTTTATATTCTGTTCTATTTTAATATTTATATTCAGTGTATTTCAATGTTTATATCATGTATTCAACTGTATTAAAAAATACATATCTTCAAAATATATGAATACAGGCAAAAGAAAATATTTATACAAAATACAATATGTTTGAGTGACTTTGTACAGAATATATTATATTTGTATTATTATATATGATTAAATAGCAGAGAAGAGAAGAAAGTTCATCGAAGATGACGTTTTTCGACCAAGACTCCTTGTGTTGATTGTACACGTCGCAATGAAGAACTCCAAAATAATTAGGCAAGCCTTTAATCAGTTTGAAGGAAGACAATATAATGTAACCTTTCATAAAAGATTTGCAAACTTGATTGGGTTAATAAGCATATTGAACCGAGATGAGGTAAGTTCGATCTTTAGAAAAAATGATTCATAATCCTTCAACATGATATGAAACTTGAGAAGATTGATGAAGTTGAGAGATTCAATTGCAGTAACCTAGGGGATTCGGCTTATTTTGCTCGAAGAGAGAGAAGACATAGAGAGAATGAAGAAAGATTCTTAGAGAGAATCGTGTGTTAAACAAAAGAAAGAGAGAAAAAATATAAATAGCGTATTTCATGTCGCAATGGTAATATATACCATAAATACCTATTTTGCTATAAAATATAAAAGATAGCTATAGAAAATAATATAAAATAGTTTTGATTCATAATAAATAGAGTGTATACCTTTAATTATGGTTGTCCAGCGGGACGGGATGGGCTCCGTTCCGGCCCCGTCCCATCTTGCTTCAAGTTAAATGAGATGGGCCAATATTAAACGGGACACAGGATGAGACGGGATGACCATTTCGTCCCGTTTACCCCGTCACGTCTCACGTCCTGCCAGATTTTTTTTAAAAAAAAACTAACTGTTGGGCAATGGCTTGAATGGCAAAAATAGTCGTTGCCAACAGTTCAAACAACCTCTACACCCTACCTGTCCCCTACCTCCCCCCTCCGCCCCCCTCCCCCAAACTTTTAATATAATCCCTAAGTTTATTAAATTATGCTTGAGCATTATTTTCTACTATAAATACCCCCATTCTTCTTCATTTTTTTCACAAAAAATCAATCTTCTCTCTCAAATCTCTTATGTTCTAATATTCTATCTGTGTTACATATTATTCTCTCAATTTTATAACTATCAAGTATCAACTATCAACTATCAAATGATATCTTTCAAGTTTCAACTTTCGAGTATTTGAGCAAATTTTTTGGAGCAACTTTCAAGCTCCAAATTAATTTGTCAAGTATTTGGAGCAATATTTTTGGAAATTTCTTCAAGTTTTAATATTTAATCATGGTGCACTCGTTCCATCTCCTAATTTTTGTGTATCATTTTAGTGCTTAATTTTTATGTTTATTTTACGTGTTATATTTTCGTATTTCATTTGTCTGTTTAATATTTGTGTTAGATTTATTTAGTTTCGTATTTGAATTATGACACCTAAAAATGTATTTGGTATTTTTTAAAAAATAGTAAAAATGAAAGTAGTAGTAATCCTAATCCTAACCCTTCCCCTAAAGCTAGAGTTAGAAAGCATATTGATGAAATGACTCATATTGATGAAATTTCATATTCCCAACCCCCCACATTTTATGATATTCATGTCAGAGACCAATTAGATCATGAAACTTTACAAAAACAATTTGGCCCACGAACTCGTCCCCTCCCGTCCCGTTTCGTCATGTTCCATCCCGTTTGTTAGCGGGACGTTCGTCCCATCCCGCCACCGTCCCCGCTTAAATATTATCCTGTCACGTCTCATCTCGTCCCATTGAACAGCCCTACCTTTGATATAAGAGGTAAAATTTCCATAAATTAAAGCCTGATAAAATCGAAATTCATTTCGTATTGAACTCTTAAATGTATTATCTTTTCGTAGTACCATTGATAAAGTCAAAAAAATAAAACGTTAAGCAGAGAACGTTCAGCCATTACAGGGTACAATTATACGGTCGAATAAAATTTTGTTGAACCATTCCCACCTTTTCTGCGTCAACAATAATTTGTTGAACAAAGCAAGTAGCGATGCAACACTGCAATTGTTGAAGTAGTTATATAGCGGGTTTGGCCAATTTTTTATTTTTTTTTTGTCAAAATTGGATTTTTTAATAAAAAAATTAAGGTATTTGATTAAATTTATATAAGGAACAAAAAAAGGCTTTTGAGAAAAAATAGGAGCAGTTTTTTATAAACAGGAAAAAGTAGTTTCTCTCCAGAAATATATTTTTGAGAAAAATATACTTAGAACCAGTTTTTAAAAGATTGGTCAAACACTAATTACTGCTTAAAAGTACTTTTTAAAATAATTAGTCAAACACAAACTGCTTCTCTTAAAAAATACTTTTGAGTAAAACACTTCTCAAAATAAATTAATTTTAAAAATTTGTCTAAACAAATTAATAGTCTTATAGATACATCAATGTAAAATACAGTATTTACTATTCAACTTCCCCGTATTACAGAAGAAAAGGTAGAATTGTTAGGTTAACTAAGAGTGTAAAAGGAAAAACGAATGATCTTCGTCTGTAGAAGGAAAAACGAATGATTTTAGTTTTGCAAACAAATTAAGCAATGCCTATTCCACTTGAAGACATCTTCTTAAGCCAAAAGACACAATGACTACTGCAAGTAATCCAAATTCTATGGCAACGCCAAACCTTCGAATTACGGATAACAAATCAGAGTGAGAAATTAAGGAATAAATAGAATTGTGACCCACAATATTTATCAATAAAATTATTTTTTTATTTAAAGTTATTTGTGATTACAAATTTATTTTCTTACACAAATTTATTTGCAAATACTATCCTCTTCCTTGTTGGAATTTGTGGCCATCTCAAAAGGAAGTATCCCTTATTGTTATCAATTTTTTCGCTTCTTGAAATAGTAAAACTAGCCGTTAGAAATTAACCGTTGGAGCAATACCTATATAAACATAGTTTTGGGAGAGCTAAAATTACAATTTTTTGAAACAACTTTCTAAAGCTTCTTCTTCCTCCTATATGTTGCTTTTTCTTTATCAAGTTTTCTATTAGTTATGTTCCCAGTTTAATAACTGAAATATTTTCTGAATCTTGGGGGATACATCTACTTTATTCTTTATTATGTAGACGAAATATCCTTAAGGATATTACTTTTGACACACCTCAAGCTTTGATAAATTTACTCTCCGTAAATAATTTTTTCAACAATCTTAAAGATAGTTCTTTCATTGTTCTTATAGAGAATATTAAATCTAATAGTTTCGCTACTTGATACTCAAATTACAAATACAGAAGAAATATAAATAACCAACACTTTCAGTAATTCAGGAATTTTGAGAGTAATAGGTGACAACAAATGTATATTTGTTATGAAATAATATAAAGACAAGAACAATAATGCAAGAATAAGAGCAATAGAGAGAATAGAGAGAGAGAAGTATTCTTATTGATACTTAGAGGTTGTTAGGGATGTATTACAATGGTAGAAGACCCATTTATTTATAGGGAATGGGATGATTTAGCTACCAATAATAGGACTCTAGAATCTCTCTAATTAAAGACATTCACCTTAAATAGAAGTGTAAAATCTCTCTATTTATAACACTCCCCCTTGAATGTCTATTCAATGATGTGCCTCGTTAAAACCTTAAAACAAAACCCAATGGGAAAAATTAAAGTAAGGAAAAAGAGTACACATGTTTGAATATGCGCCTATTGGTTGCCTCGTTAAAAACCTCGCAAGGAAAACCCGGTGGGACAAAACCTTGTAAGGGAAAAAGAGTGCAACGCGCATTAACTCCCCCTGATAAGAACATCAATTTATGTCCTTAAGTCTTCGCATTCCGATCTTGTGAACTAGCTTCTTGAAGGTTGACTTTGGTAGAGATTTTGTGAACAAATCAGCCATATTGTCGCTTGAACGAATCTGTTGAACATTGATATCACCATTCTTTTGAAGATCATATGTGAAGAATAACTTTGGTGAAATATGCTTCGTTCTATCTCCTTTTATGAATCCTCCCTTCAATTGAGCTATACATGCTGCATTGTCTTCATACAAAGTTGTGGGTAGTTTATCACACTTCAAACCACATTTGTCTTGGATATGATGTATTATAGACCTCAACCACACACACTCCCGACTTGCTTCATGAATAGCAATTATCTCGGCATGATTAGATGAAGTAGCCACAATTGATTGCTTAGTCGATCGCCAAGATATGGCGGTTTCTCCACAGGTAAACACATAACCCGTTTGAGATCGAGCCTTGTGTGGGTCGGACAAATATCCAGCATCAGCATAACCAACAACATCCGGGCTGCAATTCTTGCCATAAAATAAGCCCATATCGGTAGTTCCCTTTAGGTACCGCAATATGTGTTTGATCCCATTCCAATGTCTCCTCGTAGGAGCCGAGCTAAATCTTGCTAAGATATTAACTGAAAAGGATATGTCAGGCCTTGTAGTATTTGCAAGATACATTAGTGCGCCAATTGCGCTAAGATATGGTACTTCAGGACCAAGTAGCTCTTCATTCCTTTCTTGTGGTCGGAATGGATCTTTGTTCACATCAAGTGATCGAACAACCATCGGTGTACTTAAAGGATGTGCTTCATCCATGTAAAACCGTTTCAGTACCTTTTCTGTATAGGTAGATTGATGAACAAAAATTCCGTTTGCCAAATATTCAATTTGCAAACCAAGACATAGTTTAGTCTTTCCAAGATCTTTCATCTCAAATTCATCCTTTAGATAATCAATTGCCTTTTGGAGTTCTATAGGGGTTCCAATAAGGTTTATGTCATCGACATATACGGCAAGTACAACAAATTCCGATGTTGTTTTCTTTATAAAAACACATGGGCAAATGGCGTCATTTATATAGCCTTCTTTTAACAAGTACTCACTAAGACGATTATACCACATTCGTCCAGATTGCTTTAGACCATACAAGGATCTTTGCAATTTAATTGAGAACATTTCCCGAGATTTTGAATTATGCGCGTTTGGCATCTTGAGTCCATCGGAAATTTTCATGTATATCTCATTATCAAGTGAGCCATAAAGATAGGCAGTAACCACATCCATTAAGTGCATGTCAAGCTTTTCATGGACAGCAAAACTTATGAGATAACGAAAGGTTATGCATCCATTACAGGCGAATATGTCTCTTCATAATCGACACCAGGCCTTTGAGAAAAACCTTGTGCAACAAGGCGTGCCTTATATCTTTGTACCTCGTTTTTCTCATTTTTTTTGCGTACAAAGACCCATTTATAGCCGACAGGCTTAACACCATTAGGTGTTTCAACTATAGGGCCAAAAACTTCACGTTTTGCCAGCGAATTCAATTCTGATTGAATTGCTTCTTGCCACTTTGGCCAATCCTGTCTTTTTCGACATTCTTCAACAGATTGAGGTTCGAGATTCTCACATTCTTGCATAATGCTAGATGCGACATTATAAGCAAAGGCATTATCCACCACAATATCCACTCGATTAATATTTGCCTCAATATTAATTGGATTTAGGGATAGTTTCGTATTTTCCAGAGTCTCGGGCTCAATGGATTCTTCATGAATCTCAGAATTTGTTAAATCATGAATTTCCTCATGAGATTCTTTCGTGGTGTCATTTTGATCATTCTTTTTCCTCTTTCTAGGATTTCGATCTTTGGAACCTAATGGTCTGCCACGCTTCAGGCGTGCATTTGACTCATTGGATATGACACTAGATGATTGTCCAACAGGGACATCAATACGGATTGGAACATTTTCCGCGGGAATGTGGGATTTCGTTATCCTCTTCAAGTCCGTAAATGCGTCAGGCATTTGATTTGCTATTCTTTGCAAATGGATAATCTTTTGTACCTCTCTTTCACAAATAGAGGTATGTGGATCAAGATGAGATAATGATGCATTTTTCCACAAAATTTTCCGTTTTGGTTTCACCAACTTCTCCCCCTAATTTTGGGAAAAATGTCTCATCAAATTGACAATCTGCAAATCGTGCAGTGTACAAATCCCCTGTCAATGTTTCGAGGTAGCGAATAATGGAGGACGATTCAAACTCAACATATATTTCTAACCTTATTTGCAAATCCATTTTGGTGCAATATGGCGGTGCTACAGGCACATATACTGCACATCCACAAATTCTTAAGTGGGATATATTAGGTTCATGACCCAAAACCAATTGCAACGGGGAATATTTGTGTCAATTCATCAGTCAGAGACGAACTAGCATTGCTGCATTCAAAATGGCGTGACCCCAAGCCGAAGTGGGCAGCCGACAAACTAGCATTGTTGCATGCAAAATGGCGTGATCCCAAGCCGAAGTGGGCAGCCTCGTTTTCATGAGTAAATGAGGTATTCAAGATTATACTCATGTATTGTCTCAATCTGGTATCCATTTTGAATGATATCTTTAAAACTCAACAAGTTCCTTTTAGACTTGGAGGAGAACATTTTGAGTGATATCATTAAAACTCAACAAGTTCTTCTTAGACTTGGAGGAGAACATTGCATTCTCTAAAATAAACGTCGTGCCTTTGGGCAGAGTTACAGTTGCTCTTCCGGAGCCTTCAATCAATTTACTTCCCATGGTTTGGCATACAAAAGAAAATATACGAACATGAGAATAAACAACTTCAATTCTTTTGTTTCACATTTAAACAATATTTTCAAAATCTGCTGGGGTTAGTTGACTAACTAAATCAGATAGTCGATTATATGTTTTCCATAATCGTTTACTTTGCAGTTTGAAAATTTCAGTTTAAGCATTTTCTTAAAACAATCGATTGTTAAACACACACAATCGATTGTTGAACATTGACAATCGATTGTCAAACACACACAATCGATTATTTGCTATTTTGAAAAACTTCAGATCACACTGTCTTAAGACAATCGATTGTTAAATATAGACAATCGATTGTTGACTATTTTGAAAAATTCCAGATCACACTGTCTTAAGACAATCGATTGTTAAACATAGACAATCGATTGTTGGCTATTTTGAAAAATTCCAGATTACACTGTCTTACGACAATCGATTGTTAAACATAGACAATCGATTGTGGATGATTTTTGAAAAATTCTAGATTACACTGTCTAACGACAATCGATTGTTAGACATAGACAATCGATTGTGGATGATTTTTGAAAAATTCCAGATTACACTGTCTAACGACAATCGATTGTTAGACATAGACAATCGATTGTGGATGATTTTTGAAAAATTCCAGATTACACTGTCTAAAGACAATCGATTGTTAGACACAGACAATCGATTGTGGATGATTTTTGAAAAATTCCAGATTACACTGTCTAACGACAATCGATTGTTAGACATAGACAATCGATTGTCGATCAATTGTTTTTCAGCTTTAATGCGAAAATATTAGATAATCGACTAGTTTTTCAGGCTAGTCGATTACCCCTACTGGAAAATAAAAATATTATTGATATTTGAGCATATTGAAGACATTCTAAAGAACTACTGCTAACATTGCATCATGAACTAACTAATACGAGCTAATACTAATGACTATTAGTTTATTCACTAACTAATACAAATAAGTAGAACAAAATCAAATAACTCCATCTTCTTTCATCACGGACCCATCACCGATTAGGTGGTCTATTTTCCCGTTGCTCAAAGAAGTCTGCCACATCCAGGTGGGTGATGTCCAAGTTGTCGTCATAGACAAAATTTGTTTCAGGGCCTTTACTCTTTCGAGATGCTTGATAAAGGTCAACCAAGTGTCTTGGTATACGGCAAGTCTTTGACCAGTGCCCTTTCCAACCGCAACGATAACATATAGTTTCTGAACCATTTGCCTTAGGATCTTCATGATCCCGTTTCTGCTTTCGGCGGTTATCTCTCCTTGGGGGTTGACGGACTTCATTGGAATTTCTTCCTTGTCTACGTCCCTGGCTATGACCCCGTTTACGACCATGACCATGGCCCTTTTCATGTTTGGCATAATGAGAGTGCACCTTATCTGCTTCAGGCAGTGGTGTAGACCCAGTGGGTCGATTATCGTGATTTCTCATGAGCAGGTCATTATTTCGCTCAGCCACTAGTAGAAGAGAAATCAGTTCAGAGTACTTTGTAAAGCCTTTCTCTCTGTACTGTTGTTGCAGTACCATATTGGAGGCATGAAACGTTGTAAACGTTTTCTCAAGCATATCATAATCGGAGATTTTATCCCCGAATAGCTTCAATTTAGAAGTAATTCTGAACATTGCAGAATTGTATTCAGAAACGGACTTAAAGTCCTGGAGCCTCAGATGAGTCCAATCATATCGTGCTTGTGGCAGAGTGACCAACTTCAGGTTGTCATATCTCTCCTTTAAGCCGTTCCACAAGATGAGTGGATCCTTGACGGTGAGATATTCAATCTTCAAACCTTCATCAAGGTGATGGCGCAAGAAAATCAAGGCCTTCGCACAGTCTTGGGTGGATGCTTTTTCTCTATCTTTAATGGTGTCTCCGAGACCCATAGCATCTAAGTGGATTTCAGCATCCAACACCCATGTCATATAGTTCTTGCCCGAAATTTCAAGGGCAACGAACTTTCTTTTCGTAATGTCAGACATAATCGAAAATTAAATTAGGAAGAGGGAAATACCTTAGATTTTTCGAGAATGGTTCTTGAGACGGTAGAGTCTCGTGCTGATAACGTGTTATGAAATAATATAAAGACAAGAACAATAATGCAAGAACAAGAGCAATAGAGAGAATAGAGAGAGAGAAGTATTCTTATTGATACTTAGAGATTGTTAGGGATGTATTACAATGGTAGAAGACCCCTTTATTTATAGGGAGTGGGATGATTTAGCTACCAATAATAGGACTCTAGAATCTCTCTAATTAAAGACATTCACCTTAAATAGAAGTGTAAAATCTCTCTATTTATAATAATATTATTATTATTATTATTATTATTATTGGTGTCGCTACTGCTCGTGGTTTCAGAAAACTTTTCAAGTAGACTCTAAAGGCGATAATCTCTTACTCTTGCCATATTTTTGTGGTATATAATATATAAGTATTAGATACACATAATTGGACTATACCTCCTAAGTTTTTATTCTTTTCTGCTTATTATCGAGAATATAATTAATAGGATCAAGATATATATATATATATATATATATATATATATATATATATATATATATATATATATATATATATATATATATATATATATATATATATATATATATATATATATATATATATAAAATGTTCTCTAATTTTTGAAGTGTTTATGATTGATATTGTATTATTAGGTGAAGTGAATAATTATGAGTTGTAAAAAAAGAAAATTTGATTAACCTTATGGAGTATCTTGCCTGAATTATGTAGCCTGATCCAAAGAAGAGAAAAAGTGAAAAAAATATTTATTAAACTTATAATGTTGAAGCCTTACTAAATCTTTTCGTGTCAAAAAATTATATTGGAGCATAAAAAGGGATATATTGTGCTTCTAATTTAGAGAAATTATTTTGCTTCGAGTCTTTTAGTCATTTGGATGAAAAAATCGTTTAATTATGACTTGTTTCCTACTAATTTAAAATATTCCTGTAAAAGTTAAAGTTGCTTCTATATTTAAAATATTTTACTTTGGTATTATACGATGGAAGATACCAAACAGAAGAAAAATTTTTGTATGTGTTGAAAGCGTCTCAGAATGTACTTGTATTGAAGTCAAGTTTCAATACATTTAAAATGATATTACGCCTTATTTGAGAAATATTTTAAGTTAGTATTCCGTATGTGAATTTTCCAATGTATTAAAAAGATACAGTTATAATATTAAATTTTTGATTCAGATGAGAAAAATTCTCACTAGTAATTGTATGGTCACTTTTTGAATGGGTATTACGGTATTGAAATTGGCTGGCAGTAAGGTTGATTAAGCAACCTCTTGGCGAATATTTACTAGGAATTAAGCCAACAATATTTGCGTGGTGACTTGTGATTGCCAAGGGGCAATAGCCACTATAAGAAAATAAATCTTTCAACGGGAAGAGTAAATATATATTTTTTTGAGACATAATAAGATAAAGTAATTGCTTAGAGAGATAATTTTATACATATTATGTGCAGTCAAAAGAGAATTTGGCCAATCCTATGACTTATAAGCGAAACATTAAGTAGATACATCAATAATGATGGTACCCAACATATGTATTTAAAGATACCATGAAATAAGTTCATATAGGTAATAACAAGTCATTAGTTGATTAAATTTGTATTATTAAATTATGTTTCTTCCTATGGTGTATGTATATATAATGTAAGACTGCAAAAAATGTGAGGTTGATTTCTCTTGATCTAATAATCCATAGCCTTTTACATGTGGTGTATTACGCTGCAGAATAGACCTGATAGATAGACCTATATGAGTGTGGAGCGGGGCCACTCCTATGAAATTTATGATGAAATTTTTAGAGCACTCATGAATACCAGACACGTGCATATCCTATTAGCGCAAAACTGGCTGAACAACCAAAATTTTGGGGAGTGTAATATAAGGCTGTATCCGGTTCTGGTTCTGGGTCTATTTGGGTCTGCGGTTCCAGTTCTGGCGGTTCCGGTTCTGCGGTTCTGGCGGTTCTAGCGGTTCCGGTTCTGGCGGTTCCGGAGCCGGAACCGCTACCATACGGTTCCGGTTCTGGCGGTTTCGGAACCGCGGTTCTGGCGGTTCCCGGCGGTTTCGGAACCGCGGTTCTGGCGGTTCCCGGCGGTTCTGATTTTTTTTTTAAATCAATATCTTGTACAGTAGTCATTAGTATATTGTAGAATATATTTTATATGGTGTACTATATTATTAGTATAATATATATTGTGTTTGGTAATTAGTATATATTGTGTATAAGTAGTGTATATTTTGTATATAAGTAGTATATATTGTATTTAAGTAGTATATATTGTATATAAATAGTGTATATTGTGTTGTAGACTTGTAGTTAGTAATTAGTATAAATTGTATATAAGTAGTATATATTGATAAAAGAATATTGTCATTAGTATATTGTGTTGTATGTTATATATTGTATGTTATATAAATATTCAAGGATTGATATAGAATTAAAGACAAAGAAATATTGAGACAAAAGATATTCAAGGATATGATAAAGAGCATATTTATTGACCAAAATGGCATATCTTTTTTTATTCTTCCTTCCCCCAATGGAATGAGCACAACATGGTACTAATACCACCATTAAAAGGAAAAAAACTAAAAGAAGACATGCCAATGTACAAGTTACATCATAGTTTATGTATTATTTCTAACAAATCTCATAAAACCTTCAAGGTTTGGAGGTGGTTGTGTTGGCGGTGGTGGAAATGAAGCTTGTTCATCACCACTTCCGGGTGAAGATGTTTCCTGAGCAAGTTCCGCTAGCATTTCTTCATAGCACTCATCTATTTCTGCTTGTGATTCAGCTAGCCTAAAGTTCCTTCTTTCTGCGCGGATCCAATCTAGAAAAAGCACTGATTTTTCCAAGCTGTCCTGCACCAACGCCCTGTGATCACCTATTTGTAGTCTTGCTTGACTAAAGGCGCTCTCCGATGCAACAGTTGACGCTTGAATCGACAGAACATCCCGAGCCATCCTTGCAAGAATGGAAAAATGCTTTTCCCTTGCCTTCTACCAATCCAAAAGGTCGAAAGAGCCGTCTGCATTCTCATTCTCTAGTCCCTGCGACAAATAAACTTGAAGCTCATTTAGATGGGAAAAATCATCTACATTTTCACCTTGAGTACCCCTGAACTCCGTCCACGATTTAAGAGCTGTTAAGCCAGCAGCTCTTTTAGGCGCCTGTGATGTGGACGAAGTAGGGGTTGGAATATTAGGCCTAGCATGCTCTAACGCCTGTTTATAAGCATTATAAACAGTTTGAGCATTCACTGTAATTGATGCTTTCGCATCAGGTAGTGTAGCCATTTCTTCTTCTTCAAGATCTAAAGCTTGATAAATAGTAGAATACCAAAAGTTAGGACCTCCTACTTTCATAGTAGGATTTAACATAGCAGCCACACCAAATATAGGAAGGATTGGAAAAAATATTTTTTAAACTTCTTTTTCATTTCAGTAATTGCAATTTCATAAATTTTCCCTCCCTCGTTAAAATCAACAAACAAATTAGCAAGTGCGGCAATATAAACTAAACAGTTAGAAATAGTTGGATAATATTGGCCAGATAAAGCAGTTGTAGCCACATGAAAATGTTCTAAAAAATCTAAAAGAATTTTAACGTTAGTCCAATCTTGATTAGTTAGCATGTCATTATCTTCCTCCCCACAATCCCGAGAATTATAAGTAGCGTTAATTAGGTTTCTATATTCGTACGCCACTACTAAACTTTCGTATATGTAGTTCCACCTAGTCGGACAAGGTTTAGGAACCTTTCTTTCTCTAAGGCCATATTCGTCACATTTTTTAAAATATTCTCTAAGTCTACTTCTACGGTTAGAATAAAAAAGCCAATTAAGAGCGAATTTGACCTTTTCAATTTCTATGTTTAAATTTCTCATACCATCACCAACAATTAAATGATAAATATGACATATACATCTAACATGGAAAATAGTAGTAAAAGCAGGATTAAGTGTTCTAGTTAACATACCTATTGCACTAGTGTTGCTACTAGCGTTATCCATGGAAATTGACATTATTTTATCACTAAACAAAAATATCTACATACATCTGAAATAGTGTTAGCAATAAACTTACCCGTGTACCGTGAATTAATTATTCTATATGCAATAATGCGTTTTTGCATTGTCCAGTCTTCGTCTATCCAATGACTGGTTACGGTTAGATAATCACAATCATTATTACTTCTACCAATATCAGTTGTAATAGACATACGATTACTTATATGGGTAAATAAATAACGCAAGTATTGTTCATATTCATGCTTGTATTTATAAATGTCGCCCTTAACTGTGGCGCGAGCCAACCTTTATACGTAGGATTAAATACTCTTCTAATATAATGAATCCAAGCAGGATTAGAAGCAAAAGAATAAGGCAAACACATAACAGTAATCATTTTAGCAAATTCTTCACGATCGTTATTTGGATCGTAATACATATACCTCCGGTGACTGTGTTTATTCCTGGTTGAACTAGATTTGAACCAGTACTTGGGTTAACTGTAGAATCAGGACTTGCCCTCCCCTCTTGTTGCGCTTTCAATTGAAAATATCTAGCATTATCGCTAGGGTGTAATTTTATATGTTTAACTAAACTACCTGTGCCGCTACGATCTCCAGTATACCTATGCACAAGTAATTTCCGACAAGATTTACACTTAGCCTTATTTTGTTCTCTTAGTTGAATAAGAAATTGCCAAACTAATGAAGTTTCTGAACGTTTAGGAGGTCGTCTACTAAAAGTGGGAGTTTGTACGAGTGGGTATTCCGGTTGATTAGTAGCAGGACTAGTAGGTGTATCATCTAAATCTACCGGAGCTTGGGTTTCGTCATCATCATCAACCTCATTTCCCTCTAAGATAGGTGCATTAGGATAAAGAATATTAATAATATCATCGTCTATTCTATCACCAACTGCTACATCATGTAGAAAATCAACATTGCTAAATTGAAAACATGGGTGATCACTATCAAGGATTCCGAAGGTTTCATTAGTATATCTAGGTTGGCTACTACTTTGAACTTGTTTATCTTTTCTAGGTCGGGGAGCCGGGGGAGGGGTAGTATTTTGGCGACTACTTTCACCGGTTTTAGATTTCCTTTTCCGAACATATTTTTCAATGAAAATGCCATAATAATTACAATTAAGCAAAATAACAACACACAAAAATATTCTTAGCACGTAAGAGTTGAAACGAGTTTACCGGATTGACGAACAACTTCTTGAAAATTGAAAATCGTTGAAATTGAACACTTGAAAACTTCAATTCAACAACTTCACAATGTTTCACGAATTTGCAACATAAATTAAGCACTTGCACTAGAAAGACTGAAAGAGAGCTTGAGAGAGATTGAGAGAGATTGAGAGATATTGATGAATTGGTGAATTAAAATGAAAGAATGAGGGGGTATTTATAGTTGAGAAATGGGAAATTGTGTAATTATATAAAGTTTGGGGTTAAATTAAAGCTTGGGGGCCAAATGGCTATTTTTGAAAATTCCAAACGGCTAATTTTGAAAAAGAGCCGTTTGGAAATTTAAAATAAAAAAATTTTTAAAAAAAAATTGGACCGTTGCGGAACCGGTCGAACCGTATGGAACCGTTTGGAACCGCTTGAACCGGTCCGGTTCCGGTTCCGGTTCTGGCGGTTCCGGTTCCGCGGTTCCGACGGGTGGAACCGCCCCATCGGTTCCGGGGAACAGCCGGAATCGGAACCGCGGAACCGGAACCGCCGGAATCGGCAGAACCGCGGTTCCGGTTCGGAACCGCAAAAAATACAGCCTTAGTGTAATATGATGAATAAGATCTCTAGCTTACAAGAAGAATTTTTGGTTCATACAAGTTGTCAACTTCTCCAAGTACTCTGTAAGTTAATCTTATTTTATCTCTATCCGGTTCATAGTCCATAAAACACCAAACAAATTTTATTATACCCGAAATTCAGCAAATTATAATCTCTTTCTTTATTATTATATTCCTTTTGAGATATGGGGTGGTGGTGGGGGAGGGGGAAATTATTGGAATGTGTGAGCATCTCAAAAGAAAGTGTTCTTTATTTTTATCAACTTTCTCTCATCTTGAATTAGCCAAACTAGCCGTTAGAAATTAGCCGTTGAAAACTAGCAATTGGAGCAACAGCTATATAAACATGGTCTTTGGAGAGTTAAAGACAAAATTTTCTGACACAACTTTCTGAATTTTCTTCTTGCTCCTATATGTTGGGTTTCTTTATTAAATGTTCTGCTAGTTCTATTCCAACTTAGTAATTGGAAGAGTTTGTTGAATTATTGAGAATACACAATTTATTTTTTATCTTGTATAGGCAAAATATCTCTAAGGACAGTATTTTGACGCGCATCAAGCTTTGATAAATGCTACCCTCCATAACCAATTTTTCCAACCTTTCTTTCTTTTATCTTTATATTAAACAGTCGAACTTGTAAAAAAAATAAAAAAATAAAAAAGAAAAAAAGGAGAGAAAATATGTTTAAATTTGTAAGAAAAGATAAACTTACAACTCAATCAATCGCGATACTCAGTCAGATTTTTTCATGTCTACATCATATTTGTTAAAATAAATTAAATAATTCCATTATATACCAAAGATACTTATGATTTTCTAAAACTATAATGCATTTAATTCCTTTAATTTATTTCATATTTAAAGGGAATCTTGAGGACGCAACGTCACTTGAAAATATGTTTAAATTTGTAAGAAAAGATAAACTTACAACTCAATCAATCGCGATGCTCAGTCAGATTTTTTTATGTCTACATCATATTTGTTAAAACAAATTAAATAATTCCATTATATACCAAAGATACTTATGATTTTCTAAAACTATAATGCATTTAATTCCTTTAATTTATTTCATATTTAAGGGTAATCTAGAGGACGCACCGTCACTTGAAAGTGACTGTACACTTCAAATGCACCAAAATTAATACCGTTCTTTTAAGTTTAACTTTTTTGGTCAAATGCAATTTTAAAAGGGGAAAGGAACTTCTCTACCACAAGTTATTGGTATTAGCCTATTGATATTTTTCTTATGTAACCAAAATCATTTTTTTTATATACAAAAGTGGTCCTCCGTACCAATCATAGAACATTCATTTCCTATGATAGGATAAATAATAATGTAAATTTATTCAAATGTTATGGTTCTATAATTTATTTGTAATAAAATCCAATATATCAGGTCAGATTTTAAAAATAATATATTAAGCAGTAACATTATATACAAGCTTTTCAAATTGATATAAAGTAAGCAATTTATGCAAAGTTCCAATTAATTGCAAGATGCATAGAAGTATTGATCAGATAAATAAATGAGTACTTAATTATTAATGGGGGAGTTGCAATGAAATAAAAAGTATAGTACTAAAGTTGTGAGCGATAGAGGCGGGTGTCTGGCGATGAGTCTTACTCTTAACTCATGAGTGCTTATACCATCTAAATGGGCATTATACTCCTAATGAAATAAATATAGAGAAAAAAAAAACAAGATTTTTGTCAACAACAAAAAATAGAAGGCGATAATAATGAGATATTTGTTAGCTGGAATAAATTTCTGCACACAAAGTTTCAGAAACTATCGTTAATCCTACATGAGAGGCGAAGACAACTTTGACAATTTTGTAAACAATTTCTAAGTATATTTTCTGAAGATGTAAGAAATCAATGAAATCTATCCGAAGATGTTAGATATTGGACCTTGTTTTTCATAATACAAAAGAAAATATATTTAAGAACGTTTCATGATCCAATAGATAACATTAATCACGTCATTTCTCCTCTAAAAATTGTCAAAAGTCAGATGATGTATATCAACAAACAACAACAACAACAACCCATAATAATTCCACTTAGTAGGGTTTGAGGAGGGTAGTGTGTACGCAGACCTTACCCCTACCCTGGGTAGAAAGACTGTTTCCAAATAGACCCCAGCATCCTTCCCTCCAAGAACTTCCCACCTTGCTCTTGGGGAGACTCGAACTCACAACCTCTCGGTTGGAACTGGGGATTGCTTACAAACAATTCGTAAAAAATGATCAAATTTTGGCTACGAGCCACCATGTCAAGTATTATATTCCTAGCTATATACTATTATTTTGGATGACACTTATGTAATAATCACAATATTCTTGTGAGGAATGGCTTGGACCACAGACGCTATCCATTTCCAACAACAGTTGAAGGGCCACAAGCCAGACAAATAGGATATAAGAATAAACATAAACCAAAAAGAGAAGGCTTGCAACCAATGAATTCTGCAGACATAGATTCAACCTGCAGATTTGGTTTCCAGTCTTTTCTTCCGCCCAATGTTCAGTACTGTATTGCGACTCGACTAAATTCGGATCACCGAGAGAAATCTTATATTAAGAGGTAAACACTATCTAAAAGAAATGACTCTATACTAACAAGAGTGCATGTGAGCTCAGAAGGATAGAGCTCCTACGGAGTCTACTAGAACATTCTGAGAGAAAAGAAGAAGAAAAGAGAGTGGAGGAGCCGAAATATTTTTGAAAATGTAAACTTTCACTTTATTCCACTAATTATACAAGAATATATATACATGTTGACTAAAATAATTTCTCATTAACTAATTTGACTAGGCTAACCACTAAGCTAACTACTAACTAGAAATTGTATTACACAGTACAACAATGAATGAACATATTAACAATAATAACCATACTCAATACCCCCTCTCAAGTTGGAAGTGAGGTGCTCACAGCCAACTTGCCTAGCACAACTGAACGTTTGAGCCCTGTGAGAGCCTTAGTGAGGATATCATCCAACAAATTATGAGTGGATACACGATGAAGAAAGATTAGGCCTTTTTGTACTTTGTTCCTAACAAAGTGGCAATCAACTTCAATGTGCTTGGTCCTTTCGTGAAACACTAAATTATGAGCAATGTGTATCTGCTGTCACAAAATACCTGGATAGGATTTGACTGGGCTACATAAAATTCTGCAAACAGCCTGCTCAACCAGACCAATTCCCCAACTACTTTCCTGAGAGATCTATATTCTGCTTCAGCTGAGGATAAGGAAACAGTCTCCTACTTCTTGGACTTCCAGCTAATAGGCTATCTCCCACTAAAACAATGTACCCAGGGACAGACCTCTTAGAGTCCGGGCAGGCTGCCCATTTTGAGTCACAAAAGGCCTTGATTGAGCAGTCGGGATTGTTGGAGAAGAGATAACACCCAGAGTAGGGTCCTTCGTAAGGTATTTGAGAAGATGAAATGATGCTGTCAAGTGGGTGTCTCTTGGAGCTTGCATATACTGATTCAGGAGTTGCACACTATAAGTTATATCCAACCTAGTATCGATGAGAAAGTTGAGCATTCCTACTAACTTCCTGTAGTATGTAAGGTCTGGTAGGAGATTGCCTTCTTGTGCTTTCAACTTTATGGTAGGGTCAAGGGGTGAGAAAACACTGCTGTAGTTAAAACACTGATATTCTTTCAACAAGTCCAAGGTCAAATTTCCTTTAAGAAATAAGAATGCCATCTGGTTTATATAAGACTTCTAGTCCCAAAAAGTAGTGAAGTCTACCTAGATCCTTTATTTTGAAAATTTGATCCAGCAAAGCCTTCGAACTTGCAATCATGAATCAGTTCTAGTAATTATAACATCATCAACATAGACAACCACAAAAATGGTGGAGGAGGGAGCTTTTGCAGAAAAGGGAGTGATCATTTTCAAAATGTTGGACAATGCTTCAGTTAATTTGGCATACCACTGTCTGTTGGCCTATTTAAGTCCATACAGTGACTTGTTTAGTCTGCACACCACTCTACTTGAAATGTACTGATCCACTACAAGGTCGGGAGGGGCCTCCATATTGACTTCCTCATGTAAGTCCCTATGGAGAAAGACATTGTTCACATCCACAATGTCGCATCCCTTCTTAACAGCTACTGTAACTAGGACTCTAACAATTGTCATTTTCGCAACAGGGGAGAAAGTTTCTGTATAGTCAATCCCAGCCTGCTGAGTGTAACCTTTTACTACTAACCTAGTTTTGAACCTTTTAATGCTCCCACTAGCCCTATGTTTGATTTTATATACCCACTTGCAACCTATTGCTTTTTTGCCAGCTGGTAAAGGGACCAAATCCCAAGTATGGTTGGCATGAAATGCCTCAAATTCCTGTGTCATGGCTGGCTGCCAAGCAGGATTGAGAGTTGCCTCTTCATATGAATATGGCTCACTATCATGGCAAATATTTAGCATCAAGTGCTGACTTTCAGTAGATAGAGCATCAGGAGTGCTATGCTGATGATTGGAAAATAAGGCTTTTAGTGAAGGGGACATCTGTTGTGTGAAAGCCGGAAATTGAGCAAAACAACTGGGTAGTTGGTGAACATAGTCTTTTAAGTAGGTAGGAGTTTGAAGACTTATGCTGGATTTCCTTAAAAATGGTGCTTCTAACTGAACATGTGTAGATGAAGGCTGCAAGTTGTTATCATTTATAGATGGAGGGTTAGTGGTGTTTGGAGAAGGGTGTATCAGTAATAGGTGTCTCATAGTGGTGCTCTATTTCTGGAGATGTGACACTAACAAGACTTTGTCCTACATTCATAGGGAGAACCTGACTACTATTTTCAACATAGTTAGAGAAGAGATTGTTCTAAGGACAACAGGAAAGGAAGTATTTTATGAACTTAAGGAGAATGAAAAAATATTTTCATGGAATATTACATCTCTGGAGATTTAAATTCTCTTGGTGGCCAGGCTTAGTACCTTATAACCTTTTGTGCCAAATGGATATCCTACAAAGATGCGAGGAGTAGTTCTTGGCTCAAATTTGTCTTTGTGTGTTTTGGGTACAGTGGGATAGCATAAGCATCCAAAGCTTCTCAAGTGAGAGTAGTGAGGTTTCTTTTGATACAACAACTCAAAGGGGCAGTTGTTGTTAAGGTAAGTGGTTGGCAGCCTACTTATCAAATAAATGGATTTTAGGATGCATTCTCCCCAATATTTTCCTGGGAGTTTAGACTGGAACATGAGAGTCTTAGCAGTTTCAAGAAGATATTTATATTTTCTCTCCACTACACCATTTTGTTATCGTGTATAAGGATATGTTTTCTGATGAATGGTCCCTTTAGATTGGTAGAATAAAAGGGCTTCATGGTTGGAGAACTCAAAGCCATTATCAGGTCTAATGGTCTTTATGGATGCATTGAATCGGTTTTCAATCATGGCCACAAAAGCCTTTAAGTCCTGAAGAGCATTACTCTTGCAGCTCAACAGGTGGGTCCTAATAGATCTACTAAAATCATCCACTAGTGTGAGAAAATATTTGTAATTATCATGGGTGGTTATATGGTAAGGGCGCCATATATCTATGTGCACTAGTTCAAATAATTTGGAGGTAGTGTTGGCTCTTTGAGAAAATGAGAGTCTAGTTTTACTTGCCATAGGGCATACAACGCAGATAAATGATTGTCTTGGTGCAAATTTTATAGGGATTGAGGATATCCCTCTCATTTTAACAAAAGGAACATGACCAAGCCTATTGTGCCACAGAGAATTTACATCATACTTATCAAACACATATGAAGGATCATTCCTATTGCTTGAAATGGAAGTATTTACGGATTGAGGAGTGTGACATGAATGAGTATGACTAACAGAATCATAACTGTTTACAGATTGAGGAGCAGGAATAGTTGCAATAGGAAGTCGAAACAACAGAAGGTAAGACAGTTCAGTTACCCTTCAAACATCTGGAACAGAGATAGTACATACCTTCTTTGCTACTACCAATCACCTAAGGCCTCTTCGTTGAAGGGGCCTGCAACAGACAAAATGCATCATTGAAAAACATAATACAACTAAGGTGTTCTGCAAGGGAGTGAATAGAGATCAAGTTATACGTGAATGATGGGATATGAAGGACCCTATGTAGAAAAATGTCTGAAGATAGTATCACATCTCCAAATTCAAGAACATTTACTCTATATCCATTTGGTAGACTTATAGTAAGGGATAGGGTAATTAGGTGATATTGGTGAGTGTATGTTTGTTAAAAATCATATAGTTGGATGCTCCTGACTCTATAATCCAAAGAACAGCCTTTGATTCAAAACATTTACATGAAGGTTTGTCAAAATCAATAGAAGAAGTACAAACAACAATACCTGCAAAGTTGGCACTGCCACTGGTGGCATTGATGTTGCTGGGGGAACCTCCTGCATATCCTACTTGAAAATGATGTAGCAAGTTCATTTTCTGCCCATATTGCTCCTTTGTTAGATTGACATTCTGATTATTATCTTGTAGTTTTTGTTCATTTCCATTCTCATGAATCATGTCAGTTGGAGTTCCATGTACATTAGCCACAGATCCTTTTCCTCTATTGAACTTGTGGTTCTGGTTGTTCCCTTGATTATAAGGCTGAGCATTAGCATTGTTACTATTGAAGTTCTGGTTATTATAGGAACTTCCTTGAGGATATCCATGTAACTTGTAGTACTTCTGCCTTGTATGATCTGGTCTTTTGCAATAATCACAAAATGGACGACTCTTGCTACTGTTGTTAGCTATGTAGTGAGTTTTAAAGTTTCTGGCTCCAAATGAACTTTGATTCTATGGACTCGTATTGACATGCAGTGAAGTGGAATATAGACTGTAGAAGGGAGAAGGCCTGTTCCATAGAAGGCAAATGTTTCATCATAAGAATGCTTCATCGCACTATTATATAGACTTTATCCAGTCCCATCAGAAACTAGAGAAGCCGTTGATCCTGTTGTGCCTTATGCATAGTTTCTTTTGCTCCACATGTGCAATTGCAGCTACACTGAGATTTGACACTCAAGGTGTTCAATTCTTCCCACAATCTCTTCATTCGTGTATAGTATGCAGTGATGTCTAAGGAACCTTGTGCATATCATTAATTTCTTTCTGAATCTGGTATAATTTTGCCCTATTTGTTTGGTCATAACAATTCTCTAATTCTCTCCATAGCTCGACCGAGTCATTTACATACTCCACACTATCAGAGATTTCCTTAGCAAGGGAATTGAGGATCCACGAGGTTACCATATCATCACACCTCTCCCATTGGCGGAATTGAGGCGAATTAGAACTAGGTTTTCCAAATTCTTCATTAATAAACCCTAATTTGTTCTTAAGTGACAAGGCTCGCAGTATGCTTCTTCTCCAGGAAAGATATCCAATTCCATCAAACAGAACTGGTACTAAGGTCATGCCAGGACTATCCGAAGGATGAATGTAGAGGGGATTACTTGTATCAATGACCAATTGGTCATTTCTGCTTGTGCTAGGAGTCGTCTCTTCAGTTTGATCGATAGCCATATGCAAAACTCCGATTCGATGAGTTTGAAAGATGTAAAGTTTTCAGCTAGATCTAAGATCTTCAATTTGTGAGGTCATTTTTTTTCCAGAATTGGGTGGCAATTGCCAAAGCCTTAGAAATTGACGAAGCTAAATGAAATTTGGAACGATAGTTAAAGACTCTGAAGAAATCCGAGCTGATGTCCAAGCTCTGATACCATAACAAGAGTGCATGCGAGCTCAGATGGATGGAGCTCCCATGGAGTCTACTAGAACATTCTGAGAAAAGAGAGGAAAAAGAGAGAGTGGAGGAGCCGAGATATTTTCCTGAAAATGTGAACTTCCACTTTATTCCACTAATTAGACAAGGATATATAGACATGTTGACTAAACTAATATCTCGTTAACTAATTTGACTAGGCACCACTAAGCTAACTACTAACTAGAAATTATGTTACACAATACAATAATGAATGAATCTATTAACAATAATAACCATACTTATTATATACCATGGATCGAACCCGAAATTTATAATTGAGGATGAAAGAGTACTTAATTCATACTTCATGGCAATGAGTTTTTTAATATTTACATCATCAAATACTAATGTATATCAGCACTACAGTATATGGTAAATTATACTTCCAATACAATAGCTAGGTTAATTGGGGGCAATTTTTTTAATAACTGCAAATATTATCATGAAAAAAAATAATAATAATAAAGCTTGTAGAGCACTAGTTCTGATCAAAGAATTTAGTCCTCCAACAAACATATACTAATTACACAGTAATTTAGCCACACTATAAATCTGTGTCTTAGTTGAGCTGATGCAGTTCAAACTTCAAACCAAGGCGGTTATCTCTAATTTTGGTTGCTGGCCTATAATAGCAAGTTCTTAGTTTTTTATTACTTTCTTATGTCACTCGCTTCCATCACTTATTGTAATATTGTTGTTATTACTTGTTGCTGTATTTTTATCCTTTTTTTAGTCGAAGATTTATCAAAAATAATCTCTTTACCTTTAAAGAATAAGAGCAAAGCAATATACAAACTATCCTTTCCAGAACCCATATATGGAATCAAGCTGAATTTGTTAATGTTGTTGTCGCCGCCTATAATAGCAAGATAGCTGCTGGTAATGACATGAGCCAACGTAATGACTAAGTGACATAATTCTAAGAGGAGAAATATGCAACAAACTAATTAGGCGAGTTAAGTTTGTCTTTTTTTCCCTTGTCATTTATGTGCTATGATTTTAATGTATTTTATTTGATATTTGAATCCCCCACCCCCACCCCTCCCCCACCTCATTCTAACGATAGATAAATGATGATGCTACATTTATAGTGTTAGTAATTTGTATTTGTAAAGTAATTTTAAAAATAAAATAACATAAAAATATAAATGTAAAAAAAATAGAGTTTAATCCGAGCCAACTGAATTTATAGTGTTTTCGTAAGGAACTTAATCCCCTCCTAGTATCCGATGTTATAGATTATTTTCTCACAATATAGAATGAATTACACATTAGTATAGCGGTACTTCAAACCCCGGTGTTTCAGCTAACACAATGATCGGTAGCAAATCACACTTAATGTTATTTTTTCGTAGTTATACAATGCAGAAAAAAGAAGGAGATTTCAGAATTTCGTAAGGAAAATCTGAGGGAATAGTCTCTGCTATTTATTGATTTTATTATGGGATACTCGAAGGGCTCATAAAATTAAAAACTTGAGAAGTAAGGGAATATCAATGGCCTTTATTGAACAGAGAGCGAACGGCCAACAAGTTGGGTTTAAACGAAGAGGTGAAGCTCTTTAGAATGGTTGTTAGGACTATTCACATAAAACGGCTATTAAGTAAATGGCAATTTATGCAAAATAAAATATAAAAATCAAACATGGAGGAACATTAATTTACCGTTACAAAATATCTATTTTGGATTAAATAATATTGCGTTAAATAAATTTGATCCAAAAATTTAATAAATAAATCAGATCATTTGGCCAAATCTAAATCTGAAGTAGACGCGGAGTCGAGCGAGCGGCAATGGTGATGGCGCAAGGCTTGCCTTCTTCTTAATTCTTTAAGATCTAGAAGAAGCGCAATCATATATATACTCATCAAAGCTCTTTTTCTCCTCCAATATAGGAAAATCCCTTTGAAAAAGAGGGAGAGTTCAAATATTTCATCTTTTCTCCATTTCAAATCCACTCTTTACTTTAAGCTAAACCAAGCTTTAACCCAACAAACCCCCACATGAATGGGCAATGACAATATCTCAAAAATATGCATGAAAACTCTGTGATTCGCAAGTAAGGATTAATCATATCTGGATAAGTAGGTTTTTCTTTGAACTTTCCATAGTAAACTTCTATCGGATATACTCGGTCAATCGGTAGATTTAATATCTTTGAACCGTCGAATTTTGATGTATACCTAGACAACCATAAGTCACACAATCAACTCTTAATCGTCTTTGGCTCTCATTGTTGTGTTCGTTTCAGCTATGAACCTGGTTTCATCAGTGCATAGAGAAATGTCCTTGCAAAATTCTCCTTAAAGCGGCTAACCATTCACTCTTACATAGGTGATTCCTAAACGTGTCATCTGTAAGTACACTCCTTCGTATACCCTATATCAAATTTAGAAAGCATTAAAAAGTCTTAATGCTTTATCCTTAGTATTGAACATTGTCTCATTACGAGAATGGACCAAGATTTTAGTTGACAATTTGAACCGTCATTAATGACTTTGTTTGATCTTCTTGAACCTAGATCTTGGGATCTCCACTCTTTTAGGTAGATTTACCACTGCAATTACTTGTTCTCGGCTATAGTCCTATTCCCATCGATGATCTTTCAACTACTTCTCTAGTTAGGCTTTTTATAAGCGGGTCCGATGCATTATCACTTAACTTTACGTAATCAATTATGATAATCCCCCTAGAGAGTAGCTGCCTAACAGTTTTATGTCTTCGTCGTATATGGCGAGATTTACCGTTATACATAATGCTCTCAGTCTTTCTAATGTTGCTTGACTATCGCAATACATGCATATTGATGCCAATGATTTGACCAAAATGGAATATCTTCCAAGAAGTTTTGGAGACATTCAGCTTCTTTATCGGCTTTATCTAAGGCGATAAACTTAGCCTCCATTATAGAGCAGGCAATACAAATTTGTTTGGACGACTTCCAAGATACCGCCTCCTCCACCTATAATGAATACATATCGATTTATGTATTTAAAACCAGTTGAACCGATGATTTAATGTTTGTTACAGTATCCCTCAATCACCATAGAATATTTATTATAGTGCAAAGTAAAGTCATGGGTATGATTGAAATATCCCTAAACTCATTTCATTACCATTCAATGAGATTGTCCTGGATTGCCCGTGTATCGACTCAATTTACTTGTAGCACTAGATATATCTGCTCGTTTACAATTCATGATATACATTAAACATCACAACACATGAGCATAATCTAATTGTGATATGCTTTGGCCTTTGTTCTTTGCTAGTGAAAGACTCACGTCAATTGGAGTCTTTGCAACTTTAAAATCTAATTGCTAGAATTTTTCAAGTATTATTTTAATGTAATGAGATTGCGACAATGTCAAGCCTTGATGAGTCTTATGATCTTAATAGCCAGGTTTAAATCGGTCATTCCCAAGTCTTTCATATCAAACTTACTAGTTAGCATACACTTAGTCGCATTTATGTTGGCAATGTCATTACTCATTATCATCATATCAGCCACATATAAGCAAATAATGACTGTAATTTGAAACATTTTTAATGTACACATATTTATCACATTCATTTATCTTAAAATCATTGACAATATTGTTTGGTCAAATTTTGTATGCCATTATTTGGGTGCTTGTTTTAGTCAGTAAAGCGACTTAACAAGTCTACATATCTTCTTTTCTTCCCCTAGAATAACAAACCATTCATGTTGTTCCATGTAGATTTCTTCCCTCCAAATCTCCATTTAAGAATGTCTTCTTAACGTTCATTTGATGAATTTCAAGACCATATACCGCAGCTAATGCTAGACGACAACGACGACACGAGGCATGTCTTCTTCTTAACTCTTTAAGATCTAGAAGAAGAGAAATTGTATCTATATTCATCAAAACTCTTTTCCTCCTCCAATATGGAAAAATGTCTCTTTGTCAAAAAAAAAATTAAAATATTTTATTTTTTCTCTCCATTTCTCATTCGCTCTTTATTTTAAGCTAAACCAAACTTTAACCCAATACGTAGAATATAAAGGTAAGTAAATAAGTTTTTCATTTTCAAATTTTTATCGAACATGTGTGGGCAAGATGATAAATACTTGAGCAAATCAGATAAATGTATTGCATTCATTAATTATTCAAATTTGACGAATTTATACATAGGGGACTGAAGGTGAATTTTCGTGCTCTAATACATGTACCAGCTAACCCTTTCTTGAGTTCTTCGAGAATTTTGTGGTGTACTTTAAAACTATTAATAACTCAGTTTAGTATGGGTTAAATATAGGGATTTTTTTTATCTATACCATATATAAAACTTTATTATTAAAAATATGTATATTTTTACTATTACCTGCTATGTTTATAGTTTTGCTATAAAATTTATACCATTTATTAAATACCCAATATTAAGAATTAATTCCCTCCAAATTATGCGCCTACAAATCTAGGATAAATATTTGAATAGCTTATCCCTTTCAAATTAGGCGGCAAATAATTTGCGACTAAATTTTTTTCAATATTGTTTTAATGGTATCTACAAACTACTACATTTATACTACAATCTATATTGAAAAAAATGTTGACTACAAATTTTTTTTATAATCTACAAATTTTCTACAAAACATCTACAAATAAACTACAAATCAGTTTACGTATGTAAACGCAGTATTGTTTTGAAGGGTATCTACAAAATTACTAAATTTATACTATAATTACACTACAATCTATGTTGAAAAAAAATGTTGACTACAAAATTTTCTCTTCATCTACAAAATTTCTAGAAAAAAACTACAAATAAACTGCAAATCGGTTTAAGTATTGTATAAAGTTGTATTTTTTAAGGATATCTACAAAATTACTACACTTATACTACAAATTAAACTACAATCTTATGTGGAAAAAAAAAGTTGACAATAAAATTTGCTCTTCATCTACAAAATTTCTACAAAAACTTACAAATAAACTACAATTGCACACACATTATCACACTTACAGAAGATTTATATGGCTACCCCACAGATTTACAATTGAGAATTGTTTATTGATCGATTGAGGAAGTCTTCTGTATCATATATCTACTCTCGATCTCGTACTTGTTAAAATTCAGAACAATATCTGACAATTACCATAAATTAAAATAACCGAAACAATGGGTTTCATATTGAATCTCTTTGGCTGAAAATCTGATTATACTCAATGGGTTTCATCTTTGTATTTTTTTGAGAAGAAGAATGAATGGAGAAGAGAAAAAAAATGTGAGGGAGAAAATGACGTTGGGATTAGGAGAAAAAAATGTAGGAATTAAGGGGAGAGAGAAACATGAGATATATGGATACCTTTAATTAAGGAGTAAAATCTGCTCATTAATTAGACTCTTAATTAAATATAATATAAAATTGGTAATTTAATTTACAGATTTATAATTAAATCAAATCTTAAATATGGAGAATAAAAAAGTTTCTTATATAATATAAGAATATAAAAATCCCTTAAATATATGCTCTAGGGGAAAAAATAAAGACGTGTATTAGAAGACCACTAGACCAGTATGCTAACACCGCGTATCAAAATACAAATTTATCAAATGCTAATTCCTATCAGTACCTTGTTTCTATTTTAAGCTTTATATTTTTGTGTTGTTTAAAATGAAATAAGAAAAACTGTTATGAAATAGAAGATTCTTACACTTCTATTTAAGGTGAATGTCTTTAATGTATCTAATTAGAGAGATTTTAGAGTCCTATTATTGGTAGCAAGATCTTCCTCCTCCCTATAAATAGAGGTGCTCTCTACCATTGTAAATCATCCCTTGAGACCCCTCTCAACTCAATAAGAAGAACTCTCTCTACTCTTCTCTCTATTGCTATTGTTCTTGCATTATTGTTCTTGTCTTTACTTTAGTTTATAACACGTTATCAGCACGAGTCTCTAACCAATTGAAATTTTCAATTGTCTTAACTTTTGTTTGTGTAGGGTTTTGCTTCAAAGAAAGAAGGAAAAGAAAAAAAAAAAAAAAAAAGGAAAAGGCAGAAGCCTTATTCAAACAAACAAAACAAAAACAGAAGGAAAGAACGAAAAGAAAGCAAAAGAAGGAGAAAAACAGTGGAAAGCAAAATAGAAAAGAACGAAACAAAAGTTGGGAAAAAAAAAAGGTAAGTAATTTACTTTTCTTTCAAATCCTATAATTTGATTTTATATACAAATATAGACAACAAAGTTTGATTACAACTCTAATGGAGTTTGTGAGAAATTATAACCACAAGAAGTGGTAAAATCTCTATGTCCTGCCATGATTAAATTCATGTATGATTGTGGACGTGACAAAGAATTCCGTCTCATTGAATTTGCTCCATTCTCTTTAGAGAATGTGGAAGCAGTATATGATAAGTCTGAAAGAAGACTAATTACCATGAAGGTATCAATGAATGTGGACGTGACAAAGAATTCCGTCCAATTGAATTTGCTCCATTCCCTTTAGAGAATGTGGTAGCAGCTTGCGTAAAGCACATGATTTGATCCATTCCCTGAAGTGAATGTGATAATCGTAATAAGAGCCCGTAAGTATGAACACGCTCTTGATGTAATTGTGTCATATGAAAAGAAAGTTCGTTGCCCTCGAAATTTCGGGCAAGAACTATATGACATGGGTGTTGGATGATGAGATCCACTTAGATGCTATGGGTCTTGAAGACGCCATTAAAGACAGAAAAAGTGCATCCACCCAAAGCTATGCTAAGGCCTTGATTTTCTTGCGCCATCACCTTGATGAAGGTTTGAAACTATGCTAAGGCCTTGATTTTCTTGCGCCATTACCTTAATGAAGGTTTGAAACTGTATGAAGGCCTTGATTTTCTTGCGCCATCACCTTGATGAAAGTTTGAAGATTGAATATCTCAACATCAAGGATTCACCCATCTTGTGGAAAGGCTTAAAGAAGAGAGATGACAACATGAAGTTGGTCACTCTGCCACAAGCACGATACGATAAGAATCCAAAAGCAAATAGTTTATAAACTATATATTATCGTTGCGGTGGAAACGGGCACTGGTCAAAGGATTGCCGTATGGTTGACCTTTACCAAGCATCTCGAAAGAGTAAACGCCCCATAACGAATTTTGTCTCTGACGACAACTTGAATGTGGCAGACTTCTTTGAGCAACCCGATGGGAAGATAGACCACCTAATCGATGATGGATCGGTGATGAAAGAAGATGGAGCTGTTTGATTTATTTGTATTAGTTAATGAATAAACTAATAGTCATTAGTATTAGCTCGTATTAGCTAGTTCATGATATGATATTTGTATTAGTTCTCAATATGCTCAAATATCAATAATATCTTTACTTTCCAGTAGAGGTAATCGACTAACCTGAAAAACTAGTCGGTTATCTCATGTCGCATAAAACTGCAAAACAATCGATTGTCAATGATCAACAATCGATTGTCTTTATAACGAATTTTTCAAAAAGTGATCAACAATCGATTGTCTATATTTGGCAATCGATTGTCTTATCCAGTGAGCAGAATTTTTCAAAAATGACCAACAATCGATTGTCTATATTTGACAATCGATTGTCAGATACAGTGAGGTCCGGAATTTTTCAAAAATGACCAACAATCGATTGTCTATATCTAACAATCGATTGTCTTAAACAGTGTGATCTGAAGTTTTTCAAAAATAACAAATAATCGATTGTGTATGTCTAACAATCGATTGTCTATGTTCCAACAATCGATTGTGTGTGTTTTATAATCGATTGTCTTATGAAAAACGCTGAAATTTTCAAACTGCAAAGGAATTGATTATGGATAACATATCTGATTTTGTTAGCCAACTGTTAGTAGCAGATTTTGAAAATATTATGTGACACAAAAGAATTGAACTTGTTTATTCTTATGTTCGTGTATTTCTTTTGTATGTTAAACTATGGGATAGCAAATATAGATATCTCACAAAGCGAACTTGGACCAACGTCCAAGTGTAAAAGTATTTGCCTAGTTGATTCATGTACTACACATACAATACTCAAAGAAAAGAAGAGTAATTGTGTAAGGCAAACATTACTACAATCTATGGAAGTAGTAAATTGATTGAAGGCTCCGGAAGAGCAATTGTAACTCTGCCCAAAGGCATGACGTTAATCATAGAGAATGCAATGTTCTCCTCCAAGTCTAAGAAGGACTTGTTGAGTTTTAATGATAACAATCAAAGTGTTCTCCTCCAAGTCTAAAAGGAACTTGTTGAGTTTTAATGATAACAATCAAAGTGTTCTCCTCCAAGTCTAAAAGGAACTTGTTGAGTTTTAAAGATATCATTCAAAATGGATATCATATTGAGACAATAGATGAGAATAATCTTGAATTCTTCATGAAAACGAGGCTGCCCATTTCGGTTTGGGTTCACGCCATTTTGAATGCAATAATGCTAGTTTGTCGGCTGCCCGCTTCGACTTGGGTTCACGCCATTTTGCATGCAACAATACTAGTTTGTCGGCTGCCCACTTCGGTTTGGGGTCACGCCATTTTGCATGAAGCAATGCTAGTTCGTCGGCTGCCCACTTCGGTTTGGGGTCACGCCATGTTGCATGCAGCAATGCTAGTTCGTCTCTGACTGATGAATTGACACAAATATTCCCCATTGCAATTGGTTTTGGGTCATGAACCCAATATATCCCATTTAAGAAGCTTTGGATGCGCAGTATATGTGCCTGTAGCACCGCCATCCCGCACCAAAATGGGTTTGCAAAGGAGGATAGGAATATATGTTGAGTTTGACGCGTCCTCCATTATTCGCTACTCGAAACATTGACAGGAGATTTGTTCACTGCACTATTTGCAGACTGTCAATTTGATGAGACACTTTTCCCAAAATTAGGGGGAGAAGTTGGTGAAACCAAACGGGAAATTTTGTGGAAAAATGCATCATTATCTCATCTTGATCCACATACCTCTATTTGAAAGAAAGAGGCACAAAAGATTATCCATTTGCAAAGAATAGCAAATCAAATGCCTGAAGCATTTATAGATTTGAAAAGGATAACAAAATCACATATCCTCGAAGTGAATGTGATTCACAAATACATATTCAATGTTGGAAGAATATGAACATGAAATTGGTATTGAATATACCACACTCACTCCTAAAAGGAGGTTTGAGATGATACCACCCTCACCCCTAGAAGGAGGTTTGAGATGATATATGGCATGAATGATCGTTGGTCGCGTACCTATTGTACGCCAAAGTATTTTGGAAATATGACCATTAAAGGACAACGATAATGCAAGAAACATATCTTGCATATAAGTTTGACATGACCATAATGGTATAACTTTCTCTTTAAGAAAGATATTCACCACACGGATGTTGATGAACCTGTGGTAGTACAAAATTAATTGAGAGCTCTCGAAGAGCCAATTATTACTATGTTGGAGAAACACAATTGAGTATTGTGATGTAGTAAGTCTCAAAGAAACTTATCCAGTTTCCAAAAGTACACGCGAAGGCGATTGATGATATTGAGACTATAAATAAAGGAAGGCTTTGATTCTCCTATTACTACAACTTGTAGCGGGGTAATTTGTATATGAAAAGCTACCCGCTTTGTTCTCCAGTTTGTACTACACAAACGAAAGAATGCCACAATAAAGTGGATATCTATTGGTATAAAACCCATGTCATAATAAACCCGAAGTTTATTGATAAGTGCACATGTCATGGTGTAAATTTAAAGTTTACCAATATTGATAATTTATTCAGTTGACATTCGTGTTAGCCATCTCATTTGAAGTATGATGTGCAAATTCACATAGGTGAATATCAAAGAACTAGAAGTTCTTGTTCTCAGTAATGAACTGACCAACTAAAGAGTTCGGGTTGAAGCCCCTTGATTCTGGAAATATCAAAGGTGAATATGGGTCCATTCACCTGCCATGTATACCACATATGATGCATCTATGGAATGGTTACATGCGCAATTGTTATTGACCCGCAGCCTGGCAGTGCTTGCGAGGTAAATCGCTCAGTAATCTAACTTCGAGCATAGTTTCCAGATTCTCTACTCAAGACAGTTCATCTTGATAAGTTGGTTTATATTAAAGTTGGTTTAGCAAGATAATTATTGAGTGCTTCCACTTAATAGCTAAACTGTTTCTTATGAGAACTAAGTTATACATATATCAGTTTGATATAAGTTGTATACGAGAGTATATTCTCCCCTCACAAGTGGTTCAGGGTCAGGAACCAAATAATTTCATCTTATTATTAAGGTGCTGTGTATATTGACATAATGCACAAAGATGATTTTCCAAAGTTGAGGAAACATGTTAGTTTTACTAACATGAGGGGGAGACATGATAAACACTTGAGAAAGTGTTACATGGGATGAATTTTCATTTGTATATGTATATCCCCGAATATCATGATATGAACCTGTAGTTCATAAAAGGGGAAATGCAATTGCAACATATTGCAAAGCATGCTATACGCATTTGCTGACTCAAAGAAAGCAACTAAATGGAAGAGATACAATTCAAGAAGAATTGATTCCATATGAAAGACATGTAGCTTTGAACCTGTAGTTCATATGCTTGAAACTATAAAGTCAAAGGTATGCATAATCAATTTTCGATACCTTATTTGTTTAGCATGACATGAAACTTTGATATGCAGCTAAAGTCTATTATGTGACTTACATGACTTAACTTGAAAGATTTAAGTTGCTTGAAGCATATGCAATTCTTGGTCCTGAAGTACCACATCCTTAGTACAATTTGTGTACATATGTATCTTGCTATAACTATAAGCATGATGGCATTGAGAATGCATCTATGGAGATATTGAAGAGCTATTCCACGACATTATATGAAGATGTTTATATCTATCAAGAATGATGATTTCAAGGTGCGGAATATTTATTCAAGTCAACATGGTTGATTTATTTATCAAATATCTACCAAAGATCGTTTTGAAGATGATGCACAAGATTGGAATGCAAATGCTCAAAGGATATAAATCGATGTACTCATTAGGGGGAGTCAATGCGCGTTGCACTCTTTTTCCCTTACAAGGTTTTGTCCCACTGGGTTTTCCTTGCAAGGTTTTTAACGAGGCAACCAATAGGCGCATATTCAAACATGTGTACTCTTTTTCCTTACTTTAATTTTTTCCCATTGGGTTTTGGTTTTAAGGTTTTATGAGGCACATCATTGAATAGACATTCAAGGGGGAGTGTTATGAAATAGAAGATTCTTACACTTCTATTTAAGGTGAATGTCTTTAATGTATCTAATTAGAGAGATTTTAGAGTCCTATTATTGGTAGCAAGATCTTCCTCCTCCCTATAAATAGAGGTGCTCTCTACCATTGTAAATCATCCCTTGAGACCCCTCTCAACTCAATAAGAAGAACTCTCTCTACTCTTCTCTCTATTGCTATTGTTCTTGCATTATTGTTCTTGTCTTTACTTTAGTTTATAACAAAAACAAAATTTTACTTTGTTTTGTCTGCGGATTCACACCAGAGATTTGTCCCTGGTTAGGTTTCAGGTAAAAACTCGAACTTAACACTATTCTCAAAATTGGTGCTAATTTGTAGGAGTCCTCGTTTTATAATAATAAGGTAAGTATCTCCGATCCAGAGCTACTACTTCAAAAATCAAAAAAACTCAGAAAGCCAAGTTAATACGTCGACTTTAACGGAGGATATGAAAAAGAATTCTTGTCTTTAGGCCGTGCTTGATTCATAAAAATCTATAATTAATAGCACCTTTATATATTTACATAGCCGGTCTCCCTCATGACTTTTCGGATTTTCATTATTCAATTTGAAATTGTATAAAAAGTTAATTTTCTTTCGTTTGTAATAAAAAAGTTACTACTATACCTATTGCACTCAGAAGATCACTCAACTAGATTTTTCAAATTTTTGATTGTCAAATATCTATTTTACCCTCTAAATTATTAAATTTTATCCCTTTTTACTTTTTAATATTATAACTTCTTTTAAAATTTATATTATGGACTTACCTAAATAATAAATAAATTTCATTTACAAAGTAAAGTAAACTAAAATAGTATTTAATCATATATTATGTTGGAATAATAAAATGTTGAGCATAGTAAAAAAATTTAATTAGAATAATTTGTTCGTGGTGATAATTTTGATATTAAAAATAAAAATTCAAAAATTTATTTACACAATTAAGAATGAAAGTAATTTTCTTAAATTATATATCTCATGCACATAACATAAAAATAATTATTTAAAATAGAGGTATATTTTATAAAATATATTATATATACTTGAAAATTATACTCAATTGCTTTATTATTCCGATGTTTTTATATGCAAGAAAACTAATTTTTCATTTTATTCTTTATAAATAATTTTATTTGCTCTATAGACAAGTTCTTAATGTAGATTAAAAAGAGAAAAAATTAAAATAGAAAAAAGATAGAAGTTGATAATTTAGAGGGTAAAATAGGTATTTGACAATCAAAAGTTTAAAAAATTTAGTTGAATGACCTTCTCAGTGCTATAGACATAGTTAAATGACTTTTTAGTTATAAAGAAAAAAAAATTTACTGGATAATTTTGAACAGTTAAATAACTATTTAAGTAATAGACTCTAATTTGTAGTCATAATAATACTAAGAGCCCGTTTGGCTTAGCTGATTTAGAGTAGCTGATAAACATTATGTGCTGAAAAACACTTTTAAGTGCTGAAGCTGATTTAAAAAATAAGCAGTTACGTGTTTGGATAAAAGTGCTGAAATTAATAATAAGCAGCTGAAGAATTGAGTATACAGAAATTTGTTTTAAAAAAGAAGTATTTTAGGGATAGAATAGTAAATATTTTGGTCAAACCTAAAGTGCTTATAAGCTGAAATTTGATAAGCTGGTGGAGACCTACTTATGACTTTTGGCTTATAAGAACTTAACTTATAAGCACTTTTAACTTTATCAAACGCATAAATAAGTCAAAAAGTACTTATAAATCAATTTGACCAGTTTATATAAGCTTAGCCAAATACCCTCTAAGTCATTCCTCACTTAGTAACGCCGTCCCTTTTTAAATCTAGTTCTTTCAGTATATACATGTAAAAGGCACAGGCAAAATTTAAGATTTCAACAAAATGAGTATACTATTTCAAAAAGGTGTATCTAAAATTTATGTTGGATGTGTTTAATATTTCGATTCTTACTGTGAAGCTATTATATTTTTGAAATTATAGATTCAAAATTAAATATTTTAGTGATTTCCCATATAATATCTATTCTTTATATAAAAAATATTAAAATTAATGGAACTCATTAACTATATGATATATCGACCACTACTACTAATTTACAGACATTTGACTCATTTATATAAATTTTAAGGTTACAACAGGTGATCAGTGTTTTCAATATATCAAAATTGGGAATTTAAAAAAAATAACCTAAACGGGAAAAATAAAGGGAAAAGTAACATGACATTTAGGGAAGAGCATATGTTTATGTGAATTCGAGAAGTTTTATTGTGTGTCTCACATAATTTACATTAATTATGTGAGACTCTTTTTTATCTCACAAATTTATGGTCCTCACTCTTATACTTTTGGGTCTACAAAAATTTAAGTCAACAAAATTATGAGACATAAAAAATACCTTATATAACTAATGTTAGTTATATAAATGAAACAAAATAAAATTTTCCCATGAACCCACACTACACCACCTAGATATTCCCTAGTTAAAGGTCCTTATGTAGAATTTTTAATTTTGGGATTAGCAATTCGGGGTTGTATGTACCACAACTTTAGTATAATAATTTCGCTAATCCAGAGATTAAATACCAAAATGATACATTTACCTTCTCCAAATCTTTCTCTCAATGTCGTACAAAAAGTCAAGATTAAAACTAAAAATAAAATTTTATCCCGCTCTATCTAATTTAAATTAAACACATTTTTACAATATACCCTATATATCTTATTTTGCTATAATAAATCAAATATCTATTAGTAGGAATATCTACTAAAAACTTTATTTTTACTAATCTCAATAGTATTAATCTCATCATTACAACCTCGAAATAACTTAGTTCACAAACCACTCAATGTTATCGTCTCATTATTATTAGCATCGAAATAACTTATTTACTAATTAAACGATCCCTTACAGTTTGTTTGGATGGTTGATATATTATTTTATAACATATCATATCATATTGTACTATAATTTGATAAATACAATTTGGATAAATTGTGTCGTTTGCCGTCTCATGATATCACGGCACTAGCAATATGAAGAATAAACTTGCAATATTATAAAGAAAAATTATGGTATGAGAAAAAATACTATATAAAAAAGGTAGGATAAATGAAAAATAATTATTTAATAATAAGTAAGGGTGAGATTGAGAAAAAAAAGACAAGATAACGACTCGACCACACTGACATCATATAAAGTAACATATTTTGTCGTTACGTAAAGACAAATTTAATAATACAATACAATTTAAATAATAATTAAAAAAATATTATATCTAAAATAACAATACAATATAATAACAGACAACCATCTCAGCAAGTTGTTCAAGTTTGAAAATTGCAAGGGGCAAAAACCATGGAGAAAGCTTGAGCTAGGGAAAATGCGAAAAAAGAAACAATGAAATTGGAATTTTAGGTGAGCCAAGAATATGGCAAAAACGTGAAGTACACGTAGATAATGAATGAATGAGGACTTTTTGGTTGAGCTGTCCGTTTCGAATTGAATTAATGCATTTGTTCCAGTTGTAAGCGTAACATGGAGTAGCCCCACTAAAAGCCGCTCACACTTATCTCCCATGTCCCTTGTACCCATTAGAATCTCCCTCAACAGTTTTTTTTTTTGTTTTCTTCCAAAAAAACATTTAACTACAATAAATATTAGTATCAATATTTTTTACTCTGTCTAGCAAATTACCAAGGAAGGGACAAAGAAATAATTAATTTTTCTATTTCTATTTATATGAACTTATTTTCTTTTTAGTTCGTTCTAAAAAAAATGAATTATTTTTAAATTTGACAACAATTTAGCTTAAATTTATAATTCTACCTTTAAATGATAAGCTTTTATAACCACACAAATACTCTGGGTCCTATTTGGATTTGTTCAGGACCACAAATTCTAAAAAAACTCTATTTTCTTCTAAAACTCCGTACTCAATCAAACAAGTTTATATAAATTAAAACGGAAGGAGTATTTGTTCATTTTAGGATTTTGACGGTCCCTTCCGTGTTTGCACACTGGACACATATACTCGAAATTACGTTTCTAAGGGAAATTTCAGGTTGTAGAAGTAATTTGACAGTAACAAAAGAAGGAAGTACGTTTTGTTTAGGGGAGTTTTGGCTTGTAAGAGTAATTTGGTTGCATATAATGCTATAGTCTACACAAAGAAAAATAGTACTCCCTCATTTGTAATATTGTTATTTAAGCTTCTTTTTTAAATAATATTACCTAGTTAACTGAGAGAGATAGAGAGAGAATAAAAAGCCCAATATGCTATTGGTTTGCTGATGATAATGTTAGTTAAACTGGTGTTGACTATATATCAACTAGCCTTTGGAGAACATTAGGGTTGCTTTTAACAACCTTTTAAAACAAATATTTTAATTTTATTTTCTTGCTTGTGACTTTGATGCTACGGAAATTTTAAATGATGTTGTTCACCCATTCAAGGCTATTCTTATATAATTATGTCAGCACTTCGTAAATATATAAATTTCTTTTAGGCATAGAGGCAATCCCCTCGACTTAATTAGTCAGTTTGATTTATCATTGAGTTACTATAAAGATTCATGTAAGTTATTGACTATTTGATTAAAAATAAGAATTATTTATCTTCTATGATATCTTATTTATTTTAAATAAATACTCTTTGTAGGAATATGAAAAAATTTATTGAATTCAAATTTAATAAATAATTTGAATTATATTTTAAATATATTAGTTCGAATAAATATTTTGGGCTAATATAATTGGATTAATTGTATAAGTCCAATATTATTGGGCTAGCCCATTTAATTGGGCTAAAGTGATGAGCCCACTTCATTAAGCCCAAGATGACATCTTCCTAGAGGCCCAGTTTGGTGCCACATGTCAAATGACGTGGCGCGCCAAGTCAAGCGGAAGAGCCAATAGAATCATGTCACATGTCAAAATGACAAGGCATGCCAAGTCACACTAAAAGGCAAATAAAACCGCGCCACGTGTGCAAGTGACATGTTCTGGCCAATCAAATACAGCCATGTCACACTTCAATTTCATTGGTCGGAAAGAGTTTGTTCTTATCATGACTCTTCCCTCCCACAACTATAAATAGGGGTCTTCATAACTCAGAAAAGACACCAGAAGTTATAACAAGAAGCAAGAAAGAGCTCGTGGATCAAAAGATACAAATTCATCCACAAGTTTCAAGCTTCAAGCAATCAAGTTCAAGTTCAAGCAATCAAGTTCAAGTTCAAGCAATCAACTTCAAGCTCAAGAACGAAGTTCAAATCCAAGAAATCAAGCTCAAGAACAAGATAATCATTCGTGGCAACAAACATAGATTCAAGATCAAGCTCAAAGACCCTTGAATTTATTTACTATTGGAAAGAAGAATCAGAGGAATCATAGAGATTGTACACTCAAATATTCAAAATTAAATACTACGACTGTTGCAATATTTTTCGGTCTTGATTTTATTTTCTTGACGCAAATTTATTGTCTACAAATTCTGGCACACCCAGTGAGACCATCTCTACCTCTCATCTCAACTTTTCAATCACTAAAGTTCAAGAACATTGAAATGGCTTCAAAGAAAATCAACTCCGTTTCAACTTCTACCAAGGCTGCTTACTCCAGGTTCTATGCTGATGTGGGAAACATCCTCGATGTCACTTTTGGAAGCTTCAGACCAGCTACGAGGAGCAAAACAAGATCTTTAGGACAACAAGCACCCCAAGTGTCGTCCGCATCAACCCCTATTTTCGGATCTTCATCCTCAAAAGGAGCAAGATCTACCACAAGCGCATCTAAAGGAGGAAGCGATGTTGTTGAAAAGATCAAGAAAACTCTTGCTCTTCTTGACCTCTCCGGCTCCAAGCACTCTGCTGTGAAGGAAGATGATGATGCTTCAAGTGATGGATCCTCCCACTTACACCGCATAGAGTGAGCCAGTCAAGGATCAATCTGTGTAAAAATCCATACTACTCTCCGTCATCCAGAACAATCATGCAAGCCATGGTGAGAAACACTTCATCCGGGGAGGAGCAGTTAGCAAACTTGACTAAAGCAATCGCTGGCTTGACCAAATGCATGCAAAATCAAGAGGCTATAATTGACAAGCTAACAGATAGGGTGGGAATCTTGATGGAAGAAGAATCTATCCATGCACCTGGCAAGCTCCCAGAAGTTCTAGATAGTGACTCTCCCCCAAGAAAAGTAGCATCCACTAAGGCTACCCCTGTCTCATCTAAAGAAATGATTCCAATCGATTAACTGAAGGAGTCCATTGAAGGAACCATTAAGAACAAATATGAAGTTGCTGCCAAATCCTTCCATACGTAGGCAAAGCCGTACACTTCAAGGGTCGATATGTTGAAGATGCCTTCTGGCTATCAACCTCCAAAATTTCAACAGTTAAATGGTAAAACCCAAAGCAACATGTGGCGCACTTAGTGGAGACGTGCAACAATACTGGGACTTATGGAGATTACCTCATCAAGAAGTTTGTCCGTTCGTTAAAAGAAAATACTTTTGACTGGTACATGGACCTCGAGGCTGGATCTATCGATAGTTGGGATCAACTAGAGCAAGAGTTTCTCAATTGCTTTTATAGTACGAGGCGTACTGTGAGCGTGATAGAACTTACAAATACTCGTCAACGAAAGGGGGGACCAGTTATCGACTTTATCAATCGTTAGAGGAATGCAAGCCTCAACTACAATGACAGGCTTAGTGAAGCTTCAGGCATAGAGATGTGCATCCAAGGCATACATTGGGGATTGCGCTACATTTTGCAAGGTATCAAGCCTAGCACATTTGAAGAATTTGGAACTCGTGCCCATGACATGGAATTGAGCATGGCCTCCGCTGGAAATGAGAGGCTGCCCTCTATGAACCTCGCAAAGCAAATGGCAAACAAGAAGTCAGGAAGTGGGGCAAGTTCGTACCAAAGTCTGAAAGCAAAGTAGCTATGAATGTCAATATGTCACCTATGAAGTTCACGACGAAGGTGAGCAAGAACCATAATATGGAATCCATTTCTTTTCAAGACAAGCCAAGTGGAAAGTTGACTCCAAAAATGCAGGAGAAAGAGTACCCATTCTTGGATTCTAATGTGCCAGCCTCTTTCGAAGAACTCCTCGAGTTAAATCTCATCGAGCTTCCGGAGATGAAGAGACCAAATGAAGCTGGGAAAACAAATGACCCAAACTACTACAAATATCACTGACTTGTAAGCCACCCTCTAGAGAAGTGCTTTGTCTTCAAGGATAAAGTCATGGACTTGGCTCGCGAGAAGAATATCGTGCTTGAAGATGAGAAAGCAAGCGCAAACCAATTCTCCATCAACTTTGGCTCATTTAGTCTGGATGAATTATATGGTTTTAAAGAAAGTAAAATGAAGAATTACTGGAGAGCGACAAAGCTGAAGTCAACCAACCTGATAATGATGAAGGTTGGACATTGGTGACTCGTCGTAGGCGCAATAAAAGGAGCCCACAAAAAGAATCAGTAGAACAACCAACAAGTAAGATGATGGTTAAAAAAACCAATAAAAAAAGAATCCATTTATGCATTCAAAGAAAGAAAAAGTGGAGATGCACCACCCTCAAAATCCATGAAATCTAGTGACCTTGGAAGAGTTTTTACCAAGTTAGTTCCGCATGAAGATTTCCCATGAAGGCATTGATGCCTCTTGTTGCGATGCTGACAAAGGGGAAGCAAAGAGTGATGACCTACCGTTGGCACCATCTTCGGAAAAGCCCATCGAGCCCACTCCTCAAGAAATTAATGCTTGTGAGGAAAAGGTCACGTTCAAAAATGACGACTTTTGCTAGGTGACACTCCTCATAACGCCCATTGTACCTGGTTGGCTATACGCGCGATGAAAGGGTAAGTCAGATTTTGGTTGATGGAGGATCCTCAATGAACATTTTGCCAATCCATAATGTGAAAGAACTTGGTATTCCTATGAACGAACTCTCAGAAAGTTGTGTGATGATCCAAGGATTCAACCAAGGGGGGCAAAGAGCCATAGGCGCGATCAGGCTGGGAATCACTATTGAAGATATGCAACTAAGTGCATGACTGCATGTGATCGACACGAAGACTTCATACAATGTTTTGCTTGGGAGGCCTTGGATACATGAGAATAAAGTCGTTCCATCTACCTATAATCAATATTTAAAATAATACGAGGGTGGAGTCAAGAAGAAGGTAGTTGCTGATGATGAGCTATTCACCGAGGCTGAGTCACACTTCGCCTATGTAAAGTTCTACTTGAAGAGCCGTATTGTGAGCGAGCGGAAAGCTGATGATGGCATGAAAAGAAAGAATAAAGAGCCCTCAACTAAAATAGAAGAGGTGACTATTGGTGAAGCCAAAGCTGTTAGTAAGGAGGTACAACCCAACACGAATAAATCTTATAAAGGGGATATTGCGTCTTATGGAAAGAAAGTAAGTCCCGCGCTCCAATATGTCCCTAAAAGGAAGAAAGACGATAGCGAATAACATAATCTCCAAACAAAGATGTTAAAGGATTTAACTCTTCCAATAAAACGAATTGAGGTAGTAAAGTTGCCCTCAAAGCCGCTTGCAGGGTTTATAGCCCAAAATAGTTTGCAGAATGTGGCACTCCCTACAAAGCGAACAGATGAAGGTTTCGATCCTAACGCTTACAAGATATTTGCAAAAGCTAGATACAATCCCAATGAGCCGTCAAAGTTAGGGAAGCTCCCATTAGAAGCTTCAACGAGGAAACCACGTGAAGGTCTGGGATACAAGCAACCGTCACCAGTGCGCATCTCAGTAAGGAGGGTGAGTAGCAATTATATCAGTGTAGACGATCAATCAGCCGCTTCTAACAAGCCTTTTAGTATTTGATCGGCTTGGAAAATCAACTGTGAGAACTTCTGTATTTGAGAGATTGGTTCCATTAAAGAAGGGGAATAAGTTCCAGAGAAATTATTGAAATACAAGAACACCCGCTTCACCCAAAATTCAGGAGATCTCTAAGGATTTCCAAAAGTTTGGTTCCTTCCAGAATAAGGCGATAAACAAAACTGTTGGTTTCATGTGAAGAAGTACCGAAGCCATATATTGTAGTCTAAACTAAGGAACATGCCGAAGATGAAGAAAGTGTAGGTTCTTTGTGTCATGTCACTGTACAAGGCGAGAATGGTGTTTCATCTTCGATGGGAGATAATACAAAATTGGAGGATGTTTCGTCGTGTTATCACATATCCTCCAATGATGGACACCCTCAAGAAGATGAAGATGTGAAAGATGCTCCACCTGAACTTGAAGAAGGAGTGAAGACGACATTTTATGCCTTAAAAGAAGTTAACCTTAGCACCGTTGAAGAACCAAGATCCACCTACCTAAGTGCTTTTCTAGAAGCTGATGAAGAGAACACTTATATTGAGCTGCTCAAAGAGTTCAGGGATGTCTTTACTTGGAATTACAAAGAGATGCCTGGCTTGGACCCAAAAGTAGAAGTCCATCACCTTGCAGTCAAAAATGGTGCTCGCCTTGTTAAACAAGCTCAAAGGCATTTTAGGCTGGACTTGGTTCCCCTGATTGAAACTAAAGTTAACAAGCTCATTGAAGCTAGATTTATTCGGGAAGTTAAATACCCATCATGAGTTTCAAGTATTGTCCCTGTAAGGAAGAAGAATGGCTAGATTCGAGTGTGCGTTGACTTCATGGACCTCAATAATGCATGTCAGAAAGATGAGTTCCCGCTTCCCATTCCAGAACTGATGATCGATGCTACTACTAGGTACAAGGCAATGTCATTTATGGACGATTCGTCGGGCTATAACCAAATATGCATGGCTCCAAAAGATGAAAAGCTTAATGTATTCCGTACCCTGAAGGGTATTTATTGCTACAAGGTAATGCCTTTAGGCTTGAAGAACGCTGGTGCTATTTACCAACAGGGCTATGCAGAATATTTTCGATGATCTTCTCCACAAGAATGTCGAATGCTATGTTGATGACTTGGTGGTGAAATCAAGAGAAAAAGGCGACCACATTAAAGACTTGAGGATTGTATTTGAATTGCTCCGGAGATACCAACTTAGGATGAATCCGTTAAAATGTGCCTTTGGAGTTACTTCTGAAAAGTTCCTTGGTTTCATTGTCCGAATCGAGGGATCGAAATTGATCAAGCCAAAGTGGATGCCATTTTGAAAATGCCTGAGCCTCGAAATATCCATGAATTGAAAAGTCTGCAAGGAAAGCTAGCATACCTTAGAAGATTCATATCAAACCAGGCTGGGAGTTGCCAACCATTTAGTCACCTCATAAATAAATGTGTTCCTTTCAAGTGGGATCAAGCTTGTAGCAATGCCTTCGAAAGTATCAAAACCTACTTGATGAAGCCTTCAGTATTAGCAGCTCCTATACCAGGAAAGCCATTGGTACTATACATTGTGGTGCATGAAAGGTCTGTTGGAGCACTGTTGGCCCAAGAAAATAGTGAGAGGAAAGAAAAATATCTTTACTACTTGAGCAGGATGATTACACCTAACGAGTTGAATTATCGCCAATTGAAAAGTTATGTTTGGCACTAGTCTTCTCAATTCAAAAATTGAAACACTACTTTCAAGCTCATGTTGTCTGTCTTGTTTCTAAAGCAAATCCCATCAAGTTCGTGATGTCAAAACCTGTTCTTAGTGATTGACCAGCGAGATGATACCTCAATTTCAATAATTCGAGATTTCGTACATCCCTCAAAAGGCTGTAAAAGGACAAGCATTAGCAGACTTCTTGGCAGATCATTTGATACCTGATGACTGGGTGTTAACTGATGAACTACCTGATAAGGACGCAATGGTCGTTGAAGTTCAACCTCTATAGAAGATGTAGTTTGATGGTGCTGTGCATCATGGGGGAGCTGGGGCTGGTGTAGTATTTGTCACTCCCTAAGGTGAAGTCTTTCCCTGATCCTTCACCTTGACAGAATTCTGTTCCAATAATGTTGCTGAGTATCAAGCATTAATACTTGGGCTCGAAATGGCCGTTGATATGAAGCAATTTGAATTGGAAGTCTTTGGTGACTCCCAATTAGTGGTCAATAAGCTTTTGGGTAGTTACGAGGTCAAGAAGCCTGAACTACCCCCATATCATGATTACGCTAAAAAAGTTGATAGGGTGGCTCGGTGGTGTGACTATTCAGCACGTGCCATGGAAAGAAAATAAGAAGGCTGATGCTTTAGCTGCTCTAGCTTCATCATTTACCCTGCCTGACCAAGCGCAAGTTACCGTCTACCAAAAATGGGTAGTATCCCCCCACCAAATGAGGCTGAAGGTGAAGAAAACGAACTCAAGCATCTTGTTGGAATTTCTGAAGCTGTGAAAAAAAAGAATGGAGACAACTTATTATCGACTACTTATGCTATGGAATACTTCCAAAAAATCTGAGGAAAAGGACTCAAATCCGTTGTTGTGCACCTCGCTTCCTTTACTACAAGGATACTCCATATAGAAGGTCATTCGAGGGAGTACTCTTGCGATGCCTAGGAGAAGAATATACTCTCCAAGCTTTGCAAGAGGCACATTTTGGGGTATGTGGGTCACACCATTCTGGACCAAAGCTCCACTTTCATATAAACAGGATGAGATATTATTGGCTAACGATGGAAAAATATTGCTTGGACTACGCTCAAAGATGCAAGTTTGTCGATTCCATACGAATTTTATTCATCAACCTCCTGAAGTGTTGCACCCGTCTGTTGCATCCTGGCCATTTGATGCTTGGGGATTGAATGTTGTTGGACCACTGCTAAAGTCCTCTGGTAGGCACCTATACATATTGGCTGCAACTGACTACTTCTCAAAATGGGCTGAAGTCGTTGCTCTTAAATAAGTATAGAAGGAAAATGTTGCAAGTTTCATCCGAGTAAACATTATTTATCGATTTGGCATTCCTCGTTACATAATAACTGATAATGGAAAGCCATTCGACAATAGGATGATGAACACGATATGTATTCTCTTTGGCTTCAAGCAATGTAACTCTTCGATGTAAAATGCTGCCGCCAATAGTCTAGCTGAGGCATTCAACAAGACTCTATGCAACTTGTTAAAGAAAGTCATCTCCAAATCCAAATGAGATTGGAATGACCTTATGGAAGAAGCTCTATGGGCATATAGGACGACTCACTGCATGCCAACACAGGCGACTCTTTATTCACTCATTTATGGAGTCGAAGCTGTCTTGCCACTTGAGCGTCAAATATCTTCGTTACGACTGGCTATTCAAAGTGATCACTGATGAAGAAAATGCTCGAATTTGATTAGCAGAGTTGGAAGCTCTTGCTGAAAGGAGATGGAAGCTCAACAGAGTCTTGAATGTTATCAAGCTCGATTGTCTCGCGCCTTCAATAAAAAAGTTCGTCCGAGACCCTTTCAAGTAGGTGATCAAATCCTTGCCATACAAAAACCCATAATTACTTCCAATAAACCTCTAGGGAAGTTCTTTTCAAAATGGGATAGGCTATATGCCGTACAAGAAACTTATTCAAGTAGGGCTTACAAGCTGGTTGATGCAGATGGTATGGGAATCGTCCCTATCAACGACAAGTTTTTGAGGAAGTATTATCCATGAAGTTTCAAGTCATAACGCTCCTCGATGTATGAGCCTAAATTGCAAGTCATGACGCTCTTTGATACACGAGCCTAAACTGCATATTGCTACATTCCTGGCCCTTATGAGTCTAAACTGTGTAAAGCCCCCTTCCCCCTAAAATAAGAGTCCGCTAGGTTGAAAATCTCGAAAGAGGCGGCCTAGGAAAAAGTTAGGACGTAAAAACAAATCTACCCAGTCTGAACTATAGTATGACTTGATCCTCTTCATCGAGGTACGTAGGCAACTTAGAGTTTCATTCTAAGTTCAATCACATAAGTTCAAAAGATATATATTTCCCCAATAGTTGTCCGAGTGAAGTATGAAGGAATGCAAAATCAAGCCCAAATGCCATCCTCTTGTGGAACTTTGATATCATTTGATTTAAAAGGGGCAACCCTCCATGGTAAATTGATATCTTCAAGTCCGTCGGTACTCAAGTTGAAGTCCCCAAGATTAAATCTTCAACCCCGTCAGTCTTCAAGTTGAAGTCTTCAAATTCGCCGATCTTCAAGTTGAAATATTTAGGCCCTCCAAGTCTCAAAGTTGAAGTCTTCAAGTCCGTCGGTCTTCAAGTTAAAGTCTTCAAATTCGTCGATCTTCAAGTTGAAATATTTAGGCCCTCCAAGTCTCAAAGTTGAAGTCTTCAAGTCTGTCGGTCATCAAGTTAAAGTCTTCAAATTCGTCGATCTTCAAGTTGAAATATTTAGGCCCTCCAAGTCTCAAAGTTGAAGTCTTCAAGTCCGTCGGTCTTCAAGTTGAAGTCTTCAATTCGCCAGTCTTAAAGTTGAAATGTTTAAGCCCCCAAGTTGAAGTCTTTAAGTTCGTCGGTCTTCAAGTTTCAGTTTTCAAAATTGCTTATCTTAAAGTTGAGTTGTTTAAGCCCTCTAAATCTTCGAGTTGAAGTCTGCAAAGTCCGTCAAGTCTTCAAAGTTTTCCAAGTGTTCAAGTCGACATCGTCTTCAAGTTGAAACTTTATAACTTTCCAATCTTAAGGTGGAGATATAAGTCCCTTTGCACATTAAGTTGGCCTCTTGGTGGGTTTTTCCCTAAAAGGAACTATAACTTTCCAATCTTAAGGTGGACATATAAGTCCGGTTGCACCTTAAATTGGCCTATTCGTGGGTTTGTCCTTAAAAGTAACTATAACTTTCCAATCTTAAGGTGGACATATGGGTACATTTGCACCTTAAGTTGGCCTCGACGATAGTTTGGATCACATTGAGAGTAATCTCTCCGGTAGTCGGGCCATTTTGAGAATAATCTCTCCGGTAATTGGGCCACTTTGAGAGTAATCTCTCCAAGAATTGCGCCACATTGAGAGTAATCTCTCCAAAAATCGGGCTAATATCTCCAGGAATTGGGCCACATCGAGAATAATCTCTCTGGTAGTCGGGCATTTTTGAGAGTAATCTCTCCCAGAATTGGACCACATTGAAAGTAATCTCTCCGGTAGTCGGGCCATTTTAAGAGTAATCTCTCCAAGAATTGGGCCATATTTAGAGTAATCTCTTCGATAGCCGGGCCATTTTGAGAGTAATCTCTCCAAGAATTGGGCCACATTGAGAGAAATCTCTCTGGTAGTCGGGCCATTTTGAGTGTAATCTCTCCAAAAATTGAGCCACATTGAGAGTAATCTCTTCGATAGTTGAGTCATTTTGAGAGTAATCCTTCCAAGAATTGGGCCACATTGAGAGTGATCTCTCTATTAGTCGGGCCATTTTAAGAGTAATCTCTCCAAGAATCGGGCCACATTGAGAGTAATCTCTCCGATAGTCGGGCCATGAAAGTAATCCCTCTAATATTTGGGCAGGGATGAGTACCTATGATCTCACACCTTAAGACCACCTTCTTCATGCACAGATCACCTTGTTGAACAAGAATAATTTTTCTTACTTGACTTACAAAAAAGAAAAAACAACAGAACAAGAAAAGCAGAAGAAAAAAGAAGAAGAAGAAATTATATTTGCGTTAATATTTCTAAGTCCATAAAATGAGATTCAAGTGGCTTGCAAAGAATGTGAATTGATGCTCAACAAATACGAGCACATAGATTTATATAGAGTTTGCAAAACTGTTGCCGAAAACTTATTTTCGATGGATTGTTGACACAATTGTTCTCTTATACAGACTCGGCAGGTTAACGGCGGTGTTATGTGTCCGTATTATTATTGGAATTGGACCAGTTCAAATAGCTGGCGCACGTTCTCTATGGACGTAAGCAATAATAGGGTCATGAATGATTTTTTCTTTTTTGCAAAGTTATTTGCTTTTATCAAATCAAAAGTAATCTCATTCCTTTAAGATAAATAATGTCAGCGTTGGATGCACATGTGAAGTTACTGTACGAAGGATTAGAAAGAATGCATGGAAGTATTATTATGTTCCTTTAACACTTACTTTTTGAGATTATTTATTTTTGCACCAAATATTTCAATGTACATGTAGTTAGTATATGTCATGCATCATTCTTAATTGATGTTGCTTAAGGCATTGGCATATGCTTTATTTTTAATATAAAAATACATTGCATATAATCTCGATGACGTCAAATTTATACTTTGAGCCATGTCTTCAAGGGATAAAATGCACGACAAGTTTTGAAGTAGGAGACATTTATAGGCATGTAAGAAAATTTATTGAATTCAAATTCAATAAATAATTTAGATTATATTTTAAATATATTAGTCCAAATAAATATTTTGGGCTAATATGATTGAATTAATTGTACAAGTCCAATATTATTGGGCTAGCCCGTTTAATTGGGTTAAAGTGATGGGCCCACTTAATTAAGTCCAAGATGACATCTTCCTAGAGGCCCAGTTTGATGCCACGTGTCAAATGACGTGGCGCGCCAAGTCAATCGAAAGATCCAATAGGATCATGCCACATGTCAAAATGACAAGGCATGCCAAGTCACACTAAAATGCCAATGAAACCACGCCACGTGTGCAAGCGACATGTTCTGTCCAATCAAATGCGGCCATGTCACACTTCAATTTGATTGGTCGGAAAGAGTGTTTTTATCATGATTTTTCACTCCCACAACTATAAATATGGGTCTTCATAACCCAGAAAAGACACCGAATGTTATAACAAGAAGCAAGAAAGAGCTCGTGGATCAAACACTGTAAATTTCTCCACAAGTTTCAAGCTTCAAGCAATCAAGTTCAAGTTCAAGCAATCAAGTTCAAGCTCAAGAACAAAGAACAAACAATTTCAAGCTCAAGAACGAAGAAGAAATCAAGTTCAAATCAAGCAATCAAGCTTAAGCTGAAGAACAAGATCATCATTCGTGGCAACAAACATAGATTTAAGATCAAACTCAAAGGCCCTTAAATTTATTTACTACTGGAAAGAAGAATCAGAGGAATCATAGAAATTGTACACTCAAATAATCAAAATCAAATACTACGACTGTTGCAATATTTTTCAGTCTTGATTTTATTTTCTTGACGCAAATTTATTATCTACACCCTTTTAAAAAACCATATTTCATAACTACCTTTTAATTTTTATAACCAAATATCTATTTATGATCACCTTCTTAAGTCATAAATAAACTTTATATTATTTTTTCTCTCTCATACCCCCTTAAATTTTCCTTATCCCCTAAGGCTGTATCCCGTTCCGGTTCTGGGTCTATTTGGGTCTGCGGTTCCGGTTCTGGCGGTTCCGGTTCTGCGGTTCTGGCGGTTCCGGTTCTGGCGGTTCCGGAGCCGGAACCGCTACCATACGGTTCCGGAACTGCCCGGTTCCAGTTTTGGCGGCTCCGAAACCGCGGTTCTGGCGGTTCCAGGTGGTTCCCGGCGGTTCCGAGTTATTTTTTTTTAAAATCAATATCTTGTATAGTAGTGATTAGTTTTAAATCAAACTAAATCATTTTATATGGTGTACTATGTTATTAATTATAGTATATATTGTTGAAACACGTTCTCAAACTAAATCATTTTTATATGATGTACTATTTTATAGTGTGATCTTGATTCAACAACAGATTCAACTATTGGCTTCTCTCGTATAATCATTTTCATCAAAACATGCATATTTGAATTAAAACAAAATGATTTGTATTTTAGCCAAAATGATTTTAAACATGTCTTTTAAATCTGGACATATATAATCGATTATATATGCTACATAATCGATTATATTAAGACCGCCAAAACTGGAATTTTCAAAAACAACAGAACAATCGATTATATACGTGTTTAACAATCGATTATATTGAGACAGTGCTTAAACTGAAATTTTCAAACTGCAAAGTAATCGATTATATGTTTTCCACAATCGATTACATTGAGACAGTGTTTAAATGAAATTTTCAAAGAAGCAAAACGATCGATTATCCTTTTCAACTAATCGATTATGTTCAGACTGTTGCCAAAGTGTTGTTTTAAACTTTAAAAAATAATCGATTATACACAGCTGATAATCGATTATGTTAGCACAGAATCTTAAACTGACTTTTGAACGTTAACGTACAATCGATTATGTTTCATAAACAATCGATTATTCTCCTTAAAATCAGGATATGATCTTTTGAAAGATTTGCATATAATCGATTATACAGTCTACATAATCGATTATTCTCCCTAAAATCACAGAGACTGTTTTTTGAACGTTGGTCAAATAATCGATTATATAGACCATCTAATCGATTATATGAGCACAGAATCGATTATAGTAGTTAGTAAAAAGAATATTTATTGACCAAAATGGCTTATCTTTCTTAGTCTTCCTTTCCTCAATGGAATGAGCACAACATGGTACTAATACCACCATTAAAAGAAAAAAAAAACTAAAAGAAGACATGACAATTTACAAGTTACATAATAATTTATGCATTATTTCTAACAAATCTCATAAAACCTTCAAGGTTTGGAGGTGGTTGTGTTAGATAAATATGACATATACATCTAACATGGCAAATATTTGTAAAAGCAGGATTAAATGTTCTAGTTAAAATACCTATTGCATTAGTGTTGCTACTAGCGTTATCCATGGAAATTGACATTATTTTATCACTAAAACAAAAATATCTACATACATCTGAAACAGTGCTAGCAATAAACTTACCCGTGTGCCTTGAATTTAATAATTCTATATGCAATAATGCGTTTTTGCATTGTCCAGTCTTCGTCTATCCAATGACTGGTTACGGTTAGATAATCACAATCATTTCCACTTCTACCAATATCAGTTGTAATAGACATACGATTACTTATATGGGTAAATAAATAACGCAAGTATTGTTCATATTCATGCTTGTATTTATAAATGTCGGCCTTAACTGTGGCGCGAGGCCAACCTTTATATTTAGGATTAAATACTCTTCTAATATAATGAATCCAAGCAGGATTAGAAGCAAAAGAATAAGGCAAACACATAACAGTAATCATTTTAGCTAGTTCTTCACGATCCTTATTTGGATCGTAATACAATATACCTCCGGTGATTGTATTTATTCCTGGTTGAACTAGATTAGAACCAGTACTTGGGTTAACAATTGTTTCAGGACTTGTCCTCCCCTCTTGTTGCGCTTTCAATTGGATATATCTAGCCTTATCGCTAGGGTGTAATTTTATATGTTTAACTAAACTACCTGTGCCGCTACGATCTCCAGTATACCTATGCACAAGTAATTTCCCACAAGATTTACACTTAGCCTTATTTTGTTCTCTTAGTTGAATAAAAAATTGCCAAACTAATGAAGTTTCTGAACATTTAGGAGGTTGTCTACTAAAAGTGGGAGTTTGTACGGGTGGGTGTTCCGTTTCATTAGTAGCAGGACTAGTAGGTGTATCATCTAAATCTACCGGAGCTTGGGTTTCGTCATCATCATCATCCTCATTTCCCTCTAATATTGGTGCATTAAGATAAAGCGTATTCATAATATCATCATCTATTTTATCACCGACTGCTACATCATGTAGAAAATCAACATCGCTAAATTGAAAACACGGGTGATTACTATCAAGTATTCCGAAGTTTTCATTAGTATTTCTAGGTTGGCTACTAGTTTCAACTTGTTTATCTTTTCTAGGTTGGGGAGCTAGGGGAGGGGTAGTATTTTGGCGACTACTTTCACCGGTTTTATTTTTTCCTTTTCCGAACATATTTTTCAATGAAAATGCCATATTAATTATAATTAAGCAAAATAACAACACACAAAAATATTCTAATCACGTAAGAGTTGAAACGAGTTTACCGGATTGACGAACAACTTCTTGAAAATTGAAAATCATTGAAATCGAACACTTGAAAACTTCAATTCAACAACTTCACAATGTTTCACGAAATTGCAACAATAAATTAAGCACTTGCACTAGAAAGATTGAAAGAGGGCTTGAGAGAGATTGAGATATATTGATGAATTTGTGAATTAAAATGAAAGAATGAGGGGGTATTTATAGTTGAGAAATGAGAAATTATGTAATTATATAAAGTTTGGGGGGTTAAATAGCTATTTTTAAAAATTCCAAACGTTGCGGAACCGTTTGGGACCGGTTGGAACCGCCTGAACCGGTCCGGTTCCGGTTCCGATTTCGGTTCTGGCGGTTCCGGTTCCGCGGTTCTAGCGGGTGGAACCGCTCCATCACGGTTCCGGAGAACCGCCAGACCCGGAACTGCGGAATCGGAACCGCCGAAACCGCCAGAATTACGGTTCCGGTTCCGAACCGGGCCACTTCCAGCCTTACTATCCCCTGTCCTATAGGTGAAGATCTTCTCCAGTAACAATTTGTCCATTATTGTTCAATACACTTATTGATTTGTGCCATGTCTCCACTCAATTAATTCAAGGTTGAGATTCAATAGGTTTATAAACAACTAAAAATGGTAATGCACTTTCAAACAAAAAATAGCAAAGTTATTTTAATACTAACGGCATCCGTCTATTACACCGTTTCTTTCACTCAAATACAATAAGTATGTCCCATCATGATGTTATAACCAAAGTTATGTGTTCCCGAATTCATTCTTACTGATGTAAGTGATTTCTTTTCTTTTAGAAATGATCTTTTCTATTATTTTTTAAAAATAAAACTTGACAAATAACTCAATAAATGAAGTTGTTTAAATGCAATAATTATTATTATAAAACAATAGTTTGGCGTGTAAATGATTGTATAAGTTGAATTCCCGCCACGTTATTTTTCTTATGCTTATCCTATACTATGTTACTGGTAATGACACAATGGTGGGACCTACCTATTGTATTTGAGTGAAAGAAACGGTGTAATAGTCGGATGCTGTAAGTACTAAAAAATTTTTGCTATTTTTTGTTTGAAAGTGCATTACCAATTTTAGTTATTTATTAACCTATTGAATCTCAACCTTGAATGAATTGAGTGGACACATGGCACAAATCAATAAGTGTATTGAGCAATAATGGACAAATTATTATTGAAGGGGATCTTTACCCCCAAAACTTTTTTAATAATTTTTTGGACAAAAAATGCATTTTTACTACTAAAAAAAATTACCTAAATACATAATTCGCAGTACTATACTGCAAATTACTTTAACTGAAATTTTGCCGTTAAGTAATTCGCAGTATAGTATTGCGAATTATAATTTTTTTTTACTAATTCGCGGTACAATTGCTTACTCCGGTTTCTGGGCCACAATTCACAGTACTATACCACGATTTAGTAATTCGCAGTATAGTACTACGAATTGTGGCAACAAATTAACCCCCCTCTTCTTCCCCAACACAAACTCGCAGACCCCCAATAAAAAAAATTCGGATTCAACGGCTCCCCCTCGTGAAATAAACAAAAAATTGGGCCCCACGTCACCTAAAAAGCAAAGAATGTAGGTCCCACACATAAGACGAGCTTTGGATACCTTCTTTCGGGTGCAAAAATTCAATTTCAATCAAATTCAAAAAACTTAAATCGATGTATTTCGATTTTGTTTATGTCGAAACTCGTATAGTACATGCATATTTGTTTTGTTTAATGTGTTTCCGTATTAATTTGTGTTATATTTTTATTTAAATTTGTATCTTAATTATACCCGGATTGATTTATTAGCTTTGGGACAAGAAAATATTAAAATTTGATAAATAATTTGTATTGTTAATGTTATGTTTTTATTTGGTTAAATAATAAATAAATATTATTTATTTAGTTTGTTGTTCATATTTGTATGTTATGTTTGTTGTTTTATTATTTTTATATGTAATAGTGACCTTTTAACGTAGTAAAATAAAGAGTCTTTTAGTGTAGTAAAATATAGAATCTTTTAGGGTAGTAAAATATAGAGCCTTTTAGCTTAGTAAAATATAGAGCCATTTAGCATAGAGTGCAAAATATAGAGTCTTTTAGCTGAGTAAAATATAGAGCCTTAACTATGTAGTAAGTGCAAACTCTATCCAATAACGATTTATAAAATTAATTATTTAATTTATAAAAATAAACTTACAAAAGTAACAAATTAATATATGTTGTCAAATAATTCAAATATCGAGCCCAGAACTTATAGATATTATTTAGTCCAATTCAATAATTAATTATTTAATTTATTACGCCCGGAAGCCAATCATAATTACTAAGTCCAATTCAATAATTTTTAATTTAATTTATTAAACTAACAAATTTCTAAAAAATATTAAAAATGACACACATATTAATTAAGTATTGCTTGGTGCTACCGGACCTCAAATTTCGAACCTGGAAGGGCATACATAATTATTGAGTCCAATTCAAGAATTTTTAATTTAATTAATTAAACTAGCAAATCACTAAAAAATATTGAAAATGACATACATAATAATTAATTATAGCTTGGTGCTACCGGGCCTCAAATATCTAGCCTGGAAGGGCATACATAATTATTGAGTCCAATTCAAGAATTTTAATTAATCTAACACACACAATTAATTTTGTTTAAATTATAGTAGACGACATGGCCTTTCCTCCGCCTACGCATCCTGGACTTGTAGATGATCAGCTATTACTGTTGCAGGGCAACCATATGTCCTCTTATATTGGAGGGATAGCTATCGGAGCAGGCTCTCCGCCCTAGGAGACCTGACGATTTATGGGAGTTCATCGTGGAGCATCCTTTCCATGCCCGTGTAGTCGCACGCCTACAGGCTACGGGCTTCTATACGATTTTTGATCTTGGATAGATACAGCTTGATTGGTCTCTTATCACGGCCTTGGTAGAGCGGTGGCAACCAGAGACACATACTTTTCACTTGCCCACTGGAGAGGCCACCATCATGTTGGAGGATGGCTGCGCGTAGATAGACGGGCCGTGACACTGCCCCAGTACATTAGATCCATGACGCATGCAAAGATTTTGGATATGATGGGCCAGTTTATTAGTTATATACCTCGGGGTGGCGTTGGGGGAAGTCGCAATTTTTTGTCAGCAATCAGAGATCATATGGCATTTTTCCACCCGAACATTACCGACGAGACGGAGGATCTCCACATTGAGAGGTACACGCAGTTGGCGCTGCTCCTGCTTTTCGGGTGTGTCTTGTTCCCGAACACTTCTGGGATACTGTGAGTATGCGCTTTCTCCATCATCTTCAATGGATGGATGATTAACCCATTACAGCTGGGGTGCTGCTGTTCTTGCATACATGTATAAGAGCATGTGCGGGGTGAGCATGGGCCCAGCGGTGGACATATGTGGTTTTCTGCCCCTCCTACAGGTGAAAACATTTTCGAATACTCTATTCATTACTCCAAATTCTCTATCTTATTTTACATCAACCTTTTATCTTAGTTTGGGCCTGGCAGTGGATCGTGCCATTGCAACCACCTCTACCACGACTTGTGCCCGGTGAGGCTTATCCGTTTCTCCCTCTAGCTTCTAGGTGGATTCTCCGGCGTGGGAACTATCAAAGGAGCGATGCTCATCATAATCTCCCCCTTGTGAGGAATGTGTTAGATATGTTGGTGGATGGACAGGTAAATATGTACCTACACTTGCTTGTTTTAAATTGAGTTGTGTTGCACATACTCACTTTTATGTTATTATTTGGTATTTCATCTGGACGCCATACAACAACGAGTTGCTAGCTCAGCTGCCCTATATTTGCTCAGTCGACAGACTGCTTTGGAGCACCTCTGTCCCGATGATCTTCTTCAATATGGTTGAGCATCATGCCACAGAGGGTGTGCTTTGCCAGTTTCACCGTCCACAGCCTATACCGGGGGAGCCTGGATGGGTGGCTACACACTATCAGCGGGACGACCATGCTAGAGTGGACGATATATGTATGGGATGGCTAGAGCAGAAGGTCCATACTTGGGAGCAGCGAGGTCACTGTATTCTGCCACAACCTACATTTACCCAGGAGGCCACTATTCATCTGTATACGTCATGTTACCGCCGTCACACCCGACTGATGATCGGGAACCCCATTCATGTACTTGGCGACCGCTACAGACCATACGCTGGGAGACACGAGGCATGGTATGTTTTTGTAGCTTATTAATATCATATAATTGTGATATAGCATTATTTAATTAATATTTTAAATATTTCATAGGCTATTGGGCATCATCACCTCTACCAGTTGGGACGGGAGATGCAACAGTATGCCGACAATCCTGCATTTATTGACTATGGCTAACGGGTGGCACAAGAGTCTTGTCGGACCTTGTTTCAGGTGAGAGATGCCGCGAGGTTGGACCACGAGGCTTAGTATGCGGTGCCAGAGGACTACTATCGGGGTAGGGGTGTCCCACGAGGCAGGGTAGGGCACGAGGTAGGGGTGCCCCACAGGGTCAAGGGGTCGTGGGGGACGGCAATGAGGTGGTCCCCAGCAAGGGGGCTATGAGGCACTTGTTGGCCCACCTGTTGAGGGAAATGATGGGGATTTTGGATATGAGACTCTTTGAGATGATCGGCCGGGTTATGGACCTCAGGTGGACGAGCCATCCAGCAGCATGGCGTTGTACAGCCTTCAGCTATCTCTGCCAGCATCGCACGTCACCCCGTCAGGAGCATTGTCGATCACGGGTACATTCGACAGGGATATAGACCAGTACTTTGCATGTCCATATACACAGCTGAGGATCGGCCCACCCGATACATGGATGGAGGGTGCAGGCTGAGTTATGCCTCATCCCCGGCGATTAATGCGGATCTACCACAGGAGCATGTATGTTTGTATTACTTTAAAATTTCAATTTGTTTTCTTTTCCTTAATGAGCTGATATTAATTAATTTTTAACTTTCTTATTAAGGTTTTGTCCCAGCCCATCTCTTAGGCCACTACATTCTTTGATGAGGACACAACAGATGCATATACTCAGGTGGCCGACGAGACCACGGTGAGTAAATGTTTTTTGACTCAACATGTACAATGCAAATATACTTTTTCACATGCTAAGATTCTACTTGTTTTGTAGGTTGCTGATTCCCCGACGACATATTCTTCCGACCTTGCCAGTTGTGGTGTCGATGCTGCACATCCTCACATAAAGAGGCAGCTTGATGACGATGATCCAGATAGTGTACCCGGGCGACAGGGGATGCGACTTAGTCTGGCAGCAGCACTAAAGCACACAGGCTGCAGGAGTCACTGATTTACTTATGTTTTTACTTTATGTAAATAGTGCATTATGTAAATAATGGTAACAATTATATTTTAACAATAATTTTATTTTAATTGCATTTAAACAACAATTTTACTTAAACAGTGCAACACGAACCCAAACCTTGCAAACGTAACATAAAAACAAACAGTAGAACAAAAACCATAAAATGCAGTACTATACCACGCTTTAAGTATTAAATATTTATGCAAAAAAGCAATTTTTTCACATGGTTTTTATCTTTTTCAAAACGACAAGACAACTCCATAAAATGCAGTACTATACCACACTTTAATTATTAAATTTTTCTGCAAGAAAGCAGCTTTTTCCACATGGGTTTCATCTTTTTTCAGAACGACAAAGTAACTCAATAAAACGTAGTACTATACTGCGAATTAATTATTAAATTTTTCGGCAAGAAGCAGCTTTTTTCACTTGGTTTTCATCTTTGTCAGAACAACAAGATAACTCCATAAAATGTAGTACTATACTGCAAATTAATTATTAATTTTTTCTACAAGAAGCAGCTTTTTCACATGGTTTTCATCTTTTTCAGAATGACAAGACAACGCCATAAGACGTAGTACTATACGACGAATTAATTGTTAATTTTTCTGCAAGAAAGTAGATTTTTTCACATGATTTTCATCTTTCTCATTCCGACAAGACAACTCCGTAAAAGGTAGTACTATACCACACTTTATGTATTTTGTCTCGCCTCTAAATAACATGTTCATTATAGTTATTTTGTGTGCTAAAAAATTACTCAAAGCAAATATTTCATTAAATGTAAGTTTTTTTACTAACGGCACATATTTCATTAAATGGTTCAACCTCTTTGTCCACCAAAGTGCAACTATGGAAAAGAATGTTCGATGCAAAATCATTGGGACGCTGGTGAAGTCGGACGCCACTATTGGTGCTGTATGAACCAGTTTTACAAGGTTCCCGGTGAACCTATTTATAATTTTGAGGAATGGGTTGATGAACCATGTTATCGGGAATGATATAGAGATCAATTGCATTTTCTTCATAATATGTGTTTATGACAACATGAAAGACAAAGAGAAAGCAATAGAATTATTGTAGAAATGAGGGAGAAACTGAATGAGGTGGGAGAAGAAAAACGAAAAACACAATGGAATTATTAATCACAAAAGGAATGTAAAAAAAAATATAAACGGAAACTTGTGGAGATGAATGCGAAACTGAAAGAGGTAGAATAAGAAAAAGGAGAATTGGAAGAACGATTTAAGTAGTTGGAGCGGAGAATAAATGGCACCGGGACTAAATATTGTCATGTATGTGTTAAGTGTATTTTTCATGTTTCATGTATTTTTATTATGTTGGCCTGCTATGTTTGTGATTGTGGTGTAGTAATATTTTCCTTATTTGTTGTACTAAATTTTGTTTCAGTTGAAGTGGAAATTAAGTTTAAGTGCTTGTGTTGTTATATGAAACTATCAAACCACACTTTACATATTACATTTTCTGGCAATTAAACAACTTTTTCTTCACTCATTCCAGATTGTGGAACATAATTTTTTTAATATATATTGCAAAATACACAAGTACAAACACGTACTACAAGAACAATACCAAAACAAAAGACTAGGGTATAGTTGGGTACATTCGACGAACTTGCACCAAGAGCCGGATTACCATCGTCACGCACACCACCTGAAGGACATTTATGACGGTCGTGTCCTGTTCGCGAGCAGATGCCATATTTACGCGCATAAACGGTGTCACCTACATCCATTTGGTTTTGTATACGCTCTCTTTTGCACTTGCAGCTTGCGCATAAAGTCCTTGTTACATACCATCTTAAAAGGTTTCGATGGACAATAATGCTCAGCACCTAATGGTTTCAACTTCCTACTATACGTGTCTACATATGTAACAACACTGTATTGCCTATCAATATAGTTTGTTACCCCATATCCAACTTGTTGAAAGCACTTCAACGCATGTGCGCACGACATGTGGTAGATGGTCTATTTTCCACATGAACATAACCTTCTATTGTCATTCACCATCTGTAGATTATTCCCACGGTGTCCGGGGATAGCAGTCTTAACTTCAAAAATACCTCATTCGTGATAGTATTGAAGAAATTAATGTCACTGTGCTCCTCTCCTGGACCTGTCAAATCTTCTCATTGTGATTGGTATAAATTGAACTCCCCTGTCCATCAATGCCGATGCAGCTGCATGCCTTTGAACAAACCTCTCCACACTCTGTTTGAATGTCATGCGGACCATGGTGGTGGGTAATTCACGAGCAGACTTTAACAAGCCGTTGAGTGACTCCAACACGTTTGTGGTGAAGGCTCCCCACCGTCTGCCACCATCAGCATGCAAGGTACACATGTGAATCTCATGTCGCATCAACCAAGTATAGGCTTGTGGATCTATCTGCCGGATCGCTTTCATGCCCCTTGTGAATTTGCACTGCTGGTGCTCAGTTGCAGCCATCCACATTAAGTCATGCAAGGCCTTGTCAGGAAATTTCTTTTGGAAATTGGCCTTCTAATGCCTCACATAGTAACGGTGGTAAGTATATGGTTCCTGCCATTCTGGCAAGTGATGTACAAAACTTAAAATACCACCACGTCAATCAGATATTAGACAAATACCTGAACGCTTTTTGACAGTGTGCTGCTTCAACTGCTTAAAAAAACGTCCATGTCTCTTCGCTTTCATTGGCACATATGGCAAAAGCTAGTGGAAATATTTGTCCGTTGGCATCAACTGCAACTGCAACCAAAAGCTTAATATAATACTTTCCATAGACACGAGTACCGTCTATGGAAATTATAGGACGACAATGCACAAAACCATCAATTGCTGCTTTAAATAACCAGAACACATAGTTAAAAATATATTCAGGTCTGTCCGGACTCCGCTCGCGCCTCCATTCAACAACATCCCATTGGTTTAAATGTTGCAGTGCGTCCATGTACCTGGGCAGATTTGAAAAAAGACTTATCCCAGTCGCTATAAATAAGTTCAAAGGCACGTTTACGATCGAGATATGCCTTTCTTTTGGTTATAGTACAACTATACACCTGGTGAATGACTGTAGTGCATTCTTTAATCTTGAACCTAATGGATACTTCCAAATATAGAATCAGGACAAGAGAAATCAAGTCCAGTATTAAATACCAGGACTGAGTTCAATAATACGTAAGAATGGTAAGAAACCAGTAATAGCAATCCCTAAAGGATTCAATCAATTTGCACGAAGCCCAAATATGACAATTAGCTCAAATCATAATGACAACAGGTGATATTTAGTCAAATACACAGTAAATTCATCTATCGGAACAGAGCAAGTCACAATCCCCAACAGCGCTCTTCCCCACGCTTGCTATCTGGCGTGCAAGTAACCTTAAAATAGCACTACGATGTGCAATTCCGGGATTTCAAACCCTCAGGACATCATTTACATCTATTACCAACCTCAAGCCGACAAAAGTCCTAGCTCGCTATGCCCTTGCATCTCAAATTAACCTCCTCGTGCGTCGAATCTGATCAAAACCACAACGAATACCTCACAATATGCTAATGGAACAATATCCAATCAAAAACAATTAAAAATAACAAAAATCTTGAAATTAGCAAAACCCGAGCCCCGGGACCCTTCTCAAAACTAAAAATTCTTACATCAATGGGTTCCTTACCTCGCCACGAGTCTATACATATAAAGAACACCAAAATCGGAGTCCAAATGACCCCTCAAATCCCAATTTGTTTTTCTCTCTTAAGTTCAAGCCCTAAATCACCATTTTTGTCCATTAGTTTCTTAAATTTTCAGCCCTAATCCATGTTTTTGCACCATAAAATCGTTTTTTAAGTCCAAGAATCCATACCTTATCGAAGCTCCTTGAAAACCCTCTTCAAAATCGCCCACAATATTCCAAGTCCGAAGTTAGAATGAGCAACCCTTCAAAATTCGCAAAGATGAACTTAAATATATCTAGCCCGCCAAAACCGCATCTGCGGTCAAATCTCGCTTCTACGATAAACATTTCGCTTCTGCGGAAATTCTCTAAAAGTCCAAAATAACTTCTGCGGTAGAAATCCCGCATCTGCGCTTCGCAGATGCGATACCCAATCTGCGCTTCGCAGATGCGATACCCAATCTGCGCTTCGCAGATGCGATACCCAATCTGCGCATCCGAACCTAGGCCTCCTCTTGACCCTCCACATCTACGATGCCTTTTCCGCATCTGCGAGGCCGCACCTGCGGCCCCCTTCCTGCAGGTGCGGAAATACCAGCAACAACAATTCTCTACAATGACACAAGTCCATTCCTTCTCGTTAACCATCCGAAATCACCCCGAGGCCCCCACGACCACAACCAAAAGCACCAACACCTCTTATAACATCATTCAAACTTGCTTCAATCATTAAAAAACTTCAAACAACACCAAATCATCAAATTACATCAAATTCAAGCCTAAGTTCTTCAAAAATTTCCGAAACACGCATTCGATCAAAAACCCATACCTCCGAATGACCCGAAATTTTACACACGCATCCCAAATCACCTAACGAAACTACAGAAACTCTCGGAATTTCCCTCTGGCCCTCATATCAAAATCTCACCTATCAACCGGAATTCTCCAAAATACTAACTTCACCAATTCAAGCCTAATTCTACACCGGACCTCCAAAATCACTTCCGATCACACTCCTAAGTCAAAAATCATCCCCTGAAGCTAATTGAATCGTCGGAATTCACATCTCAGCCCTCTAACTCATAGGTCAACATCCAGTTGACTTTTTCAAACTAAGCTTTCCTTAAAGAGACTAAGTGTCTCATTTCCTTCAAAAATCCATCCAAACCAACTCGATCACACACGACACTGATAGTGAAGCATAAAGAAGCAGAAAATGGGGGAAATAGGGTGGTCACTCACATGACGACAGGTTGGTTCATCACATCCTCCCCAACTTAATCAAACGCTCGTCCTTGAGTGAGTCAAGAAACATACCTGAAGCCGCAAATAGGTGAGGGTATCTGCTCCGCATCTCCCGCTCGGTCTCCCAGGTAGCCTCCTTCACAGGCCAACCTCTCCATTGCACCTTCACTGAAGCAACATACTTTGACCTCAACTTCCGCACCCGACGGTCCAGAATGGTTGCTGGCTCTAACTCATAAGTCAAATCACAATCCAACTGAACCGTACTGAAATCCAGAACATGGTATGGGTCCCCAATATACTCCCGAAGCATAGAAACATGGAAAACTGGATGCACGCTCGATAAGCTGGCTGGCAAGGCAAGCTCATAAGACACCTCCCCAATCCTCCTAAGTACCTCAAAAGGCCCAATGAACTGCGGACTCAATTTCCCTCTCTTTTCGAATCTCGTAGCACCCTTTGTGGGTGAAACCTTCTCACCAATTATATAGGATACATCTCGGACCTTCCTGTTTGCATAACTCTTCTGCCTTGGCTACGCTGTACGAAGTCTCTCCTTATTCATTTTCACCTTCTCCAATGCATCTTGAAATAAATCTGTCCCAAAAATCTAGCCTCATCGGGCTCGAACCACCCAACTGGAGATCTACACCGCTCCCATATAATGCCTCATACGGTGCCATCTGAATTCTAGATTGATAGTTGTTGTAGTAGGTAAACTCTGCAAACGGTAGAAACCGATCCCATGACCCTCCAAAATCAATAACATAGGCGCGTAGCATATCCTCTAATATTTGAATGGTGCCCTCGGAATGTCTATCCGTCTAAGAGTGAAAGGTTGTGCTCAACTGTACCTAAGTACCCAACTCTCGCTGAACCGTTTGTAAAAACTGAGAGGTAAACTGAGTGCCCCGATCTGATATGATGGAAACTGGGACACCACGTAACCAAATAATCTCCCGAATATAAATCTCTGCCAGCCGCTCTGAAGAATAAGTAGTACAAACAGGAATGAAGTACGCGAACTTGGCCAGCCTGTCTACAATCACCCAAATAGCATTGAATCTCTTCAAAGTCCGAATCCAATTACGAAATACATAGTGATCCTCTCCCACTTCCACTCGGGAATAACCATTTGCTGATTCAAGCCACCCAGTCTCTGATGCTCATATTTCACTTGCTGACAATTAAGACACCGGGCTATATACTTCACAATATCTCTCTTCATCCTCCGCCACCAATAGTGTTGTCTAAGATCCTGATGCATCTTCGCATCACCTAGATGGATGGAATACCGCGAGCTATAGGCCTCTTCCAATATCAACTCTCGAAGACCATCCACATTAGGCACGCAAATCCGACCCTACACCCTCAACACATCATCATCTCCAGTGGTCACATCCCTGGCATCATCATGCTGAACCCTATTCTTAAGGACAAGCAAATGCGGATCCTCATATTGACACTCTCTGATGCGGTCATACAAGGAATACCGAGAAACCACATAAGCCAACACCCGACTGGGCTCTGAAATATCTAGTCTCACAAATCGATTGGCCAAGGCCTAAGCATCAACTGCAAATGGCCTCTCCTCAACTGGAATGTACGCTAAGCTTCCCATACTCACTGCCTTTCAGCTCAAAGCATTGGCCATTACATTGGCCTTCCCCGGGTGATACAGAATGGTGATATCATAATCCTTATGTAACTCTAGCCACCTCCACTGACTCAAATTAAGATCCTTTTGCTTGAACAAATGATGAAGATTGTGATGATCAGTGAATACATCACAAGATACGCCATACAAGTAATGCCTCCAAATCCTCAATGCATGAACTATAGTAGCTAGCTCCAAATCATGAACGGGGTAGTTCTACTCATGGGGCTTCAACTTAAAGGAAGCATAAGCGATAACTCTACCATCCTCCATCAATACACAACCAATCCAAACTTGCGAAGCATCATAATATACCGTATAAGAACCTAAAGCTGGCGGCAAAACCAATACTGGAGTTGTGGTCAAAGCTATATTGAGCTTCTGGAAGCTCTCCTCACACTCGTCTGACCATACAAATGAAACACCCTTTTGAGTCAACTTGGCCAAGGGCGATGCAATAGAGCAAAAACCTTGAACAAACTGGCGTAATGGCCTGGCAACAAAAGGAAACTACGAATCTCTGTGGCTAAGGACAGTCTAGGCCAACTCTGCACCGCCTCTATCTTCTTCGGGTCAACCTAAATACCCTAGCTGGACATCACGTGCCCCAGCAAAGCCACTAAGCTGAGCCAAAACTCACACTGGGAGAACTTTACATAAAGCCTCTCCTCCCTCAATCTCTGCAATATAACCCGCAACTGATGTGCGTGCTCCTCTTGACTATATCTAGTTCTAAAAGCAGTCTTATGAATATCTGAATCGCTAATCTTCAACTGGTAATAACCCGAACAGAGATCGATCTTGGAGAACACCCTCGCTCCCTGAAGCTGGTCAAATAACTCATCAATGCGAGGCAAGGGATAATTGTTCTTCACTATTACTTTGTTAAATTTCCTATAATCGATGCACATTCTCATTGTGCCATCCTTCTTTTTCATAAACAGAACTAGTGCACCCCAGGGTGAAACACTAGGCCGAATAAACCATTTATCTAGGAGCTCCTGAAGCTGCTTCGTCAATTCTTTCAACTCCGCCGTTGCCATACGATATGGTAGATAGGGATGGGTTGATTGCTCGACACCAGGTAAATTTCAAAATCAATATCTCTGTCCGGTGGCATGCCCGGCAGGTCTGCAGGAAATACATATGGAAAATCCCTCACAATTGGAACAGAATTAATGTTAGGAGTCTCAGCTCCGACATCCCTCACGAACGCCAAATAAGAAAGGCAACCCTTCCCAACCATACGCTGGGACTTCAAGAAAGAAATAACTCTACTAGGTGCATAATCAGTCACATCACGCCACTCGATCCGCGGTACACCCGGAATAGCCAAAGTGACTGTCTTTGGATGACAATCTAGAATAGCATGACACGGAGATAACCAATCCATGCCCAGAATAACATCAAAGTCCACCATTCTCAACAGCAATAGATTAACTTGGGTCTCTAGACCCCCAATAATCACAACACATGACCGGTACATACGGTCAACAACAATAATATCGCCCACCAGGGTAGACACATAAATAGGCAAAAAAAGAGACTCCCAAGGCATACTCAAATAACGAGCAAAATATAAAGACACATAAGAATAGGTGGAACCGGGATCAAATAATATCCCGAGACGTCTCTGTGGCAAACTGAAACAATACCTGTAATGACAGTGTCTGAAGCAATAGCATATGTCCTACCCGGCATAGCATAGAAACGAGCCTGGCCACCACCAGATCGATCTCCACCTCTTGGAAGACCCCTGGATGCCTGATCTCCACCCCTAGCTGGCTAGGCAGGTGATGAAGTAACTCGAGCAGACGTCGAGGGCTGACCCCTGTGCTGATGCTGACTACCACGAAGTCGAAGGCACTGCCTCCTCAAGTGACCAAACTCTCTGCACTCATAACAGTTGCCCGGTGCTAGGTGTGGGGAATGAAGGGAACCCATCGCACCGAAGTGACTAACAGATGCACTTGGCGCAAAAGAACCCTGAGTTGATGGGGCATGAGATGAATTCTGAGCTGGGAGGGCGTTGAGTGAAGACTGTTCCTACTGGGACCCATGATAACTACTGCCTGAAGATCCCCCACGATACTTTGGACGGGCTGACAGAGCAGGCCTGAAAGAACGACCTCTACCATGCTAGAACTGGCCCCTTGAAGGAGCACCACTGTAACTGCCTGATCCATGAGGCCTCTTGGACACCATCTCCTCTCGCTCTCTACGGCGAAGTAACTCGATCTCACAAGAGATGTTCACCACCTTCTCAAACGTAGCACCCAATACTCTCTCTCTCTCTAGTCTTCAAAATACGGAGATGGTAGATAAGGCTATCCACAAATCTCTTGATCCTCTCACGATCTGACGGAACCATCCAAATAGCGTGACTGGCCAACTGTGAAAACCTTATCTTGTACTGAGTCACTATCATATCCCCCTGTGTCAACCACTCAGACTGTCTACGTAGCTCCTCTCTGCGGGACTGAGGTACATATTTCTCTAGGAAAAGAGCGAGAACTGCTACCAAGAAAGGGGTACTGCACTACAGGCCTACGCCTCTTAAAGTCCTCCCACCAAGTAGAAGCTGCCCCGGTAAATTGAAAGGTGGTAAATGTCACACCACTCGACTCAAGGATCCACGCCGTATGAAGCATATGCTGACATCTGTCAAGAAAACCCTAGGCATCATCGCCCTCAACACCGCTGAATGTCGGAGGCTGGAGCCTATCGAACCTCTCGATTCGATATTGCTCATCGTCTGGCATAGCTGGAACCACGAACCCTTTAGCTGGAGCGACCTGCTGAGCTGGAGGTGCCTCTGGTGTCTGTAGTCCCTGCACCACCTGCTCTAGTGTGCGAGCAGCGGGGGTTTGATTGCCTCCCCAGCCTACAAAATAGTTGTTGCTGCTGCTGTGGTGGCTGAAATGACCTGAGCCAGGCTAGTGCAAACTGATAAAATTTGAGCCAAGGCCTTTTAAAGACTTAGAATCACGATGGGCACAACTGGTGCCTAAACAGGTGTTGCTGGTATGTCTGCAGCAGTAGCCTGATCCTGAGCTGGGGCAACTGATGGATCAGCAGGCGCTGCCCCGGCTGCTTTGCCTCTGCCACAACCACGACCGCGTTAGGACCTTTGGTGGCCTCAGTAGGTGGTACTGGTGGTCGTCTTCCATGTCTGGTAGCTCGTGTCCTCACCATCTGTGAGAGAATAGAATAATAGAAGTTGAGTTCTCAGATCAACAAAGTCCCACGACAAGAATTTCAAGAATGTGAAGTTTTCCTAAAGGTTCTGTAGCTTCCCGAGGATAAGTACGGACTTCTCCGTACCAATCCACGAGACTATACTAAAAACCGGCTCATGGCTCGCAAGACCAAGTAACCTAGGCTCTGATACCAACTTGTCACGATCATAACACCGGTCGTGATGGCGCCCGACACACTACTAGGCAAGCACGACCAATTAAATAAACTCAACCATTTTTATACAATTCATGAATTAATTAACACAGATAAATTACTAAGCCATCATACCGAAATTCAGAAATAGAGTTAAAATATGCGTAAACCCCAAATACCACTATTACTACACAGCCCGAAGAATCCGGTGTCACAAGTCTGAGACTCTAATACATGAGTATCAACCTACTACATATCGTTCTAAAGAAATACGGAAATGAATCAATACAATAAAAGGGAAAATTAGGACAGTGGATGTCATGCAGCTACCTTGATGCTCCCGGATGAGCTGCTCGGCAGAGAAGTCCTCACTTAGCCTCATATGCACCTGGATCTACGCACAATGTGCAAGGAGTAATGTGAGTACTCTGACCCATGAGTAATAAACATAAATAAAGGTTGAGAATAAGAAATCCTGAATAGGCACAAAGTAATTTTATAAATGCAGAAATGTAAAACAAGTAGTAAAAAGTCCGTAAACCAATGAAAACAATTAAGGAAATACCGCAACAGATAAGTAAGTAAATAACAATCAAATATGAAATACAACACATAATCTGGTACTCTCTAGTACCCACTGTGAAGTGCAGCCCGCTCCATTCATTTATCGTCGACGGCGCTCACTGGAGGTGTGCAGACTCCAGGAAGGGCCCCTTACAGCCCAAGCGCAATATCAGCCATCTCGTGGCATCAACTTGGCCCTCGGCCTCATATCAATATCAAAATAATATTGCTGCAGCACGCAGCCCGATCCCATGCTTAGTCCAGAATCACATAAGCCCCTCGGGCACAATAATATATAAATATTCATCCCAAACTTCATTAGAAATATTATTTAAGTTTCAAGTTTGAGAAAAGATGGCGGAGTTTGAAAAATAGTATTAAATACCATGACTAAGTTCAATAATACATAAGAATGGTAAGAAACCAGTAATAGCAATCCCTGAAGGATTTAATCAATTGGCACGAAGCCCAAATATGACAATCAGCTCAAATCATAATGATAACAGGTGATATTCAGTCAAATATGCAGTAAATTCATCTATCGGGACAGACCAAGTCACAATCCCCAACAGTTCTCTACCCCACACTCTCTATCCGACGTACAAGTCACCTCAATATAACACTACGATGTGCAATTTCGGGGTTTCAGTCAGGACATCATTTACATCTATTACTCACCTCAAGCCGGTAAAAATCCTAGATCGCTATGCCCTTGCCTCTCAAATCGACCTCCTCGCGCGTCGAATCTGATAAAAAGCACAATGATTATGTCACAATATGCCAATGGAACAATATCCAATCAAAAACAATTTAAAAATAGCAAAAATCTCGAAATTAGAAAAAGTCGATTCCCAAGCTCACTTCTCGAAACACGGAATATCTTATATCAACGGGTTTCTTATCTCGCCGCGAGTCTATACATATAAAGAACACCAAAATTGGAATCCAAATGACCCATCAAATCCCAATTTTTCTCTCTCTTAAGTTCAAGCCCTAAATCACCATTTTTGTCCATTAATTTCTTAAGTTTTCAGCCTTAATCCATGTATTTGCTCCATAAAATTGTGTTTTAAGTCCAAGAATTCTGACCTTATCGAAGCACCTTGAAAACCCTCTTCAAAATCGCCCACAATATTCCAAGTCTGAAGTTAGAATGAGCAACCCTTCAAAATTCGCAAAGATGAACTTAAATATATCTAGCCCGGCAAAACCGCATCTGCGGTCAAATCTCGCTTCTACGACTTTCGCTTCTACGATAAACATTTCGCTTCTGCGGAAATTCCCTAAAAGTCCAAAACCGCTTCTGCAATCGAAATCCCGCATCTGCGGCTCCGCAGATGCGGTACCCAATCCGCACCTGCGATCCTAGGCCTCCCCTTGACCTTCCGCATCTGCGATTCCTTTTCGTTAACCATCCGAAATCACCCCAAGGCCCCCGGGACCTCAAACAAAAGCACCAACACCTGCTATACCATCATTCATACTTCCTCCAATCGTGAAAATACTTAAAACAACACCAAAAGCATCAAAATATATCAAATTCAAGCCTAAGTTCTTCAAAAACTTCCGAAACATGCATTCGATCAAAAATCCAACCAAATCACCTCCGAATGACCTGAAATTTTACACACACATCCCAAATCACCTAATAAAGCTACAACAACTCTCGAAATTCCCTTCCGATCCTCGGATCAAAATCTCGCCTATCAATCGGAATTTGCCAAAATACTAACGTCACCAATTAAAGCCTAATTCTATACCTGACCTCCAAAATCACTTCCGATCACACTCCTATGTCACAAATCATTCCCCGAAGCTACCCGAATCATCAGAATTCAAATATGATCCCTCTAACTCAATATTCGGTTGACTTTTCCAAACTAATATTTCCTTAAAGAGACTAAGTGTCTCATTTCCTTCAAAAGTCTGTCCAAACCAACTCGATCACACACGACACTGATAGTGAAGCATAAAGAAGCAGAAAATAGGGAAAACGGGGCGGTAACTCACGTGAAGATGGGTCGGTTCTTCACATCCTCGCCCGGTGACTCAATGCATCGGTCACCACTTTAGCCTTGCCCCGATGATACAAGATAGTGATATCATTGTACTTCAGCAGCTCTAACCACCTCGTGTGACGCAAATTAAGATCCTTCTGATTTGAATAGATGTTGCAAGATCTGGTTATTAGTATATATCTCATAAGGAACATCGTACAAATAATGACGCCAAGTATTCAAGGCGTGAACAATAGCAGCTAACTCAAGATCATGGACATTATAATTTTTCTCATGTACCGTCAACTGTGTGGACACGTAGGCAATCACCCTACCATCCTACATCTCCAAGGCCAATCCACGAGGCATCACACTAGACAGTATAATACCCCAAACCTATAGGCAATATCAAATTACTTTAAAAAATATCTGTTAGCTGTAATTATTATTTGGCAAATTTTAAAAAGTGTTTCTAACTGTATTTTTCTCAAAAGTGCTTTTTAAAAAAATACTTTTGTCACGACCCTAAAACAGACCCGGTATGATGGCGCCTATCGTGAAACTAGGCCAGCCGACACAAACCCCAAACCAACTGGAAATTCATTTCAAGGCATTTAATTTCAATAATTAGAAAAAAAAGCGACAATATGAGTTTTAAATAATGCAAAAAATATATAACACAACCTGGCATCGGGTTGTCACCAGTCATGACCAACTACAACCCATCTAAGGATAAGAAAAGAAAACATAGTCTGGAAACAATGCTAATAGAAAGTTAAATAAGATAGGACGGAGAAGCACTGGGCTCGAACGCCAAGCATAGCGTCACACTTCTTTTTTTACCACACCCAGCGAAGGGCATAGAAAGGGAGTTTTTCCAATTAAAGGACAATCGAAACGGGATTTATTTATTTAAAGATTTCAGAGTCACCACTTTGAATAATTAATACTGTCCCAAGTCACCAGTTTAGAATCCCGAATCGAGTAAGGATTGACTCTGTAATACAGTCTGCAAGCTAGAAACTCGGGTAAGGAATTTTGTTAACCCGGTAAAGGTGTTAGGTATTCTCGAGTTCCGTGGTTCTAGCATGGTCGCTCATATTATATTCAGCTTAATTATCTGATTTTAAATAATTATGGACCAATGTGCAAGTTTTACTCTTTTTAACCTCTTTTATTTAATTTTAAGAAGATTGCAACGTTGTTAAAACACGTCTTGAACCACGTCACATAAATGCACCCGTAATTCGCAATACATTTTATCTAACATTGAGATTTAGATTTGGGCCACATAAATACGCACCCGAATTTAGGGAAGTACATTATTAACTACGCGCCAAAGGCAGTCACGCGTTTTAGATTTGCGAGGTCCATGAAAATTTGCTAAATGGCATGCTTCTCGAGTTCTAAAGTTGAGTTATTAATCACAACGAAGGTCACACTATTGTTATTATTTTTCTTGGGCGCGGCGCACCTCGATTATAATTATAAAGGGGAATCAAACTACATTTTGAAAGGCTGTAAGTATTTGTCACTGATACGACCCGCCTTACTTAATAGACGAGGGACTCAACTATCCGATCATCACAATCTAAGACAAAATTGTAGTGTAAACTAGCAAAATACACCTTTGAGGTAAAACGCAGATGCCTTTCAAGTAAAATTGGGTTTGCTACTATGGAGCACCTATTCCTTCTTTTAAACTACCAGTCTTATTTCCAAATTTTCTTCAGGGCTTTGGGCTTAAGCTAGTCATTGGCCCAAGTGCTATGCGACAGACTCCTATATTAAAAGGAAAGGGCAACTGGGCTCAAACGCGCGCCCAAAAGAGGCTGAAGAATGCGCGTCATAAATTCTCAGTGAACAAAGTCAAAGAGACGACATTAAATACCCCTAGTACAACTGTTCATGGATCAGATATATTGTCAAGTACTTATTAATACAATATTCTCAAAACTCAAATACTTACTAATACAATAATATAGACCTAGTGCTGGACTTTCAGAATTCTACACTCAAAACTAAAAACCTTTCAACAAACCTCAAATAAGCATAAACTTGAACATAACCACTGATTTTGCACGAACAGATCTGATTTAAAGTCTAATAGAACTAGTTATGATCCATACTCAACACATGATACTGATGAACACTATAGCAGTGAACACATGACATTAGATTTCTATCAATGAACAAAAGTCATTCAAAACATGCATAAATCAAGGAGATAAACTGAAAATCCTACATATAAATTTCATATCACTTCTACTATTAGTTACAAACAATTCATTTTAAAAGAACTAACTTGGACAAAGGTCATAGTAAACTAAGGAAATAAGACATGAAGCAAAAATGGAATAATTCTTCATGTTTCAACTCTTCCAATCGATTCATTCTTCAAATTCTTACTTCACAGTCAATAAGGTTACACAGTTGTGTACCTAGGAAAGCAAAGTAAAAGGAAAGGGAAAGGATCAGTAGAGTAAAGCAATATCAGCAGGTTCAGCAGTAGAAATCAACAACAAACAACCAGAAAATAGCTCCAAAACCCATGATGATGGATAACAGTTCAATATTTCAGGTTCAGGACAAACAAATAAACCAGTGGACTTCTAAACCAAACTTTGATAACAAAATTTAAGCCATTTCTTGCTCAGATGAATCAATAGTTTTAGAAGTTAACAATGAATCAGATTTACTGAAAATTTTTAATGAAATAGTAGAAATCTGGCCGTCTGTGTATATTTGGAATTCTAGCACTCAAATCTGCCTTGAAAGGCAAGAATAGATGTCTTTATAGGCACGACAAGTAGGGCAGCCCTTAGGTTTTGATTTTTGCAATTCAACCCTTTTTCAATTCTTGTTTTAGCTTAGTTATCCCTAAAATTTTGACTTGTCACCCAAGTTAAACTACCATACATTCTGAAATTCACTAAAAACCCCTATTAGAAGCTTCATATTCTTGTTATGAAAGATTCTCTAACCTAGACTACCCAAAATACCCCTTATCTATTTACATTATACTCAAATGGACTGGGTCAATTTGACCCAAGGTTCCAATTCAATAGAGACCCAACCCGAAAGCCGATTTAGGAGTATTAATCTCAAACCCAAGCACAACCAAATCAATATTCTGAATTAAATGAACAACAAAAATAGAGGTAATTAGGGCAAGCATTTCGACTAATTCCAATTGATGCAATTAAACACCCAATGAAATTTGAATTGAATTGTTTAACAGATTCTTAAACTATTTAAAAAATTTTCTTAACACACTATCATGTATGTAAATAACACTCTGAAACTAAAAAGAGCTAACACTCTGAACACTAAAAGATTCAAGAGAGAAGAAAGAAGCAGATAACACTAGAAAGCGAAAAAAAAGAAAAATAACGAAAATAAAATAACAATGGAAAAGAAATACCTACAGGGACCTCAACACATGTAAGAAAAGATCGACGCTTGCACTTCTTTTGGATTTTCTGGACCATTGCGATATTAATCGTGTATTATTAATAACAACACACGAATAACCTCGAAACGGACCCGAATTTTTAAGCAGAACCGAACCGGCGACTTCTTGGGAATCAGGGGTTTATTTTGTTTAAGATTCAAATGGTTTCGGGGTGATTTGACGGATTCAAGGTGAGGATTTGGCAATGGGGAGGGAAGATGGTCCCAGGGTGTGATTTTGGGGTTGATTGGTGATGGCGCCGCCGGACACGCGGTGGAATCAATGGCAGCGCCCTAGCGTTTGGTGATTTTGGACGGTTTCTGGTGAGATTCGAGGGAAACAAATGGCGGCATGGGTATGAGGGACATGGGAGGAAGCTATGGTGCAAAAATGGGATCAATCGGAGCAACACTGCTGGCGGAGACTATTTTCCATTGGCGGTGTGTGGCGGAGACTGTGGGGGTTCTCTGACGGAGACGAGTGGGGGTGGTGGGGTGTCGAAGTACAGGGGTACAAGGTTGGACAGTAATATGTGAAATGAGGAAATGAGGATGACCATTGGATTGAAAAAGCTCAACGGCTCAGATCAGAGGACGCTAAACGACGTCGTTTTGATTATTAAAAATGAAGTTGGACCGGGTAAAGGCTATTTGGGGCGGGTCTCGACTTGGGCTGGTGGACTGACCCAAAAGAAAATGTAGCCAGCCTCTAAAAATCAAACCTTTTTCTTTTTCTATTTAATTTCTGATTTTTAATTTTTCCAAACAAAAATAAAAACCTAAATTGATTCCTAAACTCAATTATCTTACTAAATTATCCTAATTATTAATCACAGAATTTAAAAAAATTAAAAAATTCTCAAATTCAAAATTTAAAGAAAAGAATGCCAAATGAACTAGTTTTGTGATTTTTATTTTAATAAAGCACCTAATTAACAAAAAATATGAAAATAAATCTTAAATGCAAATGCATGGTAATTGGTGATTTTTTATGAATTATCGGAATTAAAAATGCTCACAAAATACAAACAAACACGAAAATTATACAATTAATCCTAAAAATCAAATAATTAAAATGAAAGATCCTAAATTTAAGAATTTTTTAGGAGTAATTCACGCGAGGCAAAAAACACATGCTCACTCTTAGTCAACTCTGAAGGCCTGCTGGAAGCCAAATCAGCACTCGCTATCACGACCCGAGACTCCTGGATCTGCACACAAAGTGCAAGAAGTAATGTGAGTATGCCAACTTAATAAGTGACTAAATTAAAGGCAGCTGAGCAATAAGAAAATGCGTAAACCATGCCATAACGCTACAACAAAACAATATAAGTCCATAACAATGTAGTAAAGCAATAAAACTCGTAAAACAACTCAGATCAGTAAAACCTTCTAATACATCTTTCAGCAGTGTCAAACGAGTGATGAAAACAGTGAGTAAAGGATAGAAACGTAGGCAGCCCTTCGAGCAAGACATGTACCACAACACCCCTTGGGCAAAATATCAACAGATCCATCCCATCGGGCTATCTCACAATCACTCGTAATAAGCCCCTCGGGCGATAATCATGAAACAAAAACAGCCCCTCGGGCAATATCACATCTCACACTGGGTACATGCGCTCACTAAGGGTGTTTAGACTCCAAAAAGGCTCCGACAGCCCAAGCGAAACTATCACAAGTTATCTCAGGGCATAATAAATCAGGCCCTCGGCCTCTCATACATCACAAATCAGTACGCATGCTACGGTGCGCAGCCTAATCCCATAGTAATCCTCACAACACATGCCCTCGGCCTCACCCAATCAGAATCTTTTCAAGCCACTCGGGCAATAATAAAATATGATGCTCAGCCCAAAATATCATTTAAGATATCAAAACGGAGTAATTACGGTTGAGTTATGAAAATAGTAGAATATAGCAAGACTGAGTACAAATAAGAAGCCAAAACAGTGAGGAATAGTAGTAAAAATCCCCTAAGGGTCCAAACAGTTGGCACGAGGCCCAAATATGCATTCAGCCCAAAACATGGTAATGTTTTCCAAAACCCAATGATATCAAACAGTTTGCAATCAAATACGTGACTTAATAGCCATACGGGACGGACTAAGTCACAATCCCCAACGGTGCACAACCCCACATAATTTACGATCATTACTTACCTCAATCCGATCCAAACTCTAGTCTGTGATGCCTTTGATTCCCCACTCGACCTCCGAATGCTCCAAATCTAGCCAAAAACATATCCATACCATCAAAATATACTAAGGGAACAAAGCCCACCCGAAAATAACCAATTTACACCAAGAATTTCGAAATTGGCCAAACCCGACCCCCAGACCCACGTCTCGGATTTCGACAAAATTTACAAAACTAGAATACTTACGCTCACACAAGTTCATACATACCAAATATACCAAAATCTGATCACAAATGACCCCTCAAGTCCCTAATCAAAGCTCTCAAATTGTAAACCCTAAACCCCCAATTTTTCACCCTTAATCTCATAAATTTCATGCTTAAACAAGTAAAACTCATCATAGAATCGAGTTTTAGGTCCAAGAAACTCACATTAATGAAAACCCCTTTGATTCCCTCTTCAAAATCGCCCACAAGCTCCAATCTTGGATAAAAATGGTGAAAAACAACTCAAATTTCGCGAAGGCTATTATTTATATGTTCTGCCCCGTAATAGCGCATCTCCGGTCAAAAATATCGCACCTACTGACCCACACCTGCAGAAATCACTTATCCGCCCAAACTCGCACCTGGGATAGCACCTACGCTCAAACACCCACACCTGCGCTACTGCAGGTGCGCCCAAATCCCGCATTTGCGGCTCCAGTCATTTTCCACTTTGGCCGCATCTGCGACGCCTTTTCCGATTTTGAAAGCACGCACCTGTGTTCCCCAATCCGCAAGTGCGGTTATGATAGGAACTTCAGCAGCTGAAACATACTCAAACTAAATCACCCTCGGATTCAAGCCTAAGGATTCCAAAAACTTCTGAATTCCTCTTTTGATCGAAACACCTATCAAACCTCGTCTGAATGACCTGAAATTTTGCACACACATCCCAAATGACACAATGGACATACTCCAATTTTTGGAATTTCATTCCGATCTCAAAATCAAAATCTCCATTACCAACTGGAAAATGCAAAAATTTCAATTTCGTCAATTCAAGCCTAAATCTACCACATGCCTCTAAAAATACATTCCGATTACGCTCCTATGTCCCAAATCACCCCACGAAGCTTTCGGAATCATGAAAACCAAATTCCGAGATCATTTTACTCACAATTCAACTTCCGGTTGATTTTTCCAACTAAATGGCCAACTTAAGAGACTAAGTGTCTCATTTCTCCACAAAATTACTCCGAACTCAAACTAACCAACACGATGCGAGAAAATATAGCTGAACAACATATAAAGAAGCAGAAATAAGAAAAACATAGTGATAACTTATGAAACGACTAGCCGGCTCGTTATAATTTTTGGAAAAAAACTATTTTTTTGTTTCTCCAAAACAGCTTCTTCTGATACTCAAAAGTTTTTTTTTTTTTTTTTGCTAAAAGTTTGGTCAAATATTTCAGATTTGAAAAAAGCATTTTTTTTATAAGTGTGATTATTAAGCAATTAATCCGGATTAGAACATGTGTTAAGATATGAAAAGACAGAATGTCATTTCACTGACAAGACATTGTTTGCAAATATCAATGATGGTGCTTAGCTGTTTTTGTGAAATTATGATATAGTAAAGCCAAACAAGGAATTACAAAACCTAATACTCCGTTCCTTTACTTTTATTTGTCAAATATTTTAAAATAAATTTTCTTTTTGATTTGTCACTTTTTGTATATCAAGAGAAAAATAATTTATTTTTCCTATTTTATCTTTGGTATTAATTATTTATTTAAAATTATTTTTTCAAATTTATTAAGATTATATATCAATTAATATGAGTATCATGGTAAATTATATATTTTATTTATTATTTTTAAAATATATAAATTAAAATTAATAGTGGACAACTAAAAGTAAACGAAGAGAGTATTTATTACCCTGATCGAATCAAAAGCAAGAGATGTGGACCTCCTTGTTTTTTTATTTTGTTTTTCTTCTTCTTTTCTGTTTCTTTTGACTGATTTATCATTTATGTTGAGTTATGTAGAAGGAAAGCAAACAGAACGAAATGCTGGTCGTCTTTCTATATTTTTCTAAGGATGAAATCGAGATGTATGCTACCATGATTTGTAAAAGAAGAAATTAATATATACTGTTAACAAAAAAGGAAAGGTCGAATTGATGACAATGGCTATATGCACAATCAAAAATTAAAAAAAAATATTCAGTATAGTTCCGCAATTAAATCTAAGTATGTAGGTAGCTTTATTCTTAATTTGCGTAGTAGAGAGTTTGTTTTCGATAGACCCTTGATCAGCTCAAGCAAAGCACAGTCCTAACAGTTATAAAAAGAAATACAGTAGCGGAAAAGCCATGCAAGAAAAGCACTATTAGCAGCAAGATAATAAGATAACTGAAGCAAAAGGAACATCATATAGTAAAAGAAATCAAAGGTAAGAAACTGGATGAATAATACCAAAGCTAGTGGTATGACAAAGAGAAACGATCGACTACCTGCTAGTCTTCTAACCTAATTCTCGCCCTCCTCACATTTCTATCAAGGACCACATCCTTGCTAAGTTAGAGTTGTGCCGTATCTCGCCTAATCACTTCTTCACATTACTTCTTAGGCGTACCTCTATTGAGTTTTAAGTTTGTTAGAGCTTAAAAATTAGAGTGAATGGGAAATGGAAGGGAAAATTAAAAGAAAAATTGAATTTCACTCTTTGACAAAGGAACATTATCCCATATTGAAGGAAGAAAACAATTTGGATGGGTATATATACAGTTGCACTTCCTTTAGCTCTTAAAAAGTTAGAAGAAGGCAAGCCCCACGCCATTATTGTCGCTCGCTCGGCTCATATTTCGATTTAGTCAAATAATCTGATTGATTGATTAATTTTCTGGACCAAATTTATTTGGTAATAATAAAACAATATTATTTAATCCAAATTAGACTCTTTCTGCAACGGTAATTTAATTTTTCCTCCGTTTTAATTTTACCATTATAATTTGGATTTCGCGACGTAAATGCTCATTTATAAAACAGTCACTTTGAGTTGTAACCTTACATGAAGAGTTGCAACTCTTCGATATTACCCTACGTTTTGGCTATAAATACATGAACTCTCCCTTAAATTTTTCTTACCAAAATTCTGATTTCTCATTCTTTCTTCTGCATTATTTTTAATAAAAAGAAAGCATTAAGTGTGATTTGCTAATGATCTTTGAGTTCATTGGTTGAAATACCGCTATACTAGTGAGGATAATCCGTTCTATCATGTGAGGAAATAATCCTAAACCTAAGATATTAGAAGAGGATTAAGTTCCTTACTGAAACACTATTCAATTTAGTGGCTGGATTAATTTTATTCTTCTACGTTGCTGATTGTATATTGTTTCTATTTTTGAATATAGATTACTAACAACCTCTGCCTAACGATAAAGGAAAGGGCACAACTGATGACAGCGGCTACATTATTATGAACTCATAAAACCGAAGCAATTTTAGGCTTCCCTGAGAGAAATGAATCTGCATCAAAGTTCCCGGTTCAGAGAGATCAAGTTTTTATGCTCTTCTTTTTTAGAGCGGATGTGTCCGAGCTAACCTTGATTATTTCACCGATTAAGTTCTTATCTCCCACCAAGCTTCTATATTCCTTTTCAAATGATATAATTCTTTATTGGTTTTTTCCTAGTGTTCATCAATATTTAAAAATATATATGTGTTATAAATAGAACTCTATTTAGAATGAATGTCTAAGAGTTTTAGTTTGAAGCTAAGTCATTTATCTTCCTATAAATAGAGGGGTCTTACCCCATTGTAAATCATCCCAAGTATCAATAAGAATACTCCTCTCTCTCCCTATTCTCTCTATATTGTTCTTGTCTTTTATATTATTTCATAACACGTTATCAGCACGAGTCTCTAACCAATTGAATTTGATCTCTTCCTTCAAATTCTATTGCTTCTCTTGTTGATTGCAGCTATCGGAGCAATGGCATATTCACAACCCTCCATTGAAGCCAAAGTTCATATAGTATACACAGAGAAATTCCTATGTTAATTATCTGTGCTATTACTTTGTGTGCTTTCTGTTGTTAGCCTGTGGTGTGGCTGCGTGGAATAAATATTCCTTAAAGCACTTTGTTTTTCCTATCTAACTTTTACATATGCTCTGTTATAGTTAGAGTGATTAGTATTCTCGGTAGGAATTTCAAAAGCATGACTCTGAACAAATAAGGTCGCGTTCTCCGGTATCAAATTGGCCGCGGGAGTCGACCAAAGTTGCCGGAATTTGTTGCCACGGGATGGAACGGGATGGAAACTCAAGAGGTATATTTGATATCACAACATTTATTGGTATACCTTAAAGGTAAGTAATTTACTTTTCCCTTTCAAATTCTTGAAATTCTACGATTTGATTTTATATACAAACAAAGACAACAAAGTTTGATTATAACTCTAATGGAGTTCGTAAGAAATTACACTCACATGAAGTGGTAAAATTTCTATGCCTTGCCATGATCAAATTCATGTATGATTGTGGGCAAAGAATTAAAATTTCGTCCAATTGAATTTGCTCCATTCCCTTTAGGAATGTGATAGCAGTATGTGATAAGTCTGAAAGAAGACAAAATTATTACCGTGAAGGTATCAATGGGTGTGGACGTGGCAATAGACGAAATTATAATCGTCATTATTGTGATAATGAGAATAATAAAGATTCTCAAAATAATCTTTCACTTTATGAAAGTAATATTTGACATGAGATTGTGTAAAGCACATGATTATGGTCCATTCCCTGAAGTGAATGTGACAATTGTAATAGAGCCCGTAAGTATGAACACGCTCTTGATATAATTTTGTTTTATGCCTGACATTATGAAAAGAAAGTTCATTGCCTTTGAAATTTCGGGCAAGAACTATATGACATGGGTGTTGGATGCTGAAATCCACTTAGATGCTATGGGTCTTGGAGACGCCATTAAAGAAAGAAATAATGCATCCACCCAAGACTATGCTAAGGCCTTGATTTTCTTGCGCCATCACCTTGATGAAGGTTTGAAACTGTGCTAAGGCCTTGATTTTCTTGCGCCATCACCTTGATAAAGGTTTGAAAATTGAATATATCACAGTCAAAGATCCACCTATCTTGTGGAATGGCTTAAAGAAGAGATATGACAACCTGAAGTTGATCACTCTGCCACAAGCACGATACGATGAGAATCCAAAAGCAAATAGTTCATAAACTATATATTATCGTTGCGGTGGAAAAGGGCACTGGTCAAAAGATTGCCGTATACCAAGACATTTGGTTGACCTTTATCAAGCATCTCGAAAGAGTAAAGGCCCTGAAACAAATTTTGTCTCTGACGACAATTTTGACATCACCCACTTGGATGTGGCAGATTTCTTTGAGCAACCCGATGGAAAAATAGACCACCTAATCGGTGATGGATCTGTGATGAAAGAAGATGGAGTTGTTTGATTTTATTTCACTTATTTGTAATAGTTAGTGAATAAACTAATAGTCATTAGTATCAGCTCGTATTAGTTAGTTTATGATATAATGTTAGTATTAGTTCTTTAGAATGTTTCAATATGCTCAGATTTCAATAATATTTTTATTTTCCAGTAGAGGTAATCGACTAACCTAACAGTTGGTCGATAATCTAATATTTCGCATTAAAACTGCAAAACAATCGATTGTCTTAAGACAGTGTGATCTGAAGTTTTTCAAAATAGCAAATAATCGATTGTGTATGTTTAACAATCGATTGTCTTAAGACAGTGTGATCTGAAGTTTTTCAAAATAGCAAATAATCTATTGTGTATGTTTAACAATCGATTGTGAATGTTCAACAATCGATTGTGTATGTTTAACAATCGATTGTCTTAAGACAGTGTGATCTGAAGTTTTTCAAAATAGCAAATAATCCATTGTGTATGTTTAACAATCGATTGTGAATGTTCGACAATCGATTGTGTATGTTTAACAATCGATTGTCTTAAGACAGTGTGATCGGAAGTTTTTCAAAATAGCAAATAATCGATTATGTATGTTTAACAATCGATTATATTAAGACACAATCGATTGTGTATGTTTAACAATCGATTGTTTTAAGAAAATGCTTAAACTGAAGTTTTCAAACTGCAAAGTAATCGATTATGGAAAACATATAATCGACTATCTGATTTAGTTAGTCGAATAACCTCAGCAGATTTCGAAAATATTGTTTAAGTATGAAACAAACGGATTGAATTTGTTTATTCTCATGTTCGTATATTTTCTTTTGTATGGAAAACCATGGGAATTAAATTGATTGAAGCCTCCTGAAGAGCAACTATAACTCTTAAAGGAACGATATTTTAGAGAATGCAATGTTCTCCTCCAAGTCTAAGAAGAACTTGTTGAGTTTTAATGATATCAGTCAAAATGTTCTCCTCCAAGTCTAAAAGGAACTTGTTGAGTTTTAAAGATATCATTCAAAATGGATATCAGATTGAGACAATACATGAGTATAATCTTGAATACCTCATTTACTCATGAAAACGAGGCTGCCCACTTCGGCTTGGGGTCACGCCATTTTGCATGCAACAATGCTAGTTCGTCTCTGACTGACGAATTGACACAGATATTCCCCGTTGCAATTGGTTTTGGGTCATGAACCTAATATATCCCATTTAAGAATCTTTGGATGCGCAGTATATGTGCCTATAGCACCGCCATCCCGCACCAAAATGGGTCCGCAAGGAAGGTTAGGAATATATGTTGAGTTTGAATCGTCCTCCATTATTCGCTATCTCGAAACATTAACAGGGGATTTGTACACGGCACGATTTGCAGACTGTCAATTTGATGAGACACTTTTCCCAAAATTAGGGGGAGAAGTTGGTGAAACCAAACGGAAAATTTTGTGGAAAAATGCATCTCATCTTGATCCACATACCTCTATTTGTGAAAAAGAGGCGCAAAATATTATCCATTTGCAAAGAATAGCAAATTGAATGCCAGAAGCATTTACAGATTTGAAAAGGATAACAAAATCACATATCCCCGCAGTGAATGTGATAACGTCTGATTTACAAATACATATTCATTATTGGAAGAATATGAACATGAAATTGGTATAGAATATACCACACTCACCCTAGAAGGAGGTTTGAGATGATACCACACTCACCCCTAGAAGGAGGTTTGAGATGATATATGGCATGAATGACGTTGGTCACGTACCTATTGTACGCCAAAGTATTTTGGAAATATGACTATTAAAGGACAACGATAATGCAAGAAACATATCTTGCATATAAGTTTGACATGACCATAATGGTATAACTTTCTCTTTAAGAAAGATATTCACCACATGGATGTTGATGAATTTGTGGTAGTACAAAATTAATTGAGAGCTCTAGAAGAGCCAATTATTACTATGTTGGAGAAACACAATTGAGTATTGTGCTGTAGTAAGTCTCAAAGAAACTTATTCAGTTTCCAAAGTACACGCGAAAGCGCTGATTATATTGAGACTATAAATAAAGGAAAGATTTGATATCTTCTATTACTACAACTTGTAGCGGGATAATTTGTATATGAAAAGCTACCCACTTTATTCTCCAGTTTGTACTACACAAACAAAAGAATGCCACAATAAAGTGGATATCTATTGGTATAAAAACCCATGTCATAATAAACCTGAAGTTTATTGATAAGTGCACAGGTCATGGTGTAAATTTGAAGTTTACCAATATTGATAATTTATTCAGTTGGCATTCGGGTTAGCAATCTCATTTTAAGTATGATGCACAATAATAGAGAATTCACATGGGTGAATATTAAAGAACTAGAAAGTTCTTTACGAATTCTCTTGTATCACTTGTTCTCATTAATGAATTGACCAGCTAAAGAGTTCGGGTTGAAGCCCATAAATTCTGAAAATATAAAAGGTGAATATGGGCCCATTCACCTGCCATGTATACCACATATGATGCATCTATGATATGGTTACATGCGCAATTGTTATTAACCCGCAGCCTGGCCGGTGCTTGCGAGGTAAATTGCTCAGTAATCTAACTTCGAGCATAATTTCCAGATTTTCTACTCAAGATAGTTCATCTTGATAAGTTGGTTTATATCAAAGTTGGTTTAGCAAGATAATTATTGAGTGCCTCCACTTAATAGCTAAACTGTTTCTTATGAGAACAAAGTTATATATATCAGTTTGATATACGTTGTATACGAGAGTATATTCTCCCCTCACAAGTGGTTCAGAGTCAGGAACCAAATAATTTCATCTTATTATTAATGTGTTGTGTATATTGACATGATAATGCACAAAGATGATTTCCCAAAGTTGAGGAAACAAGTTAGCTTTTCTAACATGAGGGGGAGACATGATAAACACCTGAGAAAAGGTTACATGGGATGAATTATCATTTGTATATGTAAATCCCCGAATATCATGATATGAACCTGAAGTTCATAAAATGGATAATTCAATTGCAACATATTGCAAAGCATGCTATAAGCACTTGCTGACCCAAAGAAAGTAACTATATTCTAACTACAAATGCTCATATTAAGTCCCAGAAGGACAAAGTCTTTGATACGCTTAAAGTGTATAGACAAATACTTGATTCCATATGAAAGACATGTAGATTTGGACATATAGTTCAAATACTTGAAAGTATAAAGTCAAAGGTATGTATAATCAGTTTTCGATATCTTATTTGTTTAGCATGACATGAAAACTTGATATGCATCTAAAGTCTATTATGTGATTTATATGACTTAACTTGAAAGATTTAAGCTACTTAAAGCATACACAATTCTTGGTCCTGAAGTACCTCATCCTAAGTACAATTTGTGTACATATGTATCTTGCTATAAGTATAAGCATGATGGCATTGAGAATACATCTATGGAGATATTGAAGAGTTATTCCACGACATTATATGAAGATGTTCATATCTATCAAGAATGATGATTTCAAGGTGCGGAATATTTAGTCAAGTCAATATGGTTGATTTATTTATCAAACATCTACCAAAGATTGTTTTGAAGATGGTGCACAAGATTGGAATGCAAATGCTCAAGGATATAAATTGATGTTCTTATCAGGGGGAGTTAATGCGCATTGCACTCTCCTTCCCTTACAAGGTTTTGTCCCAACTGGGTTTTCCTTGCGAGGTTTTTAACGAGGCAACCGATAGGCGCATATTCAAACATGTGTACTCTTTTTCCTTCTCTTTAATTTTTCCCATTGGGTTTTGGTTTTAAGGTTTTAACGAGGCACATTGTTGAATAGACATTCAAGGGGGAGTGTTATAAATAGAACTCTATTTAGAGTGAATGTCTAAGAGTTTTAGTTTGAAGCTAAGTCATTTATCTTCCTATAAATAGAGGGGTCTTACCCCATTGTAAATCATCCCAAGTATCAATAAGAATACTCCTCTCTCTCTCCCTAATTCTCTCTATATCGTTCTTGTCTTTTATATTATTTCATAACAATATGTATGTATTTAGTACTATATCACCCATGAATAACTCCTGGGTTTGCATTTCATCGCTGTTAATAACACTAGTATAGACTGATAGTTCAACCCCAAGAAATGAAACCTAATCTTACAGTATAACCATAAGCTCTATAAACAGCCACCACACATCAGTATATACAGAATACACAACAGTACATCTGTGGCTAGCATTACAAAAAGACAAAGCTAACTACTCCTAAATCGGTTTGTTCCCTTCATATCCTCCAGCTGGTTTCGGCATGTGTTCTTTTGTATAAACACGGTGCCTCCTCTCTCTCCCATAAATCACCCAAAATGTGAGGGAAAGCAATACTGCTAGTCCAACCATCACAAGACCAATGTACACCCATTTACTGTAACGCTGAAGTCCGGGACAGTATATGCTATATATGTCACCAAAAGTTTGTCTAACAAAATCACAATCTTCTAGGTCAACCAGGAAAGGACCATAATGGTATAATCCAAAGCTCACATTTACTGCGGCTGCCATCTGGCCATAGATGGTTGGAGTCAGTCGGCCTGTTGTGGCGCATATGCCACTTGGCGAAACTTGACATACATAATTCTTCCAAACCTGCATTGATACGAAAAAATTAGAGGCAATGTGATTTCTACTTTTCAGGTGGAAGTTTTAAGGTGTACGTACCTTTGTTGCATTGTTCAAGTCCACGTCACCAGGACTACAAGATCGATCAGTCAAGTCGGGGTTAAACGGATTGCAAAGAGTTGGCAGCTTAGGTCCAGATTGATTGTAGTACAAAGGACCAAAGTTGGGAGAGAAATTGTTGTTAGACACATTTGTAATGACCTGGTTAACAACATTGACCAGCTGAGAAGTGACTTCTTTGCTTTTCGTAAGGGTCTCTTGGGCAGTGGCATTGTCAACACACGGCAATATATCATCTAAAGCCGTATGAGTAAGAGGGTGTTGGATCCATTGATTCATTGCTACACAGGTATCTGCAGTCACACTGAAATGTCGGAATAGAAAAAAATTAGAGATGTTTCACATTCTACATTTACAAATCAAGACTGACATTGATAAAGAAGTGACTTATAGGCTTTTTTATAAAGAGAACACAATTTCCCAACAGATAAACGAGTGATCATACGTGTACAGAACAGAGCTTACTTGTGGAGAACAAAAAATATGCCACACAAAATTAAAGTCCCAGTGACAAGAATCCATCCAAAAATAACCAAGCTGCATAAAAAGAACAGGAGAGAATTCATTTAGACAGAAGAACAGAGCCAAAGGAAACGAAATACAAGAAAGAATTTGAAGGAAGAAAGAACAGCTTAATAATTTGAAATGTTCACTCACGTGTAAACGAGAACCTGCATACCGAAGAGTGAAAATACTGGAAGGAAAAAATAAAACGGCACAAGTTTATTATAAGTAGAAACTGTTAAATAATTCTTACACTCAGATTTCAAACGTAACGGTCACCTTACCAAATCCAAGAAATGTCAATAGAAGCATAATGGCTGATAAAATGATAAGCGCCAATCTCCTGCATAATTATTACCACAGGCATTTTAGAACCTAAGCAGCAAAGTTATATGTGTGTTTTGTGGGTTAAAGTGCAACAAAATACGCAAGAACATAGCAAAGGTGGGAAAAACATGAGCCATAAAAGAAGTTGGCAACAGGATTTAAACACCTGATCCACAAAGTAAATGTTTTAAATAAATGCAATTATACAATGCTGAATAGATGATCTGAGAAAATTGATCCTTCTCGATTCAATTGTGTAAGTTCTAAAGATAGAAATTGCCAAGAACAAGGTAGTAAAAATATTCACTTACACAGACTCTACCAAACGTGCTATGTCATCCTTATTCTCTGATGTTTTAGTGGAAAGGGTATTAGCAGAAGAATTAATCTTGGTCTGGATGCGGTCTATGTCTATTTGGACCGTACCAGGAAGCAAAACTTGATCCACGGCAATAAGCTTGGCTGCTGCTAGATAACCTGAGACATTTCTGAGACTATCAGCAGTGGTATTTGCCTGATGGACCACGTAATCCAACGTGTTAACCGTGCTACTGTGAAACTTTCCCTGGCCAATGTACAAAACGATACATCCAACACTGCACAAGGAACAAAATACACAAGATATAAATTGAGCACATCAGAATAGAGGGCACGGGAATGTGACATGTTTGTGTCTGTGGGTGAAGAAGTTAAGTAAAGTGGGAGTATTCGTGATGTGAGAGTGGATATCAATTTTGCATACACAGCCATAAACATTTGTGCGAGAGAGAGAGAGAGAGAGAGAGAGAGAGAGAGAGAGAGAGAGAGAGAGAGAGAGAGAGAGAGAGAGAGAGAGAGAGAGAGAGAGTACATTGCAGCAATGGTAAAAAATATGAGGAGTATGAGGGAGAGAGCATAAGCTATTCGAGAGTAGCCATAAGGTACTCTTCTACAGCAACAGTAGCAGAGACAGATGGACACTAAGCACAGCCCGAAGATCACAAACCAGATCAATGCAACGACAAAGAACGGAGCTGCAGTGAAAGCCACAGACTGCACAGAAATAAATATAACATGAGAAATAATTGAACAAAGATTTTATGCAACTAAAATTTAAGGAAAGATAGCCAAGTATATACTCCATTGCCAAAAGTCAAGAGAAAAAGAGGAATGTACAGCGAATCACAGATTGTGGGAGAGCTATTTTAAAGTACATACACAAGGTTTTATTTGCCGATAATCTTTATTAGGGAATCCCATTTTTAAAAAGTGATCAAACATTTGAAATATGAAAATTTTCTCTGTCTATGGATTTTGTAGTTACACAAAAAGGCAATTTTAAATCGTCACATACGACCTGTTATAGCATAATTGGTTGAAACGAATGGGCTAAATCATCAATCATATTGATATGCAAAACAAAAAGTTTCAAGTCACTGAAGAGGATCGCTTTACTGAGATGCAATTACATACTTCGCTCTGGTCAATTAAAGGATAATGACTTTAATCTTCCATCATTAAAATCAATAATGGTAATACAACTCAACTCGTCAGAGAACTGAAAGAAAAAATTTCATCCTCTTAATGACAATGATCTGGACTCCAAATTAAGCAAAAACTTCTTAGTCGTGACGTTTTCTGTAGTCAAGTAAGTTGGTCAACTGAGAACAACTTCTTGTAAACTACTAAATCACTTGAAATGAGCAAAGGCAATGAACCAGATATTATTTTAAAGTACATACACAAGGTTTTACTTGCCGATAATCTTATTAGGGAATCCCATTTTTAAAAAGTGATCAAACATTTGAAATATGAAAATTTTCTCTGTCTATGGATTTTGTAGTTATACAAAAAGGCAATTTTAAATCGTCACATAAGACCTGTTATAGCATAATTGGTTGAAATGAATGGGCTAAATCATCAATCGTATTAATATGCAGAACAAAAAGTTTCAAGTCACTGAAGAGGATTGCTTTACTGAGATGCAATTACATACTTCGCTCTGATCAATTAAAGGATAATGACTTTAATCTTCGAAATTTTTAAGTATCTGCATTATCGAGTCTAGATGAGATCCTCTGTTACTAGTATTGTAGTAAAACAACAACAACCAAGTATAATCCCACTTAGTGGGGTCTGGGGAGGGTAGTATGTACGCATACCTTACCCCTACCCTTGGGTACAGAGGCTGTTTCCAAATAGACCCCCGGCATCCTTCCCTCCAAGAACTTCCCACCCTGCTACTCGAACTCACAACCTCTAGGTTGGAAGTGGGGGTTGCTTACCATCAGAGCAACCCCTCTTGTCAATAAAATCAATAATGGTAATACAACTCAACTCGTCAGAGTACTGAAAGAAAAAATTTCATCCTTTTAATGACAATGATCCGGAGTCCAAATTAAGCAAAAACTTCTTAGTCGTGACGTTTTCTGTAGTCAACTAAGTTGGTTAACTGAGAACAACTTCTTATAAACAAGTAAATCACTTGAAATGAGCAAAGGCAATGAACCAGATATTCTTTTGCTTAGAACGTTTTTTTACAACTCAAACAAAGACTTTTATTAGGTTGAATAAGCAACGAACAAGTTTACAAAATACTAGGAGCATACTGTTTTGGTTTGGTTGGAGAACTGTTTTACTATTTGGAGATCTTACTCTATTTAAGAAGTGAAGAATTTCTTAATTTTTTCTTCCTTTTCTCTATGCAACCCAAGAAAAGATGTGTAAAACTTTTCAAACTTCCCTTCCACAATATTCAAACAAAATGATAAAGTAGACAACCACAGAACATTTACACATCACTGATCTACTACTTAAAAAATTAATTTTTTTCATGTACAAGTACAGATATTTTGAATTTTATATTCCAAAGGCCAGACAATACCAGACAAAGTGTTGATTTATCTAATACTATCTCTCATTTCCAATGCAACAAACAACAAAATTGCAGCAATAAAGGTTTTAACTTTAAACCCACAATACCCTATGCTGTAACTTTTCTTAAATAATTCAGAAATCTGATTGTCAAAATGCCCCAATGAAACCCACAAGAGAGATTTACAGTTAGTAATTCACAAGAAAGGTAAAAACATTGAATACTTACAGCCCAGTAATGGCGCTCACTGATATTCCAGCCTCCAGTATATCTCTTGAAATTATCAAAAGGATCTTTTCTATATGTTCTTTTGGCAGCCAATATAAGTGATGAGTTCAAGGGAGGCTCGCCATTTGGACTTTCAGCAAGATACCTTTTTGTCATATCCCATGAAACCACCACATCATTCTCACTTCTTCCTTCCCCAAATTCACCTAAAAAATACCCACAAATATCAAAACAACATAAAAAAGAGATCCTTTGACAATAAAGACAAGAAATATAATACCTGAAATGGGTGGTGTTTGGAAAGTGTGAAAATCAGATTCAACCCATCCAAGGGTAAATGAAAAGAGAAATGAAGAGAAAATGAGGAAAGCAGTTACAAGAGAAAATAGCAATGACCCTTTAAACAACATTGTAATTATGGCCTTATGGGTCGTTTTTCTTGATTTTTGAAGGGGATTTCTTGATGTTGAAAATCTTGCAAAAAAATTCTGCAATGAAAATGTTGAGTACATGAAATTAGACAAAAATTGGGCAGTTATTGAAACACATTGGACAAGTGTAACAGAGAAGAGGAGTAGTTTTTAGCTGTTGAAAAACATACTTCAAACAAAAGAGATCAAGAAAGATGAGAGATACAACATAAGGGAGGAAATGTCGTAATGGAAATTGATATTTGAAGCAAGGAGTTAGGACACAGGGAAGGACAAAATATATGTTTGATGTTCAAAAACTTACTAGGATGTCAGTGTCTTTGAATTTTATTCCTGATTTGCCCTTAAAGATATGCTAGTAGTATATATTTTTGTCTCTCAAACATATTACTATAAAAATATTTTTTCCTGAAGTCCGGGCATAATTTGCGCGTAGCACAATTAATCATTTCGTGCTTGTTTTTTCTTACTAATACACGTATCAGAGAACTCTTTAGTTTGTTAGTATCCTCTATATGTAAACTAAGAGCTTGTTTGGCAAAAGTATTTTTTGTCAAAAAAATTTAAAGTATTTGACCAAAATAAAAAGGTATTTTTGAGCAGCAGCAAAAATAATTTTTCTGCTTTTGGAGAAAAACTTGAAATTCTAGCTTCTTCCAAAAAAATAAAAGCAAAAAGTTAATTTATTCAACACAAAAATAACCTTACAATACATTTATATTTGTTAAGTTATCACTCATTAATTAATTTTTCTTTTTTTTATTTCTGCTATACATTTATTCTCTTCTTTATTTTAATTATATTTTAATTCTTTTTCCCCTATTCCTAAGAGTACATTTTAAATTTATATTGATTATGTATTTTGACATATTTAAATTATCATGTAAATAATAACTAATGTTAAATAGTTAATATTATTATTTTGAAATAACTATATTATATTAATGAAAAAAACAAAAGGTCTCCGGTACTATTCTACTCTCCCTTTCTTTAAATTATTTATATTACTATTAGCCTAAATGATAGCCTAAACATGTAAGTATTAAACTTAGTATTCGAAGGTTATTTATAAAGCATGCTTTGTTGCTCAAAATAAACTGTATCACCCCGTTGAAGTGTTAGGTTAAGAACTATATAGATCATGCAGTTCCTAACCTAAACAATAAATCTTGGTTAGGATATCCTAACCGGTGGTGCTCAGGTGGCCGTGTTGAAGAGTTGTGAGGAGCATCGTGGTTTAAGATTTACCTAAAGGTTGGAAATATGTCTCGAATAGAGTTCTTGTAATTCTTCCTGGACCTCATTCAGAAGCGATCCGGTCCTAGAATGGTATTAGAGCATGTTGCTCAAAATGAACTGTATCACCCCGATGAAGTGTTAGGTTAAGAACTATATATATCAGGCAGTTTCTAACCTAGACAGTAAATCTTGGTTAGGATATCATAATCGATGGTGCTCGTAAACTCGTTAGGCAGGTGGTCGTGTTGAAGAGTTGTGAGGAGCATCATGGTTTAAGATTTACCTAAAGATTGGAAACATGTCTCGAATAGAGTTCTTGTAATTCTTCCTGAACCTCATTCGGAAGCGATCCGATCCCAGAATGGCTCATGTTAAATAGTCAATATTATTGTTTTGAAATAACTATATTATATTAATGAGAATTTTTAATTTATATTTTTACTTTACATATTATATTTTAATGGAATTATTTTCTAAAAAATGTTAAAATTTATTTTTCTTTTATAAATAATACTAATCGCAAATTGAACGTTTAGTGTCTTTTTTCGTAATTTGACGCTTAAAAGTATTTTTAAAAGATTGGCCAAACACAATGAGCTTCAAAAAGTACTACTCGAATGAATCGTCCAAACACAACTATTTATTTTGCAAAAGTACTTTTTTATAAAATAGTTTTGAATAAAAGCGCATTTCAAAGAAATAGTTTTTGGCAGCTTGGCCAAACGGGCTCTAATTCTGGAAAAAAACAGAATAACATATAAATAGAAAATGCAAACGAAACAAAAGTTAATCCGAGCCCACTAAATTCACAGTGTTTCCTTAAGGATTTTAATCCCCTTCTAGTACCCAAGGTTATGGATTATTTCCTCCCAGGATAGAATGAATTACACACTGGAGTAGTATTACTTCAAATCCCACCGTTTCAGCGAGCATAAAGTTCGGTAGCAAATCACACTTTTTGTTGCTTTCTTTGAAGTTAAAACAATGCAGAAGAAGGAGAAGAACTCATAAAATCGTACGGAAATTATGAGAGAATTGACTTGTATTTATAGCCAAGGTTGGGCGGAAAACTGAAGTGGTGCAACTCTTCAGAAAGGTTGTTTATGCAATACAGTCATAGCATAAATATTATAATATAAATGGCTAATTTATGCAATAATAAGGTTGGAATTGAATAAGGAGGTTAATTTTCAGTTACACAACTGAAAAACAAAAAACGGAAAACGGACAAACTTTTAATATTTCGTTCGATTTAATATTAGTATTAATATTCTGTTATTAAAATATATATTTAATAATATTTCTGACAATATTTACTATTAACAAATCAATTTGATCCAAAAAATTAATCAATCAATCATTTGACCGAAGTTAAGCTAAGCCGAGCAAGCGACGACGACAATAGTACGAGACTTTCCTTCTTCGCAACTCTTTAAGATCTAGAAGAAGAGCAATTGCTTATATACCATCAATAATCTCTTCTTCTTCCAATATGGGACAATGACCCTTTGTCAAGGGAGAAAACTTAAAATGTCACGTAAAAAATTTATTTTCCTCCATTTCTTATTCACCCTGTTTTAAACCATATTAATGCTTAAAACCCCCAACAATGTTTATACAGAGAATAAATCACCGATCACTTTTGTCTGTGTTGAGATTGAAAATATTTGTCTCCCATAATCCAAGAAATAATAGCCCATTTCAAAAAAAAGTGAGGGGGTAAAAGGGTCATATGATCTTAAAATTAGATCTCAAAAAAATATTCAACGGATTGGAATGATCTTTTATATACTTAACTCTCACTCATTTCAAATTTCCTATCGAAATAAAGAGTCTCATTATGAACGGCAACAGGACTAGCAAAATTACAATTTTGGTAAACGAGGTAACAACAACCTTTTTACCTAAGTAGGGGATCAGACAAGAATTCCCTCTATCACCTTACATTTTCATCATGTGTATGGAAATGCTCTTTCGTCTAATCCTTCATCAAGCAGACATCTGTCTTTGGGATCCTATTAGCCTAAATAACCATTACATAGGTATATCGCACTTATTCATTGCGGACGACCTTATCCTAATGACAAAAGCTGACAGAAAAAAGTTTTGCACTATTAAAAATTGCCTCAGAAACTTTTGTAATATGTCAGGCCAAAAGATAAATAACTACAAATCCAAAATAATATTCTCCAAAAATTGCCCAGTGATCTTGGCCAAGGAAATAGCCTCAGGTTTCAATATTAAAACATTCAAAAATTTTGAAAAATACTTCGGCTTTTCAATCCTCAATAATGCACCCAAGGCATCTGACTATCAATTCATTATTGATAATATGCGAGCTAGGCTTTCTAATTGGAAAATAAATCTTCTGAATATAGGAGGAAGGATTACACTAGCCCTAGCTACTCTAAACTCAATTTCCAATCATGTCATGCAATACACTATGCTCCGTATAAAAATTTACAAATAAATTAATCAAATTCAAAGGAATTTTATCTAGGGCACTACTACATATCATAAAAAATCCATCTAAACATTTGGAATACTATTACAAAGCCTAAAGATATCGGAGGCATGGGCATGAAAAATGCTTATTCAAAAAATAAGGTACTGCTAAGTGGTTTATCGTGGAGACTCCTTAATAATACAATCATCCCCTGGGAAAAATTATTGATATTCAAATATGGTAATAGGAGATGCAACAATTCTTCCATTAAATGGAAAAGCATTCTCAAAGGATGGAGAACTTGCAGTCAAGGAATCCAATGGCTCCCCGGTAAAAACTCCAACCTAAGTATTTGGGAGACTCGATGGATCCCTCACTTACCACCCCTGAGAAAATGTATTGAAGGTCCTCTTCAAAACAATGAAAGTACAGTGCCGATAAAACACCTTCTTCATAAAGGAAAGTGGAATTTCGACAACATTTCATTCGACATCCCTTCCACCATTATGGACAATATTAATTTAACTTCCCATCCGCTTCAAAACATTAGTAAACACTTGTGGAGGCTAAGTTCAAATGGGATATACCAAATCATACTACCACTTACTAAACTATTGGCATGAAGAGAATAACAATATGTTTGAGTGGATATGGAAATTACAGTATCCTAATAAAATCGAATTTTTCCTTAGGCAATGCCCACGCAATAAAATTCCTTGCCGCTCATATCTCTATCGCGTTGGAATAAATATCAACCCTCATTGTCCTAGTTGCCAAAATCAAGAGGAAATAATTAGTCACATTTTTCTCGAATGCCATATTGTCTCAAATGTATGGAAAGATTTAAAAATTAAAAATTTTGATATTAAAGGGGACACTCATTGACTCATTAAATTAAAGGACATCAACATAAACACTCCTCTAAAAATACCTTGGGCTAATCTTCTTCCTTCTATTATATATGGAATTTGGATTAATAGAAACAATAGCAACTTCAATAACACTCACTACCACCCTTGCATGAATGACATTCACAATCTGACCTCGGAATTCCTATTTCTCAACTCGACAGGAGTTACACCCACCGATAAATTTTCTATTAACATTAAATGGCAACCCCCCCTCCCCCCAACATTACTGGTACAAATTCAATACAGATGGGGCATTCAAAAATGTTGGTAACAAATCAACCATGGGTGGGGTATTAGAAGATAAATAATGCTTTCTCTCCTCTTCACGCAGAACTTTAGGCAATTCATGTCGGTCTTTAAATAGCAATAAACTACGACCTATTAACCTATTCTCACTGGAAGTGAAAACGAACTCCACGGAAGCCATTAATGCGATTAACCAGGACCGTATTGTTGTAACTAACACTTGTTTATGCATGCAGATCATTGATATTCCCTTAGAAGGACATGCTCCAACATCATAATTTTTTGTGAAGGAAATCAAGTGGCGCTTCTTCTGGCGAAGGATGCATTCAAAAGGGAATAGAAGCAGCTATAAAATGCAAAAATATATCCAATTCCACCTTATTTTGTAAGGTTACAACGGTCAAAGGATACAAATGGAGTCTATTACTACAAGAATTTTTTAGACATTATGGCATATTATAGACTTAAATAAGTAGGGAATTAAAATGTCACTAACATTGGATCACCAATGTATAACGATTTTCAATTTCCAAATATATGTACTACCAACTTCTAGTTTTTTAATATAATATATCCATATATATCAAAAAAAAAAAAAAAGCCACAGCTGTTCTACAGTATATATTCGAAGAGATTAACATTGTCCAAGTTAATTGAACAGAGTTAGTCTTCAAATTAATTTGGATTTGTGATATTGTTTTTTAAATTGCATTTGTATTGTTAAATTCGTCTAGAGATTTACTAAAAGTAATACTTTCAATCCTTTATTCTTTTTACGAAATATACTAAGCAGTGCTTGGTGTTAGTTTATTAATAATAAAAAGGTAAAAAAATCATATATGAAGAGTACAACTAAAGGGAACAAAAGCTTCAGTAGTATTGCCTCTATGTCTTGGTTATATAATTAACATTTGCGCCTCACATTGTCTTATGATGGCAACCTCATGTAAAGGATCATCGTATAGCTGCCGGCAAAGTCTCAGAGGGCGTACAATCTCATAGTTGTTTGGATATATTCCCAAAGGCATCGGACATAAGCAAATACATACTGGACTAGACCTTATCTTACTAATTCTATTGGACTTCTATTTGAAGCAGAGTCTGTATTCTAAGTGCTTGTTTGGTATGAGAGATAAAGAATAATTAATTTTGGGTTAAATTTGAGTTGAGTTTATCTATGTTTGATTGGGATAAAATTATAGTACATCGATAAAATCGTGATAGTATAACTAATCATGAGAATAATTATCTTTGGATTATAGTATTTTTTATTTTCGTGGGAGAGTATAATAACTAATCTTAGAATAACTAATTTCGAAATAATTAATTATGAATAACTTGTTTTCTAACCAAACGATACGGGAAGGAATTACTGTTCCCCAAAACATGAATTTATATTTATTACATAGTTTTTAATGGTACATTACTTAAAACTTCCAAAATGTAATGGGTAAAAACAAGAATAGGAGAAGGGTACTGGTTTTAGCCAAACTAGCAATCAATACTTAAATATTTTTATGTGTAATCAAGAGAATATTGACTCATACCGACATGCCTCTTAGTGGGATTGGAATTTTCCTCTGTGATTAAGACTTCATATCATACTTTTAATGATAATCCAATTATTGAAATGGACAGCTCAACATTACACATGCTTGTAATCTTGGAAAATTTGTATTACATAATTTAATATATACTTCTAAGCTTTTCAAAAGCTAGATGCATGGAACAATTTTTTAAGTTTATTAAGTGTTTTTGCTTTTGGTCTTATGCTTAGCTTTTTTTCTTTCTTTTCCTTAGATAATTTTATTCCTTTTTGTTATATAGGCATTGCTTGTTCCTTTATTTGCCTTTTTAGATGCCCTAAGCACTACAAAAAGAAAGTTAAAAAGAAAAGAACTATATTAATTTTTATGGAATCAAAAGAGATTATATATCTAATAATACGCTTTTTGGTTGTTTCGTTAAAAACCTTGCAAGAAAAATCCAGTGAGACAAAATCTTGTAAGGGAAAAAGAATGCAATGCATATTAACTCCCCGTGATGAGAGCATCAATTCACATCTTTGAGCCTTCACATCCCAGTCTTGTACATTAGCTTCTTGAAGGTTGACATTAATGAGATTTGGTGAACAAATCAGCTTTATTATAACTTGAATATGTTGCACCTTGAAATCATCATTCTTGTATATATGTAACAAGCTTCGTATAATGTCGTGGATAGCCTTTTCAATATCTAATAGAGGTATTCTCGATATCATATTACAATGCTTATAGTTACACCAAGATACATATGCGTACAAATTGCAATTAGGATATGGTACTTCAACATCAAGAATTATATATGCTTCAAGCAACTTAAATCCTTCATGGATTTTCATTTAAGTTAAGTCATATAAGCCATTGACTTTATACTTCAAGTGTTTGAACTGTAGGTCCAAAACAACATGTCTTTCAAATGAAACCAATTCTACTTGAATTATTTCTCTTGACTTAAGATCCTCATATATATTCAGCGCTATTATAGATGTCATCGACAAGCATTTTATATCGGCTCCAACCTCCTTATTTTTCATAAAGACATAACATAGAGATCTCTTCATTCATATATTTAAGTACCTGAATCTCTCATGAGGTTTTATGAAGTGTTATCTCATCTTCTTGATCACTTGCCTCATTTATTATGATCATTTTGATCATTTGCTCATCTTCTCTATCAAGAAGTTTATTTGAAACCGATTGTCTATACGCTTTAAACGTGTCATTGACTTTGTCCTTCTAGGATTTTATAGGAGCATTTGCAATGAGATATTGTTACTTTCTTTGGGTCAGCAAATACATCTGGCATGCTTTGCAATATAATGCAGATGAATTATCTTTTATGAACTTCAAGTTCATGTTATCTTATTCGAGGATTTATATGTACACATGATAATTCATTACACGTAAATTTTTCTCAACTGTTTATCTTGTCTCCCCCTCATGTTAGAAAAACTAAGTTGCTTCCTCAATTTTGAAAATTCTTCTTTGTGCGTTATGGTGTTAACCAAAATATACACCATACATTAATAATAATAAGATGAAATTACTTGATTCCTGACCCCTAACCACTTGTGAGGGGTGATAATAATATACTTTCGTATATAATGTATATCAAACCGATATACAATATTTTCTTCTCATAAGAAATTATTTAGATATTAAGTGGAGGAACTCAAATAAATTATTTTTAAACTAATTGTGATGTAAATCAACTTATCAAGATGAACTATCTTGAATAAAAAAAATCTGGAAATCATGCTCTCAATTAAATTATTGAGCAAGTTACCTCACAAACACCATGTTGCAGGTTAATAATAATTGCACATGTAACCATCTCATAGATGCATCTTATGTGGTGTACATGGTAGGTGAATGGGCCTATATTCACCTTTGATATTTCCAGCATTCATGAAATTCAATCTCAATTTTAGTTGATCTATTAATTAATGAGAACAAGCAATATAAGAGAATTCGTAAAGAACTTTCTAGTTCTTTAATATTTACACATGTAAATTCTCTATTATTTTTGCACACCATACTTAAATTGATATGGCTAAACCAATTATACCAGCTAAATAAATTATTAATATTGATAAAATTCAGATTTACACCATAATGTGTGCAATTATCAATGAACTCCAAGTTTATTATGATATGAATTTTTATATCATGAACATCCATTTTAGTAATAGCTTTTCACATACATATTACCCAGCTACAAGTTGTAGTAATAAAAAATATTAAATCTTTCCTTTATTATTTATAGTCTCAATATAATCAATCGCTTTCGCGTATACTTTGAAAACTGAATAAGTTTCTTTGAGACTTACTACAACACAATACCTTATTCATAATCAATTGTGTTTCTCCAAAATAGTAATAGCTGGCTCTTCCAGAGCTCTCAATTAATTTAGTACTACCACATATTCATCAACATCCATATGGTGAATATCTCTTTTTTAAAAGAGAAAGTTATACCATTATGGTTATGGTCAAAACTATATGCAATATATATTTCTTGCTTTAATGTTATTCTTTAATAATCACATTACCAAAATACTTTGGCATGCAATAGGTACGTGACCAATGACCATTCATACCAGTAATAATATTATTTTCTTATATCATCCCAAACCTCCTTCTAGAGGTAAGCATGGTATATTTACTACCACTATCACTTTCACATTCTTCCAAGAATTAATATATATTCATAAATTAGATATTATCACATCCACATTATAAATGAACCAAATCATCTATATGTGCTTTATAAAATCTAATGTCAAATCGTGACAAATATTAATTTCACAGAGTGATGGATTATTTTGAGAATTCTTATTATTCTCATTATCACAATGATGATGATTATAATTTCGTCTATTACCACGTCCACACCATTGATACCTTCGCGGTAATAATTTTATTTTCTTTCAGACTTATCATATATTGCTGTCACATTCTTTTAAAGGAATGAGAATGGAGCAAACTCAAATGGGACGGATGTTCACTTCTTATGCTCAGTATCATACATGACTTTGATCATGGCAAGACATAGAAATTTTACCACTTCGAGTGGTTATAACTAAAATTTATTGTATTTGCTTGTATTTAAAATCAAATTATAGAATAAAAGAAAAAAATACGGTAAAATACAACCTTAAATCCAGAATTTAATCATGAAGGAAATTCATAAAACAATTGACAATCATTATGTTCAATCCCAAAGCTTTTACTCAATTGGTTAGAGCCTCGTGCTGATAATGTGTTATGAAACAATTAAAGAAGAAGAACAATATTGCAGAGAAACGTAGGGAGATAGAATTCTTATTGATTTGAGATTAATTATAATGGAATAGAACCCTATATTTATAGGGAAAGAGTGACTTAGCCACCAAGTAATAATCCCTAGAATTTCTCTAAATATAGACATTCACTATAAATGGAATTTTATATATAACATTTGCTTAATTTAACATAAAGATTAAGATTATTATGTACTCCCACTGTTCCATAATAAGTGACCAATTTTCTTTTGACACACCCATTAAAAAAATACTAAATTCTAGACTAAAATAGTTAATGTGACTAAACTACCCTTCATTAAATGTTGCATCACAGCTATAGTAGATTAGTCCTCCCTCCGATCCATAATAAGTGACCAATTTGCTTTTTGCACGCCCATTAAAAAAATACTAAATTATATACAAAAATACCTAGTATGACTAAACTGCCCTTAATTAAATATTTAATGTGAGGAGTAAGAAAACTTTTTAAGAATATGTACATAAGGGTAATTTGAAGAAATAAATTGAATTCTATCTTGATTATATAAATGAACACTTATTTTGGACAAATATAAAAAAGTAAATTGATCACTTATTGTAAACCGGAGGGAGTAGTACTTCTCTTCTCAATGTGAGGATTAAATGACTTTTTAGGGATATATATATATATATATATAAATATGATTTTGAAAAGACAAATTAAATTTTATTTTAATTATATTAATAGATGTTTATTTTGAACCAAAATAAAAAAATAAATTAGTCTAAGTAGACCGGAAGGAGTAACATATTATATAGAAATTGAGTATGAGTGCTAAAGAGCAATACATTTTGGGAAGGGGCAAAATTATGTAAAGTGATTAGCCCCTGGTGGGTTTTAAAACATCTGATGGGAAGTGGGTGAGTGACCAAACTGAAATAGTTCAAGAAGTTGAGGCTTATTATGATACATTGTTCTCTACATCTAACCCGACAAATTTTGAATGTATTCTAAATAATGTCAATGTAGCGGTTAGTGACCCTATAAATCGAGACCTCATAAAAGATGTTAGTGAAGAGGAAGTAATGAATGCGGTGTTCGCTATGTATCCTCTTAAAGCTCCAAGTGTGGATAGAATGACTCCTTTATTTTTTCAAAGATATTGACATATTTTATCAAAAGAGATTTATGAAAGTATTGATAGCTTCTTCACTACATGTTACTTAATTCCTTCATGGAACCATACTTTAATCACTCTAATACCTAAAGTTAAAATCCCTACTTTGGTATCACAATTTAGACCCATAAGTTTATTCTACTCTTTATAAAATTATTGCAAAAATACTTGCTACGAGAATGAAAAATCTTTTAACTAAGGTTATATCTCCGACTCAAGCAGCTTTTGTTGGACATAGACAAATAACTGATAATGTTATCTTAGCACATGAATTTATGCATCTTCTAAAAAATAAATGCTGAGGTAGAGAGAAATTTATGGCGATGAAATTGGATATGTCAAAAGCATATGGCAGAGTTGAATGGATATATATCTAGAAAATGCTTTTGTAAATGAATTTTCATGCCAGATTCGTAGACTGGATTATGCAATGTATTTCTATCCCTGCCTATAGTTTTAATATAAATGGGGAGATAGTTAGATCAGTTAGGGAGACTCGAGGAATACGACAAGGTGATCCGCTATCACCTTATCTATTTTTAATATGTGCAGAGGTTTTTCTACTTTGTTGATGACTTCTGAGACTCAAAATAAAATTCAAGGTTTAAAATTAAATAGACATGGGCCGAACTTAACTCACTTATTTTTCGCATATGACTTTTTTATATTCTGTTTAGCTAACGCTCGCAATGCAATCCATGTAGCTGAGATTCTAAGGAAGTATGAGCAATGTTCTGGCCAAGTAGTTAATTTAGATAAATATGTTATTTGTTTTAGTAGAAATATAACGGAGGAGGAGAAAGTAGAGATATGTTCCTTACTTGGACAACAAGAAAGGAATGATATGGGCATGTATCTAGTATTACCAGCTATCGTGGGATGCTCAAAAAGAAAAAATGTTAGAGTTTATTAAGGATAGAGTCAAGACAAAAATAAAAGGATGGAAGGGTAAATTTTTAAGTACAACAAGGAAAGAAGTTATGCTTAAATCTGTACTTGCAGCAATCCCTACTTATGCCTTGTCTTGCTTCTAACTTCCTGATGGTCTGTGTAAGGAGACTACATCTCTCTTTTCTAACTTTTGGTGGGGACAAACTGAGGATAAAAGGACAATGCATATTGAGCAATGGGAAAGATTATGTGATTATAAATCAAGAGGGGGCTTCAATATACCTTTGTTAACTAAGCAAGCTTGGCGTATATTGTCGTACCTAGATTCGTTGTTAACAAGAGTACTTAAAAGTAAATACTTTTCACACTCAACTTTCCTTGACGCTTCTACATTATCTACAGGATCATGGATCTGGAAATGTATTTTGTGGGGAAGAAATCTATTAGTTACTGGACTAAGATGGAGGATCTCTACTGGAAAAAATATAAATATTTGGACTGATCCTTGGATTTCAAGAAATAATGGTTTATTCCAAAAAGTATTCAAATGCAAAACAATTTAGATCTTAAGGTTTCCGATTTAATTGACGAAGATATGCATACCTGGAAACTTCATAAAATAAGTACGACCTTTGAATCTGAAGATGTAGATGCAATTTTGTATATCCCAATATCCATCATAGGTCTTAATGATAAATTATTGTGGCATCACTCAAAGTCCGAAAACTATGAAGTTAAGTCATGTTACTATTTAGCAAAAGAGTTTGTCTGGTAAGACTATTAGGAACTCGGAAGCACATGCAGTTGTCATTCTTTTCCTAAAAGCATTTGGGATTCTGTATGGAACTTAGTAATTAAAAATAAACTTAAGCATTTTCTAAGGAAGTGTGTGATTAACTCTTTGCCCATTAATTATACCTTAGCTAAAAGATTACAGAACCTGGATAAAACGTGTAAGATTTATGGTCTTGAAAGTGAAGATATAGAACATATGCTATTCAGATATTCCCGATCTCAGCTTGTTTGGAAACAAAGTCCTATTAATTGGTCTGATATTAAAAACATAACTGACTTTTCTGTGTGGTGGTACAACTTGTTCTTAAATGTTAAGCACTTTCTTGAATCTACCGAATTATTATATTTGAGTGTTAATCTTATGTGGCAAATTTGGATAGGTAGGAATGCTTGGTGCTTTTAGTCAGGAAATGTTAGAGCCAACTGATATTATTTCTAAAGCTCTTTTTGAGTATGAAGAATATAAAGATCTATTAACTAGTTGTCTCACTGCACGACATTCCACTAGAAAGGAATTTCTGCCCAAACTAACAAATTTTCTTTATGATGTGTTATTATTTACAGACACAATATTACGATGTAATGATAGACATGGGAGTATTGATGTCGCGGCTTTGAATAGCCTTAAAAAATTACTTCATGCCCATGAATCCTCAATTCAATATGTTGGGAAAATCATGACTGCTGAAGCGATTACCATAAGAAAGGCATTTCAATGCGTTATTACTCTTGGATGGAAAAGTATGAAGATTTTATCTGATGTTAAGAATGTTGTTGATATAATCCAAAAATAGGTGGCTATTTCATGGGAGATAGAAGTGATGTGTAGAGATATTTGGAAGCTATCAAACATGTTAGATCACGTCAAAATTTTTTGTATTCCGAGAAAGCCAAACAAAGTAGCTTATCGTTTAGCTAAATTTTCTATTTATTTGTTAAAGGATGTCTTCTGAAAAACGTTTTTCCTGACTTGGGTTGTCACAATGTAAAGAATATATTTGAACTTTATTGTTCGTTAGATACACTAATATAAGGTCTTTATTTTGGAAAAAAAAAAAAAACAGCTGGTGGGGCTGCAATGAGCCCCCTAAACCAACGTGCTGATTTGCTATTTACCGAAGCACACATCTAGACTGTGACAATTTTCTTTCTTTTATCTTCTTTCTCCCGCTTTCAAATCCCATAGAATTAAACGGTCAAAAGTCCAAATAGTCAAGATATTTCCAATTGTTAAGCATAAATTTAAAAATAAAAAGTATTATTAAAAGAAGAAGAAGAAAAAACCTGGCATAGGCACGCCTTCCGATATGATGTATTAGATGAAATAATCATGGTATAATACTTGGTGTTGTTGTATTTATTATTTCTTTCGGTAAATAAATAATTTTTTAAATATTTTCACACAAATTAAAAAATTTATCTTTTAGTATTAATTAGCAACAGAATTAATCAAATTAACCTTTACTATCTCACATAAATACTTCTAACACATATTCCAACACTATTTACTCCAAGGACAACGTATGAAAAATAATTAATTCATTCTTAAAATCGGGAAAAATGACTTACTTTGGACCATAAAAAAGAACCAAAAAATTACTCATTTTGGACCGAAAGGAGTATTTAGTTTGTTTTTTAGATCATGCATAATTAATTTTGATATAATTCAGTATACTGATTGGTGTACTGTTTTGTACCTAAAACAATAACAATAAATATATCATATGTATTTATAAAGTAAGATCTGGAAAAATAATATGTATACAGATTTTAATTTTACTTTATGAAAGATAAAATATTATTTTCAATATATCCTTGATCTAAGAAAAACATAGATTAAACATAAAAAATAATACATAAATTAAACACCAAAAGAAAAAATAATCATTAAATTTTCACTCAAACCTATTGGCAACACCGTTTCAAATTTATTAAGTTAAAAAATTTATATTCCGATTCCTTATTAGTTGACGAGCCGACAAAGGACAGATGCCAAGCCCCCTAATAATTTTTGAAAATAAAAATCTTACATGCTTCTACACAGGTCCTACTAAAAACTACAACAACAACTACCCAGTATACTTCCACCAAGTGAGATCTGGGGAGAGGTCCTACTAAAAACTAATCTTATATATATATATATAAAGTTGAAAATAGAAAAGGTGATGTGACACCTCTTTATGGCCAGCAATTGTATTTATTTTTTTTTACAATTTTTTGAATTTTTACCTAATTTTCTGGTCAAAATTTCATATTAAAAGCTATAAAATATGCATGCCAACATAAGACAATAACTTAATTCAGTTAAATGCTCACACGTTAATGAAAGAAAAAGCGGTAGAAGAATGGCTATCGCTATTCAAAGCTTTCATATTCCAAAAGCATAAATGTTGGATAGATGAGAAGTTGGGAAGTTCACACATATTGACTATTGTTTTTTTCCTAGACATTGAGGATTAATTAAATTTTGATTATGTCAATATCATCTGTATCTTTCTCCATACAGTAATTTATGTTGAGTTGTCCCACATCGGAAGGATTTGAGGTTCTTGGTCTGGCTTGGGCAATCCTCACCTCATAAGCTATCTTTTGGGATTGAGTTAGACCCAAGGTCCATTCTTTTCATGGTATTAGAGCCAAACCCATCCCAATTATTGTTACCGATGTTAGGCCCCCATTTATGTTGTCCACGCTCTAGAGACCTGGGCGTGGGGGGGGTTGAGTTATCCCACATCGGAGAGATTTGAGGTTCTTGGTCTGCTTATAAGGCTTGGGCAATCCTCGCCTCATAAGCTAGCTTTTGGGGTTGAGTTAGGCACAAGGTCCATTCTTTTCAATTTACTCAATTGTGAACTCCAAAATTGAATTACATTCTTGCCGCCATGGCTGGAAGGAAAGAAGAAACTAAGATGAAGCTGTAAGTTTTCACAGTTTTTACTCTATGTAGCTTGATACGTTTTTTATTCCTTCTACTTTCTATCATTTTTCTTGAGTTTAAATGACTTGAATCGTACTAAACATTAATTATGTTTTTGTTTGTGTTAAAGAGTTTTTGTGATATTTCATTCGTGAAGGTATGATCATGTATTCCCTTTTAATCATTCTATATGCTTGTTGTTTTTTTTTATTTAAAGGATAAGAGATATTAAAGAGGTGAGAGTACCCTTCTAATACAAAGATGAGAATAACTACTAATGTTTTATGTCTCTTTCAATAAAAAAAGGATTCTTATTTTCTTTTTTGCCCTTCATTCTCTCTTTGTCTTTTTCAGTTTTATTTTAAAATCACATAAAAAATGTTTTGTGTCTCTTTAGTTACATACCATTATTATGCCTTTGAATCTCAATGGTTACCTATCGTTATTATGGATTGAGGTTCTTTGGTTACTTGCTATGTTTATTTTGAGAAATTAAAAAGAAAAAGAAAAATGAGTTTTGTATTTTTTTTTAAAAAATGCGTGAGGAGTAAAAAAGAAAAAAGAAAAAAGAAAAGAAAAAAGAAGAAAAAGGTAACTTGAATAGAAAAGGGAAGGAAAAAAATTAGAGAAAAAAATTGTAAAATTAGATTCCCACTAACTTGGGCCACAGATTCAATTTTATCCTTTTTACTTTTTTAATTTCTCTCATTTTGTGTTGTTATTTTGTCTTAGGTAAGTCTACAAGATTAAAAACTCATTAGTGGTGGAAAATCAGAATGTTATAAATACACTTCTATTTAAGGTGAATATCTTTAATTAGAGAGATTCTAGAGTTCTATTCTTGGTAGATAAATCATCCTCCTCCCTATAAATAGAGGTGCCCCCTACCATTGTAAATCACTCCTAACATTCTCTAAGTATCAATAAGAAGAACTCTCTCTACTCTTCTCTCTATTTGCTCTTGTTCTTGAGTTATTGTTCTTGTCCTTTATATTATTTCATAACACGTTATCAGCACGAGACTCTACCGTCTCAAGAACCATTCTCGAGAAATCTAAGGTATTTTCCTCTTCCTAATTTAATTTTCGATTATGTCTGACATTACGAAAAGAAAGTTCGTTGCCCTTGAAATTTCGGGCAAGAACTATATGACATGGGTGTTGGATGCTGAAATCCACTTAGATGCTATGGGTCTCGGAGACACCATCAAAGATAGAGAAAAAGCATCCACCCAAGAATGTGCGAAGGCCTTGATTTTCTTGCGCCATCACCTTGATGAAGGTTTGAAGATTGAATATCTCACCGTCAAGGATCCACTCATCTTGTGGAACGGCTTAAAGGAGAGATATGACAACCTGAAGTTGGTCACTCTGCCACAAGCACGATATGATTGGGCTCATCTGAGGCTCCAGGACTTTAAGTCCGTTTCTGAATATAATTCTGCAATGTTCAGAATTACTTCTAAATTGAAGCTATGCGGAGATAATATCTCCGATTATGATATGCTTGAGAAAACGTTTACAACGTTTCATGCCTCCAATATAGTACTGCAACAACAGTACAGAGAGAAAGGCTTTACAAAGTACTCTGAACTGATTTCTCTTCTACTAGTGGCTGAGCGAAATAATGACCTGCTCATGAGAAATCATGAAAATCGACCCACTGGGTCTACACCACTGCCTGAAGCAGATAAGGTGCACTCTCATTATGCCAAACATGAAAAGGACCATGGTCATGGTCGTAAACGGGGTCATAGCCAGGGACGTAGACAAGGAAGAAATTCCAATGAAGTCCGTCAACCCCCGAAGAGAGATAACCGCCGAAAGCAGAAACGGGGTCATGAAGATCCTAAGGCAAATGGTTCAGAAACTATATGTTATCGTTGCGGTGGGAAAGGGCACTGGTCAAAGACTTGCCGTATACCAAGACACTTGGTTGACCTTTATCAAGCATCTCGAAAGAGAAAAGGCCCTGAAACAAATTTTGTCTATGACGACGATGAGGACATCACCCACCTGGATGTGGCAGACTTCTTTGAGCAACCCGAGGGGAAAATAGACCACCTAATCGGCGATGGGTCCGTGATGAAAGAAGATGGAGTTATTTGATTTTATTCTACTTATTTGTATTAGTTAGTGAATAAACTAATAGTCATTAGTATTAGCTCGTATTAGTTAGTTCATGATGCAATGTTAGCAGTAGTTCTTTAGAATATCTTCAATATGCCATATCAATAAAATTTTTATTTTCCAGTAGGGGTAATCGACTAGCCTGAAAAACTAGTCGATTATCTACTATTTTCGCATTAAAGCTGAAAAATAATTGATCAACAATCGATTGTCTTTGTCTAACAATCGATTGTCGTTGAGACAGTGTAATCTGGAATTTTTCAAAAATCATCCACAATCGATTGTCTTTGTCTAACAATCGATTGTCGTTAAGACAGTGTAATCTGGAATTTTTCAAAATAGCCAACAATCGATTGTCTATGCATAACAATCGATTGTCTTAAAACAGTGTGTTCTGGAATTTTTCAAAATAGCCAACAATCGATTGTCTATACTTAACAATCGATTGTCTTAAAACAGTGTGCTCTGGAATTTTTCAAAATAGCCAACAATCGATTGTCTATGCATAACAATCGATTGTCTTAAGACAGTATGATCTGAAGTTTTTCAAAATAGCAAATAATCGATTGTGTGTGTTTAACAATCGATTGTCAATGTTCAACAATCGATTGTTTGTGTTTAACAATCGATTGTTTGAAGAAAACGTTTAAACTGAAATTTTCAAACTGCAAAGTAATGGATAACATATCTGTTTTTGTTAGTCAACTGTTAGCAGCAGATTTTGAAAATATTATGTGACACAAAAGAATTGAACTTGTTTATTCTTATGTTCGTGTATCTCTTTTGTATGTCAAACTATGGGATAGCAAATATGGATATCTCACAAAGCGAACTTGGATCAACGTCCAACTGTAAAAGTATTTGCCTAGTTGATTCATGTACTACACATACAATACTCAAAGAAAGGAAGTATTTCTCTCAACTAAATATGTGTAAGGCAAACGTTACTACAATATCTGGAAGTAGTAAATTGATTGAAGGCTCCGGAAGAGCAATTGTAACTCTGCCCAAGGGCACGACGTTAATCATAGAGAATGCAATGTTCTCCTCCAAGTCTAAAAGAAACTTGTTGAGTTTTAAAGATGTACGCCGGAATGGCTATCATATTGAGACAATGGATGAAGATAATCTTGAATATCTCGTCATCACAAAGAATGTCTCCGGCCAAAAGAGGGTTTGAGAAATTCCCGTCTTTATCTTGTGGCCTGTATTGGACAAGAATTAGTGCAATTGAGGCACATTCAACAGTAAACCAAAGGGTTACTGATTCCAATAGCTTTGTACTTTGGCATGATCGATTGGGACACCCAGGATCGGTCATGATGAGACGGATTATAGAAATCTCATATGGGCATCCGTTAAAGAATTTCAAAATTCTTTCGAATAATGAATATCCTTGCACTTCGTGTTATCAAGGCAAGTTGATTATCAGGCCATCACCAACAAAGGTTAGGACTGAGTCACCCACGTTTCTGGAACGTATACAAGGGGACATTTATGGACCTATTCACCCACCTAGTGGGTCGTTTAGGTATTTCATGGTCTTGATAGACGCATCCTGTAGATGGTCTCATGTGTGCCTGTTGTCATCACGCAACCTTGCGTTTGCGAAGTTAATGGCACAAATAATTCGACTACGAGCACAATTTCCAGATAATCCAATCAAATCCATTAGACTGGATAATGCTGCTGAGTTTACATCCCAAGCATTTAATGATTATTGCTTATCAATCGGGATAAAAGTTGAACATTCTGTAGCTCATGTTCACACTCAAAACGGTCTTGCAGAATCGTTAATTAAACGCCTGCAGTTGATTGCAAGGCCATTACTTATGAGAACAAGGCTGCCCACTTCGGTATGGGGTCACGCCATCTTACATGCAGCAATGCTAATTCGTCTCAGACCGACGAATTACCACAAGTATTCCCCGTTGCAATTGGTTTTGGGTCATGAACCCAATATATCCCATTTAAGGATTTTTGGATGCGCAGTATATGTGCCTATAGCACCGCCATCCCGCACCAAAATGGGTCCGCAAAGAAGGTTAGGAATATATGTTGGGTTTGAATCGCCCTCCATCATTCGCTACCTCGAAACATTGACAGGCGACTTGTTTACTGCACGATTTACAGACTGTTGATTTGATGAGACACTTTTCCCAAAATTAGGGGGAGAAGTTGGTGAAACCAAACGGGAAATTTTGTGGAAAAATGCATCATTATCTCATCTTGATCCACATACCTCTATTTGTGAAAGAGAGGTACAAAAGATTATCCATTTGCAAAGAAAAGCAAATCAAATGCCTGACGCATTTACGGACTTGAAAAGGATAACGAAATCCCACATTCCCGCGGAAAATGTTCCAATCCGTATTGATGTCCCTGTTGGACAATCATCTAGTGTCATATCCAATGAGTCAAATGCACGCCTGAAGCGTGGCAGACCATTAGGTTCCAAAGATCGAAATCCTAGAAAGAGGAAAAAGAACGATCAAAATGACACCACGAAAGAATCTCATGATTTAACAAATTCTGAGGTTCATGAAGAATCCATTGAGCCCGAGACTCTGGAAAATACGGAACTATCCCTAAATCAAATTAATATTGAGGCAAATATTAATCGAGTGGATATTGTGGTGGATAATGCCTTTGCTTATAATGTCGCATCTAGCATTATGCAAGAATGTGAGGATCTCGAACCTCAATCTGTTGAAGAATGTCGAAAAAGACAGGATTGGCCAAAGTGGCAAGAAGCAATTCAATCAGAATTGAATTCGCTGGCAAAACGTGAAGTTTTTGGCCCTATAGTTGAAACACCTAATGGTGTTAAGCCTGTCGGCTATAAATGGGTCTTTGTACGCAAGAGAAATGAGAAAAACGAGGTACAAAGATATAAGGCACGCCTTGTTGCACAAGGTTTTTCTCAAAGGCCTGGTGTCGATTATGAAGAGACATATTCGCCTGTAATGGATGCGATAACCTTTCGTTATCTCATAAGTTTTGCTGTCCATGAAAAGCTTGACATGCACTTAATGGATGTGGTTACTGCCTATCTTTATGGCTCACTTGATAATGAGATATACATGAAAATTCCCGATGGACTCAAGGTGCCAAACGCGCACAATTCAAAATCTCGGGAAATGTTCTCAATTAAATTGCAAAGGTCCTTGTATGGTCTAAAGCAATCTGGACGAATGTGGTATAATCGTCTTAGTGAGTACTTGTTAAAAGAAGGCTATATAAATGACGCCATTTGCCCGTGTGTTTTTATAAAGAAAACAACATCGGAATTTGTTGTACTTGCCGTATATGTTGATGACATAAACCTTATTGGAACCCCTAAAGAACTCCAAAAGGCAATTGATTATCTAAAGGATGAATTCGAGATGAAAGATCTCGGAAAGACTAAACTATGTCTTGGTTTGCAAATTGAATATTTGGCAAACGGAATTTTCGTTCATCAATCTACCTATACAGAAAAGGTACTGAAACGGTTTTACATGGATGAAGCACATCCTTTAAGTACACCGATGGTTGTTCGATCACTTGATATGAATAAAGATCCATTCCGACCACAAGAAAGGAATGAAGAGCTACTTGGTCCTGAAGTACCATATCTTAGCGCAATTGGCGCACTAATGTATCTTGCAAATACTACAAGACCTGACATATCCTTTTCAGTTAATGTCTTAGCAAGATTTAGCTCGGCTCCTACGAGGAGACATTGGAATGGGATCAAACACATATTGCGGTACCTAAAGGGAACTACCGATATGGGCTTATTTTATGGCAAGAATTGCAGCCCGGATTTTGTTGGTTATGCTGATGCTGGATATTTGTCCGACCCACACAAGGCTCGATCTCAAACGGGTTATGTGTTTACCTGTGGAGAAACCGCCATATCTTGGCGATCGACTAAGCAATCAATTGTGGCTACTTCATCTAATCATGCCGAGATAATTGCTATTCATGAAGCAAGTCGGAAGTGTGTGTGGTTAAGGTCGATAATACATCATATCCAAGACAAATGTGGTTTGAAGTGTGATAAACTACCCACAACTTTGTATAAAGACAATGCAGCATGTATAGCTCAATTGAAGGGAGGATTCATAAAAGGAGATAGAACGAAGCATATTTCACCAAAGTTATTCTTCACACATGATCTTCAAAAGAATGGTGATATCAATGTTCAACAGATTCGTTCAAGCGAAAATATGGCTGATTTGTTCACAAAATCTCTACCAAAGTCAACCTTCAAGAAGCTAGTTCACAAGATCGGGATGCGAAGACTTAAGGACATAAATTGATGTTCTTATCAGGGGGAGTTAATGCGCGTTGCACTCTTTTTCCCTTACAAGGTTTTGTCCCACCGGGTTTTCCTTGCGAGGTTTTTAACGAGGCAACCAATAGGCGCATATTCAAACATGTGTACTCTTTTTCCTTTCTTTAATTTTTCCCATTGGGTTTTGTTTTAAGGTTTTAACGAGGCACATCATTGAATAGACATCCAAGGGGGAGTGTTATAAATACACTTCTATTTAAGGTGAATGTCTTTAATTAGAGAGATTCTAGAGTTCTATTCTTGGTAGATAAATCATCCTCCTCCCTATAAATAGAGGTGCCCCCTACCATTGTAAATCACTCCTAACATTCTCTAAGTATCAATAAGAAGAACTCTCTCTACTCTTCTCTCTATTTGCTCTTGTTCTTGAGTTATTGTTCTTGTTCTCTGGTTTCCTTAGCTTGTTGGCACATAACACAGGTGTCATCCACAGTTAAGTTCCACTTAATCAACTTGTCTTTGGTAGGGAGTCTATCTTGCAACAGCAGCCACAGGTTGAAAAGAGTTTTAGGTCGAGCATGATTCTGCATTGTTAAATTCTTCCAAGGAACTCTAGGTGCCTCTCCTATCTGTCGGAGATATAGCATTCTGATAGTACAAGCAGGCTCATGTAACAGTTGATGTTGTTGCAATAGCACAGTGCCTTCAATGATCTTCCGGACCATCCAACTAGCTTGTTTAGGCACATTTATGCTCTCCAGCTGATTCTGTTTGATATAAAGTGTGTGAAATCCATTTCACTCATAACACATCCTTCTTGTGTGCCAAATCCCAAGTTAATTTTGCAACAACAGCCTTGTTCCACAGTAAGAGATTGGTCAAGTTTAAACCTCCAGCAGACTTGGCAAACAGACTTTTCCCAAGCTACATATGCTTTCTTTGTTACATTAACTGAGCCAGACCATATGTAGGATCTACATATTGCTTCTAGTAGTTTGATAACTTTGGAAGGGATGAGAAAAAGTTGGGCCCAATAAGCTTGAATACCAAAGATTACTGACTGCACCAGTTGCACTCTCCCATCATATGATAGTTGTCTGGCTGTCCAGAATGTAATCCTGGCAGTAATCTTGTCGACCAGTGGTTGCCATTGAAAAACAGTCAGCTTCTTGGTAGATAATGGTACACCCAAGTATTTAAAAGGGAGTTCTCCATGTACATATCCAAGAAGATCAATAATTTGCTGTTGGACCTCAGGCTTTACCCCCCCAAAATAGACAGCACTCTTATGCAAGTTGGCTTTCATACCAGAGGCTGCAGTGAAATGAGAGAAGTATGTAAACATAGTACTCACTGCTTGAGGATCTCCTTTGGCAAACAGCAATAGATCGTCAGCAAAGCTTAGATGAGATATTCCCAGTTTTTTACAACCGGGATGAAAAGTGAAACCTTTAGCTTGCCTCAGCTCTACCAGTGATCGACTAAGGTATTCCATCACAATAGCAAACAAATATGGATATATGGGATCCCCTTGTCTCAAGCCTTTGGCTGCTTGAAAAGGTTATGTTGTTTCTCCATTTACAACCACTGTGTAGCTAACAGTTTGGACACACTCCATGATCCATCTTGTAAATCTGATAGGAAAATCTAGAGCTTCCATAACCTGCTGCAAAAAGGGCCATTCAACTGAATCATAAGCCTTCTGTAGGTCAATTTTTATCATACATCTGGGAGATATATGTGACCTAGAGTAATGCTTTATTAATTCATGTGCTAGAATGACATTATCTGCAATTCTCCTTCCTGGAATGAAACCTGCTTGTGCACTACAGATGATGCTGCTCATGACTTTCTGGAGTCTGTTGGCCAGCAGCTTGGAAATGATTTTGTATAGAACTGAACAGCAAGCTATTGGTCGAAACTCTTCGACTGTTTGAGGATTGGACACCTTGGGAATTAATGTGAGGGAGGCACAATTTGTTGGTCTATGCATTTTACTGGTTTCAAAAATGTTCTTGACTGCTTGCAGTACCTGCTGTCCAATGATAGGCCAAGTTTGTTTGAAGAACATGGCATTGTACCCATCTACCCCTGGAGCTTTATCATTACCAATTGCCTTTAAGCTGTTTAGGATCTCTGTGTCACTGATGTCAGCAGCTAGTTCCAACTTCTGGTGATGTGTTAATCTAGGTCCATTGCTCATATACACTCTGTTTACAGCTGGAAGGAAAGTGGCTGATGTCCCCATGAGTGATTTTTAAAAATCCTTATTCTCCTTTTTTAGGTCATCTGGATCAGTTACCTTCAAACCCCCTTCTGTAATCAGTTCAGTAATTCTCTTGTACTGATTTCTCTCTTTCATTACAGCTGAGAAGTATTTGTTGTTTGAGTCTCCAAGCTGGATCCATCTGGCTCTAGATTTCTGTTGCAATACTGATTCTTCAATCAATGACCATTTTTTTAATTGCAGCACTAGTTCCTTTTCTCTAAACTGTAATGCATCTGTATAGGACAAAGTCATCTGGTGTTGGACATCTTCCAGTTCCTTTCTGCTATTCTCAATCTTCTGTGTAATGTTCTTAAAGTCTCTAGTATTTAGAGACTTTAAGGCTGACTTAAGGGATTTGAGATTGTTCCACACCCCTTGAAGGGTACACTAAGCATTACCATTCCAGTTATCTTTGATCAAAAGTTGGAAGTCCTTATGTTGAGTCCATGCATTGTAGAACCTGAAAGGAGTCTTCCTGAGTTTGTTTTCTTCTGCCAGGGTTAACAACATGGGAGTATGGTCAGATATAAGTGGTACTCCATATACAGTGTGTACATGGCTCCACGTAATCATCCACTCATAGTTGCCAAACATTCTATCCAATCTGCTGCACACTCTATCATTGCCACTTTGTTTATTGGTCCAGGTAAAATAATCACCTTTCCATGGAAGTTCAGCCAGACCAGCCTGCTGGATGCAATTGTTAAAATCTACAGTTTCAGCTTGCTTAACTTGATGACAGGATTGTCTATCATTATTAGACATAATAGCATTGAAATCTCCTGCTATTAGCCATGGGTCAGTAGTATAGCAGCAAAGTTCTAAATTGTCTTCCACAATGTCCTCCTTTGATCAATGTCATTAAAACCATAGACCACTGTGAGACAGCAGATAAGTCCACCAGTGAGAGTCCTAACATTGCAATGGATGAATTGAGGCTCCTCCTGTAAACCTGTGATCACAATTTTTGTAGCATCCCATAGAATCCATATTCTACCATTCATTGCTCCCCTGTAGTTAGTTAGTACACTCCAGTTAGGTAACAAGAAACTAGCTATTTTCTCTGCATTTTTCTGTTTAACCTTTGTCTCTACCAGACCTACAAGGTCAAACTTATTAGTTCTAAAGTATTCTTTGGCTTCTTTCTGTTTGTACCTTTTATTTACACCCCTAATATTCCAAAATATCCACTTCATTGAGTATGGCTGGTTCCCCCTTCATCCAAGGGATGGTCTGCCCAACTCACTGACCCAACTTCAAATCTATTAGACATCACAATAGGGGATAATGATGGAAAGTTTGTGATGTTAAAGACTGGGGAAACCTGTGTTTCAATACTCTTCTGTTTATTCAAAACTTCACCTAAATCAGCATGAGGACTTGGTTCCTTTGGAAGATTTGGTTGCTGGATTTGGGAAACCTGGTTGCTCTGGTCCACTGTGGCTGGAGCTTTAACTCTCCATTCCTGTGTCACCTTGTTCTTCTGTATGTGATTGGGTTGAGCAGATTTGGCCAAACAGTTGTGTCCCACCTCAAGGCATATCTCACAATATAATGGTTTCCAATCATAGGTCACATCCTGCATAAAGCTCTTCCCATTTGGATCTAGTATCTCAATCTCACTAGGTAATTCCTTTGACACATTTACCTCAATGAGCATACGAGCATATGAGATTCTAGTTTGCTTAGTCGTACATTCATCAGCAAATATAGGCCTACCCAGCACACTTGCATTCCTACTCAAAGACCTGCTGCCCCAACATGACATATCATAGGCAAGTTAGGAAACTTGATCCACAGGGGGACTTCTGTAAGGAAAGCAGCTTTGAAATCAAAATCAGCAGACCACTGCTTCAAGATCATAGGTCTGTTGGCAATAGAATATGGTCCTCAACACAGAATTTCCTTTGCATCATCCAGGGATTGAAATTTGACAATATAATAGCCCTCGTCATGGTAAAAGAGATCAGGTTCAGGCACATGAGACCAGTGCAAATTAATAAACCTTTTCATACCATTATAACCTGGGCCATTCCCTAGCACAAATACAACTAGGGCACACTTCCATTTTCCTTCTTCCTCTTCCACTTCATCCTTAACTAGTTGACCCACTGGTTTACCATTAATAACTGTTGGTGGAATGTACTCCAGAGACATATCGTTAGCAGCAAGACGATTCTTTTGAAATAGACTAGCCCATCCTTTGGGTGCTCCAATTTTTGACTCCTCCTCTATATTGGACTTTGGTACAGCTGGTTGTGGAGGTAGCTGCATGTGGTCGATACCCCTATTCTCTTGCACCATCGGAACTATCGCCGGTACAGTTTGAGTCTCTGAACTGCTATCGACATTATTAGCAAGGGTTGTAAGCACAGGAACTCCAGATGGCTCTAAATCTGCAGGTGCATGCGACAATGGAACAGTATTAACACTGTGTTGCAATGGAACAGTGTTAACAATTTTTGGCAATGGAACAGTGTTGGTTGGTTTTTCAGCATAGATTGGCAATAGAACTTTCCGAGGTCGGCCTCTCCCTCTCGCCATGGCAAACACCCTCGGCGCACGTTAGACTAACATACGCTGAGGCAGGCAAAGAAGATAAAGCGATGTAACAGTAAAGTTAGAGAGAAGGAAGAGCTTCTCTCCATGTTTTTAACTTCCTTGTTCCTTTTCCTATCTTTTTCTATTCTCTCTCTGTCTCTTTTTCCTTTTCTTATTGTTTGATGTGTATCGTTATCAAAGAGAAATTAAAATAATAAAAATGGTTTTGGAAAAATATAATTATAGCTATACCAAATAAAATAAGAAAAAATTGGTATGATACTTTTGTAAGTGTTTGGACATAAAAATAGTATTTTCTGGAAAAAATAATTTTTGAAGTTAAGTTAAAAATAAAATTAAAATTATATTTGTACATAACCAGTCTTCCTAATTTCCCAATTTTCCCGCCTCCTGTACAGACCACTAATCCTTGAAATGCCACGGAGGAGCTGTTGGCCTGTTTATCGTTAAATAATTCAATTAGTACTTACAATGTTATATTATTTTCAGGGATTTTTTATATCTATACCATATATGAATCATGTTATTAAAAATGTGCATATTTCATTATTATCCATCATGTTTATAGTTTTACTACAAAATTTATATCATTCATTAAATACCAAATATTAAGAATTGATTCCTTCCAAATTAGGCGCCTACAAATCTAAAAAATTTATATCATTCATTAAATACCCAATATTAAAAATTGATTCCTTCCAAATTAGGCGCCTACAAATCTGGGATAAATATTTGAATAGCTTATTCCTTCCAATTAGGCGGCTAAAAATTTGGGACTAAATATTTTTTTAATGGTATCTACAAACTACTACATTTATAAAACTGCAATCTATATTGAAAAAAAATATTGACTACAAAATATTTTCCTAATCTACAAATTTTCTACAAATAAACTACAAATCAGTTTATGTATGTATAAAACAATTTGTTTTTGAAGGGTATCTATAAAATTACTACATTTATACTACAAAAATATTGACTACAAAATTTTCTCTTCATCTACAAAATTTCTACAAAAAAAACTACAAATAAACTGCAAATCGGTTTAAGTATTATATAAAGTTGTATTGTTTTTAAGGATATCTACAAAATTACTACATTTATACTACAAATTAAAATACAATCTTATGTGAAAAAAAAGTTGACAATAAAATTTGCTCTTCATCTACAAAATTTCTACAAAAAACTATAAATAAACTACAATTGCACCCACATTGTCACACTTACAGAAGATTCATATGGCTACCCCACAAATTTACAATTGAGAATTGTTGATTGATCGATTGAGGAAGTCTTCTGTATCATATATCTACTCTCGATCTCGTACTTGTTAAAATTCATAACAATATCTGACAATTACCAGAAATTACAATAACCGAAACAATGAGTTTCATTTTGAATCTCTTTGGCTAAAAATCTGATTAGACTCAATAAGTCTCATCTTTGTATTTTTTGAGATGAAGAAGGAGGAGAAGAGAAAAAAATGCGAGGGAGAAAATGACGCTGGGATTAGGAGAAAGAAATGTAGGAATTAAAGGGAGAGAGAAACATGGGACATATGTGTAACTTTAATTAAGGAGTAAAATCTGCCCATTAATTAGACCCCTTAGTTAAGTATGGCATAGGATTGGTAATTGTGTATGCGGGCTTGTTGTTAAATCAAATCTTAAATATGTAGGAAAAAAATATTTCCTATATGGTATAGGAATGTAAAAATCCCTTATTTTTATATTCATATGTCATATAGGAAATATTTTTATCCTTAATATTTAAGATTTGGTTTAATTACACTTAGTATACCAAATTACCAATTCTATACCATAATTAATTAAGGATATAATTAATGAGATATTTTTTACTTCTTAATTAAAAGATTTTCATTTAATTCCAATATCTTCACTTATTCATACCAACGTTCTTTTTACAGGCTTCCACCATTGATAGCCATTAAAAAGCTTGATAGCCTTGAATTCAAATTTGAGTTTTCAAAAATTCATTAGTTGTTTGTATTGGTGTTGTTGTAAATAATTGAAAATATATTTTGGAGTTTATATCTCAATTTTGAGGGGTTTTGGTGAAGATTTAGACTTGTTTTTGGTTGAATTTCAGATTAAAACTCGAAGAAGAACTCGAAGAAGAAGAAGAAGAAGAAGAAGAAGAAGAAGAAGAAGAAGAAAAAGAAGAAGAAGAAGAAGAAGAAGAAGAAGAAGAAGACATATTGCAGAAATTGTAGATAAATTGTAGATTGTTTTTTGCAGAAGATTTGTAGAAGTTTTAGTCATTTTTATTTGTGAAAAAAGAAAAAAAAAAGAAAACAAAACATCTACAATCAGAATACAAATAATCTACAATACATCTACAAAATATCTACAAAATGGGTATATTGAATTTTAATATCTCAATTCCCATTCGATTGTAGTTTAATTGGAATTTTCAACATAATTAATTTTTTGCAGAAGATTTATAGAAGTTTTAGTCGTTTTTGATTTGTGAAAATAGAAAACAAAGCATCTAGAATTAGAATATAAATAATCTATAATTTCTTAACACTTTTTCTACAATTAGATACTTTATTAACTATATTAAAATATATAGACAGAAAAAATATAAAAAGAAAATAATTGAAGAATATATATAGACATGGAAAAAACAAATAGAAAAGAGAAGAAAAGTAGGCGTGCCATCACCAAATCTTTTGAAAGATATATATCGGGAGAATTCTTTTGAAAAAAAGCACCCGGAGAGCAATGAAGGGAGTATTCCAACTCTAGGACCTTGTTTGGTATAATAATTGTAAGAAAAATGTGGACTGAGTGTGTAAATTAAAAACTGTGCATATTTATTGTAATAAAATTTCATATATAATATAGGAAGAAAAAAATTCTAAGCTTGCCGAGTTGAATGCCCTTAACTTCTATTTTATTACTATCTATTTAGGCGTGTTTCTATTATTTAATTTGCTTCGTGAAGCAAATGTTAGTCGATGTTGTGATCTATTTATCTAAGCTTTCTACTTGTTAATCCTTACGATGATGAACACTAGCTTGATTATGATATATGAATAAAATAATATTTTTTTCTGATTATTCTTATCTTTTTCTTTTTATATATTTTATGAGTAACACTTCCAATCGATTCGTAGAGGGTCTCCATTAATTAATGGCTGGGGTGACATTTTTATATCTTTTTCTATTCTCTCTCTGTCTCTTTTTCCTTTTCTTATTGTTTGATGTGTACCGATTTCAAAGAAAATTAAAATAATTAAAACGGTTTTGAAAAAATATAATTATAGCTATACGAAATAGAATAATTAAAAATTTAATATAATACTTTGTAGGTGTTTGGACATAAAAAAGGAGTAGTATCTTCGGAAAAAATAATTTTTGGAGTTAAGTTAAAAATGGTATTTAAATTTTGAAATTATATTTGTATATATATTTCACTTGAAATTCCATGAGTGGGGAAAAACATTTCTGAACTTTTTAAAAAAGTAATCAAAACCACTTTTTAATTTTTGAAAAACTTATTTTGGAAAAAATTTCAAATAGAAAATTTCATGCATACGCACGTTTTTGAAAAAAAAAATTATGGACAAACGGAGCCTTAACTTTTTTTTTTGGTTGTAAATGACAAACGTACCCGACCGTTGGATACCTCTAATCACAACACATGCCTTTTTTTGGCTAAGACTTATGCTTTGATTTGGGAGAAGTTTGATTTGAAAATTATTATATTTTTGGACATACATTTCAAAATATATTTTCAATTTTATTTTGAGAAAATATGTATATAATTCTCAAGTTCTACAATTTTGGCTCAAAATCAGCAATTAGGGTGATTTTGGAATTTAGGATTTTGTCAAAATATGGGCAAAATTTATGGCCAAACATAAATTTTGCAAATAAACCTACAAATTTATTTAACAAAACTCATGGCCAAACGAGACTAATCTTTCATTATATCGCATTCAATTTAAAATGAAAATAGTATTTTGTAAAAATAAAATTTTGTTTTTGTGCATAGATAATTTATTTTATTCGTGAAAATGTTTGTTCTAATGGTATGAAAGTAATACAATTTTTTACTGCAGAGTCCATATATATATATATATATATATATATATATATATATATATATATATATATATATATATATATATATATATAAAAGCAAGAAATTTGTCTTCTCATTTGATCAAGTGATAAGTTATTAGAAAGCCAAGTAACAATCTATTAAAAATACATATAGCAACTTAATTTATTAAAATCTCAAGTTGTAATAGCGTGATTTTTCGGCCATTACACAATCAATCATCCCACATTTATGGCCTCTGGTTTGTAAAATTTTCATTGTTTAATATTAAATAAATTCAAGTTGTAATAGCTAGATTTTTCGGCTATTACACACTCAATCATCAAAAAATTATTGCCTTGTTTTGTAAAATTTTTAATATATATATATATATATATATATATATATATATATATATATATATATATATATATATATATATATATATATATATATATATATATATATATATATATATATATATATATATATATATATATATATATATATTAAAGCAAAAAAGTTATCATATATATATATAATTTAAATTAAAAAATAATTTTGAATTTATAGATAAAGTTCTAAAATTTGTATTTAGATTAAAAATAAAATTTATAATTTTTTATCATATTATCATACTTAATTTGATTAATGATCATGCAATCATATTAGGAACTTTTATTATTATTTTAAATTATTTAAATACTATTTCGCCTCTAAAAAAACTACTCCATATAACTATAAAACTCTTTTACATTTAAAATTCTATAAATATATTTAAACATTGTAACTAAATTTGAATAAAACGAAATTTCAAGAAAATTTCCCTTCTCATTTAACCAATAGGAAGTTAATAGAAAGCCAAATGATAACCTATTAAAAATACACATGACAACTTAATTTAATAAAATCTCAAGTTGTAATAGCCTTATTTTTCGGCGATTACATAATCAATCATCCCACATTTATGGCCTCTGTTTTGTAAAATTTCCATTATCTAATATTAAATAAATTCAAGTTGTAATAGCTAGATTTTTTGGCCATTACAAGCAAAAAAGTTATCATATGTACAGAATTTGAATTAAAAGATAATTTTAAATTTATAGATAAATTTCCTAAATTTGAATTTAAATTAAAAATAAAATTTATAGTTTTTTATCATGTTATCATACTTAATTTGGTTAATGATCATATGCAACTTTTTTGAATTATTTAAATACTACTTCACCTCTAGAAAAAATAATTACTACATATAACTATAAAACTATTTCACATTTAAAATCCAATGAGTATATTTGAAGTATTGTACCTAGATTTAAATAAAATGAAATTCTTTTAAAATGAATGTAATATATAGGGTACACGTCTATGTTTAAATAAATAACAACAAGAGATAAATTGGTTTCTAATTGATAGTTTTTATATTGACTTTTAAGTGCAATAAAGTGTCAGGACCCAAACCCAGCACTGGTCGTGATGGCGCCTCTCGTGAAGATAAGGCCAGCCAACTAACCCAACCCATATTTTCAAAATAGTGAAATATAAATAAACAGCTTAAATATGACTTAATAATATTAATTAGCAAAAATACAACCCAACACAACCCTAATCGAGGTGTCACAAGTCACGAGCATCTATCAGAATGTAAATCTACTACAATGTCTAAAGTATACAAAACCAGAATAATGAACAAAAGAGAGGAAAGTGGTGCTGCGAAAACCGGCAGTCACCTCCTTAACTCATATAACTCCGCCTCTGATCGATCCAAATCCACTACTGAGTGAATAGATACCTGCATCTGCACACGAGGTACATGGAGTAAAGTGAGCACTCCAACTCAGTGAGTAATAAAGGTAAATAACAACTGAGCGGTAAGAAATCACGTATGGCAAATCATCATGCTATATAGAAGCAGTGTAAACTTTTTTTTTTTTAGAAAATAGTGAAGCTATAAAATCTTTAGAAAAATGACTTAACTCAGTTTAAGCCTCTTTTGAAATGTCTTTTTTTCAACGGTTACGCAAACGAATGCTAAACAAATAATGAAGATAAACATAGAATTTCCGCCCCGCGGGCACAACACTTAGTTAACAAGGAATGCCAGAGTATCAGGTCTATATTGCAAGAAGTATCACAAAACAACAGATAATAGCAGACAAATAAAATAATGCAAATACATCAAATAGTACTGGTGACGCTGCGTCGTGCAACCCGCTCCACATATTGTTGCTGCATACATCCTGATCCGTTTATCATCGACGACGCTCACTGGGGGTGTGCAGACTCCAGGAGGGCCCCTTACGGCCCAAGCGCAATAATAAGCCATCTCGTGGCACCAACCAGGCCCCCGACCTCATATCAATATCAATACAATACTGTTGTGGCGTGCATCTCGATCCCATACTCAGTCCAGAATCACATAAGCCTCTCTCGGGCACATTAACATATAAATATTCAGCCCAAACTTCATTAGAAATATTATTTAAGCTTCAAGTTTCAGAAAAAGTGGCTCAGTTTGAAACATAGTATTAAATACTAGGACTGAGTTCAATAATACTTAAGAACGGTAAGAAACCAGTAATAGCTATCCCTGGAGGATTCAATCAATTGGCACGAAGCCCAAATATATCAATCGGCTCAAATTATAATGATAATAAGTGAATTTCAGTTAAATACGCAGTATATTCATCTATTGGGACGGACCAAGTCACAATCCCCAACGGTGCTCTACCCCCACGCTCGCTATCTGGCATGCAATTCACCTCAATACAACACTACGACGTGCAAATACGGGGCTTCAAAATCTCAAAATATCATTTACAATCATTACTCACCTCGAACCAGCAAAATCCCTAGCTTGCGATTCCATTCCCATCAATTCGGCCTTCTCGCGCGTCGAATCTGACCAAAATCTCAACGAATATATCACAATATGCCAATGGAACAATACCCTATCGAAAACAATCGAAAAATATTAAAAATCTCGAAAATAGTAAAACCCGAGCTCCGAGTCCACTTCTCGAATCTCAGAAATTTTTACATTAATAGATTACTTATCTTGCCACGAGTCTATACATATAAAGAACACCAAAACCGGAGTCCAAATGACCTCTCAAATCCAAATTTGAAATATCAAAACTCAAGCCCTAATTTTTCCAAATTTCAAGGTTAATTTCACAATAAAATCGTGTTTTTAGTTCGTCGGACTTACCTCCAATCACTCCTAGTCAAAACAATCTTCAATTCCAATCCAAAAGATCTCAAGGTGCTCAACAATGGAGGAAAATAACTTAGGCTCGCGGAACAATATCTTTTAAAACCCTTCTGTCCAGGTTCGTTTTTCCGCTATGTGATCGCAGCCCCACGCTTGCTATCACAATGCACAAAAATTCCAGCTCCAAATTGTTACCCTATGCGATCGCATATATATCCCTGCGATCACAATGCACAAGTTCTTTAACCTATGAGATCGCACACCTAGACCCGCGATAGTAGTGAATAATTTTCTACTAAATTCTCAGATCCACTTCACACTGTACGATTGCAAGCCTCCCTTTACGATCGCATTGAATAACTAAACAACCCCTCAAAATCCTCCTATGCGATCGCGTATATCCATGTGCGATCGCAGAGAACAAAAATGCTCTACAATAGCTGATGCATTTTCTATAACTTTTCATAGTCTAAAATTCCCCGTTAGCCATCTGAAATCACCTCGAGGCCCCCAGAACCTCAACCTAAGGCACCAACTCATCCTAAAATCTCATTCAAGCTTGCTACAATTCTCGAAACATCTCGAACAACACCAAACATCGAATTTAAGTTTAAATTCTTCTAAAACTTTTGAAACACGCATTTGATAAAAAACCTAACCAAATTACCTTCGAATGACCTCAAAATTTACGCACACATTCCAAATCACATAACAAAGCTACAACAACTCTCATAATTCCATTCGGACCCTCGGATTAAAAATCTCACCTATCAACCGGAAATTGCCAAAATACTACCTTCGCCAATTCAAGCCTAATTCTACACCGGGCCTCCAAAACCACTTCTAATCACACTCCTAAGTCACAAATCATCCTCCGAAGCTAACCAAATCACAAGAAATCACATCCGAGCCCTCTAACGCATAAGTCAACTTCCGGTTGACTTTTCCAAACTAAGCCTTCCTTAAAGAGACTAAGTGTCTCATTTCCTTCTAAAATCAATCCAAACCAACTCGTTCACATAAGACACTGATAATGAAGAATAAAGAGGATATAGAAAACGGAGCGGTAACTCACTAGACAATAGGTCGGGTGGTCACATCCTCCCCAACTTAAACAAATGCTCGTCCTTGAGCGTACCCAGAGTTGTTCTAGAAGCCAACCAATAGTTGAATAACTTTACCATGCATATACACGGGGGTGATCCCCCATCACCCTATCTCACATAGGTCCGATTACACATTGTCACTACAAGTTCATAATCCAATCTAGCCCATAAACCTTAAAACTACCTTTTCATTTCCGAAATCATACACAAGTCTAGAACCTCCCATCTATATTCAGAATAAGTCTGAACCTGCCGTAATAATCCATACCTGCAACATCAGGTGTACTTACTTGATATTCCACATAACTCAAACATATGTAGCGATAACTCCCATTAATAGTAGCTGCACACAAGGCTTGAATACCCGTAGAAAACCTCTTAACAACTAATGTTTCTTTCCAATACTTTTACGTATACTGCAACTAATAACTAACACACACAGTAAGCCATCACCATTTCTCAGATCAACCATTCATGAAACCACTTCTCCGTTGGAAAATACTACATCAAATTTCTGCGTCGATGCTCGATATTATCCCTCAAACATACTGAAATTAAATATGCTCGTACTCATTAAATATCCCAACGATCTCATCTAATCAACACGCTACTCTGGTGACATTACACATTAATACAGGACTAAGCCACAACTCGCACAATACGTGCACAAATAAGCAACAATCTGAACATACTTAATTCACGAAAATGACTCAAATGAAAGAGCTGTACTTCAAGCTCTCCAGTACCACCACAACATAAGATGGAAACTCGTTTCCCATCTTATAGACAGAACACACAAATCTAACCTACAATATCATACATCTACATAACTACGCCCCAGTGCGTGACCTCATCCAGTACGAACCGCTTAGGTAATAAGCCACCCCGTATATAATCAAAAGTCTCATATGATGCCGCAATGTGCCTATAGGCTACCGATTAAAATGCGGTACAAAAGGAAGACAAGCTCTGGAGGGAAATGCCTAACTTACGCACTTATACGTGCTCTCCTTAGAAAAATAGGAAGAAAGGCATACCAAAATAGCATATACAAAACTATGCTCAATATCACACTGTTGCGGCGCGCAACCCGATCCAAATAACACACTCATGGCGGCATGCCACCCGACCCACACATAACACTCACCTAAAAGAGGTGTACATCGAGCTAAATTGCTCATTAATATAAAATACCAAATTTTGGTCACAAGCCCTCTAAGTGCATAATACCGTCCTTGAGGGGACATATAGCGCTATAAGCTACCAAAACTCAAGCTCAACTGAGGTGCGATATACAATCTGAATCTCGAGAGCCATTTTGCTCATAAACATTATTTCTATGCGGATCCTCAACACATAAGGGCTTTCTCAAACCGTATCACAACTCATACGGCACAACGTATCACTGCATAAAATATCTGACAATGAAATAACACCCTGACTCCTCCCCCATTAGGAGCGCATCACTGAAATGAACCCGTTTGGCCTTACATAGAGCCCATATTCACATTTGAATCCATCCACCGACCTTAAGCCGATTGTGATCACATTGAACTAGGTTAATTACCTTTCAAATGTCCTTAACAACTCATCTTCCACTCGTAACACATAAGAACATCCATCATAGTCGGAGAAATCATCCGTAGTCCATAACTCAATAGACTGAGTGCCCTCTGGGCATATTTTCTCAATTCAATGATATTATCACAACCTTTGTACTTGGTTCAAGTCTTCAATCAATCAAGTGACTAACTGCCATACTTACACATCTTCCTGTGGGATACCTCCCACAACCTACCATTACGAATAACTGGGTCGTACCTCCAAAACACCGACCGCACTAACGCTAAAAAACTATCAAGAATCATTAACCAGTGTGCAAAGACTTTTCACAAAACACCTTTCTTAGGTGACGCTGAAGACAATACTGATTTACCTTAAACGTCAAGGCTTCTTCCGTGCTCATCCGAGCTCGTGACATCCTTGTCCACACCGAGTTGTTACCTTTATATTCACTTCAAATTCCATACAACTTATTGCACCCAACATGCCGACATATGATAACACGCTCTTCATCACAGCTTCAGAACCATTATTAGATTAACACTTCATCATATAAAACTTTCCACTTAACTCACTTCAGGAGAACCATAGCAACACACAGGTGAATTCTCATTACCGTGGAATATGCAAATCTCTAAGTAGTGGTCCAACCTACCATGACCTTTCCGGGATCCGCCTACACATAACATGCCCATAACAATGGAATACTCTTGAATAACATCAATTACGACAGACGACAGGCCTCACCTATACCGCCACAAATCACACGCGTAACCTGATCATGCTGAGGGAATTGATCTCTACCACCAATATGCCAACAGATATATGGCTAACCAATCCATTTACTTACCCTGATTGCCCTAAGAATAATAGTAACTATAATAGTAACTACATTCAACATATAACACCATCCATCCCCACTCATCCCGTGTGACTTTGAATCACGAAACCATGCTGTCTCACATCCCACGAACCATTTTGTACCTTCCAACTAATACATCGCATGTCACAGAACATTCTACGAATTCCGAACCATTACGTGCACCTTCCTGATAGTGCTACATGGAAGCCCATAATTGACATAGAAAAATTACACATCTTGACCTCTCCCAATAGAGACTCAAATCTAATCATATATACAAATTCAAGATACCCAATTGTCATATGTATAATCTCGAACACATTAGTACCATTCTCGAGAGTCATTTATTCTGTTTAACTGCATCCTGATCCAATGAACAGAACCACCCTGCCTCATTAACACTCTGACACCGCAAGATATGACCTCGTCACAATACAAACAAAAATCTTCCTGCTCCATTCACCGAGCATTCTTCACCAACAACAGCTTAAGACATCCTGTGATTCTCACACATCTACAAAGCACCATATCACCTTTGTCAAAATTTTCCACCACTCGAGCCATCCTCGACTCAAATTTTGCAACCAGAATTGATTCGCCAGCATGTCTTAAATCGGAACCAACGTAGCACATAATCGTACAATAAGCTAATCAATAGCAATCTTCCCAACTTGGCTCGAAGCCATAGATCAAAATGCACAATAACTCATAACGTATATACTCTATTGATGCCTTAATACCATAATGAGATGAAACTCAATCCTTCATAAGCTTGTGGAAACACAAATCATCTATAATTTTTAACTTTTCTACAAATCTCACATTCACTCACACAACAGTTAAGCCCATCTCTAGGCAATTTAATCTAGATTTCAACATATTTTCTTCATTTGTAAATGAAATCTCCTAACATACACATAAGGATCACACCATTTTAGAACACTCCGCTAGAGATAACTCACCTGTTTCGTCTCAATATAACATTTCTGTATACCTTCCACTGCCATACCCATTACACAACCACTTAGCCTTCTTGAGTCTGAACTCATACCGCATCATGAAATTTACTCCACTCTTAACTAGAAACATGAAAAGACTCTTTATGCGCCCATAACTCGGGGCTATACCTCGAATCATGATGGAAATCAATCACTTAATAGTTCTTCTATCATCCAGTAGACCTTCATCATCACTTCCAAGTAGCATAAATATATTTCGCAGTACTAACATACTCATCACGTGGCTATACAGCCGACATTTCCACCAACAGGGACATTACCGAACGTATAAGTGCGAAACCCTTGCTCACACAATCAGCACGTTGGTGCTCAAGCCATAGGGCAAGATACGGCCTCAAGTCCTCCAGACTGGCCCAACATAAACTCACAGAGATTACTTCTTGCCCATTGATCGGGGAATCACAAGCCATCAAGGCACTTCTGATACTGAGCGCTCATGCGCGCATACAAATGCGTGGAATGAATTTTAAGAGTTTTCTTTCAAGCTGAATCAAGGACGCACGATAAGAATTCAATAATGTGAAGTTTTTCCTAAAGGTTCTGCAGCCTCTCGAGGATAAATACAGGCGTCTCTATACCGATCCCCGAGACTCTACTAAACCTGCTCATGACTCGTGAGACCTAGTAACCTAAGCTCTGATACCAACTTGTCACAACCCAAACCCCGCATTGGTCATGATGGCGCCTCTCGTGAAGACGAGGCCAACCAACTAACCCAACTCGTCTTTTCAAAATAGTTAAATATAAATAAACAACTTAAATATGACTTAATAATATCAATTAGTGGAAATACAACACAACATAGCCCTAATCAGGGTATCACAAGTCACGAGCATCTATCAGAATGTAAATCCACTACAATGTATAAAGTATACAAAACTGAAATTATGAATAAAAGAGAGGAAAATGGTGTTGCAAACACCGGAAATCACCTCCTTAACTCATATTACTCCGCCTCTAATCGGCCCAAACCCGCTACCGGGTGAATAAATACCTGCATCTGCACACGAGGTGCAGGGAGTAAAGTGAGTACTTCAACTTAGTGAGTAATAAAGGTAAATAACTACTGAGTGGTAAGAAATCACGTATGGAAAATCATCATGCTATATAGAAGTAGTGTAAACCTTTTTTAGAAAACGGTAAAGCTATGAAATCTTTAGAAAAGCATCTTAACTCAGTTTAAGCCTCTTTTGAAATGTCCTTTTTCAACGGTTACACAAACGAATGCAAAACAAATAGTGCAGATAAGCACAGAATTTCCGCACCGCGGGCACAACACTTAGTTATCAAGGAATTCCAGAGTATCAGGCCTATATTGCAAGAAGTAGCACAAAACAACAGATAATAGCAGACAAATAAGATAATGCAAACACATCAAATAGTACCGATACCGCTGCGGCATGCAACCCGATCCATATATCGCTATGGCTTACAGCCCAATCTGTTTATCATCGACGATACTCACTAGGGGTGTACAGACTCCGGGAGGGACCCCTTATGGCCAAATTGCAATAATAAGCCATCTCGTGGCACCAACTAGGCCCTCGGACTTATATCAATATCAATACAATACCGCTGCGGCGCGCAGCCCCATCCCATACTCAGTCCAGAATCACATAAGCCCCCCTCGGGCACATTAACATATAAATATTCAGCCCAAACTTCACTAGAAATATTATTTTCACTTTTTAGAAAAGTGGATGAGTTTGAAACATAGTATTAAATACTAGGACTAAGTTTAATAAAATGTAAGAACGGTAAGAAACCAGTAATAGCAATCCCTGAAGGATTCAATCAATTGGCACGAAGACCAAATATAGCAATTAGATCAAATTATAAAGATAATAAGTGAATTTCAGTTAAATATGAAGTATATTCATATACCGGGACAGACCAAATCACAATCCCCAATGGTGATCTACTGCACGCTCGCTATTTGGCATGCAAGTCACTTCAATACAACACTACAACGTGCACATACGGGGTTTTAAACCCTCAAAATATCATTTACAATTATTACTCACCTCAAATAGGTGAAATACCTAGCTCGCGATGCCATTGCCCCTCAATTTGGCCTCCTCGCACGTCAAATCTGACCAAAACCACAATGAATATGTCACAATATGCCAATGAAACAATACCCAATCGAAGACAATCAAAAAATATTAAAAATCTCGAAATTGGCAAAACCTGAGCCCCGGGTCCACTTCTCGAATCTAAAAATTTTTCACATTAATAGATTCCTTGTCTCGCCACGAGTCTATACATATAAAGGACACCGAAATTGGAGTCCAAATGATCTCTCAAATCCAATTTTGAAATATCAAAACTCAAGCCCTAGTTCTTCCCCTTTTTGTTAAGTTTACATGGATTGCAAGGTTAATTTCACAAAAAAAAGGGCGGTTACTCTCGGCGCACGTTAAGCGCGTCACTGGTGCAGAATAGCAGGATGCCATTATCGCCGGAAATGGCTCGTCGCCGGCGAAATGCCCCTCCCACTAATACGCAACTAGTCACACCAGAGCATGGTATTACAAATGAGCTTGAACCATTAACATTTGGAAGCTTTCTGCCCCAGAAGTTTCAATCAACCGATGTGATGCATGCAGAAGGAGAAAACTGTGAATTGCCATTGCCGATGACTGAAGTTCCTTCAAACACTACTGCAAGACGGTTACAGTTTACTGATGCCATTGGATCGGAGAAATCCATACCGACTGCAGCGGATGTGGTACGCGGAAATCACGATTCTCAGATGGTCAAGCAACTTTCATTCATCCCCCCACTGATCGAGATGGCACAAAGGTTGTTAAGATCAGTGAGCACGATCTAAAACCTCAATTGGATTACTGGCAGAATGCTTTGATTGGATACATAATTGGTGATACTCCAACTAAGAAAACTATGGATAACTTTGTCATGCATGTGTGGAATTTCGTGGCTAAACCTCAGGTACTGATTCATGCTGAAGGATACTGTATTTTTAGCTTCAATAGTATCGAGGATCGAAATTTAATCATCCAGTCAGGGCCCTATTCCTATTGGAACAGACCAATGGTTTTGAAACCGTGGGAAGTTGATTTCTCATTTCAGAGTGATGTTCTAAGCATTGTTCCTATTTGGATTCATTTCCCTGGACTTCCGGTGGGTTATTGGTCTACTGAGGTATTGAGCAAAATGGCAAGTGATGTTGGTAAGCCATTATACATTGACAAATTTACTGCACATTATGAAAAAAATTCATTTGCCCGTGTACTAGTAGAGGTGGATGCTGATCATCCTTTACCAGATCAACTAGAGATTGATACTCCTTATGGTCCTAAGATCTAGTCAATTGAGTATGATTGGAAACCAAGTTTCTGTAATCATTGCCTGAAATTTGGGCATGATTCATTTGAATGCTGGTACTATGCTAATAATAGTAAAGGGAAGGATAAGGAGGAGCAGGAGAAACCAAGAAGGCAGAAAGGTAAATTGATGCAGCAGGGGAAAATGCTAAAAAAGAATGGCTTGTTAAGTAGCTTGTAGCTGTTGCAGAAGTACAGAATAATCATGATAATGCTGGGAATTCAGTAGTGCTGGAGATGCAGGCAGTGCAACTTCCTAATAAGGTGAATGAGAACATTGTAGTTAGTGTCCAGCAGCATTCACAAAATGATCCTGTTAATCAAAGGAGGCCTGAAAGTGAAGTCATTGCAGTTGCTGCAACCAATGGTAACATTGAGCAAATGAATGATAATGGAAGTAAATGGAAAGCTACTATGATTGTGGCTGGGAGCATGGTTCAGCAGATTGATCCGGGACCCTCACACAGTCTAACCCCTAATTTCCTATGATTATTGTTACACGGAACATTAGGGGGCTTAACCAAGCCCATAAACAAAAGGAGTTGAAAAACTTCCTAGCTGTTAATAAGGTGGATGTTATGGGAGTTTTAGAAACTAGAGTTAAGGAACATAGAGCTAACAAAATACTCGCCAAGGTTGCTAAGGATTGGAATGTTCAATGTAATTACTCAAAGGCTGCTAATGGTAGAATATGGTTGCTTTGGATACCTCACATACTGATCCATATATCCTCTATCACTGATCAGCTCATTCACTATTTTTTAGAAGACATAAGAAGCCAAGCCAGAATCCATTTAAGTGTTATCTATGCCCATAACACTGCACTTCTTAGAAACCAACTGTGGAGTGAACTGAGATCAACCTATATTCCCAGTCAAGATGATTGGCTGATCAGTGGTGATTTCAACTGTGTATTATGCACTGATGACAGAATTGTCTCCCCAGTCACTGATGCTGAAGTTAAAGATTTCAAAGACACTATTACTGACCTGCAACTCACTGCCCTCAGAGTTAAAAGTTGGCATTTCACCTGGACCAATAAGCAAGATTCCTCCACTAGAGTATATAGTAAAATCGATTGGGCTCTGGGTAACTTTCAATGGCTACAACAGTATGGACATTTGGAAGCTGATTTTATGAACCCCTCAGTCTCTGATCACTCCCTTATACTGATAAAATTTGGAGATCATAAACCTTTGCACCCAAAACCTTTCAGGCTATATCTTGCTGCCATGGAACAACCTCAGTTTCATGACATTTTACAGCAGGTTTGGAGACAGGACTATGAAACAACACCTATGCAGCAGCTATGGCAAAAACTGAAGGACATGAAACATCACTTGAAGGTGATAAATGCCCACATGGCATCTTACAAGCAGAAAATTATTCAGGCAAGGGAAAAGTTGGGTATTATTCAAGATCAAATGCAGAACAGCCCATTAACACAGTCACTACTTACTGAGGAAAAAGCAACAATTGAGGAAATTGAGAAGTGGAGTTATGTGGAGGAAAAAATTCTGAGGCAGAAGTCCAAAGCATGCTGGATTGAGTGTGGGGATGCTAACACTAAGTATTTCCATGCTCAATGGAAGATCAGAACTGGACAAAACAACATCACATCCATTTATACAGAATCAGGTTTGAAACTTACTGATCCTTTAACTGTGGAGCAGGAATTCATCAAGGTTTTTCAATCATTAATGGGGGAGTGTGCTGCTGAACTGCCTTGTATCAACTCTGCAATTATGAAAGAGGGACAGTGTTTAAACCTTGCTCAGCAAAGATTTCTCATTAGAGAGGTAACTATGGAAGAGATCACTGAAGCTGTCAAAGATATGCCCAAAGATAAAGCACCTGGAGTTGATGGCTTTCCAGTGGAGTTTTTCACTAGGAACTGGGAGATGGTAAAAGATGACATTCTAGCTGCTGTGAAGGAGTTTTTCTCTACAAGAATAATGCCTCATGTTCTTAACACCACTGCCATAACACTTGTTCCTAAAGTAAAAGCTCCTACTACTGTCAAAGATTACAGACCTATTGCCTGCTGCACTACTGTCTACAAAATCATCTCAAAAATTATCACCAGAAGGATGAAGACTGTCATTGGGCAGTTAGTTGGTCCTGCTCAATCTGCTTTTATTGAGGGAAGAAGTATTGTAGACAACATCTTGCTAAGCCATGAAATCTTTAAGGGTTACTCAAGGAAAGGTGTTTCTCCCAGATGTGTACTCAAAGTGGATTTGAGGAAGGCATATGACACACTGGAATGGAATTTTCTGAAGCAGATTCTTATTGATTTGGGCTTTCCAGCAAAATTTATTCAGTGGATTATGACCTGTGTTACCTCTGTCTCTTATTCCTTAGTAATGAATCGTGGCTTAACTAAACCATTCACTGCTAAGAGAGGTATTAGACAGGGTGACCCTATGTCACCTTACCTGTTTGTCTTAGCAATGGAATATCTTAATAGAATTCTTCAGCAGCTGCACAAGGATGTGAACTTCAACTTCCATCCAAAATGCAGAAAGCTCAATGTTTTTCATGTTTGTTTTGCTGATGACCTTCTTATGTTTTGTAGAGCAGATATTATGTCTATCCAGATTTTACACAAAGCTTTTCTTCAGTTTTCTGAAGCATCTGGTCTTCAGGAAAATATCAGCAAGAGTGCTATCTATCTGGCTGGAGTGCAGCAAAACATCAGAGAAGAAATCATTGACACCTAGGGATTCACTGCAGGCCAACTTCCATTCAGATACTTGGGGATTCCACTTGACTCTAAAAAGCTGGTAATCCATCATTATATGCCCCTAATTGAAAAGACCACAAATAAGGTTACTTGCTGGTCAGCAAAACTACTATCATATGCAGGAAGGAGTCAATTGATCAAAGCTGTGGTGTTTGGCATTCAGACTTATTGAGCACAGGTCTTCATTATGCCCAAGAAAGTACTGAAAACTATTGAAGCTATCTGCAGAACTTTTCTATGGATTGGCTCAGCTAATCTATCCAGAAGGGCACTGGTGGCTTGGGACAAAGTGTGCAGACCTGTATCAGTCGGAGGACTTAATATCCTAGACTTGAAGGTGTGGAACAAATCAGCCATAGCTAAGCTGCTTTAGGACTTGGCTAGGAAGAAAGACTGTCTATGGGTTCGATGGGTTCGTTCTTATTACATCAAGCAAAGGAGCATTGTCACAATTAGCATTCCAAAAGCAGCATCTTGGGTGGTCAGAAAGGTACTGGAAAGTAGAATTATGATTCTAGAGAGCCAAAAGCTTCAAGGTGATCGAGTTGACAGACTACAAAGTGTATGCAGCCTGGGCAAATTTCAAATCCAGAAACTATACCTCACTCTACTGCCCAGTTTCAATAAGGTTGAGTGGAAGAATTTGATGCTGATTTCTAATGTCCTACCTAGGCATAAATTCATTGTTTGGTTAGCTGCTCAACATAAACTTCATACTGTTGAAAGATTGCAGAACATAGGCATACAAGTTCCAACAGATTGTGTGTTCTGCAAACAGAATATAGAGGACTTCAATCATATATTCTTTGAGTGTCCTATTACAAATAGATTGCGGTCCAGAATATGTGTTTGGTTGGGGCATATAAGAACAATTAGCTGCTGGGAAACTGAACTTCTTTGGGTATGCAGCAAAGCTAAAAGTAAACTGTGGAAGAATGCTATAACAGCTTTAGCATTTGTCACTACTACAGCTCTCATATGGAAAGCAAGGAACCTCATTCGTTTTGAAGGAACTGCTTATGTGGAGGAACTGATTTGTAAAGAGATTGCCCTACTCTTGCACACTCGAGGCAGCAAGTGCAAACAGTGGCAACCTGGTTTGAGATAGCTCAATTACTATCCTTAGTTGTTGTAATTAGAAAGTTAGGATGCTTGAGTGTAGATAGTCAAGATAGTATAGAAAGTACTTGTATCAGTGTAGTAGCTAGTCCAAACTACTACCACTTAGCTCTATGATGTACATATTTTTTTTGAGATCAATGAAATTAACAGTTATACCTAAAAAAAAGAAGAGGTTAATTTCACAATGAAATCATACTTTTGGTTCATAGGACTTACCTCCAATCACTCCTAGTCAAAACTCTCTTCAATTCCCCTCCAAAAGCTCTCAAGGTGCTCAACAATGGAGGAAAATAACTTAGGCTCGTGGAACAAAATGTTTTAAAACCCTTCTGTCCAGGTCCATTTTTTCTCTATGCAATCGCAGCCCCACACTTGCGATCACAATGCACAAAAATTCCAGCTTCAAATTTTTATCCTATGCAATCGCATATATATCCATGCGATCGCAATGCACAAGTTCTTTAACCTATGCGATCACACACCTAGCCCCGCGATCGCACTGAACAATTTTCTACTAAATTTTCAGATCCATTTCACACTGTGCAATCGCAAGCCTCCCTCTGCGATCACATTGAAAAACCAAACAACCCCTCAAAATCCTCCTATGCGATCGTGTATATCCATGTGCGATCGCAGAGAACAAAAATGCTATGTAAAAGCTGATGCATTTTCTGCAACTTTTCATAGTCTAAAATTCCCCGTTAGCCATCTGAAATCACCCCGAGGCCCCGAAACCTCAATCAAAGGCACCAACACATCCTAAAATGACATTCAAACTTATTCCAATCCTCAAAACGCGTCGAACAACACCAATACCATCAAATTACATTGAATTCAAGTCTAAGTTCTTCTAAAACTTCCAAAACACGCATTTGATAAAAAACCCAACCAAATCACCTCCGAATGACCTGAAATTTTATGCACACATCCCAAATCACATTATGAAGCTACAACAACTCTTTGAATTCCATTCCGACCGTCGAATTAAAAATTTCACCTATCAACTGGAAATTGCCAAAATACTAACTTAGGCAATTCAAGCCTAATTCTACACCAGACCTCCCAATAACTTCTGATCATGCTCCTAAGTCACAAATCATCCCCCAAAACTAACCGAATCACTGGAAATCACATCCGAGCCCTCTAATGCATAAGTTAACATCTGGTCGACTTTTTCAAACTAAGCTTTCCGTAAAGAGACTAAGTGTCTCATTTCCTTCTAAAATCAATCCAAACCAACTCGTTCACACAAGACTAATAATGAAGCATAAAGGAGTAGAAGATAGAGAAAATGGAGCAGTAACTCATGAGACGACGGTCCGGGTCGTCACATAAAGAGTATATACAAAGACAAAATTGGTATGACGTGAAATGTTTTTAAAAAAAATGTAAATAAATTATTTCGAAAAATCTCTTTACTTTTTTTTAATTCAAAGAGAATAAAAAGATGAGATACTTTTGAACATTAATAGAGCGTTTTAAAATTATTATAATAGAAGTTATATCATGGAAACTCAAAAAATCGAAATCTTACGATATATTTACATAATATCTAGCCATATTTATCGTTTAATTTTATAGTTAATATAAATAAATGATATATTGACAACACATAATTATACATATATTATATATGGATTATATATAAATTACACATCATTCAATTGTTTTAATTTAAATGATCGGGTAAGCACCTATTTAGGCTGATTAGATAAATCCAAAAGAAAAATATGAAATAATTTCAACCAAAGACTAAAAATATAATTAAAGTTTATATGTAGACACTTTTTATTAAAACTCATCCTTTTATAGTAAAATAAATTAATTTTTGTAACAACAGAAATACTGACATAAAAATTAAGATAAAAGAAAATAAATATTGAAAAAAATGTTAGAAAGATCGAAAAACAAGAAATGAAAGATAGCAATAAATTTCTTCTTATGTTTCATCTTTGTTGAGTATAAAAAACTTGAAAGTTAATCTCATCGATTTCAAATATTTTTTTTTAACTCAAATACATAGATTATAAGATAAGGATATCTTCAAATATTTTTTTAATTTACATTATGTGTTGTTTTTAAAAAAATACTATTACTAACAACATAATATGATATTTGAATTTAAATTGAAATATAATTTGAGTAGTTTGCATTGAGTTTAAGTCAATTATAATATCAAAAAATAAACTACTTAATAATTTTTAAGACAATATATGCAATATTTTATAATAACAATCAACTAACTTAACATTTAATGATTCAAAGAATTTGTTTTGTATATATAGGGTATTAAAAATTCAAATTCTAGGGCTAGATATATCAATAAACTTAGAGTGGCGTCATACTAAAATAAATCTGGCCAAAGAATTATTTAAATTTTTAGATAGCCGATTAAAGTAAATTTTAAATTAAGGATAATATCTTCACATATATCATTATAACTATAATCATAATATATATATATATATATATATATATATATATATATATATATATATATATATATATATAAAGTTTTAGAAATTGAAATTTCAAAACAGAAATATTTTTTGAAAGATAAAATCATACCAAATAAGAATTCAAGTCGTAGTACAAGAGTCACATCGTAATTAAAGAATCGTTTATATCGTGTCAATTTTTATGCTTTACCATAATTATGAGTTATTATTTTACTTTGTGGCTATTTTAAGGTTCCAATGACACCTATGATAATAATGCAAAAATAAAATTATCACTACGAATTGAGAAAATATTAGTTTTTTTTCATGTAGTGTTTTTAATTAATATATGACGATTATCTATAATTATTTAAAAGGCATAAATGTTAAGGTTATTTACATATAATTCAAATAACTCAGATATTTAACATGGTTAATATCAAATATCAAAATGGAGTAAAAAAAATTCATTAGTTAAAGAATTTTTTATATTTTGGAAAGCCAACTAAATTGAGTTTTGAATTAAGAATAATATTTTCAATTACATTATTATAAAAATAATTATTATTGAAAAATAATATTTTAGAATCTGAAATTTTAAGAAAGAAATATTTTTAAGATATATCAACACACCAAATAAGAGTTCAAGTAATGGTAAAAGAGTTAAGTCTTATCCAAAGTGTCATTCATTGTCTCAACGTTTGATTATTTTGCCATAAATATAAGTTATTATTTTGCTTCCTAACTATTTTTAGGATCCAATGAGACCGGCAAGAATGGTATAAAAAAAATAGAAGAAATCGTTAATTTTTCATGTAGTTAATATCCAATGATTATCTATATTTACTGAGAAATTATACACTTTAAAATTATTTACATACAATACAAATAAGTTAAATATTTAATATAATTAATATCAGCACATCCGCACAGGTACTATTACTAGTCTTAATTAAAGGAAACTTCATATCACAAATTCACAGATATGCGTCGTGGCTTTATATAGTACTTTAGTTTTGAAATTTTGAACATTTGATAGGTGGCAACCCATCGATAATCACTTTGAGATAAACTTTGAAAAATGATAAATAAAGATAATATTATTTCAGGATCCGAATTTTTTATCTTCGAGAATTGTGATAACGCCTATTAGTGAAAGTTAGGCGAACCAATTATTTCAATTATTTTACCCTTATTATTTTTAATCCTTTAACAATTGCGACTTAACATTTTATAAACAGCGAAAATATTAAAGCGGGAGAAATGAAATTTAACAATTTAAGCTAATATCGATACAAATCCATTACATAAACCACCAAGAACTAGTGTCACAATCTCACGAACTATCTAAGAAAACTACAAATAAGGTCTGAACAAGAAAGTACTTGTCTGTCTCTGAAATAGAAAAGAACAGAAATAAACTAGATAGGAAAGGGCGCCAAGGTCTGCGGACGTCTGCGGGACTACCTCAGTCTCTACCGCTGGGCTAAAGGATGCAACGTCACTGTGGTTCAAAAGCTACAACACCGATATCTGTACACAATAGAGAGTGTAGTATCAGCACAACCGACCCGATGTGCTAGTAAGTGTCGAGCCTAACCTTGGTAAAGTAGTGATGATGCTAGGACAAGACTACCACATAAACCTATGCAGTTAAATCATATATAGCAACTAATAACAACATAAACTAGCAATTAAAGATGGGAAGGGAAAACATGCTCGGGGGAATATCATGTACAAATAGAAATTCAGTAAAGAAGTGTACGGAACACCAAATTTCAACTATAAACAAGAATAGGGAAATCAATGATAAGTGCACGAGATCACCCTTCGTGCTTTTACTCTCGTCCTCACCATAGAATTAATATAATCGGCACGACATCACCCTTCATGCTTTTACCTCACATAATCATGGCACATCATTTTCCTTCGTGCATTATCACTCATATCATGGCGTGGAATCACCCTCCGTGCTTTTACAATCACAATATTGGCATGGCATCACCCTTCGTGCATTAACACTCGTTCATAAATATCACGCATGACATCACCATTCATACTTTTATACTCTTCCTTACCCAAGCAAAAATTACAAAGGAATTCAGGCAATGAAATCAATAAAATTACAATAGAATCCCAGCAAGGGAACAATAGTATAACAATAACATCCCGACAAGAAAGTAATATTATGAGTAATAATATCCCAGCAAGGGAAAAATTATTAAAAGCAATAACATCCCGGCAAGAGAGACAATATCAATCCTCTTCTCTTTTCCACAATCTTTTCACAACTCAATTTTCAACTTGAGCCAATGCTCTACAACGTTCAATTACCAAGAATAGTTACACAAACCTTGTTTAACATTAGAATTATCATATTAAGCATAAACAATACAAAACAGAGTCACATCAATCACATAAGACTCACGGGCATGCTTGACACCGACGTATAGATACTCGTCACTATACCTATACGTCGTACTCAACAATTAACACATAAAAAATAAGACCAAGACTCCAATTCCCTCAAGCTAAGGTTAGACCAAACACTTACCTCAATTCCACGAACACAATCAAGCCTCAACTACCACTTTACCCGTCGATTCCACCACCAATTCACTTGTATCTAGCCACAGTTTAGTTTAACAATATCAATAAATTCTAAAGGAATCAATTCTAGTGCATGAAAATAGGTTTTCTAATGATTTATCCAAAAAGTCAAAAATCGACCCCGACCCACATGGTCAAAATCGAGGTTTGAACCAAAATTCGACCACTCATTCCCCCATGAACTCAAATATATAATTTATTTTGAAATTGGACCTCAAATCGAGGTCCATATCCCCAAAAAGTTGAAAATCCTAAGTTCTACCCAAGAACACCCAATTCTCCCACGAAAATTCTTGATTTTGAATTGAAATCATGTAAAAAGATGTTATAGATTTAAGAAAATAAGTTAGAAATTACTTACTAATAAATTTGAAGAAGAATCTTTCTTTGAAAAATCATCCAAGAGAGTTTAGGGTTTGAAGAGTTTCGAAAATGGGGGAAATCCCGTCAAATTTTCATTTAGCAGGTCTCAGTTGTTGCAATTGCGACCAGGGTTCGCAATTGCGAACCCCTTTAGAACCTGTTGACATCGCATTTGTGAGGCATTAGTCGCATTTGCGACACAACCCTTCTCGCATTTTTGATAAAAGGGCTGCATTTGCGACCAAGGCCTGCCCAGGCTAGGTTCGCATTTGCGACGCCTGGGTCACAATTCCCATGCCTGAGGACTTCGCGAGTGCGAAGCCTGGTATCACAATTGCAAGATCAGAGTCCTTGGCAAAAATATCAGGTACCATCAATCTTTCCTAAGTCTAATTTCACTCCGTGGCCTGTCCAAAACTCATTCGAGTCCTCGAGGATCCAAACCAAACATGCACGCAATTCAAAATATCATACGGACTTGCTCGTACGATCAAATCATCAAAATAACATCAACAACTCTGAATTAAACCCCAAAATCATGAAATCGCTCAAGAACATCAAATTTACTATTTTCTCAACTATAGGTTCTTTTTATATTAAATCAATTCCGATCTTTGCCAAATTTTACAGATTCAACTTAATTATTATTTTAAACTTGTACCGCGCTATGAAACTAAGATATGGGCCCGATACCATCAAGAAAATGCATCAATTCACTTTTAAAAACCTTTATATTTTCCAGCAAATAATTTTCTTTAAAAATTTATTTCTCGGTCTTGGGACCTCGGAATTTGATTCCGAGCGTACGCCCAGGTCCCATATTTTACTATGGACCCTTTATTACCATCGGATCACGGGTCCGAGTCCATTTACTAAGAATTTTTACCAAAGTCAACTTTAATCAATTTTAAAAGCTAATTTCTTTATTTTACTTATATTTTACATAAAAGCTTTTCGAAAATGCGCCTGACTGCGCATGCAAATCGAGGTGAGACAGAAATAGTGTTTTAAGGTCTCATATCATAGCATTAACTTTCAAAACGAGTGATGACATATTGGGTCATTACATTCTCCACCTTTAAAACAACCGTTCTTCCTCGAACGAATATAAGAACAGTACTTGAGTTGGAGAAAAGATGGGGATATCGGCTCTGCATATCAGACTCGGACTCCCAGGTTGTTGTCTCAACAGGATAACCCCTCCACTGAATACGAATCGAAGGAAAGCTCTTCAATCTCAACTTACAAACCTGCTAGTCTAGAATAGCTGCCAACTCTAAGTCCTTGTCCAACTGGACAGTGTTGAAGACTAACACGTGGATGGAATGCCGTGATAATTCCAAAGCATGGAAATATGAAACACTGGATGCACGACTGATAAACTTGGCGGCAACGCAAGTCTGTAAGCCACCTCTCCCACTCGATCAAGAATCTCAAACGAGCCAATGAATCTAGGGCTTAGATTTCTCTTATTTCCAAATCTCATCACGCTATTCATAGGCGACACCCGAAGCAACACCCACTCGCTGACCATGAATGCCATATCACGAACTTTACGGTTGGCATAACTCTTTTTCCTGGACTGAGCTGTACTAAGCCTATCCTGAATGATATTGACCTTGTCAAGGTATTATGTACTAGATCCATACCCAACAACCGAGCCTCTCCCGGGTCAAACCACGCAACCAGCGGCCGATACCGCCTACCATATAAATCCTGATAAGGAGCCATCTGGATGCTCGATTGGTAGTTGTTGTTGTAGGCAAACTCCGCTAAAGGCAATAACTGATCCACGAGCCTCCAAAGTCAATAACATAAGCTCAAAGCATATCCTCTAAAATCTGAATAGTACGCTCGGACTGCCCGTCCGTATGAGGATGAAATGTTGTGCTCAACTCGACCCGTATGCCCAACACACGCTGAACTACCCTCCAAAAATGTGAGGTAAATTGCGAAGCTCTATCAGAAATGATAGACATAGGCACACCATGAAGATGAACAATCTCCCGGATATAGATTTCTACCAACTACTTAGAAGAATAAAAACTGCCATAGGAATAAAGTGCGCTGATTTGGTCAATCTATCAACAATTATCCATACCGCTTCGAACTTCCTTTGAGTCAGTGGAAGTCCAACAACGAAGTCCATAATGATACCCTTCCATTTCCACTCAAGAATCTCAATATTCTAGAACAAACCACCATGTCTCTAGTGCTCGTACTTTACCTTCTAACAATTCAAACACTGGGCCACATATGCAACAATATTTTTCTGCTTCTCCTCCACCAATAATGCTATCGCAAGTCCTGACACATCTTAGCAGCGCCCAAATGAATAGAGTACCGGAACTATGTGCCTCCTCTAGAATCAACTCTCGAAGTCCATCCAAATTAGGCACACAAATACGATCATGCATCCTCAAAACTCCATCATCTACCACTGTAACCTGCTTGGCATCACCGTGCCGCACTCTGTCCCTAAGGAAATACAAATGAGGATCATCATACCGCCGATATCTGATACGCTTAAATAATGAAAAATGGGCAATTATACAAGCTAATATACGGCTGGGCTAAAAAATATCCAACCTCACGAACTGATTGGCCAAAGCATAAACATCCAAAGCAAGTGGTCTGTCACTGACCGGAATATACGCAAGACTGCCCATACTGACTGACTCTCTACTCAAAGTATGGGCCATTACATTGGCCTTCTCGGATGATCAAAGTCTCTCAATAGCTCCAACCACCTTCTCTACCTCCAATTAGCTCATTCTGCTTGAATAAATACTGCAGACTCTTGTGATTCGTGAACACCTCACATGACACGCCATATAAGTAGTGCCTTCAAATCTTCAGTGCATGAACAGTGGCTGCTAACTCCAAATCATGAACTAGATAATTCTTCTCATGAATCTTCAACTGCAGAGTGCATAAGCAATGACCTTGCCATCCTGAATCAACACCGCACCAAGTCCAACACGAGATGCGTCACAATAGACTGTATATGGCACTGAACCTGTGAGAAAAACCAACACTGCACCATAGTCAAACTATCTTGAGCTTCTGAAAGCTCGCCTCACACTTCTTCAACCATCTGAACTAGACACCCTTCTGGGTCAACCTAGTCATCAGGGCTGTAATAGATGAAAACCCCTCCAAATATCAACGAGGTAATGGCCCGCCAAACATAAAAAACTACATATCTCTGTAGCTGATGTGGGTCTAGGACAGTCTTTGACTGCCTTTATCTTCTTTGGATCTACCTGAATACCCTGTGCTGACAACATGACCCAAGAAAGCAACCGACCCCAACCAAACTTGCACTTCGAAAACTTAGCACACATTTGACTATCTGTCAAAGCATGAAGAACAACTCTCAAATACTGCTCATGCTCTTCCCAGTTGTGGGAATAGATCAAAATATCATCAATGAAGACTATCACGAATGAATCCAAGTAAGGCTTGAACACCCGATTCAACAAATCCATGAAACCTGCTAGGAATTTGTCAACCCGAATGACGTCACCAAGAGCTCATAATGCCGATAACGAGTGCTAAAGGCTGTTTTAGGGACATCGGATACCCTAATCCTCAACTGATGGTAGCCAGATCTCAGGTTAATCTTCAAAAATACCTTTGCACTCTGAAGCTGATCAAACAAATCATTAATCCTCGGCAATGGATACTTATTCTTGATTATGACCTTGTTTAACTATCAATAATCTATGCACATCCTCATCGATCTGTCCTTATTTTTAACAAACAACATTAGCGCACCCCAAGTCAAGACACTAGGTCTAGTAAAGCCTTTATCAAGCAAGTCTTGCAATTGGTCCTGCAATTCTTTCAACTCAGGCGGGGCCATATGATATGGCAAGATAGAAATGGTCTAAGTGCCTAGAGCCAAATCAATACAGAAGTTAAAATCCATGTCGGGTGGCATACCTCGCAGTTCTAAAGAAAATACCTCAGAAAACTTACGAACAACAGACAAAGAATCCATAGAAGGAACCTCGGCACTAGAATTATGAACACACGCCAAATAGGCCAAACATCCCTTATCAACCATATGCCGAGTCTTCATATATGAGATAACCCTACGGGTGGAATGACTAGGAGTCCCCCTCTACTCTATACATGGTAAACTCGGCAAGGCTAAGGTTACAATCTTGGCATAACAATCCAAGATAGCATGGTAAGGTGATAACCAGTCCATCCCCAATATGACATCAAAATTATCCATATCCAAAAGTAACAAATCTGCCCGAGTCTCAAGACCCCCAATCACAACTATACAAGTACGATGGACACGATCTACCACAATAGAATCTCCCATCACATATACAGGAGCACTCAGGGTATCACTAGGCATGACCAAATACAGTGCAAAATAAGATGACACATATGAGTATGTAGATCCTGGATCAGATAGAACTGAAGCATCTCTACTACAAACCAGAACAATCCTGTGATAACTACATCAAAGGCCTCGGCCTCAGGTCTGGCTAGAAGAGCATAACATCGGGGATGGGCCCTACCACTCTGAACTACATCTCTAGGACGGCCTCCTGCTTGCTAGCCTCCACCTCTAGCGGCCTAACCTCCACCTCTAATACCTATATCTCCACCTCTAGCACCTCTACCCCTATCTCTAGCTGGTTGAGCGGGCGGTGGAGCACTTAGTGCCTGAACCATATGCGGGAACCCTGATGCTAAGAGCTGCTCGGTGCTCGAGGGAAAAATCTAGCGATATACCTCGTGTCGCCACAAGTATAACAAGCCCCCAACTGTTGAGACTACTGACCTTGACGACCTGAATAACCACCTTGAAAACTCTAGAGCTGTGGTGCACTGATAGGAGCTGGTGGTGCACTGTAGGGCAACTGATCAGAATACTGCATATGAAAACCACGGCCACCTGGCGCACCGTGAGAAGCCTGAAGTGCTGAATAAAATGGCCTGGAAGGATGACCTCTACCAAAAGAATCCCTGCCTCCATTCAAGGCACTACTGAATCTGCCCGAGTGACAAAGCCTCTTGTCATACCTCTGACCGCTCCCCTATGATAGAACTATCTCAACTCTCCTGGCCATATTGGCCGCATCCTGAAAAGGAATCTCGCTCCCCATCTCCTTATCCATCTACAATCGAATAGGCTAAATGAGTCCCCTCAATGAACCTCCTCACTCTCTCTCTCCCTCCTCTCTGTGGAAAGTATAAGAAGAGCATCACATGCCAAGTCAATAAATCTAGTCTCGTACTAAGTGACAGTCATAGAACCCCCAGAGACGCTCAAACTGCCTACGATAGTTATCCCTCTACATGATAGGAAGAAACTTCTCCAGAAATAGTTGTGAAATGATCCCAAGTCAAAGCGAGTGACCTAGCTGGTCTAGCCAAATAATAATCTCTCCACCAAGTCTTGGCAGATCCAGACAGTCGAAAAGCAGCCAAGTCGACCCCATTGGTCTCTACTATCCCCATGTTTTGTAGAACCTTATGACAACTGTCCAAAAATATCCTCAGAAGATGTACCACCAAAAGTAGCAGTGAAAAGCTTGGTGAACGTGTCCAATCTTTATAAGGCATCAACAAACATAACTGGTCCCTCTCCGGTCTATTCCACAATACCCGGCTAACTACCCCAACTGGCTGAGCTGCTGAAGTCTTAAACTCAAGAGCCATCTGCTCCGGAGTGTGAGTAGCAAGTCTGAGTAGCAGGAGTCTGAGCTCCTCCTCCAGCCTGGGAGACGGCTGGTGCTATATGAAACAAGCCTGCCTGGGCGACACTCTCCATAAGACTCACTAGACGGACCAGGGCATCCTGAAGTACCAGGGTGGTGATGAACCCTCTGGGACCTAAGCTGGTCTTGCTCGAATTGTCTGGGCTGGAACCTCATCGTCAAAATCAACCTGAGGCTCCGCCGATGTTGCTACTTCTCGAGCTCTTGATTGAGCCCTGCCTCTTCCTAGGGCTCTAGCACGGCCTCGGCCTCTACACCTCGTAGGAGCTGCTACTGGGAGCTCAGGCTGCTGGTTAGCTGATGAAGCAGTACGTGTTCTCACCATCTGTGAAAGAATGGAGTGGAAGTTCAGATATCATTGAGAAATCAAGTGACACAATAGGAAAGAATAGATGTGAATTTTTTCCTAACTCTGCAGCCTCTAGGGGATAAATACAACCATCTCTGTACTGATCCTACGAACTCTACTAAGCTTGTCCGTGAGTTGTAAATCCTAAACAACTTAGAGCTCTGATACCAACTTGTCACGATCCAGATTTCCCACATTCAGGAGTCGTGATGGCGCCTACAAGTGAAAGCTACGCAACCCAATTATTCCAATTATTTTACCCTTATCATTTTTAATCCCTTAACAATTACGAGTTAACATTTTATAAATAGCGGAAAAGCGGAAGAATGAAATTTAACAATTTAATCTAATACCGATACAAATCCATAACATAAACCATCCAGAACTGGTATCACAATGTCATAGACTATCTAAGAAAACTAAAAATAAGGTATGAACAAAAAAGTACAGGTCTGTCTCTGAAATGGAAAAGAACATAAATAAACTAGATAGGAAGGGTACACCAAGGCCTATGGATGTCTGCAGGACTACCTCGAATCTCTGCCGCTGGACTGAAGGCACTAACCTCACTGTGGTCCTAAAGATACATCACTGGGATCTGCACAAAGTGTAGAGTGTAGTATAAGTATAACCGACCCATCTGCTGGTAAGTGTCAAGCCTAACCTCGGCAAAGTAGTGACGAGGCTAGGACAAAACTACAACATAAACTTGTGCAGTTATATCATATACAATAATTAATTACAAGAGAAACTAGCAGCTAAAGATGGGAATGGGAAACATGCTCGGGGTAATATCATGTACAAATAGAAATTCAGTAAAGAAACATATAGAACACCAAAATTAAACTAAAAGAAAGAATAGGGAAATCAATGACAAGTGCACGGTATCACCCTTCGTTCTTTTACTCTCGTCCTTATCACAGAATCAATATAATCGGCACGATGTCACTCTTGGTGCTTTTACCTAACATAATCATGGCATTGCATTATCCTTCTTGCATTATCACTCATATCATGGTACGACATCACCTTTCGTACTTTTACAACCACAATATAGGCACGACATCACCCTTGGTGCATTAACACTAACTCACAAATATCACGCATGACATTACTCTTCATGCTTTTACACTCTTCCTTACCCAAGCAAATATCACCAAGCAATGTGGGGCAAGGAATCAATAAAATCACAATACAATACCAGCAAAGGAACAATATCATGAGTAATAATATCTCGACAAAGGAAAAGATATCAAAAGAAATAACATCCCAGCAAGGGAGACAATATCATAAATCTCTTCTCTTTTCCACAATCTTTTCACAACTCAATTCTCGACTTGAACCAATGCTCTACAACGTTCAATTACCAAGAATACTTCCATAAACCTTGTTCAACATCATAAATCATCATGTTATGCATGAACAATACAAAATGGAGACTGTAATGGCCCAAAAGGTCATCACTTGCTTTTAAATTGAATTCCATGTTTTGAGGCCTTAAAAACCTCTTTTAGCATCTCCTTGATTTACGTGTGCAGTCCGACAAAGCTTAAATGAGAAAATCTGTGAAAAATGATAAATATTGACTATAAAATAAATTTATTTGACTTCGGTCAATATTTTGGGTAAACAGACCCTGACCGTGATTTGACAGTCCCGGAGGGTTTGTACGAAAATATGGGACTTGGGGAATGTCCGGAGTCGAATTCCGAGGCCCTAAGCCTGAAAAATGAATTTTTAAAAGAACTTATTTTCTGAAATTGTATAAAGGATTTGGAAAAAATTTTTTATCAGAACATGTTGGTATCGGGCCCGTATTTTTGTTCGGGCACCTGGTACAAGTCTTATATGTGGTTTTAGATAGTAGTGTGAAGTTTGGTAAAAAATGGAATCTGTTCGACGTGATTCAGACCTAAATTGCAAAATTTGATGTTTTAAAATATTTGAAATAATTCATTGATTTTGAGGTTTAATTCTTTGTCAATGACGTTAATTTGGTGATTTTATCCCACGGATAAGTTCATAAGGTGCTTTTGAGTTAGTATGTTTCTTTGGTTTAGAGAACCAAGAGCTCGGGTGAGTTTCGGAAGGTTTTAAACTCTTAAAAAGTTGCAGGTTTTCAGGCGTTAGTATTCTGGTGTTTTCTTCTTTGCATTCACGAGAAGAACCTCACAAACGCGATGAGTTAATTTTACTGAAGGAATATACCTTCTACGCGAATGCGAGACCCAGGTTGCGAACACAAATCTTTTGGGGGCCTACCCTTCGGGAACGCGTGCCTGGTAACGCGAACGCGAAGGATAATTGATCCTGGGAAGGGGAGGGGTATTATATCTACGCGAATGCGACCACAGGGATGTGAACACGAAGGCCTAATAGGCCTAACCCATCGCAAACGCGATGAAAAATTTTGCCCAGTTATTTTATAAGACCAGAACAGTAGCCATTATGGGATTTTCACCAAAACTCATAACTTCTTCATCCAAACTCCAAATTTGGCAATTTTTGAAAGAGGATTTCACCACCAATTCATAGGTATGTAATCTTAGACTTATTTTCTTCAATTTTCGTTAACAACTATTAAATTTATAGGCTTAAATCATGTGATTAAGGGTAGAAAATTATGGATTTGGATAGAGTTAGGGATTTTTATATATTTGTGATTTAGCCCTCGTTTTGGGGTAAAATTTTGGAATTAATTATATATTCGGGCTCGTGGGTGAATGTGTGATCGAATTTTAGCCTGAACCTCGAGTTTTAGTCAAGTGGGCCCGAGGTTAATTTTTGACTTTTTGGGAAGAATGATTAGAAAGTTAATTGAGTATTGAAGTGGGATAGTTGAGCATTTATTGATGTCATTGAGTCGATTAAGTATAGATACAATTGAATTGGAGCCGAATTTTAAAGGAAAGGGTGTATTTAAGGACTGAGTTGGCCGTGGAAGTTCGAGATAAGTGTTCGGTCTAACCATAGCTTGAGGGATTAGGAGTTGTGTCCTATTTGCTATTTGCTTCTGGTTGAGTATGGCGTATAGGCATGGTGACGAGTATCTATAAGTTTGTGTCGAGCATGATCGTTAGTCTTAAATTGCAATTTTTTATGTTCTTAAATGATACATCGTATGCTTTAATTGATGATTCTCGAAATTGAGCAAGGACTGAGTTTGTTTTCGTAGAAAATACTTGTGATTGGGTATTGGTGTTTGCTGAGATGAGTAGAAGTTGAGTTAAGATTGGTTATAGCAGATCTTCCCTTGCCCCGACGTGTTTACTTTTATTGTTGAATCCCTTGCTGGGATACTGTAGTTTATTATTAATCCCTTGCTGGGACACTTGGTATGATTATTGTTAAAGGTATATAAAAATATGGATTGGGTTATACGCCGCAACAATGCTATATATGGATCGGGTTGCGCACCGCAACAATATTAAATATGGATTGGGTTGCACGCTGCAACAATACTAAATATGGATTTTGTTGCATGCCGCAACAATATTATATTGGATCAGGTTACGTGACACAGTAATATTATATTGGATTAGGTTGCACGCCGCAATAGTGGTAAATGATAAGGGATCGGGTTGCGCTCTGCAACAGTGTTATTATTGCTTTGTTGTAGATTTTGAGTTGTTCCCTCATATTTCTCTTGAGTTCCTGCTGGATTTGAACTTTCCTTGTAACATGTACCCCCGTCCCATTTAAATTGTTTATTCTTGTTATTTTTGTTGTATATTATATAACTACACAGGTTTATCTGGAGTATGGTCCTAGCCTCGTCACTACCTCACTGGGGTTAGGCCAGACACTTACCAGCATATGGGGTCAGTTGTGCTAATGCTACACTCTGCACTATGTGCAGATACCAGAGCATCATTTGGACAGTAGCACGTGGGAAGCCAGCCTTCATTCCATCCAGAGATCCCGAGGTAGTCCTGTAGCCGTCCGCATGCCTTGCATTCTCTTCTATCTATTTATATATTCTGTTTTCACTTGTTTCCGAGATAGAATATATTTATTTTTTGAGGCATTGTATGTAGCACTCATAGACAGTTCGTGAATATTGTGACACCAGATTCCGGATAGAGGAGCGCATTGGCATTGTAGTACTGATTTTGCTTATTTTTAGATGTTTAAGTCTTCCGCTTATTCTGTTATCGCAAATCTTTAAATTGTTAATTTCTTGTTAATTCAAGTTGTAAGAAAGGATTAAAATGAAAGAGTTAGAATTTCTATATTTCGTGTCATGCCTAGCTTCTACGAGTAGGCACCGTCACAACTCTTGAGTAGGGGTATGCATTCGATTTTGACCCTTATCAATAATTACTTACCAATTATTGATTTTTGCATATGCTTATCGTTATCATTTCAATAAGGTTTCAATTTTTTCGATTTTGATTTATCGAGTTTTGAGGCTTATGGATTTGGTTAACGATTGACCAATTAGAAAATTTGCGAGATTCTATGTGAAGTATATTGCTATAAATATGCCTAACTAATATGGACTAAAAGAAGCTAAAATAAGACGAACACCATTTATAACATTAAAATGTGTCAACAAGCACATGCAATGAAACTAAAGTAAAGGATCAAATGTATGTCATCAACATTCCAACGGCATAAAAAAAATATCATCACGGCTAATTCTATTTTCTATTAGTTTGAACTTCATTCATTTGAGCTTTAAATATGATCATTCCTTAAATGTAGTGGATGAAATAATAGGGTTAGGGACATAGGGTAAAGGAATGGGTATTATAGAATAAGGGTAAAAAAAATTAGGTATATTTTTATATATATCTTATTGGTTTATCGATAAACCTATAACAGAAAAGGACACAATCGTAATAAAAAATGATAACTCGATAAGGAAATTTTCAAAATTAAAATCAAAATCGATAAATTGATAAACTGATATCGTAAAGTGATAACAAATAATCGATTCGATTTATCGATAAAGCGATTTGAATGCACACCCCTACTCTCAAGGGTAGGAAATCCGGGTCATTACAAGTTAGTATCAAAGCCCTAGGTTACATAGGTCTTTCAATTTACAAAACAAGCTTGGTAGAGTCTGAGGGATCGGTACAGAGACGTATGTATTTATACTCCAGAGGCTACAGGGTTAGGAAGAACTTCACATTTGTTCTTACTTGTCGTGCAGTTTGGTTTCTCAATGCTAATTGAATTTCTACTCTGTTATTTCGTAAACGGTAAGAACACATGCTTCCTCATCTACCGATCGGCAGCCCAAACGCCCAGCAGCAACTCCTACGAGGGGCAGAGAGAGAGGTCGAGGCAGGTGCAGAGCTCAGCCCAGGGCAGCAGCACCCTTAGCGGAGCCTCAGGTTGACTTTGATGATGAGGTTCCAACCCCAGCAGTTCCGTTGGACCCAACTTAGGTCACATAGGGGCTTATTGCTACCCAGTTCTTCCGGATGCTCTAGTCTATCTAGTGGGCCTTATGGAGAGCGTCACCCGGGCATGTTTACTTCCAATAGCACCAGCTGTCTCTCAGGCTGGAGGAGGAGCCCAGGCTGTTGCTACTCGCACTCCGTAGTAGGTAGCTCCCCAATTTCAGACTTCAGCGGCTTAGCCAGTTGGGGCAGTTCTGCCGATTGTGGTAGCTCAGACCGGCGATGGGGCAGCTACGACTGCCAATGCTTTGTGGAGATTGGACAGGTTCGCCAAGCTCTTCATTACTACTTTCAGCGGTGCATGTACTGAGGATCCCTAGGATTATCTAGATAACAGTCATGAGGTTCTTAGGAAAATAGGGATAGTTGAGACCAACGGGGTCCATTTTGCCACATTTTGCTTGTTTGGATTCGCCAAGACTTGTTAGAGAGATTATTGCTTGGCTAGACCAGCCGGATCGCCAACCTTGACATGGGAATAGTTCACGCAGCTATTTCTGGAGAAGTTTCTCCCTATCACATAGAGAGGGCCTATTGGAGTCAATTTGAGCACCTCCATTAGGGTTCCATGATTGTCACCCAGTACGAGACCAGATTCATTGATTTGGCTTGCCATACTATTATCATAAGTGAGGAGGTTTATTGATAGACTCACTCAGCCGATACGTCTTCAGATGGCTATAGAGGCTGGGAGTGAGATATCTTTCCAGGATGCGATCAATGTGGCCTAGAGAGTTGAGATGGTTCTATTACATGTGGGTGGTTATGGGATAGACAAAAGACCCCATCATTCAGGCAGATTCAGTGGTGCCTCGTCTAGAGGTAGGGATTCGTATGGTAGAGGCCATCCTCCTAGGACTTTTCAGTCAACACTTCAGGTTTCTCACGGTGCTTTAGGTGGCCGCGTTATCAATTGCAGTATTCTGATCAGCAGCCCTACAGTGCACCCCCAGCTCATATTAGTGCACCGCTGCTCTAGAGTTTTCAGGGAGGTCATTCAGGTTGCTAAGGTTAGTCTCAGTTTCCCCAGCCGCAACACTTAGATGGATGCTATGAGTGTGGTGAGTATGGTCATATAAAGAGGGCTTTTCCAAGATTGATGGGTACTTAGTCAGCAGCAGCGTTCCCGTGCTAAGGTTCAGGCACCGGGTGTTCCACAGCCCACCCAGCCAGCTAGAGGTAGGGTAGATGTGCTAGAGGTCAAGGTATAGGTGCTAGAGGTGGAGCTCAGACCGCTAGAGGTGGAGGCCAGCCAGCTGCAGACCGTCCCAGAGAGGTAGTCCCGGGTGGTGGGACCTAACCCCGATGTTATGCTATTCCAGCCAGGCTTGAGGCAGAGGCTTCTGATGTAGTTATCATAGGTAGTCAGTGTTATTTGATCTGGGGTCAGCATACTCTTATGTGTCCTCTTATTTTGCACCGTATTTGGTCATGCCTAGTGATTCCTTGAGTGTCCTTGTATATGTGTCAATACCGGTGGGTGATTCTGTTATGGTAGATTGAGTCCATCATTCTTGTATTGTGGTTATTGGAGGTCTTGAGACTCGTCTATATTTTTTCTTTTGGACATAGTTGATTTCGATGTTATATTACGGATGGACTGGTTATCACCTTACCATGCTATTTTGGACTGTCATGCCAAGACTATGACCTTAGCCTTACCGAGAGTGGAGAGGGACTCCTAGTCAGGCTTGCCTCATTTAATGTAGAGAGGGACTTCTGGTCATTCTACCTGTAGTGTTATCTCTTATGTGAAGGCTCGACATATGGTCGAGAAGGGGTGTGTGGCCTATTTTGCTTATGCTCGCGATTTTAGTGATGACGTCCCTTCTATTAATTCTATGCCCATTTTTTCGGGAGTTTCCTGAGGTATTTCCTTCAGACCTACCGGGTATGTCACTCGATAGGGATATCGACTTTTCATTCTAGCTCGGGGCACTCAGCCATTTCTATCCTGTCGTATCGCATGACCCCTTCTAAGTTGAAAGAGTTAAAGGAGCAGTTGCAAGGCTTGATTCAGGAGGGTTTCATTAGACCTAGTGTTTCTCCTTGGGGTGCGCCAGTGTTGTTTGTTAAGAGGAATGGTGGGTCAATGAGAATGCGTATTGATTACCGCCAATTGAACAAGGTTACAATTAAGAATACATATCCACTACCGAGTATTGATGATTTGTTCGATCAGCTTCAGAGTGCCAAGGTATTTTCAAAGATTGACTTGAGATCTAGCTACCATCAGTTGATGATTAGGGCGTTTGATTTCCCAAAGACACCTTTCCGCACTTTATACGGGCATTATGAGTTCTTGGTGATATCATTCGGGTTGACAAGTGCCCCAACAACTTTTATGGATTTGGTCAATCGAGTGTTCAAGACTTATTTGGATTCATTCGTGATAGTCTTCATTGATGATATTCTGATATATTTCCGTAGCCGGGAGGAGCACGAGCAACACCAAGCAAGAACTCTTAATCGTTCGTATCCCATAACCATGGGCTACTTCAGTGAGACGATAGTCGGAGTTTACAAGCTGCTTTAGAGTGGTTCTTCAGTCTCTAAGGGATAGTCAGTTATATGCTAAGTTCTCATAGTCAAAGGGAACATAGGAAGAGACTCCAAGAAAGCAAACTATACCATAAATAGGAAAGTTTTCCTACAAAAGGGGTTGGCTTCAACAACCCATAAGGGACGGCTTGCCAAGCTACACAAACAGTTAATTTGTTTATAGTCGCAAAGTTTTCCTACAAAAGGGGCTGGCTTCAACAACCCATAAGAAACGGCTTGCCAAGCTACACAACTCAGAAAACGTTTGTACTATAACCAACGTTAGCTGTTCATAACTCAGAAAACTTTCGTACTACAATCAACTAACTTTCTTAGAGTATTCTTTCTCTATTTATTTATACATGGACCGGCCTTTCCATCCATTCGAACGAAAGAACAAGAGAGAAATTTAGAAAGCACTTATATGTAGTATATCACAAAAGATTTACTAAGATGATTGAAAGATTCTAAGATTCTAGGATCTAAACAATTCTAAGATTCTAAGATATGTAAAATTCTAAGATGATCCTACTACTACTGCAAGGCCTCCTTTTTATAGGACTATGAGGTTATTACAAGACAAATTGACATAATAAAATAAACCTATGTTACATGGAAAACTTATATTACAAGTGAGTCCTTCTAAGCATGTGAAGGACTTTAGGAAAAACCACTAAAAATAGATGAAAACATGTGACAAAGGGTAAAATTTACATGGTTTAGCATGTGAAAGCATGTGGGAGCATGTGTAGCCATGTGAAAGTAGGGTGTGGCATATGACGAAGCATGTGACAACAAGTTGAAGTGGGGCCCGGATAGTATGGAAAGGTGTGGAAATTTGTCTTGGCATGGGTAGGATATTTTTTGGGGTTTTTTGGTGGCTAATCTAGGATTATGGTCTGTTAAGCAGGGATTTAGATAATTATCCTTCATCGATTCTAGGGTTGTCTGCTAGGCATATTTTCAAGGACCTTGTGTAGTAACATCTGGATTTTAACGGCCCTTCTTTGCCGTGTTCTTTCTCCTCTGGATTGAGAGTTTTAATCCGCAACCTTAGTCTGGAAATGTCTTTAGTGATCTTTTCCCAGATGAATTCGTATGGCATTTGATATTCTTTTGCTGCTTCTCAGACTCTTTCCCAGTGAGGATGATTGCTTGTGTAATTCCAGCATTCCCAATATGTTGGCCTCTCTCGGGATGCACCTATTTTGTTGAAAAAGGATTCTTTGTGCCTCGCTATATTCTTCATCCATTGATAAAATTGATACTAGAAATTTCCACCAGAATGATTCCTGTGCTTGTGCCTGGACTTTTCCATTAATAATCTTCACTGGCCCATGAAACATAAATACCTTTGCCATGTAGGAATCATTGAAGCACTTTAACCAATATCTTCTAGGTTTGAACCATAGTAAAAATATTTTGAGAGCTGGTGCAATGTTATCAAAATCCTTGAACACGTTGCATTTTAATTCCATGAAAATATAATACTGATGGCATAGGTACCAGAAAAACCATAATAATACTTGTGGAAAAGCCTTGGCTTGAGCTATGAATATATGGCAGAACGGATATTCTAGATTGACCCCATATGGCTTGAGAATGGATCCTCCATGTTGTCGAAAAACTTGGAGCTCATAATAAGTTCTTCTTTCCATAAGAATTGACGTGTCAATGGATCAATGAGGTTGAATAACTACGGTAGATGATCTATTTGCTGATATGAACTTGTTCATGGCATACTTGGGAGCATGAAGAAGTTGTTTATTATCTGTTGCTTCGGCTTCACTTTTGCTGGGGAAAATCTCTTTGAGAATTCTTCTGGTCGAGACAGAAAATCTGCGAGAATATTGTCTTTTCCTTTTAGGTGCCTGACTTGAAACTAATATGGAGAGAACCATTGAGCCCACCTGAGAATCTGGGAATAATTTTTGCATTTAGCTGAATCATTTTTGGGAAGGCCTTCATGTCCCTTTCTATAAGAAATTCTATGTGAATAAGGAAGAAATTAAATTTCTTGATTCCATTCTTTACTACAAGAATTTCCTTGAAAGTGGAGTGATAATGTTGCTCGGCATCTTTGAACCTTCCACTAGCGTATCCGCATATTCTCCTCTGGCCACCTTTTTCTTCAAATAGAACAGCACTCTAGTATTCATTGCTGGCATCGTTTGTAATATCTTCTTACCGTCTGAAGGGATGTAGAGAGACTTGACATTTTTTGAAATTTTCTTTATTTCCTTGACTGAATCATCTTGCTTCTTTCCCCAAGATGGACCATTTTTCTGGAGCATCTCTGTGAGTGGAGAAATGTATGTAGAGATATTCGGGATAAAATCTCTCACATAATTTACTAATCCCAAGAATTGTTGAATCTGCTTTATTGTGAGGTTGGTATCCGAAAATTTGAGTAATTCTTGACATATATGTGGTCCTCGACTGTATTCACCTTGGACAAAATGCATTCCAAGAAAATCAATCTCCTTTTGGGCAAGAACCATCTTTTTTGCTGAGAGCATGATTCCGTTTTATGTTACCAATGCCTCAAACTGACGAAGCAAGTTGATATGTTCTTCAAATGTATGATTAAATAACAGAATGTCATCAATGTAAACCAAAGAGGTATGGAGGATAGGTTGGAATATTTTTATCGTGGCTTTTTGGAACAAGGAAGGTGCAATTTTTAATCCGAAGGGCATTACTTTCCACTCGAAGTGATGATCGGGGATGCAAAATCCTGTTTTGGGTCTTTCTTCAGGGTGGATTCCCAGTTTCCAAAATACACACTTTAAATCAAACTTAGAAAAATATTTGTCCTTGGCTAAGTGGGAGAAAAGACCGAGTTTATTTGGGATAGGGAGTTTATCATCTTGGAGGAAATGGTAAAGTGGCTGGTAATTGATGACTAACTTGAGTTTTCCTCTTGTCTGCTCAGCTCTTTTGTTGACATAAAATGCTTTGCATGCCCATTGTGAATCAGATGGCTTTATCAGATCAAATTCCAAATGTTCTTCACATTCTTTCTTTGCAAGCTGAAGATGATCTGGATTCATCCCTGAATGACTGGCTTTTGTTGGATTGATATTTTCATTCTTTTTGAAAGGGATCTTGACAAAAAATCTTAATTGTTCCACAATGCATGTTTCCCTTTCTTCAATTGTGATGGGGTGCTTTGTAATGATAGTTGTGGTGAGGATTGCATTTGATGCAATGTTGAAATCCTTAAAATGCAGCATCCATTGGTCTTCAGGGAGAACAGCAGGATTTATGAGTGAAGAAGCAGGTCCGGTGTCTATGAAAGAAATAACCCTAGTTGGTTTATCCCATTTGGATGAATAGACTTTGAGTTCTACTTGAGGAACAACTGCAAGAGCATTGATCTCATCCCGAGCTTCGATCACTCGTTCTGAAATTTGGTAGTGATCACTTCCTTGATCTTCATATATATCAAGAGAGAATAACGTTTTTTCATTAGGTTCATCATCTACAGAGAATATGGATTCAAGGTCATCCTCCTTTCCGAGATGTATGCCAGTGCAGTCTTCAATTTCTTCAATGAGTTTGACAGCTCTTCTTGATTGTGGACAATTTTTTGCGAAATGTCCAATCTTGTGGCAAATAAAACACCTATTTTTCTTGTGAAAATTTCCTGGCCTTTTCGTCAGAAATATTTTGTATGTACTGGACCTTTCTTTTCCGTCTGGAATTCTTGGCCATTTGAACCTCCTGAAATCTCTCCTTCGCCTAGATGTGTGGCAGGAACATCCTGATCCGGTGATTAGATCAGATTTACGGCATGCTTTGTCAAGTGCTGGACTATGTTTGATAATTTGCTTTAGGGCAGAGCGCTTTGTACAAATATCATCCAATGCAACAAATATAGCTTGCCTGATATAACCAATTTTTGGGATTGTTATGGACTGAAACTTTTCTTCAATGATGGTCATGGTTCGACTTGCCAGCAACTTTGGAAGGGAAGATACAAAGGCTTGCTTCAGATTGATGTCTCCTTTGATTTCGAAGTATATCTTCACCATTTTTTTAAAATGTCTATCAATGTCATTTCTGTTGAATGACACACACTTCATCTCGAAGAGTTGTCTTCGCATTTTCTCATGTCTTTGGCCAGTTTCTCCGCAGAAAACTTCATGTCAGATCCTGATGTTGAAGGCAAAATCTTGGGAAGTAAGAAAAGTTTTTTGTCTTGAATTCCAAGTGAGCTCCACCAGTCTTTGAGGATTCCTGAGAACCGAGAAGTTAGTTCTGATAGGATGATTTACTTTTCTCGTTCCACCAGATTCTTGGTCACCATCCAAGTATAGAAGTCTTAGATCCTTTGAGGCTATTTTGAAACCTTGACATCATCTAAGGTAAAAGTGTAAAAACCAGTTCCAACCGGTTTTGATGCCATGGGCTCATTTCTTCTTTCTGGAGTTGGTTCATCAGTCATGCCTTCTTGTTCCTCATCTACTTCAGATATTTCTGGGTCTCTTGGATGGTTTACAAATATTGGGGGATCATCTTCCTCGGAAGAATTTGCTATGGATTCATTGCTTGATTGAGAGTTATCTTCCATTATTTCATCTTCTGATGTGATAGGAGATCCCGACAATGATGTATCTTCTTCTGATGTGTATCTTGGCTGGGAGACATAGAGGTCTGGAGCCTTTTGGTCAGAAATCATCAGATTCTCGGGGTTCGACTCTTTTGCACTTTCTCCTTGTTCTCGTCTTTTCTTGGTTTGTTTCTGTGCTGCAAGGGCATCTTCCTTTCCCAAACCAATTTTCAATATCATAATCATTTTCTTCTTTTGGTGGTTGGGTGAAAGAGATTGGATTTTGTGAGGTAGATGGAAAGGTAGAAAAGGTGTAGTCTAATTTAGGCAGGGAATATGCTTGTGGAGACATAGGGAAAAAGTTAGGTTTTGAAGGGAAAACTGGGGTTTTTTGCGGCTCAACGTGCTCATTTCTCAAAAGTTGGATTTGTTCCTTGATAGAAATCGTCTCCTTTTGTTGTTGTTGGAAAAATTCGAAAAGTAAAGTTCCTGGCAGACAAATCTCATATTGTAAATTTGCCAACCTTAGTTCGAAGACTTTGATTAGTCCTGCATGCTGAGACGATGTCTGCTCCATCTTCTTCTCATTCGTTTCAACTTTTCTCATCATTGTGCTCTGTGTATGAGCCACGTTCCTTATGGTGTTTCCAATGTTGTTCAACACTATGTTTTGGCAGATGGAATTTTCAGATTGCCAGTTCATTATTGCTTCGATGTCACTTGTTGGGAGTTTTTCTCCAGAAGGTAGTATTATGTTATTTTTGGGGATTTTTGGAGCGTAACTGATACCATCTTTTTCAAAAGGTTGAAGTGGAGGAAAATCTTGGGAGTGGCCGAAGCTTGTAGGGATCATCATGAATATTTCTGGATGTGTGGACCTTTGGGTTTATAGAGTTGTAGGTTCAGTTGGCTTTTTGGATTCTGGGGTATGAGGTGATGTTGGTTTGGATTTGGGCATTGTTTCACCGTCCTCCCAACTTGGAGTGAATTTTTCTGGTAATTTGGGCCATTCTTGGGGTTTGTAACTGACAAGAATTCATATTTACCTGGACGGCTTAATGAGCCAATTGAAAGATCATTATTTTCATATCTTGCTCGGAATTGGTTTTCAGTGGTTTTCTCCTTCTTCTTGGATTTTGGTTTGGTTCTGTTACGCTGGTGATGTTCATCATACTCTCAAATTGGATCTTCCAAACAGTCTTGGCAGTAGCAATCAAGATCCCATGGGCAGTGTCCGGTGAAAGGGCATTTTAACCACTAAACTCTTTTTCCTTCTCTGTCAAAATGTCGACACCAGTCATGTTCTTCCATGATGCTTTGTATATCCCAGAAAAATCCTCCGTCAGGTTCTGGGTAGGTGTCTATTGTATCTTTGGGGTTGAATCATTTGGCAAGAGAAGATGGTTTTATTGGATTTTTTGAGATGGGAATGGTCAAAGCTTATGGAAACGGTTTTGTCGCTTCTTTTGGTAAAAGTTGGTTCACCGGATTGCAAGGATTCCTTCGATTCTCTTAACTTCTCATAATTTGTGATCCAGGAATCAGGAAGGATTTTTACAAGCTCATCTCTGGGAATCTATCTGGGTATTTGGGTGCACATGGTGTTTCCTTTGGTAGCATCAATATTTAAAAGTAAGACGTTTTCTCCTCCGGGTAGGAAAAGATCAATGGCATGATTTTGGACTCGCCATGCAATTTGGTGGTGAAGGGTAGCTTGAATGGAATCTTTGGCTTGTAGGGATCCCTGGAGTTGGACTTGGATTTTTAGGGCTTAGGTTAGGTACGGGTCATAAGGGGATATGTTGAAATTTAGAAAGATAGTTATGAAGACAGTTCTAGCATTCAAGGTAACTTCAGCAGTACTCAAATTTTCATGTTGGTACTCCAAATATATCGTATCTACAAGAGAAAGTCGAGCTACAACAGGTTGACCTTTTCTTCCATGATATGTTAAAGCGATTCAGATAGCACCAAAGTGGATATGGGTAAAACCATGATCTCTCCATTGTCTGGGAAAATCATCTGGTATTTGAAGGGTGATAACTTGTTCCTCTCGAGTGGCAAGAATAGGATGTTGGTTAAGTTTTGAGGCAGCAACATATTCTTTGACTCCTTTTGGTCGGTGTTGGACTAAGGAACGAATTTGGATCCATGGTGCAAAAGATTTTTTGGCAAAAGCAAAGTAAGGGTTTATAAGGGGTAGTTTAGTGGAGGATACTTTTTGTTCTTCGGGTAGTATATCTACTTCATAGAGGTAATCATTTTTTTTGGACAGGGTTTTATATAGAGTAGGGGATATATTGATTTTTGCAAGGGAAAAGGATGATGGAAATGACTCAGACATATTTAGTAAAACGGTTCCTCCCTCCGAAAGGATGAGTTGGCTCTGCTACCACAGTACAAAGGCAACAGAGGAGGAGACTCCAAGAAAGAAAACTATACGAAAGTTTTCCTACAAAAGGGGCTGGCTTCAACAACCCATAAGGGACGCTTACCAAGCTACACAAACTCAGTACAAAGGAACAGAGGAAGAGACTCCAAGAAAGCAAACTATTCCATAGATACGAAAGTTTTCCTACAAAAGGGGCTGGATTCAACACCCCATAAGGGACGGCTCGCCAAGCAGCAAAAATATTTAATTCGTTTATAGTCGCAAAAGTTTTCCTACAAAAGGGGCTGGTTTCAAAAACCCATAAGGGACGGCTTGCCAAGCTACACAACCCAGAAAACTTTTGTACTATAACCAACGTTAGCTGTTCATAACTCAGAAAACTTTCGTACTACAATAAGCTAACTTTCTTAGAGTATTCTTACTCTATTTATTCATACACGGACTGGCCTTTCCATCCATTCGAAAGAAATAACAAGAGAGAAATTTAGAAAGCACTCATATGTAGTATATCACAAAAGATTTACAAAGATGATTGAAAGATTCTAAGATTCTAGGATTTAAACAATTCTAAGATTCTAAGATATGTAAAATTCTAAGATGATCCTACTACTACTGCAAGGCCTCCTTTATATAGGGCTAGGCGGTTATTAAAAGACAAACTGACATAATAAAATAAACCTATCTTACATGGCAAACTTATCTTACAAGTGGGTCCTTCTAAGCATGTGAAGGACCTTAGGCAAAAAAAAAACAACAACTGAAAACATGTGACAAAGGGTAAATTTTACATGGTTTTGTATGTGAAAGCATGTGTGAGCATGTGACGCCATGTGAAAGTAGGGTGTGGCATGTGACGAAGCATGTGGAAGCATGTTGAAACATGTGACAACAAGTTGAAGAGGGGCCCGAATAGTATGGGAAGGTGTGGAAATTTGTCTTGACATGGGTAGGATATTTTTTGGGGTTTTTTGGTGGCTAATCTAGGATTATGGTTTGTTAAGCAGGGATTTAGGTAATTATCCTTCACCGATTCTAGGGTTGTCTGCTAGGCATCTTTTCAAGGACCTTGTGTAGGTAATTATCTTTGCTGTGTTCTTTCTCCTCTGGATTGAAAGTTTTAATCCGAACCTTAGTCTGGAAATGTCTTCAGTGATCTTTTCCTGGAAGACTTCGTATGGCGTTTGATATTCTTTTGCTGTTTCCCGGACTCTTTCCCAGTGAGGATGATTGGTTGTGTAATTCCAGCTTGCCCATTCTTTTGGCCATATCTCCTCGGGAAGCACCTATTTTTTTGAAAAAGGATTCTTTGTGCCTCGCTATATTCTTCTTCATTGATAAAATTGATACTGGAAATTTTCACCAGAATGATGCATCTGCTTGCGCCTGGACTTTTCCATTAATAATCTTCACTGGCCTATGAAACATAAATACCTTTGCCATGTAGGAATCATTGAAGCACTTTAATCAATATCTTTTAGGTTTGAACCATAGCAAAAATACCTTGAGAGCTGGTGTGATGTTATCAAAATCCTTGATGACGTTGCATTTGAATTTCATGAAAATATAATACTGATGGCATAGGTATCAGAAAAACCATAATAATTCTTGTGGAAAATCCTTGGCTTGAGCTATGAATATATGGCAGAACAAGTATTCTAATGGACCTCATATGGCTTAAGAATGCATCCTCCAAGATGCCGAAATTTTGGATCTCATAATAAGTTCTTCTTTCCATAAGAATTGACGGGCCAAATGGATCCATGAGGTTGAATAACTCCGATGGATGATCTGTTTGCTTATATGAACTTGTTCCTGGCATACTTACGAGCATGAAGACGTTGCTGATTATCTGTTGCTTTGGCTTCAGTTTTGCTAGGAAAATCTCTTTGAGAATTCGTCTGGTCGAGACAGAAAATCTACGAGAATATTATCTTTTCCTTTTAGGTGCCTAACTTGAAATTTATATGGAGAGAACCATTGAGCCCACCAGATAATCTGAGGATTGGGAATAATTTTTTGCATTTAGCTGAATCATTTTTTGGAAGCCCTTCATGTCCATTTCAATCAGAAATTCTGTGTGAATAAGGAAGAAACTAAAATTCTTGATTCTATTCTTTACTGCAAGAATTTCCTTGAAAGTGGAGTGATAATGTTTCTCGGCATCGTTGAACCTTCCACTAGCGTATCCGCATATTTTCCTGTGGCCTTCTTTTTCTTCAAACAGAAAAGCACTCCAAAATTCATTGCTAGTATCAGTTCGCAATATCTTCTTACCGTATGAAGGGATGTGGAGAGACTTGAATTTTCTTGAAATATCCTTTATTTCCTTGACTGCATCGTCTTGCTTCTTTCCCCATGAGGTAGCATTTTTCTTGAGCATCTCTCTGAGTGAAGAAATGTATGTAGAGATATTCGGGATAAAATATCGCACATAATTTACTATACCCAAGAATTCTTGGATCTGCTTTGTTGTGAGGTTGGTATAAGGAAATTTAAGTAATTCTTGACATATATGTGGTCCTGGACTGTATTCACCTTGGACAAAATACATTCCAAGAAAATCAATCTCTTTTTGGGCAAGAACAATCTTTTTTGCTGAAAGCATAATTCCGTATTGTGTTACCAAAGCCTCAAATTGATGAAGCAAGTTGATATGTTCCTCTAGTGTATGACTAAATAACAGAATGTCATCAATGTAAACTAAAGAGGTATGGAGGATGGGTTGGAATAGTTATATCATGGCTTTTTGGAATAAGGAAGGTGCAGTTTTTAATCCGAAGGGCATGACTTTCCACTCGAAGTGATGATCAGGGATGCAAATCCTATTTTGGGTCTTTCTTCAGGGTGGATTCCCAATTTCCAAAATTCAGACTTCAAATCAAACTTAGAAAAATATTTGGCCTTGGCTAAGTGGGAGAAAAGAGTGAGTTTATTCGGGATAGAGAATTTATCATCTTGGAGGAAATGGTAAAGTGGCTGGTAATTGATGACTAACCTGAGTTTTCCTCTTGTCTGCTCAGCTCTTTTGTTGACATAAAATGCTTTGCATGCCCATTGTGAATCAGATGGCTTTATCAGATCAAATTCCAATGTTCTTCACATTCTTTCTTTGCAAGGTGATCTGGATTCATCGCTGAATGACTGGCTTTTGTTGGATTGATATTTTCATTCTTTTTGAAAGGGAGCTTGATAAAAAACTCTTCATTTTCCATAAAGGGCATTTCCCTTTCTTCATGAAATCCTTGTATGATTTAGCACATGAATGTTCAATAAGATTTTGATCAATCTCTTTGATTTGTTCATCATTTGTGATTTGGAATAGCCTCGGAATCTCAGAATAAGGTCTGAACTATTTTTGAAAGCTATCCCGTTAGCCTTGATCTGGAGTTGATCTCTGAGTTGTCTTTAAATGTCGAATCCAATAATAAGATCCTTTCCTGGTACATCAGATCCTAGCAGCTTCGTTCTGTACTTTAATCCCGAAAAGAACTCAATTGTGATGGGGTGCTTTGTAATGACAGTTGTGGTCAGGATTGAATTTGATGTAGTGTTGGAATCCTTAAAATGCCTCATCCATTGATCTTTAGGGAGAACAACAGGATTTAGAGTGAGGAAGCAACTCCAGTGTCTATGAAAGCAATAACTCTAGTTGGTTTATCCCATTTGGATGATAGAATTTGAGTTCTACTTGAGGAACCACTGCAAGAGCATTGATCTCATCCTGAGCTTCGATCACTGGTTCTGAAATTTGGTAGTGATCACTGCCTTTATCTTCATAGATATCAAGAGAGAATAATATTTCTTCATTAGGTTCATCATCTACGGAGAATATGGATTCAAGGTCTTCCTCCTTTCCGAGATGTATGCCAGTGCAGTCTTTAATTTCTTCAATGAGTTTGACAGATCTTCTAGATTGTTGACAATTTTTTTGCGAAATGTCCAATCTTGTGGCAAATAAAACACCTATTTTTCTTGTGAAAATTCCTTGGCCTTCTCCGTCTGAAATATTTTGTATGTCTCCTGGACCTTTCTTTTCTGTCTGAAATTCTTAGCCATTTGAACCTCCTGAAATCTCTCCTTCACCTAGAGGTGCGTCAGGAACATCCTAATCCGGTGATTAGCTTAGATTTGCGGCATGCTTTGTCAAGCGCTGGTTTGTGTTAGATAATTTGCTTTAAGGTAGAGCGCTTTGTACAAATATCATCCAATGCAACGAAAATAGCTTGCATGATATAACCAATTTGTGGGATTGTTATGGACTGAAACTTTTCTTCAATGATGGTAGTGCTTCGGCTTGACAACAACTTTGGAAGGGAAGATACAAAGGCTTGCTTCAGATTGATGTCTCCTCCGATCTCGAAGTATATCTTTGCCATTTATTGAAATGTCTATCGATGTAATTTATGTCGAAAGACACACACTTCATCTCGAAGAGTTGTCTTCGCATTTTCTCTTGTCTTTGGCCAGTATCTCTGCAGAAAACTTCATGTAGGATCCTGATGTTGAATGTGAAATCTTGGGAATTAAGAAAAGTATTTTTTTTCTTGAATTCCAAGTGAGTTCTACCAGTCTTTGAGGATTCTTGAGAACTGTGAAGTTAGTTCTGACAGGATGATATACTTTTCATGTTCCACCTGATTTTTGGTCACCATCCAAGTATTGAAGTCTTGGATCCTTTGAGGCCATTTTGAAACCTTGACATCATCTAAGGTGAAAGTGTGGAAACCCGTTCCAACTGGTTTTGACGCGACGGGCTCATTTCTTTTTTCTTGGACTGGTTCATCAGTCATGCCTTCTTGTTCCGCATCTACTTCAGATATTTCTGGGTCTTTTGGCTGGTTTACAAATATTGGGGGATCATCTTCCTCGGAAGAATTTGCTGAGGATTCATTGCTTGATTGAGAGCTATCTTCCATTGTTTCATCTTCTGATGAGTTAATAGATTCCAACCATGGTGTATCTTCTTCTGATATGTATCTTGGTTGGGAGACATAGAGGTCTGGAGATTATTGGTCAAAAATCATGAGATTTTTGGGGTTCGACCCTTTTGAACTTTCTCCTTGGTCTCATTTTTTCTTGGTTTGTTTTTGTGCTGCAAGGGCGTCTTCCTTTCCCTAACCAATTTTGCAATATCATAATCATTTTATTATTTTGGTGGTTGGGTGAAAGAGATTGGATTTTGTGAGGTAGATGGAAAGGTAGAGAAAGTCTAGTCTAATTTATGCGGGGAATATGCTTGTGGAGACATAGGGAAAAAGTTAGATTTTGAAGGGAGAACTAGGGTTTTTTCCGGCTCAACATGCTCATCTCTCAAAAGCTGGATTTGTTCCTTGACAGAAATCGTCTCCTTTTGTTGTTGTTGGAAAGATTGGAAAAGTGAAGTTCCCGGCTGACAAATCTCATATTGTAAATTTGCCAACCTTAGTTCCAAGGCTTTGATTAGTCCTGCATGCTGAGACGATGTTTGCTCCATCTTCTTCTCAATCGTTTCAACTTTGCTCATCATTTTGTTCTATGTATGAGCCACATTCCTTATGGTGTTGCCAATGTTGTTCAGCACTTTGTTTTGGCGGATGGAATTTTCAGATTACCAGTTCATTGTTGCTTCAATATCACTTGTTGCGGTTTTTCTCCAGAAGGCAGTATTATGTTCTTTTTGGGGATTTTTGGAGCATAACTGATACCCTCTTTTTCAAAAGGTTGAAGTGGAGGAAAATCTTGGGAGTGGCTAGAGCTTGTAGGGCTCATCATGAATATTTGTGGGTGTGTGGAGTTTTGGGTTGATAGAGTTGTAGGTTCAGGTGGCTCTTTGGATTCTGGGGTATGAGGTGATGTTGGTTTTGATTTGGGCGTTGTTTCACTATCCTCAACTTGGAGTGAATTTTTCTGGTAATTTTGGCCATTCTTGGGGTTTGTAGCTGACAAGAAATTCATATTTACCCGGACGGCTTAATGAGCCAATTGAAGGATCTTTATTTTCATATTTGGCTCGAAATTGTTTTTCAATGGGTTTCCCCTTTTCCTTGGATTTTGGTTTGGTTTTGTTACGCTGGTGGTGTTCATCATATTCTCCAATTGGATCTTCCAAACAGTCTTGGCAGTTGTAATCAAGATCCCATGGGCATTGTCCGGTGAAAGGGCATTCGAACCACCAGACTCTTTTTCCTTCTCCGTCAAAATGTTGACACCGGTCATGTTCTTCCATGATGCTTTGTATATTCCAGAAAAACTTTGTGTTAGGTTCTGGGTATGTGTCTGTTGTATATTTGGGTTGAATGAATTGGCAAGCTACTATCATCGATTCGTTGAGGGATTTTCATCTGTTGGAGCCCCAATGACCAGGTTGACCCAGAAGTGTGCCTAGTTCAGATGGTCGGATGAGTGTGAGGCGAGCTTTCAGAAGCTTAAGATAGCTGTAACCACAACACCGGTGTTGGTTTTGCCCACAGGTTCAGGGCCTTATATAGTTTATTGTGATGCTTCTCGTATTGAACTTGGTGTAGTGTTGATGCAGGATGGAAAGGTCACTGCCTATGCTTCGCGGTAGTTAAAGATTCATGAGAAGAATTATCTGGTTCATGATTTGGAGTTGATAACCATAGTTCACCCATCGTAGATTTGGAAGCATTATCTATATGGAATGGTATGTGAGGTGTTCACGGATCATAAGAGTCATTAGTATTTTTTCAAGCAAAAGGAGTTGAATTTAAGGCAGAGGAGGTAGTTGGAGTTGTTGAAATACTATGATATCACCATCTTATATCATCCGCGAAAGGCCAATGTGGTGGCTGATGCTTTGAGTAGGAAGTCATCCAGTATAGGCAGTCCCGCTTATATTCGATCAGTGAGAGACCGCTTGCTTTGGATGTTCAGGCCTTGGACAATTAGTTGAGGTTGGATGTTTATGAGCCTAGCCGTGTGTTAGCTTGCACAGTCGTTCATTTTTTATTATTGGAGTGTATCCGTAATCAGCAGTATGATGATCTTCATTTGTGTGTCCTTAGAGATACAGTGTAGCACGGAGGTGCCAAGCAGGTAACCTTAGATGATGATGGAGTTTTGATATTGCAGGGTCGAGTTTGTGTGCCTAATGTGGATGGGCTTTAGGAGTTGATTTTAGAGGATGACCATAGATCCCCCGTACTCTATTCATCCGGGTGCCATGAAGATGTATCAAGATTTGCGGTAGCATTATTGGCGGCGGAGAATGAATAAGGATATCGTTGCTTATGTGGCTCTATGTTTGAATTGTCAGCAGGTTAAGTAAGAGCATCAGCGACCTGGTGGTTCATTAAAGAGGATTAAGCATCCTGAGTAGAAGTGGGAGCAGATCACTATGGATTTAATTGTTGGACTCCCGTAAGCTCAGAAGAAGTTCTATGCAGTATGGGTCATTGTTGATAGGCCGACCAATCCAGTGCATTTCATTCTTGTGGCAGCCTCCTATTATTCTGATAGGTTGGCTGAGATTTATATCCAGGAGATTGTTCGCATTCATGTTGTGCCCATGTCTATCATTTCGGACTGAGGAGGTACGCAGTTTACCTCGCGTTTCTGGAGAGCAGTTCAGCGAGAGTTGGGCACACAGGTTGAGTTGAGCACAACATTTCATCCCCAGAAGGATAGGCAGTCCGAGTAGACTATTAAGATTTTGCAGGATATGCTCTAAGCTTGTGTCATTGACTTTGGAGGCTCGTGGGATCAGTTTTTACGTTCAGTAGAATTTGCCTACAACAATAGCTACCAGTCGAGTATCCAGATGGCTCCTTATGAGGCTTTATATGGTAGGAGGTGTCGGTCTTCGATTGGATGGTTAGAGCCAGGAGAGGCTAGGTTGTTGGGTACGGATCTAGTTCACGATGCCTTGGACAAAGTTAGGATCATTCAATAGAGGCTTCGTTCAGCTCGGTCAAGGAAAAAGAGTTATGCCAACCGCAAGGTTCGAGATTTGGCTTTCATGGTCGGTGAGCGGGTATTTGCTTCGAGTGTCGCCTATGAAAGGCGTGATGAGATTTGGGAAGAAGGGAAAGCTTAGCCCTTGGTTCATTTGTCCGTTTGAGTTTATTGATCGAGTAGGAGAGGTGGCTTATAGACTTGCATTGCCGTCGAGCTTATCAACTTTGCATCTCGTGTTTCATGTGTCCATGCTTCGGAAGAATCACGGCGATCCATCCCACGTGTTAGATTTCAGCACTATCCAGTTAAACAAGGATTTGTCTTATGATGAGGAGCCGGTGGCCATTCTAGACCGGCAGGTTCGTCAGTTGAGGTTGAAGAGTTTTTCTTCTGGTCGTGTTCAGTGGAGAGGTCAGCCTCCTGAGGCATCGACTTGGGAGTCCGAGTCCGATATGCGGAGGCGTTATCCCCATCTTTTCCCCTACTCAAGTACTTCCTTCTTATGTCCTTTTGAGGACGAATGGTTGTTTTAAAGGTGGAGAATGTGATGACCCAAAAGGTCATCACTTTATTTTAAATTGAGTTATGTATTTCGAGGCCTTAAAACCTCTTTAAGAATTGCCTCGATTTGCGTGTATAATCCAGACGCATAGCCGGAAAGCTTATATGAGAAAATCTTTGAAAAAGGATAAATGTGATTATAAAATGAATTAATTTGACTTTGATCAATGTTTTGGATAAACGGACCCAAACCCGTAATATGATGGTCCTAGAGTGTCCGTAGGAAAATATGGGACTTGGGCGTATGCCCGAAGTCAAATTCCAAGGTCCCAAGCCCGAGAAATAATTTTTTAAAGAAAATGTTTTTCTGAAATAGTTTAAAGGATTTGGAAATGAATTTTGATCAGAACATAATGGTATCGGGCCCGTACTTTGATTTCGGCGCCTGGTACAAGTCTTATATGTGGTTTAAGATAATTCTGTGAAGTTTGGTAAGAAACGGAATCCGTTTGACGTGATTCAGACCTAAATTGAAAATATTGATGTTTTAAGAAGTTTGAAATAATTCATTGATTTTGAGGTTTAATTCGATGTTAATGATGTTAATTTGGCGATTTGATTGCACAGATAAATTCATATGGTGTTTTTGAATTAGTACATATGTTTGGTTTGGAGCCCCGAGGGCTCGGGTGAGTTTCGGAAGGTTTTAAACCCTTAAAAAGTTAGAGGTATTCATCTGTTAGTATTTTGGTGTTTCCTTCTTCGCATTCGCGGGAGGAACCCACATCGCGAACGCGATGAGTTAATTGTGCTGAAGGAAAATTCCTTCTATGTGAACGCGAGACCTAGGTCGCAAATGCAAAGCTTTGGGGGGGGCCTACCCTTCACGAACGCGGGCCTGGTAACGCGAACACGAAGGCCAATTGAGCCTGGGCGGGGGAGGGGTAGTCTACCTATGTGAACAGGACCACAGGGACGCGAACGCGAAGACGTAGCAGGCCTAACCCATCGCGATCGCGATGACCAATTTCACCCAGTTATTTTAAAAGACCAGAACAGTAGCCATTACAGGATTTTCACCAAAACTCATAACTTCTTCAAACTCCAAATTTGGTGATTTTTGAAAGGGGATTTCACCACCAATTCATAAGTTTGTAATCTTAAACTCATTTATTCAATTTGCATTAACCACCATTATATTTCAAGGATTAAATCATGTGATTAAGGATAAAAAATTAGGGGCTTAGATAGAGTTGGGGATTTTTATATATTTGTGATTTAGACCTCGTTTTGGGGTCAAATTTTGGAACTTATTATATATTTGGGCTCGTGGGTAAATGGATGATCGTATTTTGGTCTGAACCTCGTATGTTGACCAAGCGAGACTGGGTAAATTTTTGATTTTTTTCGAAAGAATGATTAGAAAGCTATAATTGAGTACTGGAGTGGGATTGTTGAGCATTTATTGGTGTTATTAAGTCGATTATGTATAGATACAATTTAATTGGAGCCGAATTTGAAAGGAAATATGGTATTTGAGGATTGAGTTGTCCGTGAAAGTTCGAGGAGTTATGTCCTATTTGCTATTTGCTTCTTGTTGAGTATGACGCATAGGCATGTTGACGAGTATCTATACGTCGGTATCGAGCATGACCGTGAGTCTTAAATTGCAATTTGTTATGTTCTTAAATGATACTACGAATGTTTTAATTGATGATTCTCGATATTGAGGAAGTATTGATCTTGGTTTCGTAGAAAATACTTATGATTGGGTATTGGTGTTAGCTGAGATGAGTAGAAATTGAGTGAAGATTGGTTATGGCTGATTCTCCCTTGCCGAGATATGTTTACTTTTACTGTTGAATCCTTTGCCAGAATAATGTATTTTATTGTTAATTCCTTGCCGGGACACTTGGTATGATTGTTGTTAATGGTATACAAAAATATGAATCGGGTTGCACGCTACAACAATACTATATATGGATCGGGTTGCGCGCCACAATAATATTAAATATGGATCGTATTGTACGCTGCAACAATACTAAATATGAATCGGTTGTACGCTGCAACAATGCTGTATTGGATGTGATTGTGCACTGCAATAATATTATATTGGATTGGGTTGCACGTAGCAATAATGGTAAATGATAAGGGATCAGGTTGCGCGCCGCAACAGTATTATTATTGCTTTGTTGTAGATTTTGAGTTGTTTTCTCATATTTTTCTTGAGTTCCTGCTTGATTTGACGTTTTCCCCGTAACATGTACCCTTATCCCATTTAAATTGTTTATTCCAATTATTTTCCTCTGCATATTATAAAACTGCACAGGTTTATCGAAGGTCTGGTCCTAGCCACATCACTACTTCGCCGGGGTTAAGCCAGACACTTACTAGCACACCGGGTCGGTTGTGCTGATGCTACACTCTGCACTATACGCATATATCGAAACAATATTTGGATAGCAGCACGTGGGAAGCCAGCCTTCTGTCCATCCAGAGATCCCGAAGTAGTCCTGCAGGCGTCCGCATGCCCGACATTCTCTTCTATCTATTTATATGTTCTGTTTTCCTTTATTTTCGAGACAGACTGTATTTCCTTTTTTCAGACATTGTATATAGCACTCATAGACAGTATGTGAATATTGTGACACTAGATTCTGAGTAGAGGAGCGTATTGTCATTGTAGTATTGATTTGGATCATTTTTAGCCGTTCAAGTCTTTCACATATTCTGTTGTCGTAAATCTTTATATTGTTGATTTCTTAATTCAGGTTGTAGAAAAGAAGGATTAAAATTAAAGAGTTAGAATTTCTATATTGTGTGGCTTGTGTAGCTTTTACGAGTAGGCGCCTTCACGACTCCCGATGGTGAAAAATTCGGGTTGTGACAAAGACTCACGGGCATGCTTGAGACCGACGTATAGAAACTAGTCACCACAACTATACACCGTACTCAATAATAAACACATAACAAATAAGACCAAGACTCCTATTTTCTCAAGCTAATGTTAGACCAAACACTCAACTCAATGCCACGAACACAATCAAGCCAAAACTATTGCTTTACCCCTCGATCCCACCACCAATTCGCTTGTATCTAGTCACAATTTACTTTAACGATATCAATAAATGCTAAATGAATCAACTCTCGTGCATGAAAATAGGTTTTTAATAATTTTCCTAAAAAGTCAAAAATCGATCCTGGGCCCATATGGTCAAAACCCGAGATTCAAACCAAAACATGATCACCCATTCACCCACGAACTCAAATATATAATTCGTTTTAAAATCGGACCTCAAATCGAGGTCCAGATCCCCAAAAATTAAAAATTCTAAGTTCTACTCAAAAACACCCAATTCCCTCATGAAAATCCTAGGTTTTGAGTTGAAATCATGTAAAAAGATGTTATAGATTGAAGTAAATAAGTTAGAAATTAATCACCAATAAATTTGAAGAAGAACCTTTCTTTGGAAAATCGCCCAAGAGAGTTTAGGGTTTGAAGAGTTTGGAAAGTGGGGAAAAATCCCGTTAAATTTTCATTTAGCAGGTATCAGTTGTTGCAATCGCGACCATGGTTCATAATTGCGAACCCCTTTGGAACCTGTTGCCTTCGCATTTGCGATAAAAAGGTCGCATTTGCGACCAAGGCCTGCCCAGGCTAGGTTCGCATTTGCGATGCTTGGGTCGCAGTTCCCATGCCTGGGGACTTCACAATTGCGATATTAGAGGCCTGGACAAAAATACCAGGTACCAACATCTTTCCTACGTCCAATTTCATTATGTGGCCTATCCAAAACTTACCCGAGACCTTGGAGGTCTAAACCAAACATGCACGCAAGTCCAAAAACATCATACAAACTTGCTCGTGCGAACAAATTATTAAAATAACATCAACAACTATGAATTAAATCCCAAATTCATGAAATCACTCAAGAACATCAAATTTACTAGTTTCTCAATTATAGGTCTGTTTTATACCAAATCAATTCCAATCTTTACAAAATTTTACAGATTCAACTTAACTTTTATTTTAAACTTGTACCGGGCTATAGAACTAAGATAAGGGCCCGATACCCATCAAGGAAATGCATCAATTCACTTAAGTAATAGATCTATAGAAAGGAATAGTAGTAGCAGACTTTATATAATGATACAGATGCAGAAACAATGTATAAATATATGTAAACTTTTCTAGGAGAATCAACAAAGGGTTTATGGGAAGCCTATAAATCAGAATTTCCTCAAGATTTCCAAAATTTAATAGCGATGGGTGCAAACCCTTATAATTTTACAAATAAAATACATAGCAAGAAAATGCATCAATTCACTTCTGAAAACCTTTATATTTTCTAGCAAACAATTTTCTTTAAAAATTTATTTCTCGGCCTTGGGACCTTGAAATTTGATTCCGAGCATACGTCTAAGTTTCACATTTTACTACGACCGTCGAATCATGTGTTCGAATCCGTTTACCAAAAATATTAAACAAAGCTAACTTTAATTAACTTAAAAGTCAATTTTCTTATTTTACTTAAATTTTACATAAAGGTTTCTAGAAATAGCCCCAAACTGTAAATGTAAATTGAAATAAAATAAAAGAGATTCTTAAAACCTTAAATCACAAAATTAACCTTCAAAATGAGTGATGACCCTTGCTATGACCATGTGGTAGTTGGATAAAGGAAGAGTAACTCAGGAATTTGCTTTCTTATGAAATCTCTCCACGCGTATTGTATACGTCTTGAAAGCATAGATTATGCTATTCAATTTCCAAGTTAGTAAGCAAGACAATGTAGCCCTCATTTTCTCCGAGGGTTACGTGTCACAATGTATTATATTTGTATTGGAAAATAGCTCTGAATTTGGCACTTAAATCTTACATGGAATCGAGGATAGGTCTTTCAGCTCGTTCGGAAGTATAGGGGACGGGCCATAACAAACTGTTAATTTGATGCTTATGAAGTTTGCTCCTGTCAAGTGGTTCAAAAATTCATTAAAAAAGAAAAAAGGCAGTTCGATTCACTAAACTCCTGTTATGTATAGAATTTGAAAAAAAATTGAACTATGGGATTTATTGTACGAAATTTTATTCTATATTTTTGTAAAAAACTATTTTTACGATGAATTTGTGATCTTCGAGATACATGGCAACAACTTTATCAGTTAAACCAAAGTTAAAAAATTCTTAACTTGTCTAAAAGAATTTGTCAATTATAAAGGGCTTTTTGAAGATTTAAAATTTAAATAAGTAAACTTCTATAGCGAGAATGAGATTTTGTTTTTTCTCGAATGCCCAAATTTATAATACTTAGATAATAGAACGTATCTTATTTATTTAAGCACGCTATATTTTTTAATCACAGCGAATGTATGGTAAATTATTATTTACTTAATAATGCGTTTGTTTTAAGGTAATAGCTAATTATGGGATATTCCAAGTTTTAACATGGGTCAATTGTGGTTGAATGTTAAATTTTTCAAGTACTCAAGCTACTTAATTACGAGTTATGAACGTCTAAACATGTCATTCTAATTTTTGTGTTACCTAATTATAGTGATATTTTCTAATAAAAACAAAAGTAAATTTGTCATTTTCTTCTATATCTACGAAACGGAAATGTATACCCAGAATCTAGGATAATTAATATGCGTAAACAAAAGAGGAAGCTCCATCATACGTTAGTTTTCATTTTCTAAAACCTGTTATATCAGTCTGTATTCGAAAATAATTTATACAAAAAATAAAAAGCATAATAGAAACAGAATAAATAAAAATTCCAAACCCAACAGAAAATTATTTTTTCTTTAGGAATTTGATCCCTTCAATTTTGTCCAAGGTCATTGGATTAATCTCTCTCAAAGTAGAACAAAATTATTATTCTGTAATACCGGCAATGGAAAATACAGAACTTCGTTGAACTCAACAAACGGTAGTAAATCATACTTATGCTTACATTTTGCTTTGGAAAAACAGTGTAGAAATGTTGAAGAGAGAAGGGGAGAGTATGCAGATTTTCGGTGCTGAAAAATGACGCAAAACCTCTGAATTTATAGCCAAACCGTCTGGGTTGAATAAGTGCAAAGGTAACTGTTCCTATGAGGTACCATTTCGACGCAAGTCAGGTCGCGATTTTTAAACTCAAAACGACAGTCGGGAACTGCAAAATTTAAATTTAAATTTGCAAAAAATATTAGAAAAGAAATTATACAACGAAAAATGCAAACGGTCCAAAAAATTATCAATCAATCAATTGAATCCGAAGCCGAACCGAGCGAACAACGATGACGACGGACTGATGCACCACTTCTTATTAACTCTTTAAGAGCTAGAAAATGTGCTTTTCTATATAAGCCCAAAGAATTTCTTTCCATTTTTCGATGAAGGACAAAGCGTATCAGTGAAGGAAATAACTTCAAACTTTTGTTTCCCTCCAAATATTTTCCCTTCATTTCCCATTCACACCTCTATCTAATTATATGTGAATCCCTTCGCGTTCGCAAAGAGAGAAATCAGATAACAGCAACAATAACAGCAACCTATTCCAATTTGGTCCAAAACCACCCCGAAACACACTCGAGGCCTCGGGGAATCCGTCCAATCACATAAACCAGTTTCATAATATCACATAAACTTGATCGAGGCCTCAAACCACATCAAACAATACCGAAATCATGAATCACACTCAAATTCGAGGTTAGTGAAGTTTAAAACTTCAAACTTCTACATTCGATGCCGAAACCTATCAAATCACATCCGATTGACCTCAAATTTTGCACACAAATCACATTCGACATTACGGACCTACTCCAACTTCTGAAATCATATTTCGACCCCGATATAAAAAAGTCTACTCCTGGTCAAACTTCTACTAAAATCTTCAAGTTTCTAACTTTCGCCAAATGGCCCTGAAATGACCTACGGACCTCCAAATCCACATTTGGATGTGCTCCCAATACCAAAATCACCATATGGAGCTATTTCCAGACTCAGAATCCCAAACGGACATCGATAACATTAAAATACACTTCCAGCCCAAATTTATGAAATCCTTCCAAATGCCAACTTTCCACAATAGGCGCTGAAACACTCCCGGATTATCTAAAATCCAATCCGAATATACGCCCAAGTCCAAAATCAGCATACCAATCTGTATGAACCTTCATGATTCCGAGGTTGTTTACTCAAAAATCAAACATTAGTTAATTCTTCCAACTTAAAGCTTTCGAAATGAGAATTTTCTTTTCAAATGAACTCCAAATTTTTCGAAATTCAATTCCGACCACACTTACAAGTCATAATACCATAAGTGAAGCTACTCATGACCTCAAATTGCCAAACGATGAGCTAAAGCTCAAAATAATTGGTCAAATCGTTACACTACGTCTTGGATTTTCCTCATTAAACATACTTTACTTTGCTTCTTCTCGAGGTCTCTTAGATTTTTCACTAGACGACTAACACTCATTTTTATAAGGATAAATATTCTCAAAGAATTCAGCATTATCATATTCGATTATCGTATGAATATCGAGATTTTTTAATTTATGAACCAGAAAACGATATGCCTTACTATTTCTTGCACATCCTATGAAAACGCAATCAACCATTTTCGGTCCAATCTTTGCCCTTTTGGGTTTAGAAACCTGCATTTTATCCTAATATCCCTACACTGAAATATTTTACGTTTAGTTTCCTACCTTTTTGTTTTTCATATGGAATGGATTGCATTTTGTTATGGGGAACTCAAATGGGTATTTGATTAGCTGTAAGAATAGCTTTCTCCCACAAGTTATGGGGTAAACCCGAACTTATCAACAAGGAATTTATCATCTCCTTTAATGTCTATTCTTTCTTTCTCCAATTCTATTCACGGTAAGGGGCAGTTTTTTGGTGAATATGCCATATTCCAAATATATTTCTTCAAAAGGAGATTCATATTCGACACCTCTATCACTTTTTATCATTATAATCTTTTTGTTTAGTTGCGTTTCAACTTCATCTTTGTATTGCTTGAATTCTTCAATTGCTTTATCTTTAATATTAGTAAGTAAATATAGCAATATCTAGTACTGTTGTCAATAAAAATTATGAAATACTTTTTCCCACCGCGAGATGGTATTGATTTCATGTCGCAAATATCTGTGTGAATTAAGTTTAAAAGATTAAAATTCCTTTCAAATGACTTATAAGGGTATGTAACATACTTAGATTTCACACATATTTGACATTTTAAATTATCGCATTCAAATTTAGACAATACTTTCAAGTTAAGTGTTTTTCATACTATTTTGAAATTGACTTGACCTAAACGTGCATTCCATAAATTATTTGACTTAAGTAAGAAGGAGCTTGAACTTTATTGATATCAATAGTTATTACATTCAACTTGAAAAGGTCCTAAAATAAGTAAGCTTTTTATATACACATTATTCTTACGTATTACAACTTTTCAGAAACAAATGCACACTTAAATCCATTCTTGATAAGAAGTCCAGTAGAGACCAAGTTATAGCAATTTCAGGAACGCAAAGAACATTATTTGGAGTCACAACTTTGCCCGAAGTCATCTTCGAAGATATCCTTCCAACTCCTTCAATTTTTTACGTTGAGGAGTTTCCCATGAAGATAGTCTCGCCGGGCCTTGCAGGAACATAAAAGGCAAATAACTCTTTGTTAGAACAAACACGATGAGTAGATCCGGAATTAGTCCACCACTCTTTGGGATTTCCTACCTAGTTGTATTCAGATAGCATGGCACATAAGTCCTTCATTTCATCATTGTTTTCAACCATGTTTGCTTGACTCTTCTTCCTTATTGAATGCACGATAATCCACAGCCTTATGTCCAACCTTTCCACAGTTGTGGTAGTTAGCTTTGAACTTCTTCTTGCTCGGGTAATTCTTTGGACCAGACAGCTTCTTTCTATTTCTGTTGCTTGTAGACGCTTCCTCAATAATATTTGCTCGCATTATTGTTGAGTTTCCACAGGACTTCTTCTAAGCAGTCTTGTTGTCCTCTTCAATCCGTAGACAAATAATAAGGTCTTCAAGCATCATCTCTTTGCACTTATGTTTCAAGTAATTCTTAAAGTCCTTCCACAATAGAGGCAAATTTTCAATACATGCCGCAACTTGAAACTCTTTATTTATGACCATATAAATTTATAATTAGTAAAATAATTAATATCTTGAATTATAATATTAACTCAATTTACACCTTCAATAAAGAGGTCACGAACAATCACTTGTAGTTCTCGGACTTGTGTTATGACAGATTTGCCGCCAACCATTTCAAAATCCAAAAGTTTGGCGCCACAAACTTCTTAAGTCAAGCATCTTCAGTCTTGTACTTCTATTCAATAGCATTGCATAACTCTCGAGTTTTCATGATGTTATAATCATTGTACGAGCTGTCTTCCATCAACTTAAAATATTATTTTTGCATAAGATGTCATAATACGTGCATGCTTCTGTGATAACAAATTGCCCATTTTTAGGAGTTTCTTCTCCCATAACTGAAATTCACAGACCAATGTCTCATCCCCTTTCACATGGTAAAACTTCCTTATTGCTTCTCCAGCCTTTTTCTTTTCTCTCTCTCTCTTTTTCCTTTTCTTATTATTTAACCTATAGTGATATTGAAGAGAAATTAAAATAACTAAAATGATTTTGGAAAAATATAATTATAATTATAATTAATACAAAATAGAATAACTGAAAAATTAATATGATATATTTTTTTTTTGTAAATGACAAACCATACCCGAATCGTTGGACACCTCTAATCACAGCATGTACCCATTTTCATAAAGGGAAATCTAGGATTTAAATTGTATAGGTTCAACTTTTAACAAGATTAAATATTTAGTTGCCACTCAGATGAACTAGTTGCTGAAGAGAAACAACTCTTAGAGAATATGGGAAAATGGTCATTAATAGAAGAAAGCATCATTCAACAGAAAACTCGAGCCAAATGGATAATACTATGAGATGCAAACTCCAAGTATTTGCAATTATGAAGGAAAGAAGACAAAGAAAAGTCATCATAAAACTGGTTAATGCTTTTGGAGATAGACTACCAGGCCATTATCTCAGTGTCAAAAGAAATCCATACATATTTCCAAGGCATGTATTACAAAGATGATGAAGGAATTACTTAGTTCAAAAGCACGAATTACTCAAGCTTCTTCCTATTCCTTTATCAATTTAAAAAGAAGAATAACAAAAGATATTGTTGTATTTTTTATTGGACTTTAAACCCTCAAGAAAACTGTCTAGGAAATTCATTATCGGGGAAAGTCCAAAATATTTTGAAACTTCTACCTACAAGAAAAAAACTACTACCCGGTTCAAAGAGTTATCCCTTGAAAAAGAATCGTGGCCATAAGAAAAACCAAGAGGAATTATTTCTACCTAATTTTTTATTTGATTTTTTTGCCAATACATATATAATAACACACTTACAATAACATAGAAAATTATTTAAACAGTCTCTTCTCCCTATACATAAAATTATGTATTGTCTCCCGCTCATAAATACATGAGGGTAAAAGAGACTCCTGATAGGCCAAAGGCCGAAGCATTAGCAACTAATGTGGTACTCAGACTTCTCCAAGACTTGGTTCTTTGTGCGGGCACCCCACACTTAATTCTAACCATCTATCCTGATTTTTCTTTCTTCTAATGGCCTCAACAACAATACTACAAGCATAATGTAATAATAAAAGTTAAAAAAATAAAATATTGGATTTCCTCCCAACAAGCGCTTAATTTAATGTCGTGACACAATGGAATCACTTTTTGCCTCCATATCGAGCTTATGAATTAAACCCCAAGTTTTGCTTCAAGTTTTCTACTATGCTCCAAGAGAAGCAGAACAAATTTAACTGGCCCAAGAAAATAATGTAGAATTCTGCACTTCTTACCCTTTGCATGAGGTATGTAATCCTGAATTTCTGGCAACAAGAATTCCAAAATATAGGAATCTTGTTCCTCATTTCTTGACTCCTCAATTGTCTTGGATGACACTATTTTCATATCAACATCCAAACACAATGTAAAAAAATTCTTGGAGTGTGGACCAATGCACTCAACTACATGAACATTGGGAATATCAACATCCTCAAAACCCTAGACTCAACTAAAGATGTATCCTCAATGTCCTTGGTTGATTCTAGTATCTCTTCTACAATATTGGCATCCTCAAAATCCAGTTCAATTGATTGTTGATATTCTACTCCTATCTCATCCCTTAGCACCTCAATTTCTATATCTAATACATGCTCTTTTTGGCTATTATCCACAATATCAATGAGCATTAAATGATTCAACTAATTGACTCACTTGTACCTCCTAGTGAAGAATAGTCTCCTCTTGCCTTTGGATAGTATCCCCTAGCTGTTGGGTTTGCACTTGTTTCTCATTACTTCATTCCATGAGGTACTTTAACATATCTTTGATCTTCTTTAGGTCAGCTTCCCTAGGTTCTTTATGCCTATTAACTTCACCAGAAAAAGTAGAACCATCATAATAAAGGGTTGGGGAGGATAAGAGATATAAGCACAACCATGAAAATGACCATCCTGACCGCCACATATATCACACACATTCCACACATAATATTGAGTTAGTGAACATACTCGCTCTTAAGAATATTTTGATAATTTTAGCATGGGTGGTTTTCTCCATAATATGCATAAGGAGGATTAAAAGTAGAATTACCAACATCAAAACTATCATAATTTCATGACGCCATATTTCTCAAATTAACAAGTAAAACTAAAATAAAAACACCAAATACTAGAAAATAAAATAAGCGTTCAAACTTGAGATCTAACAATATGTACAGTTGCAATTACACTATTAGTTCCCCAATAACGATGCCAAAATTTGATCACAACCAACTATGGCTTATAAAAAGGACTAAGTGGTTGTTGCATATATATTTTACATATCCGGAGTAGAATAGCATAGGGAATTAACCTGCCAATCACAATTGTTAGTTTTGCATGAATTCAAGTAATCAACTTTCAAAAGTATTGAATATTGAGTTGAGTGTTTACTAACTAAAAGCAAGATAATAAAAAGATGTAATTTTATATTACTAACAAAACAAATGTTGTAAACAAGATTGGAAAGGTCTAGAGTTATAAGTTCTACTCTTATTGCAATCCTCCCTTTTACGTCTCTTATAAATTCGCCTAGATACTCTTTACCGATCATGAACATTATAGGTATCGTTATTCTCTTTCGAGCAATTACAAAAATTTACTAAACGTGTACTTTTGAACTATGCTAGCCGGTGCTAGTTTACCACTCACTAAGATTGCACAAAGGTTTCATTATTCCTAATCCCACCATTAAACCATTCATGTTGATCCCTCATATACGTCAGGAGTGATGTTGTTCAAAAACTACCTAAATATGTACCCTTTTCTATGTAATACACACTAAATAGGCATAGTCGATTGAGGGCCTTCAATCAACCACAATAATCACGTCGTTAAACAAGTAGAGAAAATCCAATATCAAACTTATGTTAAGCGCAACAAAAATTCATCCTCCAAGAGGTTCCATCAAACCATAGCGTAAAGGGTTTAGCTACCCATAACTGTCTCCATAGCTACAATATATGAATTCCTCACCAATAATAGAAAATGGAAGAAGAAAGGTAAAAACTCCTTTCTGAATTTTCCGTCTTGCTCCTTGCTTGTTCTTGCCTTCAATGATGTTGCTTAACCTTTAAAAAGTAGTTCTTTGATGTATTCATATCACGTAGGGTTTCTAAGGGACGGAACTTTTCAAACGCACTTCGGATGGGAATCAAAGTCTTCAAATTTCTGCTCAAGTACTCCATTGCTATAGAAAACAAAAAAAGGGACAATTGGTCCCCTAGCCTCAGGCCTCTAGCTGCATCAAATGGCTTAGTTATTTCTCCATTGATCAGTATAGTATAGTTAAAAGTTGTCACACATTCCATAATCCACTTAGTGAATTTATTTAGGAAGCTGAAACCTTCTAGCATTTACTATAAATACCTCCAATTCATTGTGTCATAAGCCTTTTGGATATCTACATTGATGAGACTTCTTGGTTAAACGTTCTTCCTTGAATAAGCCTTGACCAATTCTTGAGCAAGCAAGACATGATCAGCCACCTTTCTACCTGGGATGAATCCTGCTTGAATATCTGAGATCATTGAAGCAATGACTTTCTGAAATATGTTGGCCAATAACTTGGAGGTAAGTTTATATAATACTGTACAAAAAGTTATTGGTTTGTATTCTTTGATGCTTGAATGGTTAGGAACTTTAGGAAGTATTGTGATAGCTGTGCAGTTGATTGGTCTGTATTACTTCCCTGTTTAAAAGAATTCCTTAACTGCTTGACAAATTTATGTGTTTAGTAGAGGCCAACTATTAAGAATAAGGCATTATATCCATATATCCCTAGTGCTTTATCATCCCCAATATAACATAGCCTTTCATATATTTCGTGGTCTATAACTTCAACACCAAGACTGACCTGTTGCATATGTTTGAGCAGTAGTCAATTTTTCATCACCTATTTGTTTAATACAGGCAATTGAGCTGCAGCTGATCCCATCAGGGATTAACAAAAGGTATGATGTATTGATCATATGACATCCTGAGAGATCTTATTGACTTACTTCATATGAATTGCATTCATTTATACATGTACATTGACACATGACCAGATGATATTATATATGCACATATTTTATGTATATGCTGTATGAGAAAAGGTTATGGCATTATATATGCACCACCACCCGATCAACTGGTATATATTGATGATTTCACCCACATAGGCTGAGATGATATGATGAGATCCCCTCATAGACTCGATGATGTTATGTAGGCATATACTTTTGCATGATATGACATTTATATGCATATGAATTACATTATAAATGTTTCATAATTCATAGAGCTATTCAGACTAACCGGTTGAGTTCTTTATTTCATGCTTCTTTCATATCTTTTGTATACTGCTTTCATGCCGTGTTGATAAATGGCCAAAAATACATGATTTTGAGTGTATTTTCTTCTCATTTTTCGTGTGAGTTGCAAGAGATTACATGATATTTGAAATGAATTATACTCATTACATATTTCTTATTCGTAGGAGTGAGCTTGAATAATAATGGAGCAAAATATATTAAATTATTGCAAAAAGGAGAAAAAATAGAAGATTCAGAGCTCATTTAATCTTGTACGTGGCACAAAAATAGATGCAAAAAGGAAAAAAGTGAAGGCACAAAACAGCAAAGTGAAACAAAGGCACGGATGACTTTGCAAAGTGGTAGACTTTCAAAAGCTGAATACGCATCCATAGGCACGCGGCAAGCGAAGGGAGACACAGATTTCGTCGATTCCCATATTTTCATGTTCAATAACCCATGCCTTAGTCACTGCACTACCATGATCGTTCCTCTCTTTTTTTGCGATTTTCGGCCATGAAATTGAAATTTCGCCTGATTTTCATATTTTTGAGTGTTAACCCACGCCTTCCTCGTGGGACAAGACCCTAAACCCGGATAGCCTAATAATTTTTTGGACTTTCAAATACGACCTAAGAAACCATAGTCATTGCCCTGCCATGACTGTTCCTCATTGTTTTGCATTTTATGGCGATGAAACTAGAATTCTGCCCAATTCCTATATTATCGTGTGTTATAGCCCATGCCTTCCTTGTGGGCCTGGGCCCCTAGACCCGGATCACCAGTAAAATTTTTGGAGCCATCAAATATGACCTACGGAACCATATTTATTACCTCTCCATAACCATTCATTATTTTTTTGCATTTTATGGTCATAAAACTGAAATTCCGTCTGATTCCCATATTTTCTTGTGCTATAGCGCACGCCTTCCTCGTGAGCCTGGGCCCCCGGACCAGGATCACCTAAATTTTTTTCTGGGCCATCAAATATGACCATGGAATCCATAGTGACTACTCCACCATGACCGTTCTTCTGTTTTTACCATTTACAGCCATGATACTAAAATTTTGCCCGATTCCATATTTTCGTGTGCTACAACAAATACCTTCCTCGTGGGTCCGGGTGCCCGGACCTAGATTGCCTAAAAAGTTTTCGCACCATCAAATACGACATAAAGAACCATATTCATTGCCTATCCATGACCGTTCCTCATTTATTTGCATTTTACAATCACAAAACCGAAATTCCGCCTGATTCCCAAATTTTCGTGTGTTATAGCCCACGCCTTTCCCGTGTGGACAGGCCCCCGGACCCAGATCAGCTAAAATGTTTTTGAGAAATAAAATACAACTAGGGAACCATAATCACCACCCCTTCATAACCGTTCCTCGTTTTTTTGCATTTTACGGCCATGAAATTGGAATTGTGCATGATTCCCATATCTTTTTGTGCTATAGCACACGCCTTCCTCGGGGGCCCAGGCTCCCGGACCCGGATCCCCTAAAAATTTTCAGGACATCAAATATGACCTAAGGGACCATAATCACTGTCCCTCCATGACTTCTCCTCATTGTTTTGCATTTTACGGTCATGAAACTGGAATTCTACCCGATTCCCATATTTTCGTGTGCTATGCCTTCCTCGTGGGCATGGGCCCCTAGACTCGGATCTCCTAAAACTTTTCCAGTACATTAAACACATCATAAGGAACCATAATCACTACCTAGCCATGACCGTTCCTCATTTTTAGTTTGCATTTTATGGCCATTGAACAAGAATTCCATCAGATTTCCATATTTTCCTATGGTATTGCCCATGAGCCCCCTGACTCGGATCGCCTAAATATTTTCTAGGCCATCTAATATGACCAAAGGAACTATAGTTACTGTCCCATCGTGATCGCTCCTCTTTATATTTGGATTTATGGCCATGAAACTAGAATTTTGCACAATTTGCATATTTTTTGTGCTATACCCACACCTTCCTCGTAGGCCCGGGTACCTGGACCCGGATAACCTAAAAAATTTTTGGGACATCAAATACAACTTAAGGAACTATTGTCACTGTCCTTCCATGACCATTCCTCGTTGTATTAGATTTTATGACCATGAAACACGAATTATGCTCGATTCCCATATTTTCGTGTGCTATAGCCCTTGCCTTCCATGTGGGCACGCGCCCCTACACCCAGATCCCCTAAAACATTTCTAGGCCATCAGATACAACATATGGAACCATATTCACTACCTCTCCATAGCCGTTCCTTATTTTGATTTACATTTTACGGCAAAAAAAAACTAGAATTCCACCAGATTTTCATATTTTCCTATCCCACGCCATCCTCGTGTGCATGGCTCCTCAGACGTGGATCACCTAAATATTTTCTGCGCCATCCAATACGACCTAAGAAACCATAGTCACTATCCTACCATGGTAGTTACTCTTTTTTATTGGGATTTACGACCATGAAACTAGAATTTTGCACGATTCGCATATTTTCGTGTGCTATAATCCACGCCTTCCTTATGCGCCCAGGCCCCCAGACTCGGATCGACTAAAATTTTTCAAGACATCAAAGACGACCTAAGGAACTATCGCCATTGCCCCTCCGTGACTGTTTCTCCTTGTTTTGCATTTTACAGTCATGAAACTGGAATTCTGCCCGATTCCCATATTTCGTCTGCTATAACCCTTGCCTTCCTCGTGGTCAATGCCCCTAGACCCGGATCTACAAAAAATATTCTGGGCCATCAGATACGGCCTAAGAGATCATAGTCAGTACCTCTCCATGACCTTTCCTCATTACTTTTGCATTTTATAGCCATAAAACTAGAATTACACATGATTTCCATATTTTCTTGTGCTATAGCCCACGCCTTCCTTATGGCCCGGGCTCCCAAATTGGAACGCTTAAATTTTTTCTGGGCCATCTAATAAAATCTACGAAACCATAGTCACTACCCCACCATATTCGTTTTTTTCAATTTATGGTCATGAAACTGAAATTTTGCTCGATTCACACATTTTCTTGTGCTATAACCCATGCCTTCCTCGTGGCCGGGGCCGCCAAACCCGGATAGCCTAAAAAAATTTCGAGCCTTCAAATACGACCTAAGTAACCATTGTCACCTCCCCACTATGTTTGTTCCTCGTTTTTTGCATTTTACGACCATGAAACTGGAATTCTACCTGATTCCCGTATTTTCGTGTGCTATGGCCCATGCGTTCCTCGCGGGTCCGGGCCCCTAGCCCGGATCGCCTAAAATGTTTTTGGGCCATCAAATACGGCCTAAGTAACCTTAGTCACTACCTCGTCATGACCATTTCTCATTTTCCTTCCCTGTGGGCCTGGCCCCGAATCACCTAAAAAAATTTTGGACAATCAAATACAACCTTAGGAACCATAATCACCAACCCACCAAGATCGTTCCTTATTGTTTTTGCATTTTAAGGCCATAAAACTAGAATCCACCTGATTCCCATATTGTTGTGTGCTACAGCCCATGCCTTCCGCGAGTACCCCGACCCGGATCACCTAAAAACTTTTTGGCTATCAAATATGACTTAAGGAACCATAGTCACTTCCCTTCCATCACCCCGTTCCTCGTTTTCTTTTGGGTTTTATGGTCATAAAACTAGAATTCCTCTCGATTCCCACATTTTAATGTCAATAGTTTGAGCCTTCTGTGTGGGCCTAGACCCGGATTGCCTAAAAAAATTGGGCCATCAAGTACGACCGAAGTAACCATAGTCATTGTTCCTCCATGACTATACCCCGTTTTTTGCGCTTTATAGCTATATAATCGGAATTTCGTTCGGTTCCCATATTTTTGCGTGCTATGCTCACGCCTTCATCTTAGGCCCTGGCCCTCGGACCCGGATAGATTGAAATTTCACTAGGCAATCAAATACGATCTATGAAACCATAAAACTTCCCCTCCATGACCGTTCCTCCTTTTTTGCATTTTACGCCCGTAAAACTGAAATTCAGCCTGATTCTCATATTTTAGTGTGCTATAACTCATGTCTTCCTGGTGGGCCCGGAACCCCGCAGTCGGATCGCCTAAAAATTTTTCGGGCCATCAAATAAGACCCAAGGAACAATAGTCACCCCCCACAATGAAAGTTCCTCCTTTTTTTTTTGTATTTTACGGCTACAAAACTGGAATTTTGCTCGATTCTCATATTTTTGTGTGTTATAGCTCAAGCCTTACTCGGGGTCCTGGTATAAGGACCCATATCGTGTAAAATATTTTAGGTCCATCAAACTAGAATTACTTCTGATTCCTATATTTGCGCATGCTATATCCCACGCCTTCTGCATGGACCCGATCCTCCGGACTAGAATCCTTTAAAAATGTTTCAGGCCATCAAATACGAGCTAAGGAACCATTGTCACCATCCCACCATGACCGTTTCTCGTTTCTTTATATTTTAAGGCCATAAAACTAGAATTCTTCCTGATTCCCATATTTTCGTGTCCTATACCCACGCCTTTTGCGTGTGCCTCTGGCCCCTTGGACACCGATCGCGTAAAATTTTTCCGACCATCAAATACGTCCTAAGGAACCATAGTTATCGCCCCTTCATGATCACTCCTCGCATTTTTTCATTTTACGGCCATGAAACTAACTCCGTTTGATTTCCATATTTTCGTGTGCTATAGCCCACGCCTTCCATTTGGACCTGGCCCCGAGACCCGGATTGCCTAAAAATATTTTGAGCTATAAAATACGAGCTAAGGAACCATAGTCACTGCCCCGCTATGATCGTTCCTCATTTGTTTGCGTTTTACGGCCATTGAACTTGAATTCCGCCCGATTTCCATATTTTCCTTATAGCCCACACTTTATGCGTGGGCCCAAAACTCGCCTAAGATATTTTTGGGCCATCAAACACGGGCTAAGGAACCATAGTCACTCCCTCCCACCATCCACCCCCACCCAACCCCATGACCGTTCCTCATTTTTTTGTATTTTACGGCCATAAAACTAGAAGTCTGCACAATTCTTATATTTTTGTGTGTTATAGGCCACACCTTCTGTGTGGACCCGGACCCGGATCGCCTAAAAAATTTTTGGGCCATCAAGTACGACCTAAGTAACTATAGTCACCGTCCCGCAATGACTGTTCCTCTTTTTGGCGTTTTACGGCTATAAAATTGGAATTATGTTAGATTCTCATATTTTTGTATAATATATGCCTTCCGCATGGCCTTACCCCAGACGCGGATCGCCCAAAAACATTTGGGCCATAAAATACCACTGAAGAAACCATAGTCGCTGCCCCACCTTGGCCGTTCCTCTTTTTCTTGCATTTTACGACCGTAAAATTGGAATTTCGTCAGATTTCCATATTTTCATGTGTTATCACGTCTTCATCCTGGGGCGCAGTCCTCCGGACCCGGATCGCCTAAAAAAATTTTGGGCCATCAAAACAATCTAAAACCATAGCCACCGCCCCGCTATTACCATTTCTCATTTTTTGGCATTTTACGGTCATAAAATAGAAATCATGGCCGATTTTTATATTTTCATATACTAGCCCATGCCTTCGATGTGGGTCCGAACTCCGGACCCCCGTCGCTTAAAATAAGAGAAAATAACACGTATTGCCTATCAAGACCAAAATAATTACCGGATATTGTCCACTTGAAAATTAATTGCAATTCCTACCTATACATCACAAACTTATTATTATTACTGGAGTATTCAATTTCCTATTCCCCCTTTAATTTGCTTTACCACGCGTGAGGGGCATGTGAAAAATGCAATTGTAACTCTTTTTGTTTTATTTTATGGTTTAAATCACATTACTATTGATTATCTTTTTGTCATTGATACGTATTTTGATTGTAGAAATATATATTAATAATTATTTGAAATAAAAATAAAATAGGGTATTCGCAGTGAGAAAAATGGATAAAAGGAATAAGTTGATCGGAGAAACTCCCTGTTACCGTGCATACCGCAATTTCAAAAGAATTGTCCTAAATTTATATCCAATTATTGTCCACATTTTCAAAATGAAATATTTTCGTTCACATTTCATTGTATTCTTTTCTTAATTTTCTTTATCTACATTGTTTAAATGTATCTTGATCTTACTAGTTTTTTTCTCTCTCTCTAACGACTATTTCTCTCTCTTCTCTCTCCTCCTCGATCCCTCTCCTCGTCTGAAGCAACCACTGCCGGTTCCGACAAGTAAGTCCCCACCCTCTTCTCCTTTCTCTCTTTTCTCTCTTCTCTCTCTCTTCTCTCTCGCCTTCTCCGACCATAAAGTGCTGTCGGAGCACTGTTCCGACAACCCACAGTGGTCGGCCTTTGTCACCTCCCACACCATCGAGGCACCCAACGTCAGGCGCACACCCCTGGCAATTTCCATCACCGGATTCTGCCTCATGCGCCACCTGTGCCCACCCACGCGCTGCCGCTGTCAGACACGCGCCGGGCGCGTGTGACCATTTCCGGCCACTTTTCCGCCGGCTCCTTTTACATAGTGTTACTCCCTCACTGTTCCGACCAACCAGGTACCCCCGAAATTTTTCTCGGGCCACTTTGGTTACCTACTGTTCACTGTTCCTTTCACAGTGTTACATTTGCAGGTTTGTTACTCAATTTTACAATTTCACGTGTTCTGTTATTGCCTAAGTGAAAGAAATCTTAATTTCTTTCAGTTTAGAGGTTTTGAACTATCGCTTTTCGTCGGAAATTTTTCCGGCAACTCCCGCGCTTTTCGTTCCATTATTTCCGCTGCCTGTGTGGTTGTGTGTGGGTGTGTTTTGTTTTCTTGAACAGGTGTCTATTCAGCCGGCGAGGATTTTCAGACAAGCCACAGCAGCCTCGGAGACTACCGTTCAGACTAGCAGCAGGATGCAATAGAACCACACGTTCTGATAAGCTTCAGGAGAAATTGGGCGCATCAAAGCATACTTTCAGGTTTTTCTACCGGGAATTGGTATCTCCCGCCCCCTTGTTTACTTTGTGTAACTTCTTACATATTTTAGCTATTAGTTCGATTGTGGTCTATTTTGTTGTTATCTATCTTGCACCTTTTGCGTATTCTGTTTTAGTTGTGTACGTGTGCCACTGTTCCCCATAGTTGGCTGGAGGGATAGTGGCCGCGGCGGGGGATGTTAGTGTAAGATCATGTCCTCGGGGGGTGGGGGTGGTTTCAGGAGTGAGTAGGGGAGCAGGGGGTGGTCATGCGGGTGGGGCGGGAGGTAAGGGTGGAAAGAGGGCAGCGGATGCTCATTGATTAAGGATTGGGTCATGGAACATAGGCACGCTGACGGGTAAGTCCATAGAGTTGGCAAAGATTCTTCAGAAGAGGAGGGTAAACATAGCATACGTCCAGGAAACCCGGTGGAAAGGGACGAAGGCGTGGGATGTGGACGGGTTTAAACTGTGGTATTCTGGGGTCGAGAGAGGTAAGAATGGAGTGGGAATCTTGGTGGATAGGGACCTAAGGGAGTCCATGGTCGAGGTTAGGCGAGCGAATGATAGGTTAATGTCTATCAAGCTGGCTATTGGGGGTGGCGTTCTCAACGTCATCAGCGCTTATGCACCGAAAGTGGGTTTGGACGAGGAGGCCAAGAGACGCTTTTGGGAGGTCTTGGATGATATGGTAAGTAGTATTCCTCAATCTGAGAAGTTAATTATTGGAGGAGACTTTAATGGCCACATTGGGGCTGATGCTGGTGGCTATGATGAGGTGCATGGAGGCTTCGGCTTTAGGGTTAGGAACGGAGGGGGCACCTCGCTGCTTGATTTCGCTAGGGCTTCTGAGCTTATGATTGCGAACTCAACCTTTCAGAAGAGGGAGGAGCATTTGGTTACCTTCAAGAGCTCAGCAGCGAGGACGCAGATTGATTATATTCTCATCCGAAGGAGCGATAGGGGCCTGTGCAAGGACTGCAAGGTTATTCCGGGAGAGTCTCTTTCTACTCTCCATAGACTCCTAGTGTTGGATGTCGGTCTCTGGGTGAAGAGGAAGAGGAGGGGCGCTCGGGGTCAACCGCGGATAAGATGGGGCGCCCTGTCTAAGGAAAAAGCTCAGGAGTTGGAAAGGAGGTTAGTTGAGGGCGGAGCTTGGAGGAGTTCTGGGGAAGCGGACGCTATGTGGACAGTGACAGCGAACTTGATTAGGGGGGCCGCACGGGACGTGCTCGGGGTGGCCAAAGGATATTCAGGCAGACATCAGGATGAATGGTGGTGGAATGATATAGTCAAAGGCAAAGTGGAAGTGAAGAAGGCGGCGTTCGCTAGGTTGGCAGGGAGCTCAAGCGACGATGAACGGTGAGCGAACAGGGCGATCTACAAGGAGGCAAGGAAAGAAGCAAAGATGGCAGTCACGGAAGCTAAGAACGCGGCGTTCAGTCGCATGTACGAAGAGCTAGGGGAGAGAGGCGGGGATAAGAAGTTATTCCGGTTAGCTAAAGCGAGGGAGAGGAAGGCACGCGATCTAGACCAAGTTAGGTGTATCAAGGGCGAGGATGGTAGAGTGCTGTTGGGGGAATCTCAAATCAAACAGAGGTGGCAGGAGTACTTCCGGGACTTACTTAACGAGGTGGGGGATCGTAACATAGAGCTAGGGGAGCTGGGGCATTCAGACCGTCATAGGGACCTTGGTACCACAGGCGCATTAGGAAGGAGGAGGTCATGGGAGCTTTGTGTAGGATGAGTAAGTGTCGAGCGACCGGGCCGGACGAGATCCCGGTGGAGTTCTGGAAGTGCATGGGTAAGTCTGGGGGGAGTTGCTATCCAGGTTGTTCAAAGCGATCTTCAGGACCAAAAGGATGCCGGATGAGTGGAGATGGAGTACAGTGGTGCCCTTGTACAAGAACAAAGGGGACATCCAGTAATGCAATAATTATAGGGGTATCAAATTAATAAGTCACACCATGAAGGTTTGGGAGAGGGTGATTGAGACGAGGGTGAGGGGGGTGACATCTATATCTGGAAACCAGTTCGGTTTCATGCCAGGCCGCTCCTCTACAGAGGCTATCCACCTTGTCAGGCGGCTGGCGGAGCAATTCAGGGATAAGAGGAAGGATCTTCACATGGTGCTTATTGACCTGGAGAAGGCGTATGACAAGGTCCCAAGGGAGGTGCTATGGAGGTGTTTGGAGGCGAAGAGCGTGCCGGAAGCCTACATCAGAGTAATCAAAGACATGTACAATGGAGCTATGACTAGGGTTAGGACGGTAGGTGGTGAATCAAGCCATTATCCAGTGGTTACGGGGCTCCATCAAGGATTGGCGCTGAGCCCTCTCTTGTTTGCCTTAGTGATAGATGCTCTTACCCGTCATATTCAAGAGGATGTGCCGTTGTGTATGTTATTTGCTGATGATATAGTATTGATTGATGAGTCGAGGGAAGGAGTTATTGAAAGGTTAGAGGTATGGTGGCAGACTCTCGAGTCTAAAGGTTTCAAAATAAGCAGATCTAAGACAGAATACCTGGAGTGCAAGTTTAGCGCTGATCCGAGCGAAGTAGGCAGGGACGTGATGATTGGCTCTCAGGCCATCGCCAAGAAGGACAGCGTCCGTTATCTTGGGTCAGTGATTCAGGGGGACGATGAGATTGACGGGGACGTCACACTCCGTATAGGAGCAGGATGGACTAAGTGGAGGCTTGCATCAGGAGTCCTGTGTGACAGGAAAGTCCCACACAAACTCAAGGGGAAATTCTATAGAGCCGTGGTTAGACCCGCGATGCTGTATGGGGCGGAGTGCTGGCCCGTGAAGAATTCGCATGTTCAGAGGATGAGGGTCGCGGAGATGAGATTGCTTAGGTGGATGTGAGGGCACACCAGGCTAGATAAGATTAAGAATGAAACTATTCGAGAGAATGTGGGGGTGTCCCCGGTGGACGAGAAGATGCGTGAAGCGCGACTGAGGTGGTTCGGGCATGTGCGGAGAAGAAGTCCAGATGCTCCGGTGAGGAGATGCGAGCGGCTGGAGATCGTTGGCGGTCGGCGCGGCAGAGGGAGGCCCAAGAAGTATTGGGGAGAGGTGATTAGGTAGGACATGGCTAGGATGTAGGTTTCCGAGGACATGACCCTTGATAGGAAAGTATGGAGGTCTAGAATCAGGGTTGTAGGATAGGGGCCCCTAGAGTTTTCCGTTCGTCCATCCCGGGGATGGGGGTGGATCAGCAGGGTTACTCATAGATGAGTTGTGTCTATTGTACGTTACTATTACTTGCTATTGCATGTTGGTATTTTGTTTCCTTTGTTCGGTTTATTATTAACGCTATTTGTACTGGAATTTCTAATGCACTAATGCTATACTGTTTCTGATTTGTTTTTTTCTCTATTTTGTTTTACTGCAGTTTTTCACCTAACCATATGAGCCGAGGGTCGATTGGAAACAGCCTCCCTGCCCTTCCGGGTAGGGGTAAGGCTCGTCTACATATTACCCTCCCCAGACCCCACCTGGTGGGAATGTACTGGGTAGTTGTTGTTGTTGTACATTGTTTAAATGTGAAATGCAACTTCTTTTTTATACATCAATCCTAGAGAATTTTAAGATTTTTTCTTTTTTGCTGATTAAATAGCACATATATTATTCAACGTCATGTGTGACCCTCGTACTAATCACCTAAAAACAACCAATTACTTTAATGGATATTGTGTTCAAAGTTGTTTTCAGAGATTTCTTGTTAAACTCTTTTTAAACTTTATCTGGACTTTTATATGTGTTTGAAGTACCGTCATTATTGAGTTTGAAACTCTTGAATTTAAAATTTTTTTTGAAGTTTTGTTGTTTGATTCGAAGCGAGTGTTAAAAAATATTATTATAATACCTTTTGGGAAGTTCATATTGAAATTTTGTCGCATTTGAAGCTTATTTAAGATGATTCGAATCAAAAATTTTAGCCGAAAATTATTGTAAAAAAAAAAGTACAGTGACCCAATAGTATACCACTATAGTATATGTATGTTATAAAAAGTATACTGCTATATTATACAGTTTATTGCGGCAAAATGCAATAGTATACTCTAATAGTATATAATTTACTGTAATAATATACAATATATGACATGTGATAAACCAAAAGGTCATCACTTGATTTACAAGTAAATTCTATATTTTGAGACCTTAAAATCCTTCTTTTTCTCACATCGATTTGCGTGTGCAGTTCAAATATATATCAGAAATGCAAAATTTTATAAAAATACTAATTTTACTTTCAAAATTAAATTTAAGTTAATTTCGATCAATATCTTAAAAAATTGGGAATATTCGTGAAGTCAACTCTTATTATTGCTTGGTTTCCAAGCCTAAATCGTGTGAGGTATTTCTAGTAAGAGCTGACACAACCATGCACACACATACGCGTCAGAAAAATTTTAAATCAGCACATGTTTCGTTCTATTTTATTCTATGACTTGATTTCTAAGACTTCTAACTTCTGCAAAAAAAATTGATCACATATTTAAGGATATTTAAGCACCTTTAAGTTTTGAAACTCATAAATTAAATTTGTTGAATTTGTTGTTATTTTGATCAGATTCTGACCGAATATGTTTGAAATGTTAATTAGAGGATGTGGCTATATTGCGGAGTCATTTGGTGGAGATTCTAAAGTAGATTTTTAAATCTTGGATTGAAATTGAGTTGAGTTGCAAAGAAATTAGTTGAACCAGAGAAGAAGACAAATTTATATTGTATACCAAATAATATACAAATATATCATTTTAGTATACAATTCATTCCAACTATAGACCCTATTAGTATAGCTATATACTATATTGGTATCATATGCTAGTTGAATTATTTTTTTAGTTGTATTAGTTGCATTTAATTGGTACAATATTTGGTTTTCTTTTAATAATAATAATAATAATATAGTATAATATCTTGAAATATCTTATTATATTAATATATGGTGCACTATTTTTTTTTAGTTGAACCAGAGAAGAAGACGAATTTATATTGTATACTCAAATAGTATACAAATATACCATTTTATTATACAATTCGTTTCAACTATATACCCTATTAGTATAGCTAAATACTATATTGGTATCATATGATAATTGAATTATTTTTTGATTTTATTAACTGCATTTAATTGGTATAATATTAATTTTCTTTTAATAATAATAATATAGTACAATATCTTGAAGTACCTTATTATATTAATATGTGGTACACTATTTTTTAATTTTTCTCTTTATGCATGTATGTTATGTAATAGCAGTATCATATAGTTGCCGAAAATTAACTAGCAAAATTGTATACCATGTTGGTATAGTTATATGTCATATTGGTATCATATGGTAGTTTAAACATTGGTTTGGTTGTTTTAACTGCATTTTAAGTGAATTCTATTATGAAATTATTTATATCAACATGAGCTGCAATAATGCTGGAATTTTTGTGTGCCGATGGACATAAATTATTTGTATTAATAATTTTTATAGTTAAAGGCAATTGTTGGAACGACCCCATACAACTACCTCTTAGTATACGAAATGAGCAAGTTATTTTGCGAATATTTAACTTGCAATACGAGCATGTAATTTTCTCATACTTCTATTGTATCCTTTAATGTTTTGGTAGAGTAGTATAGTCGCAGATAGTTGTAGCAATATTCTAGAGAAATCATATGCTATGTTGGTATACATATATACCATATTGGTATCACATGGTACTAGAAGTCTTTTTCGCTAGTTATACTTTTGTTCTATTTTTTAATATTTTATTATCATTTTTATTCTAACTAGTATATATGGAGATTTGATTGCCGTAGATTATGTTTTCTTGCTCTATAACTGATTGTATTACTGTTAATAGTAGAGTGTAGTATCAATATTTATAGGGAATGAGATCAAGGTTTGCATGGCGTAGATTCTTAGAATCTGATTATGTAATTTATGGTGTTCAACGACAGTCAATGTGATTTTTAGTGTATTAGATCAAGTGACAACTGATATTATTTCGGTTTAATAATTGAATTTAAAAAATAAGAAAGAAAAATAAATAAAAGGTATATTATATTAGTTATATTTAAAAACAACGTGAACAAATATTTACTATATCAATTATTTTTCTTATTGTATAAAAAATTTGATAAAAAGTAGTGAAAACAGTAAATGAAATTAAATTATGAAGAGAAAAAGAATATAAAAAAAGAAGTTAAATAAAATTAGAAAAGAAAAAAAGAAACAAATAAGAAGAAAACGAGAAAACAGAAAAGCAGAAAAGAAAAAGAAGAAGAAAAGAAGCATAGAAATAAAAATGAATTGGAGAATAAAGCAAAAATTCTCTATAAAAACTACTATGGATAGGATTAAAAAAACAAATGGATAAACAATTTTATTTTTATGAATAACTATATCAAAACCCCAACATATTTTATCGGATGTCTCCCGGAGTGCTATAACATGACATTACCCACTGATTATTTTCAATGTAAAATTTTATCTAACAATTTTTAAAAACCAACACATCTTACGTCGTCAATCACGTTCCCCAAATAAACACTTAACGATACGCTTTTCTTACTCTTTAATAAACTTAGAGTTCGAAAATCAAACATAATACGATTTCGACAAAGTGAGGAGGCTTCGAAATGGGTATCTGGCTAGGATCTTTTACATTTTTAATAGTAATAAATTTTACATTTATCAGCTATATTAAATATCGGAACCGCGCGCATGCATGCAGTTACGTAGATCCATTTCTGTAGCTGCAAAATGGAAAACCTGAAAAAGTTTAAGGAAATGGTTTATCTAGCGTATTACTATATCAAGAGGACAATTATCATAACACTAATACTATATCCCATTATGATTATCTATACCTCGATGACAGCTTTCTCAAGGAGTGCTCCAATGCAGCTAAGGAGTTTGATAAGTATATTTGTTCTCTCTTTCTTCTCCAAATATATAATCTTTTGACAAATCAAGTATACTCTTGATTTTTGTTATTATATGCGTATTTTCCCTTTTTAGTTCTTTTCTTTTGGATATATTGGTGCTTCCCCTATAATAGGATCCGGCATAATACGAATCCAGATTAGTTGGAACAATAGTTATGCATACAAAGAGCAAACACACGTTCGATGAAGCAGTGTCTCCAAAAATTTTACTAAATATATATATTAATATTGTGAGGACGGTTAAGTATAGGAAAAAGTGACACCACTTCAGCAAGATTATCTTCTGGCACATCGGTGATGTTCTTGATTTTGCTCTAAGTATAGGGAAAAAATGACATTAATAGACTAAGGCTATTTCTTGTATAGAAATATGATAATTAAAGTTACTTAGTCCGGTTTTCTATAAATTTCAACCCCTCTTACAACAGTTCCTGCATACGCCCTGTGTCGACAGTTATATTTTTTGTTGAATGTGTGCAGGGCTCTTTGGAAAATGACTCTAACACAAGGATTTGAATGATATGACCCACAACCTTCACCCGCACTGCGTATTTAAAAATACTCCAGGCATGGGATTATTCAACTGCAGAGGAGATAAAGCTATTACCATCAAAACATGGGATTTCTTTTGGCCATGTAAAAAAGCTTATGTTGATCATCCAACTAGATTTTGTGTATGTTAAGCATATTTGCTTTTTCTGGATTGATCAAATTTCTCTTTGGTTTCTGAATTTGATTTAACATTTTTTGCTAAGCCATTTGAAATACATTTGCACAGTGAGATTGAAATACTGATCGATGAAAATTGGCATCTACTTCCAACCGAGAGGTTGTGAGTTCTAGTCTCCCCAAGCGCAAGGTGGGAAGTTCTTGGAGGGAAGGATGCCGGGGGTCTATTTGGAAACAGCCTCTCTACCCAAGGGTATGGGTAAGGTCTGTCTACATACTACCCTCCCCAGACCCCACTAAGTAAGATTATACTGAGTTGTTGTTGTATTTGTTTCTTGGGTAGGCAAAGACTTTGGATGGGATGATAGAATGAAGGTAGCAACTCAACTTGCAAGCCTCTTCGCATGGTTGCATGAGAAGCAAATTGCATTTGGTGGTATGGAACCTTCGAGCATAATAATTGACAAGGAAACAACTAATTAGAGGCGGATCCAGGATTTGAAGTTTATAAATTTCTACAGCGACCTTATGTTAATATGCAATAATAATTGTGTTTACCATTAAATATTACAGATATTTAGTCAACTTTTAATACGAATACAAGATTTGAGCAAAAGGTTGTAGATTTACATAAACCCATAACTTATAAGCTAGGTCCACCCCTGCAGTTGAACCTCATAGACGACCTTCTCGTTGACGTTTTACGAGTTACTATTTCATTGGCTCGTAGGGACGTAGGTAGGTGAATGCAAGGGGGTTAGATTGAATCTTCTTCGCCTGAAAATTATACTGTGAAGTATGTTAAAATGAAAATTTTTCGTATCATGATATAAATTGTTACTTCCCTTGGCATTACTAAAGCTTATGGTGTTGCGCCACGGAATTTTTAAAAATTATTTTAGGTTGCAAGATCAAATAATAGGTGTGATGTTCTAGTACTTTTTGAATCTCCTTATATGAATTCCTAGGTCCGGTACTATTTGCAGGACTTCAACATAAAAGTATTGGACTTTGGTTACCTGGTTCGTGTAAAGGACGAGGATAACAGAGTACTTACCATTCCTTATTTGAATCTCCCTTATGCTTCAGAGGCTTATGAGGGTACTCGAACTTTAAAATCTGATGTTTACGTATTTGGTGCTCTACTTGTGGGGCTGGTTGCCACTTGCCAATAACAAAAATGTCTATACACCATATTGTTGTTGGATTGTGGACGAGCTCCAATGTGGTAAAAGATCGATGATGACTTGGTATAATCTCACTTAATGGGGTCTGGGAAGGGTAGTGTGTACGCATACCTTACCGCTACCTTGAGGTAAAGAGAGTGTTTCCAAATAGATCGATAGTGGATAAATCACTTCTGCGACGTGGTTGTAAGGACGAGCTCGCTTGTAGAACCACAAAACTAGTAGCAGAATGTCTGAAAGTGGATCCAAATGCACGATCAGATATGAAGGATGTCTTTGCCCACTTGTCCAGTATGGTAAGGAAACAACTCGAATTAAGGAAGAACGAAATTATTTACTTTTTTAAGCTTATTGTGAGACTTTATTAAATGCTCAAAAGGTCAGCCTGGTGCATTTTTTTTTAATATAACTGTCGCTTTTCATTGATCTCAAAGAATATGTCATAGACCTCTATAGTAGTAGTTTGGACTAACTACTACATTGTTACAAGTAATCTCTCTACTATCCTAGCTATCTATATACAAGTATCATATCATTTAGCATCTAAATACAATAGCTAAGGAAAGCAATTAAGTTGTCTCAATCCAATCTACCAATATTTGCAATCCATGCCTCGAAGGTGTAGAAATAAGGCAATCTCTCTACATGCCAATTCCTCCACATAAGCAGCTCCTTCAAAACGAATATGGTTCATTTCTCTCCAAATGAGTGCAGTAGTGGTGACAAATGCAGAAGCTGTGATTGCATTCTGCCACTGCCTACTTTTGGCTTTGCTACATATCCAGTGAAGCTCAGTATCCCAGCTTCCAATTGTTCTGGAATGCCCCAGCCAAACACATATTCTGGACCACAATCTGTTAGTGATAGGACATTCAAAGAACAGGTGATTGATGTCTTCAACATTCTGTTTGCAAAATACACAAGCTGCTGGAACTTGTATGCCTATAATCTGCAACCTATCGACTGCAGGAAGCCTATGTTGAGCAGCCAACCAAACAATGAACTTGTGCCTAGGTAGTACATTAGTGATAAGCAATAAGTTCTTCCATGCAACCTTAGTGAAACTTGGGAGAATAGTGATGTACAGTTTCTGTATGTGAAATTTGTCCAGCCTACATACACTTTGCAGTCTGCCAGCAACATCTCCCTGAAGCTGAGGATTCTCCGGTGTCAAAGTTCTACTATCCAGTATCTTTCTGACCACCCAAGAGGCTGATTTTGGTATGGTAAATGTGTCCATGTGACCTTTCTTAATGTAATAGGAATGAACCCATCGAACCCATAAGCAATCTTTCTTCCTAGCCAAGTCCCATAGCAACTTAGTTATGGCTGCTTTATTCCATACAGACAAGTCTAGGATGTTAAGCCCTCCATCAGATATTGGTTTGCACACCTTATCCCAAGCTACCAGTGCTCTTCTGGATAGATTTGCTTTACCAGTCCAGAGGAAAGTTCTGCATATTGCTTCAATAGCTTTCAGTACTTTCTTGGGCATAATCAACACCTGTGCCCAATAAGTCTGAATGCCAAACACCACAGATCAATTGGCTTCTACCTGCATATGATAGAAGTTTGGCTGACCAACAAGTGATTTTATCTGTGATCTTCTCAATTAGAGGCATATAATGATGGATAGCCAGCTTCTTAGAATCAAGAGGGATCCCTAAATATCTGAATAGAAGTTGACCTTCAGTGAATCCCAAGGCTTCAATTATTTCTTCTCTGATGTCTTGCTGCACACCAGCCAGATAGATTGCACTTTTGCTGATATTTGCCTGAAAGCCAGATGCCTCTGAAAATTGAAGAAAGGCTTTATGCAATATCTGGATAGATATTAAGTCAGCTCTGCAGAACATAAGGATATCATCAACAAAACATACATGAGATACATTGAGTTTTCTGCACTTGGGATGAAAGTTGAAGTTCCCATCCTTGTGCAGCTGTTGAAGTATTCTGTTAAGGTACTCCATAGCCAACACAAAAATGTATGGTGACATAGGTTCACCCTGTCTAATACCTCTCTTAGCAGTGAATGGTTTAGTTAATCCACCATTCATTACGAAGGAGTATGAGACAGATGTGACACAGGCCATAATCCAATGAGTAAACTTTGCTGGAAAGCCCAAATCAATAAGAATCTGCTTCAGAAAATTCCATTCCAAGGTATCATATGCCTTCCTCAAATCCACTTTGAGAACATATCTGGGAGAGACACCTTTCCTTGAGTACCCCTTAAAGATTTCATGGCTTAGCAAGATGTTATCAACAATACTTCATCCTTCAATAAAGGCAGATTGAGCAGGCCCCACTAATTCTCCGATGAAAACCTTCATCCTTCTGGTAATGACTTTAGAGATGATTTTGTATACTGTAGTGCAGCTAGCAATAGGCCTATAATCTTTAACAGTGGCAGGTGCTTTAACTTTAGGAACAAGTGTTATGGCAGTGGTGTTGATCATATGAGGCATTTTGCAAGTAGAAAAGAAGTCCTTGGTAGCAGTTAGGATGTCACCCTTTACCATCTCCCAATTCTTAGTAAAGAACTCCACTGGAAATCCATCAACTCCCGGTGCTTTATCTTTAGGCATTTCTTTAACAGCTTCAGTGATCTCCTCCAGAGTTACCTCTCTAATAAGTATTCTTTGCTGATCAAGAGTTATACACCTCCCCTCCTTCATAATCTTAGAATTTGCATAGGGAAGTTCAGTAGCACACTCCCCCATTAATGATTGAAATACCTTCAAGAACTCCTGTTCCACAGATAAAGGATCAGTTAGCTTCAAACATGTGTCTGTATAAATGGATGTGATGTTATTTAGTCCTGTTCTGATCTTCTATTGAGCATGGAAATATTTTGTATTAGCATCCCCACACTCAATCCAACAAGCTTTGGACTTCTGCCTCAGTATTTGCTCCTCCACACAACTCCATTTCTTAATTTCTTCAATTGCAGCTCTTTCCTCAATAATTAGTGCCTATGTTAAGGGGTTGTTTTGCAACTGAGCTTGAACAATACCTAGCTTTTCCCTTGCCTGAATAATTTTCTGTTTGTAAGAGGCCATGTGGATATTTATCTCCTTTAACTGTTGTTTCATTGTCTTCAATTTCTGCCATATCTGCTGCATAGGTGTGCCTTTATAATCCTGCCTCCAAACCTGCTGTAGAATGTTATGAAACTGAGAGTGTTCCATAACAACACTGTATAGTCTGAAAGGTTTAGGGTGCAAAGGTTTTTGATCTCCAAATTTAATTAGGATAGGGGAATGATCAGAGACTGAAGGGTTCACATAAGCAGCTTCCAGATGCCCATACTGTTGCAGCCACTGATAGTTCCCCAGTGCCTAGTCAATTTTACTATACACTCTGGTGGTTGCATCCTGCTTATTGGTCCAAGTGAAGTGCCACCCTTTGACTCAAAGGGCAGTGAGTTGCAGATCAGAAACAGTGTCTTTGAAATCTTTAACTTCAGCATCAGTAACTGGAGTTCCAATTCTATCATCAGAACATAAGACACAATTGAAATCACCACTAATCAACCAAGCATCTTGACTGGGGACATAGATTGATCTAAGGTCACTCCACAGTTGGCTCCTGAGAGGTGCAGTATTATAGGCATACATAACACTTAGTTGGATTCTGGCCTGGCTTCTTCTATCTTCTAAAAGACAATGAATAAGCTGATCAGTAATAGAGGATATTTGGATCTGAATGTGTGGTTTCCAAAGCAACCATATTCTCCCATTAGCAACCCTTGAATAATTGCATTAAATCTTCCAACCTTTAGCTACCTTATCTAATATCTTCTTGGCTTTATGCTCCTTTACTCTAGTTTCTATTACTCCCATGACATCTACATTATTAACAGCTAGGAAGTTTTTCAACTCCTTCTGCTTATGGGGCTGGTTAAGCCCCCTAATGTTCCGTGTGACTATAATCATAGGGAATTAGGGGTTAATCTGTGTGAGGGTCCTGGATCAATCTGTTGAACCCTATTAACAGCCACAATCATAGTAGCCTTCCCTTTATTGCAATTCTCAACCAATTGTTCATTGTTGCCATTGGTTGCATTGACTGCAATGACTGCAATTTCAGGTCTCACATGGCTCACATGATCAGTTTGTGCAATCTGTTGAGGGCTAGCTAATAGACTCTCATTCACCCTGTTAGGGTCCTGCACTACCTGAACCTCCAACACTCTTGAGATAACAGCATTTTCATGGTCTACCTGTACATCTGCATTATCTACAGACTGCATTACAAGCCATTCTATTTTAGTTTGTTTCCCCTGTTGTTTCACTTTCCCTTTCTGCCTCCTTGGTTTATCCTTCTCCTCCTTTACCTTCTCTTCATTGTTATCAGCAGAATACCAGCAATCGAATGAATCATGCCCAAATTTTAGGCAATGATTGCAGAAACAAGGCTTCCAGTCATACTCAATAGTCTGGATCTTAGAGCCATAAGGGGTTTCAATCTCTAATTGGTCAGGAAGAGAATAAGCAGCATCAATTTCAACTAGGACTCTGGCAAACGATATTTTTTCATAATGCGCAGTAAATTTGTCAGTGTATAATGGCTTGCCAATTGCACTGGCCATCTTGCTCAGGACCTCTGTAGACCAATAGCCCACTGGAAGGCCAGGGAACCGAATCCATATAGGAACAGTGCTAAGAACATCACTCTGAAAAGTGAAATCAACTTCCCAAGGTTTTAGAACCATTGGCCTATTCCAATAGGAATAGGGCCCTGATTGCATGACCAACTCCCTATCCTCGATACTATTAAAGCGAAAAATACAGTATCCTTCAGCATGAATCAGTACCTGAGGTTTGGTTACGAAATTCCACACATGCATGACAAAGTTATCCATAGACTTCTCACTAGGATTATCGCCAATTATGAATCCAATCAACGCATTTTGCCAATAATCCAGTTGAGGTTTCAAATTGTCCTCACTGATCTTAACAACCTTTTTGCCATCTCGGTCAGTGGGTGGAACAAATGATAGCTGCTTGCCCATCTGAGAATTACGGTTACCTCGCACCACATCCGCTACAGTCGAACTGCATTTCTCCGATCCAGTAGTATCACTGAATTGTAATCGTCTTACAGCAATATCAGAAGGTGCATCAGTCTTCAGCAATGGCAATACACAAGGATCTCCCTCTGCATGCAACGCTTCTGCTGATTTAAGCTTCTGAGGCTGAAAACTGTCAAATGTCAATGGTTCAAGTTCCTTAGTTGTGCCATTCTCGGGTGTAACCAGTTGCGCATTGGTAGGTGGAGGATTATGCCGGAGACGAGCCATAATCCGGCGACGAGCCATAATCCGGCGACAATGGCGATCTTGCTATTGTGCACCAGCGAGAGCTTAGGTGCATCAGTCAGCCTGGTGCATTGAGCTCTCGCTATGCGCGGAGTCCGGGGAAGGGCCGGACCATAATTGTCTATTGTACGTAGCCTTATCCTTCATTTTTGCAAGAGGTTGTTCCTACGGCTCAAACCCATGAACTCTTAATCATATGTCAACAACTTTATAAAATACGCCTAGACTCTATGCTCAAAGAGTTTCTTAAAATGAATATACTAAGTCTTTGGTGTTTTCTGTAGACCCCCCAAAGAGTGCTGGTTATAAAGACCAAAGGAGATCTCTTGATGTTTGTGTGTACATTGAATTTTTGTGCCTGAATTATGTATCTGACCTTATTAGTTGTTCTCTGACAATTCCTTTTGGATACAGAGATCTGATATTCCACGCGGACAGCATCAAGTTATGCATCATTTGAACAGTATTCGGAATGTTCTTGGAATACCTCTCATCTTAACATTAGTAGTTAATTGCCTGGGAATCCTTTTGTTTATGAGCCTGCAACACTAAAACTGATTCTTTTGTCGAAACTATTGCTTTGTAGAGTGTTGAGATGAGAGAGTATATGGCCTCCAAGCCAAAGGATAAGTGACACATTCACTGTATACTCATTGTATATCTACTGTATACTCATGGTATACTTATGTAATGGGCTATGATGATCATATATCTTAGCCCACATTCACTTATTTAGCTTTGGGCCGGATCACCCGACCCGACCGACCAGTATTGTACATGTATACTCATGGTGTGGCCAAGTTCTCCACAATTTTGACATGAAGGACTTGGTTCTTCCTTCTTTATTTCCTTCTTCATAAACTTATATAACTTTTCAATTATATCATTGGAAATAATATCATCATCGCTTTCCGAATCACTTACCTCTACTCTTTTAGAAGATGAGGCTTTGAAGGCAAGACTCGAACTTTTACTTCTAGGATAGGGATTAAGAATTGTGCTTTCATAAGTTTCGAGGTTACCTCGTAGTCCATCAATTGTGACGTCCGTGATTCCTATAGACTCTTGGATGGCATTAGCTTTGGATCGCCATTCGGGAATGAGACTCCGCAAGATTTTTCGAACTAGATCTTTGTTCGAATATACTTTTCCGAGAGCATGGAGATCGTTGATGATCATTGAGAACCGTTCGAACATACTATCGATGCTTTCATTCTCCCTCATTCAAAAAAGTTCATATTCATGTGTTAGAAAATCAACTTTAGATTCTCGGACTTGAGGCGTACCTTCATAAGTAATCTCGAGTTTATCCCACATCTCCTTGGCGGTTGTGCAACAGGAAATCTTCCGATAATCATCCGGGTTCACGGCACAATATAGCACGTTGATGGCTTTTGCATTTCTTTCAACCTTCTTGATGTCCTCGGCATCATATTCATTTTCCTCCTTTGGAACCATGATTTCCCAACTTTCTTTGTTGGCATTTGTTCACCGTTCTTGATGATTTGCCATAGTCGAAAGTTGTTTGATTGGATGAAGATTCTCATCCGCTCTTTCCAATATGTGTAATTTGTTCCGTCAAGTAGTGGAGGCCTATAGGGTGAGTGTCCTTCGCTCATCATTCCTGCGTTCAATATTCTCAACAAAAAGAATATATATCGCTCTCAACTGGTTAAGGCTTTCAGAGAGTTAGGCTCTGATACCAATTGTTAGGATTTATGCCCGTCACTAGAGGGGGGGTAAATAGTGGAGCACGAGAATATTGATAAATATTGCGGAATTAAAAATTGCAGGAATAAAATAAATTCGGTAATAAAAATAGCAAGGAAAGAACACACCGAATTTATCCTGGTTCACCACAACTTGTGGTTAGTCCAGTCCTCGAGAGACTCTCTCGAGATTACACTAACTCCGTTAAGCTTACGGGTGCCTAACAAACCGTTACACTTGCTCGTAGATGTACACTCTACAAGACTTCAACTTGCTCGAGGATACCGCACCCCAAGACTTCAAACACTAAGACTTAGGGTACTTAGCGAACCCGACAATCAATGAGAAGATATGTTCTTCTCAAACACCTTTCTCTTTTACAATAAGAACTCTCTCAAAAGAGTAGATAAAGAGATACAAATTTAGCTCTATGAACAACTCAAAGTTATCTCTCAAATGGCTCAACAAAAGCTCTAAAATGATGCTCAAATAATGTCAATATGTATATCAATATTGGGAGGTGTTGTGTGTTTAAAATCAGCTCAAAAGACCTCTTTTTATAGGGGTTAGAGGGTGCAAGTCTGTTGCTTAATTGACAATCAATTATGCTGATTTTATGCAAGGATATCGATTATTGGATTTGCATAATCGATTATCCTTTTACCGTTACAAAATCGGAAGCAGATTCTGCTCACATATAATCGATTATATAGCCTGCATAATCGATTATTTTGGGGAAGAATTGAAAACTTCGGCAACGGATACAAGATAATCGATTATGCTCAAGTGTATAATCGATTATTCTCTTCCAGAATTCAAGACTAACTTCAAAAACCATTTTAATCGATTATGCTCAAGTGTATAATCGATTAGTCTCTTCCATAATTGAAAACTTACTTCAAAAACCATTTTGGTTAAAATACTAACTTCAAAAAACATTTTAATCGATTATGCTCAAGTGTATAATCGATTATTCTCTTCCAGAATTGAAAACTTACTTCAAAAACCATTTTGGTTAAAATGAAAACTTTAACATCATTTTGTTTGAAGTATTTGAAATATGTTTATGATAAATATGATTTAATAAAATGATTTAATGCATATTTATGATGACCTAATGTTGAGCCAAAAGACGAGATAACATAAGCGTTGCTCTTACATTGGTTCTACCTAACGACCTACGCCTTGGGTCTTCGGTCTTGAACATTTGAGCTCGTCTTTGGCTTGTCTATGCAATTCCGTCATCAATATGCTTCTCGGCATTCAATCTTGATTGTTTGTCATATACTAACGTTGTTTGACACTTGACTTCATTGTTTTTCATTCATCAAAACCTATACCTGAAAATCATGCTAATACAACCAAAGCGCACATATCATAGATAGAATGATTTTCTACACATGTGACCTTTCTTAATGTAATAGTAATGAACACATCGAACCCATAGGCAATCTTTCTTCCTAGCCAAGTCCCATAGCAACTTAGTTATGGCTGCTTTATTCCATACAGACAAGTCTAGGATGTTAAGCCCTCCAGCAGATATTGGTTTGCACACCTTATCCCAAGCTACCAGTGCTCTTCTGGATAGATTTGCTATACCAGTCCAGAGGAAAGTTCTGCATATTGCTTCAATAGCTTTGAGTACTTTCTTGGGCATAATGAACACTTGTGCCCATAAGTCTGAATGCCAAACACCACAGCTTTAATCAATTGGCTTCTACCTTCATATGATAGAAGTTTGGCTGACCAACAAGTGATTTTATCTGTGATCTTCTCAATTAAAGGCATATAATGATGGATAGCCAGCTTCTTAGAATCAACAGGGATCCCTAAATATCTAAATGGAAGTTGACCTTCAGTGAATCCCAAGGCTTCAATTATTTCTTCTCTGATGTCTTGCTGCACACCAGCCAGATAGATTGCACTTTTGCTGATATTTGCCTGAAGGCCAGATGCCTCTGAAAACTGAAGAAAGGCTTTATGCAATATCTAGATAGATATTAAGTCAGCTCTGCAGAACATAAGGATATCATCAGCAAAACATACATGAGTTACATTGAGTTTTCTGCACTTGGGATGAAAGTTGAAGTTCCCATCCTTGTGCAGCTGTTGAAGTATTCTGTTAAGGTACTCCATAGCCAACACAAAAAGGTATGGTGACATAGGGTCACCCTGTCTAATACCTCTCTTAGCAGTGAATGGTTTAGTTAATCCACCATTCATTACTAAGGAGTATGAGACAGATGTGACACAGGCCATAATCCAATGAGTAAACTTTGCTGGAAAGCCCAAATCAATAAGAATCTGCTTCAGAAAATTCCATTCCAAGGTATCATATGCCTTCCTCAAATCCGCTTTGAGAACACATCTGGGAGAGACACCTTTCCTTGAGTACCCCTTAAAGATTTCATGGCTTAGGAAGATGTTATCAACAATACTTCTTCCTTCAATAAAGGCAGATTGAGCATGCCCCACTAATTCTCCAATGACAACCTTTATCCTTCTGGTAATGACTTTAGAGATGATTTTGTATACTGTAGTTCAGCTAGCAATAGGCCTATAATCTTTAACAGTGGCAGGTGCTTTAACTTTAGGAACAAGTGCTATGGCAGTGGTGTTGATCATATGAGGCATTTTGCAAGTAGAAAAGAAGTCCTTGGTAGCAGTTAGGATATCACCCTTTACCATCTCCAAGTTCTAAGTAAAGAACTCCACTGGAAAGCCATCAACTCCTGGTGCTTTATCTTTAGGCATTTCTTTAACAGCTTCAGTGATCTCCTCCAGAGTTACCTCTCTAATAAGTATTCTTTGCTGATCAAGAGTTAGACACCTCCCCTCCTTCATAATCTTAGAATTTGCACAGGGAAGTTCAGTAGCACACTCCCCCATTAATGATTGAAATACCTTCAAGAAATCCTGTTCCACAGATAAAGGATCAGTTAGCTTCAAACATGTGTCTGTATAAATGGATGTGATGTTATTTAGTCTTGTTCTGATCTTTTATTGAGCATGGAAATATTTTGTATTAGCATCCCCACACTCAATCCAACAAGCTTTGGACTTCTGCCTCAGTATTTGCTCCCATGACATCTACATTATTAACAGCTCTAGTTTCTATTACTCCCATGACATCTACATTATTAACAGCTAGGAAGTTTTTCAACTCCTTCTGCTTATGGGGCTGGTTAAGCCCCCTAATGTTCCGTGTGACTATAATCATAGGGAATTAGGGGTTAATCTGTGTGAGGGTCCCGGATCAATCTGTTGAAACCTATTAACAGCCACAATCATAGTATCCTTCCCTTTATTGCAATTCTCAACCAATTGTTCATTGTTGCCATTGGTTGCATTGACTGCAATGACTGCAATTTCAGGTCTCACTTGGCTCACAGGATCAGTTTGTGCAATCTTTGAGGGCAAGCTAATAGACTCTCATTCACCTTGTTAGGGTCTTGCACTACCTGAACCTCCAACACTCCTGAGATAACAGCATTTTCATGGTCTACCTGTACATCTGCATTATCTACAGACTGCTTTACAAGCCATTATTTTTTAGTTTGTTTCCCCTACTGTTTCACTTTCCCTTTCTGCCTCCTTGGTTTATCCTTCTCCTCATTTGCCTTCTCTTCATTGTTATCAGCAGAATACCAGCAATCGAATGAATCATGCCCAAATTTTAGGCAATGATTGCAGAAACAAGGCTTCCAGTCATACTCAATAGTCTGGATCTTAGGTCCATAAGGGGTTTCAATCTCTAATTGGTCAGGAAGAGAATAAGCAGCATCAACTTCAACTAGGACTCTGGCAAACGATATTTTTTCATAATGCGCAGTAAATTTGTCAGTGTATAATGGCTTGCCAATTGCACTGGCCATCTTGCTCAGGACCTCTGTAGACCAATAGCCCACTGGAAGGCCAGGGAATCGAATCCATATAGGAACAGTGCTAAGAACATCACTCTGAAAAGTGAAATCAACTTCCCAGGGTCTTAGAACCATTGGCATATTCCTATAGGAATAGGGCCCTGGTTGCATGACCAAATCCCTATCCTCGATACTATTAAAGCGAAAAATACAATATCCTTCAGCATGAATCAGTACCTGAGGTTTGGTTACGAAATTCCACACATGCATGACAAAGTTATCCATAGACTTCTCACTAGGATTATCGCCAATTATGAATCCAATCAACGCATTTTGCCAATAATCCAGTTGAGGTTTCAAATCGTCCTCACTGATCTTAACAACCTTTTCCCATCTCGGTCAGTGGTTGGAACAAATGATAGCTGCTTGCCCATCTGAGAATTACCGTTACCTCGCACCACATCCGCTACAGTCGGACTGGATTTCTCCGATCCTTTAGTATCGGTGAATTGTAATCGTCTTACAGCAATATTAGAAGGTGCATCAGTCTTCAGCTATGGCAATACACAAGGATCTCCCTCTGCATGCAACGGTTCTGCTAATTTAAGCTTCTGAGGCAAAAAACTGCCAAATGTCAATGGTTCAAGTTCCTTAGTTGTGCCATTCTCGGGTGTAACCAGTTGCGCATTGGTAGGTGGAGGATTATGCCGGCGACGAGCCATAATCTGGCGACAATGGCGATCTTGCTATTGTGCACCAGCGAGAGCTTAGGTGCATCAGTCAGCCTGGTACATTGAGCTCCCGCTATGCGCGGAGTCCGGGGAAGGGCCGGACCATAATTGTCTATTGTACGTAGCCTTATCCTTCATTTCTGCAAGAGGTTGTTCCTACGGCTCAAACCCATGAACTCCTAATCATATGTCAACAACTTTATTAATTACGCCTAGACTCTATGCTCAAAGAGTTTCTTAATATGAATATACTAAGTCTTTGGTGTTGTCTGTAGACCCCCCAAAGAGTGATGGTTATAAAGACCAAAGGAGATCTCTTGATGTTTGTGTGTACATTGAATTTTTGTGCATGAATTATGTATCTGCACTTATTAGTTGTTCTCTGACAATTCCTTTTGGATACAGATATCTGATATTCACGCGGAAAGCATCAAGTTATGCATCATTCGAACAGTATTCGTAATGTTCTTGGAATACCTCTCATCTTAACATTAGTAGTTGATTGCCTGGGAATCCTTTTGTTTAAGAGCCTGCAACACTAAAACTGATTCTTTTGTCGAAACAATTGCTTTGTAGAGTGTTGATATGAGAGAGTATATGGCCTCCAAGCCAAAGGATAAGTGACACATTCATTGTATACTCATTATATATCTACTGTATACTCATGGTATACTTATGTAATGGGCTATGATGATCATATATCTGAGCCCACATTCACTTATTTAGCTTTGAGCCGGATCACCCAACCCGACCCATCAGTATTGTACATATATAGGCTTAGGGGAAGATATTTTGGGACGGATTTCATTTTGTTTTCATTTCTGATTAATAAACATTCTCCATGTTTCTTCAGTTTAATCTCAAAGTTTTCATGGTATTAGAGCCAGGCCCATCCCAATTATTGTTACCGATGTTGGGCCCCCATTTATGTTGTCCACGCTCCAGAGATTTGGGTGTGAGGGGGGGTGTTGAATTGTCCCACGTCGGAGGGATTTGAGGTCCATGGTCTCCTTATATGGCTTGGGCAATCCTCACCTCAGAAGCTAGCTTTTGGGGTTGAGTTAGGCCCAATGTCCATTCTTATCATGGTATCAGTGCCTAGACGACGATCGGACTATGTTTTTCTGCATCTCGTTGTCTTGGTTGAAGTCTCCTTTGAGATTTTTGGGGGTATTTCTGAGACTTTGTGGTCGATGACGATTCCGATCTAGATCGTATGCCTTTCTGAGTTTTTCATCGTGATATCTGAGTGTATTTTCTTCACTCAAACGTTTTGAGAGGTTTTCCGATGATTTTTGGGTGATTTTTCGGTGACTTATCAGCTTCTAGGGTTTCTGGTGGTTGAACCTAGAGTTTAACTGCTATCCGATGGCTCGATCCTCACTCAGTGGATGTTTTGGATGACTTTCCGACATCCCTGACCATATTTCCAGTAAATTTTTTGACGGTTGCACGTAGGGTTTTGTACCTAGGGTTTTCTCTGATTGATTGAAGGCCGATCTTCTCCGGTCGCGAAGAATGAGGGTAACTCTATCCTTATCTTGAGCGTTGTATGCTTTGTGTGTGATTATCTGACTCCGTATGTGAGTATCTGGTCTTGTGTGTGAATATCTGGTTTGGTTATACTCTGTTTGTTGAAACTGTTTTTTTTAAGCCGGTTCATTGATTATGGCTTCTAATACAAATGCTGGTACCTCCTCCTCAGTGGACTCTTCTAGCCCCCTTTTTGTATATTCCTCTGATGTCCCTGGGGTCTCTCTTGTTCCCACTCCCTTCTCGGGTAGTGGCTGTGGGGGCTGGAGGCGTAAGATGATTGTTCCTTTATTTGCTAAAAATAAAATCGGATTTTTTAACGGTTCATGTCCTCGTCCTACCACTAATGTGGCTCAACAGAGACTGTGGGATAGATGTAATAACATGGTCATTTCCTGGTTGACCTCCTCCCTGTCTCCTCAAATTGCTGATAGTGTGCAGTATTCCGATACTGCACAGAGTATATGGTCCCAAATTGAGAAAAGATATGGTACCCCTAACAAGACCAAAATTTTTGAATTAAAAAGGGAATTTTCCCATACATCTCAAGGCTCCTTAGACGTAGCATCATATTTTAACAAGCTCAAAGGCTTGTGGGATGAATTGGGCACAATGTGCACAAATCATGGGCAGAGATGTGTATGTGCTGCTAAAAATGGAATAATTGATGAAGATGATGAAAACAAGGTATTCCAGTTTCTTAAGGGATTAAATGAAGCATACATGGGGGTTAGGAGTAATTTGTTGATGATGCAGCCATTTCCTTCTCTTGACAGTGTTTACAACATAGTGCTTAATGCTCAAATCAGTCCAGACTCTATGTCTTTTAATGCTCATGCAAACAAGCACTCACTTAGGTCTAATCAGGCCACAGTGCCTAGACCCCCTATTTTCAGAGCCAGAATTAATTTTGAGCAAAGCATAGGGCCCTTATTTTGCAAATACTGCAAGAAATCTGGGCACTTAATTGATAAGTGCTACAAGATCCATGGGTTTCCTCAAAACATAAATTACAACAAGGGAAGGAAATTTGCAGCTGCTCATATCTCCACTGGTGATGAATGTGTGTCTGTTAATCATGGGAATCCTAATTTGTCTGTTCCTCTTGGGGATCCTTCTGCCAGCCATCACCATGTTACACACATGGATGGTCACAACTCTGTGATACCGGGGTTGAGCAGACACCACTATGATCAATTGATGAGCTTGTTACAACAGACCAAGTCAGGGGATTCCGGTGATCAAGCTCCTCCTCCCATGTGTGCTGCTAATTTTGCTGGTACTATGTTGACTGAGAGTCTTGTTTCTGATTCCAAATTATGCATGCTTACACATATTAATTCTGTCACCTGGATCATTGATTCAGGGGCATCTAATCATATGACACATGATAAAAACCTACTCTTTAACATCATACCCTTGACTGTTCCTTATCTTGTAACTTTGCCTAATGGTTACAAAGTAAAAGTAACTTGTACAGGTTCTTTTGCATTAACTTCTTCCCTTACTCTTCATAATGTGCTTCTGGTTCCTTCCTTTAAACACATCTTGATTTCTGTTCCCAAGTTGATAAAACAGTTGCACTGTATAGTTTTGTTCACTCCAACTTCCTGATACTTCACATGATACAGGACCCTTCTCTGAAGAGGCCTCTGGATCTTGGTAAAGAGGAAGCTGGCTTATACAAACTGTCTTGGGTGCCTCCTTCCCCTTCTCCCTCTCCTGTTTCCCCTTTTACTTCTGTGTGTGCTTTGTCTGATTTTTGTAATGATGACACTGTGTCTGACAGCAAAAATGTTGGCTTACCTCCAATTGTAAGCAATTCCATTTTAATAATGTTGTTACCAATGATATGAATTACATTTGGCATTTAAGACTAGCACACACTCCTTTTGCAAATATGAGACATATTTCTGGTTTGTCTTTTCCTATTGCTTCTAAACAACCTTTTCCCTGTTCTGTCTGCCCTATGGCCAAATAGACTAGACTCCCTTTTCCTGGCAGCAGTATCAGTACAACTAGACCATTCCAATTAATACATGTGAATACTTGGGGGCCTTACCACACTTCTACTTCTTCTGGTTACAAATACTTTCTTACTATAGTTGATGACTTTTCTAGGGCAACCTGGACACACTTAATGGGATCCAAAAACAATGCCTTTTCCCTGCTTAAGTCTTTCATCTCTTTTGTTAAAACTCAGTTTAACTCTGTGGTTCAGACTGTCAGAAGTGACAATGCATTAGAACTGGGATCCAGCACTGAGGGAATATCCTTTTCTAGTAGCCAGGGGATTATTCATCAAACCTCCTGCCCTCATTCACCTCAACAGAATGGTGTTGTTGAAAGAAAACACAGAACACTCCTTGAAACATGTAGAGCCCTGCTTTTTCAATCTGGCCTACCTGTGTCTTTCTGAGGGGATTGTCTGTTAACTCCCACCTATCTTCTTAACAAAATACCTTCCAGAATCCTTCACCATAAATCTCCCCATGAAATTTTGTATGGCAAAGCTCCATCCTACTCTCATTTGAGGGCATTTGGATGCCTTGCTTATGCTGCTATCCCTATCCCTCAAAGGGACAAGCTGAAACCTAGAGCCCACTCTTGTGTGTTTCTGGGTTACCCCTTTGCCAAAAAGGGTTATAAACTGTATAATTTGGTTACCAAGAAGTGTTTTGTTTAAAGGGATGTTGTCTTCCATGAAACTTATATCCCTTTTAAGAATAATCCTACTTCTGCTCACCCTTCTTCTTCATATTTTCCTTATATTCCTCCTGCTGATGATTTCACTGCCTCAGACTTTCCTATATTCACTTCCCCTGATTCTCCTGTTCTTCCTTCTAATTCTGATTCTCCTACACCTGATTTTCCTGATGCTGGTCCATCTTCCCTTCCTTATTTCAATCCTGATCTCCCTACTCCTGTGTTACCTCCTTCCCATCCTCTTCCCACACCTGGAAAGTCCACTAGACAGCATAATCCTCCTTCCTACCTTAAGGATTATGTCTGTCAACTGTCTGCCTTTTCTGATTCCTCTTCTTCCACTTTGGAATCAGAACCTATGTATTACTCCCAAGCTGCATCTGTCCTGGCATGGCAGGATGCAATGAGACAGGAGTTTGATGCTTTGGAGGCTAACCATACTTGGGATATTGTTCCTCTTCCTCCTGGTAAGAAACCCATTGGCTGTAAGTGGGTCTATAAAATCAAATACAAGTCTGATGGTCTTGTTGAAAGATATAAAGCAAGGCTTGTTATTATGGGTGATACACAAGTTGAGGGGATTGATTTTACTGACACTTTTTCTCCTGTGATTAAGCTGACCTCTGTGAAATGCCTTATCATATGGCTGTCAAGAATCATTGGCCTCTTTTCCAGCTTGACGTCAATAATGCTTTTCTCCATGGTGATTTGGATGAGGAAGTTTACCAGGTTTGACAGCTTCTGCTCCTATTTCTGGTTCTGTTTCTACTCTTTCTTCTACTTCTCCTCCTCTAGTCTGTAAACTCAGGAAATCCCTATATGGGCTAAGACAAGCATCCAGACAATGGTATGCCAAGTTGTCTTCTGCTCTTTATTCCAGAGGGTATAAACATTCTTTGAATGACTATTCTTTGTTCATCAAAGGTAAACCTGGCTCCCTTGTGGTGGTAGCAGCCTATGTGGATGATATTATACTTACTGGGGATGACAGTGATGAGCTTACTACACTGAAACTATTTCTGGATGATCAGTTTAAAATTAAAGATTTGGGATCTTTGCATTATTTTTTGGGCCTTGAGATGACAGTTATCCCTGGTGGGATGCTCCTTAATCAGCATAAGTATATTTCAGATTTACTGCATCAGTTTGACTGTGTAAATGTCCCCTCTTTTGTTTCTTCTTTGGACACTAATGTCAAACTTCATGCTGATTCTGGTGACATTTTGTCCTCTCCTGACCAGTACAGGAGTCTAGTTGGTAAGATGTTGTTTTTGACTCATACCATGCCTGACATATGCTTTGCAGTCCAACATCTGAGTCAATTCCTCAAATGCCCCAGACTTCCCCATATGACTGCTGCCCTGCATGTTTTGAGATACCTTAAGGGCACTCCTTCCTTGGGTTTATTTTATTCTGCTCATGCAGATTTCTCTGTTACTGGCTATTCTGACAGTGACTGGGTTGCATGCCCTGATACTAGACGATCTGTTACTGGATTTTGTGTGCTTTTGGGTGGTTGCTTGGTCAGTTGGAAATCGAAGAAACAACCTGTTGTTTCTCTGTTCTTCTGCTGAGGCAGAATATAGAGCCCTAAACAAAGTTGTTGCTGAGTTAACTTGGCTTTCTCGCTTGTTGGGTGATCTTGGGGTATCTATTTCTTCTCCTATTTCTGTTTATTGTGATAGCCAGGCTGCTGTCCATATTGCTAACAATCCTGTTTTTCATGAACGTACCAAACATATCGAGGTGGACTGCCATTTTTTCGGGACCTGCTACAAACTGGTTTTCTCAAGCTGCTTCATGTTCCTACTTCTCGTCAACTGGCCGACCTGCTCACTAAGCCATTGCCTGGCATTGTGCTTCTTCCGCTGTTATCCAAGTTGCAGGTGGTCTCCCCCTCCAACTTGAGGGGGGGTGTTGAGATGAGAGAGTATATGGCCTCCAAGCCAAAGGATAAGTGACACATTCATTGTATACTCATTGTATATCTATTGTATTCTCATGGTATACTTATGTAATGGGCTATGATGATCATATATCTGAGCCCACATTCACTTATTTAGCTTTGGGCCGGATCACCCGGCCCGACCCATCAGTATTGTACATACATAGGCTTAGGGGCAGATATTTTGGGACGGATTTCATTTTGTTTTCATTTCTGATTAATAAACTCTCTCTCTTCTGGAGAGTTCTCTCAGACGCTCCTCCTTCTCTCTAAATTCTCTCACTACATTCTCCATGTTTCTTCAGTTTAATCTCAAAGTTTTCATAGATATTGTTCAATTTGTTTGTATGTATATGATTAAGTGCGTATTATCTTCGCATGATTATCAGTTTGTAATGTATTACTTAATGATGGTGAAACAGAGAAGTGGTAGTTTTTCGTATGTTTTTATCCCCTCCCTAATCACATTATGTATTTATTGTATCACACAATTTCTATTAACATTGATACTTCGATACAATTTCCATTCCTTCCTATCCAAGTATGGTATGTCACTGCTCCTACTACAACTGCCATAGTCTCCTTTTCTTTAATCTTCTCTGGTGCTTTCTCCTTACCTGTTGCAGCCATTGTGTTAGCTGAAATTCTTGCGCTATCCAAGCTCTGATCTCCTCTCCCAATGCTTTGGCCCAATCACATTCAAAGAATAGATGATCCTTGCTTTATTCACATCCCTGCTGTTCTGCATTCTCTAGTCTTGCTCTAGGCCCCTTAATTGCTAAGTAGCTACTTGTTATTGAGTATTTGCATTGGTTGTCAGTATATATCAACTGCCGTCAGAGGGTGGTCAATGAGACTAAACATCAACGTGTTTCTGCATATACACTCCATGAACAGACTTCATCAATATCACATCATTTTCCGTCACACAAGAGCCAAAATAATCCCTACTGAAGCCAAATTTCGTGATCCACAATCTTTTATGTTTAGACCCCAAACATTTTAGGTAGGCATATGTCATGCCCCAAATTTGGGAGGCGTGGCTGGCATCCGGTACCATATTAGTCGAGCGAATCACTCTGTGACTCACTTTTTTTCTTCTAATTATTTTGGGCCAACATGGTCACAACTTGTAATATATAACTATAAGTGGCAAGCATTGTATTAATGAACCATCGTTCTTAAAACATGAATATATATGGGCCATCAAGGCCTCTGACATACCATATAAAATAAACCTTTGTCTAAAAAGCCTCTAAAAGTTTTTGACATCAATTGTGACAAGATACCGGCCTACCCATAAGTCTTTATCAAAACTTTGACACGATTACTCATAGATTCGGCTGCACTTCGAAAGAGGTGAAGTCTTACCGATCCTTTGCTGAATGCTACTCGTCAAACTGATTATCTATACCTGCAGGCATGAATACAACGTCCACAACAAAAGGACGTTAGTAGGAATAATATACTGAGTATGTAAGGCGGAACTGAACTATAACAATAAGTAAACATTAATTAATGACATATAAGAATCAACCTGAATCTCTAAAGTGTCACCATATATGCATTATTGTTATATATATATATATATATATATATATATATATATATATATATATATATATATATATATATAGCTTTTTTTGAGACTATTATCCATATCGCCCAACTGATTAGTGATAATTGCATGACTGACTGTAGTGCGGTGGTAAATACATGACTGTCCAACCGGTGGTAAACAATGATACTAACTGCTCAATCGGTGGTAACTGCCCAACCGGCCGTAGCTCGATAGTAAATGCATGATTGCCCAACCATTATAAACATTAATATCTTTATCAAATACCTTAATAGAGAACTAGTTACATATATAGATATGCTTGAATATCACTTTTACGAAAATAAATAACATAATATTCTTAACTGCTAAGAGGAGAACCACTTTTGAAATATTATTATATTTACGTATCGTTTCTTGAATCATGCTAAAAGAAAGAAGGATTAGACTTAATATATTGAGAAGTTAAGCTCAAGCTCAAATATCCCAAGATTTTGGCTTTGCTTATCTTCATGGACTAAGATAAATTGAGTTAACGGCTGCACTATAAATTGAGCGGCTGCACTATAAATTGAGTTAACGGCTGCACTTCTTGTAGTTTGAAAAGGAAATGGAATGACCACGAGGGTTCTTCAGGGATCGTTCCCTAATTCTATATTCAATCAACAATTATCCTAAAATACAATCAATAAAATACATGGTCTTTGAACAGGTCTCTATCTCACAAACAGATAAAATATTAACAAAACCTAACCAATTGTAAAGAATAATAAATAAACTAGAGAAGTCCCAAATAGTTGCTTCCACCTACTATTTCTTTTCAATGTCTTATTTTAATTCATGCCACCTAGCTTAATGAATGTAAGTGTCATTTTGATTTTCATGTCTTGCTGCCACTTTAAGCTAATAATTAACCAATTACTATAAATATTATATATTCTTAAAATATTTTATATATCTTACTATTATATACCTTACTGACATAGTCATATGGTACCATATAAAATTAATGTACATGCAATATTGTTTCATTAAAATATTCATATAAAAAAATATATATTCTCTCAACTTTTAATTTTCCTACTCTCATATAAAGAGTAAAAACTCTCGTATGTTTAATTCTTAAAATAATAAAGAGATAAATTTATTTTCTTGTGAGAAAATAATTTCTATCTTTACAATAAAGAAAATCTCATAAATTTTTTTAATAACTATTCGAAAGTAGTAATATTAATAATTATATAAAATCATATTTTTAAAACTTGTTTAAAAAAATATTTCACTCAAAATATTTTATCCAATATATATAACGATATGAAAATTATTAAAATTTACAAATCTTACTAGCAAAATCACAAATCTCGTAAATAATAGTCGTATGAATTATTAGGACTCATCCTAATATAAGAGTAGGGATGTAACAACATACCCTTTCCAAGGACACTAGTGCTATTTTCCTCCTCTCTTTTGTACTTCCCTACAGATAGTCCCTACACCTTCTATCCATAACTTTGAGTATGCAGTATGAATACAGCTATGTAAATAGAGTTTATCACTTGCACTCTCCCTACATAGGACAAGTATACAGTAGTGATCTTTTCTTATTAGTAGGTGACAGTCCATTTTTTTTGTGAGAGGGGAAGGCTCAAGTATCTCATAGGAAACAAGCCAATAGAGAAGCATGTAGATATTTGATTTTTCTACCTGTTGTTTTACTCAAGTGTTGTAATGCTTCCATTACCCTGGCTATATTTCCCTAACAAAATATCACTTCAAAAATAAGAAGAGTTCCTTGCACATAGGATGGAACCTATAGTCAGGCAATTGAGAATCCTATCTCACCATGTCGTATGATGTCCTCAAATCTATTTTCATCACACATCTTGAGATTGTCTTCCTGTTGTAGTGCCTTAGAAGGTCATGGCACGCCAGAACATTATAATGCTGCTAGTATCTCTTTTACTTTCTTACTCGGTATCTTAGATGTACATAACAAGAAATTGGTCTGAACTGCCCAAATCAGGGAAACACTAATGATAATTTTTAATAAAATATTACAACAAAAAGGGTAAGCTTTGTACAAGAATAAAGTTCAGAAAGAAAATTAATTAGCCAGTTTACAATGCAGTTGTGCCTAGAAAACAAGGAAATTTCATGATTGTCATTTTACAGTCTTGCTTCCTCTGAATTGTGCACTAACTGCTGCTGCTTAAACACGACTTGCTGAAAAAAAGAATATTTTTGACAAATTAAAAAAAAAAGCACTTTTGACAAAAAAAATGTTAAGCTATTAATACAATATCTTTTATGTATAAAGTAATGCAGCTGAAAATCATTACTTTCTCTTCATCTTTTTCAGTAAATATTGTGGCATGGGAGGTTAACCCATCTTTACAGGTAAATCAAATGCTTGATCTGTGTAAATGGGTAAGAAATAGAGGGCTTAGGAGAGATTTGTAATTTCCAATATTTTACTCCATTTGCTTCTAATATTTTACTCCATTTGCTACTCATTCCATTCTTTTCCATACAGTACCAAACTTCCCCTATCTTGCTAAAATATCTTTAAAATATTTTTTATTTTTGTTTGATATTTTATATATTACCATAGAAAAAAAAATGTTATTTGATAATTAAACAATTTATAAGAAAATCATACATATTAATTAAAGTTTGGTAAAAATTGGATTATGACCCAAATTTTAGCCTAATTTGACCCTGCACTTCTGTTAAAATAGCATAGTCTACCCAGTTTTCAGACTGGTTATTCAAATATAGCTAGTGTTTGTCAAGTCATTGAAAAATAGCTACTATTTTGCTATAACAGAAATCAGTCTAACATAATATACTGGAATTCGGTGCACCTGTATATGAACTTCCAGCATATTATGTTGGACCGGTATGCTTTGCTAACTCCAGTATAATATACTAGAGATTGGAACACCGGTGCTCCAAACTCCAATATATTATGCTGGAGTATTTTTCGGATTTGAACAGTATTTTTGTTCAAATTTATCTTTACATAAAAAGTGGTTAAAGTTCAATTACTTTTAAAATTGTGGCTATTTTTGAATAATCACTTGTAAATTTGTCTATTTTTAATTCTCCCCATACTTCTCAACCCAAGCTATTTGGGCGGGTGAATTGACTTAGCCCATTTTGACTCGCTCAAAATTAACTTAACCCGTCCATTTTACACCTCTATAAACAGGCAAGGAAATGCGAAGGCTTACAATATAGAATATGTGTTAATATGTATACAGAAAGTTGCAGAAATATTCAATCAATACTAGTAAATCACAATTCCAAATTAGTCGAGATCCATCATTATTCAATCAACTCTGGATTTTTGTTCTATTTGAAAGTTTGAAGATTGTATCGTTTTGACCTCAAAAAAATCAAGAAAAGTATGATAAAAGAGTCATAACATTCTAGCTAGCTACAATACATCAGTAAACTGACATCCTAAGCAGACACGCCAAAGTGCTTATGTAAAAACTGTAATAGTACTTTAAGTAGGCTGTAAAATTCCGGAGAAAGTGGGGGGGGGGGGGGGGGGAATCAAGTGAAAATGGTATTTGAGTGCAATTTTGTGTTATTTTTTAATTTTATGAGTGATCTAACCAAAAATTTAAAAAAAAGAAAAAAACTTGTTGGAGTTTTTAAAATTTTCGAGAAAATCTGAAATTCATCTTCAAGTGATAATTGAAAAATTATCGCCAAATTTGCTTTTAAAAGAATTATGGCCAAACGGGTTCTTGAGAATCCTTTACATGCATATTTATATTCTCATGCTCATTGTAAATTTCAGAATCCTCTCACTTTTTAACTCTCCTTAGCCCCAGTATGGAAGAGGAGCATTAGTTCATACAGCCGGCCCCAATTTGCTTTGGACTAAACCGTAATTATATATTATTATTAGTTTTTATGTGGTTTTTACTCGATTGAATCTGGTCAAAAGAAAAACTCTGCAAGTCCAAATTTCACGTAACTCTTTAAAGAAATGACGATTTCAAAACCTATCCAATTTTGAAATTGAATTCCCCTTTACTTAACATAGACTTTGGCTCCATCAAATCCATGTTCCCAGGCTTGGATATAATCATATAGTCCCTCCGTTCGCTATTAGGTTCACTTTAAAATTTTTACGCCCTTTAAAAAATAATAAATTAAATATACATTTTGCAACTTTACTCATAATAATTATAATATTACCAGAAGTATTGGGAAACGAATAGTTAATGACAAGGGTAAAACAGGAAAAAATATATTTTTTTCTCTTGATTTAGTATAGTGGACAAGTAAAATAGGAAGAAAAACTGCTACAAACTGATTCCCATACTTAAAATCCTTAAATTACACTGTTCAATCGCTTACAATGTTCTCTGGCATTGTTGGTTAATCAAAGGGCCACTATACAAATAACATACTTTAACTAAGCTTAGTGCAAACTACCAGGCATTATACAATGAAAAAATTTGATCAAATAAGTTAAAACAAAATTTTCTACAGAAGCTACTGCAATTGAAGATACTCAATTCTTCACACCTAACAATGGCTTGGTACCTCTATAGTCCATAGTCTAACTATATCCATCTTCCCATCTTCATTGACATCATTTTCCTTTTCTTGTGTGCTTTATGCTTTTCGGCAATCCTCAGTTTTCTCTTGGCATTTCTCATTGGATTCACCACAGCAATGACCTTCTCTTCTTGTTTCCTCTTATCCCTCTTGGATTTGAGATTCTTCCTTATATGACTGTAGATTTGGACGAAACTCTGCACTCCTATAACATTGCTTATGCTTCCACGCACTTCTTCAGCCTGTTGTTTCGCGTCATCTGTGGAGTAGATGCAAACGTGATCAGTATTTTCATCTTAGCCTTTTAGTTTTGTATTTTTAAAACATGTTTTGAAAATGCTTTTTTTGAGCGGAGGGTCTATCTCAAACAACCTCTCTATCTCACACAAGGTAGAGGTAAAGTCTGCATATACTCACCCTCCCCATCGGATCCCACTTGTGGGATCATACTGGGTATATTGTTTGTTGTTTGTTACCTCTCTTTTTTTTTCCAAAAATCAAGTGTATCCTTTTTTTTTTCCACATTTTTTTTACTAAAGTTGCTTTCAAGCCAACAAATCATGGAATATAATTGAATCAAATGAACAAAAAAACACCATAAACTTGTGCGACAACCACTTCGCATAGTATGAACCATTAAAACAATAAGCCTGCAAGAGACTGAATGGATCCACATGAGAGACATACCTGAAATAACTTTTCCAACAAATCCTTCACACACTTTGTAGAGGGGCAACAGCATATGATATGCATAGCTTTGGGAATCAACCTCACCTTCAGGGGATAACAATCTACTCTGGTCTATGAGCTTTGGTGAAATTGATTTGAAACAACTGAAGATAATTTTCATCTGCAAAAAAAAGTATGCCCATTCGGCAGGTATGAGTCAGGCACTCCTAGTACCATGTATAGGAAAATAAGGCTGCTTCATTTTGAAAAAATTGCCAAAGCTAAGAATTCTTTTGCAGGTCAAGCACATAGAAGTAACCTTAATACTTTTGACCACCCACCTGCATATCTTCCACCTGAAGGGAAATCTTACCCATTGTCTTAAGCAAATAGGAAATGACCAAGTACCGCACGTTTTCATCTTCTTGATCGCTAAGGTCAGACACAAGAGATAAGTAGATGTTTTTCCCTTTCCTTGAATTAAGCTGTTGAAAAGCCTTAAGTAGAAGACCCTGCTCATCATGTTCAATGGTGGACCAGAACTTGTTTTGACGCTTACATTCATTTTTTCCTAAGAATGAACGCAGAGCGCAAATTGAAAAGACAAGATTTTGAGTAATGAGATCACTGGCAGCATCATCGGTCTGCAGCACCTTCAGTTGACAGCAAAGAGAAGTGGCTATAAAGAAAATTCTACTTGGCCTCATCAAAAAGTAAGTTCCTTGAGGCAGTTCAAGGTTTTCTTTACAAGCCTCAGTCAAGGAGGCAAAGTAGCAAGCCACAAGACGGTTTGATATGTTGCGCAACCACAGATGCGGATGCAGAAGCAACTCGCAGATTGTTTCCCACAGATCCTATGAGAGATTTCAGTAAAAATAATAAGTAGAAACCAAATATGAGACCAAATGAATTTGTCCACAAAACAATAAGATATTGGCAATCTGAAATGGGAGTGTGATCGCTGTGGAAAAGTAATTTCCCCAGTATACCTTCTTTTCTTTTCTTTTTTTTTTGATTGATAAGACTTCCCAGCATACTTCTAAACATACTCCTAAAAGATTTAAGTGTTTGATTCTCGAATGCTGCCTAACTCCACAACTAGTTTTTAGTAGCAAACTATCTATTGAGCATTTCAGCGAAGTACATTACACACTAGGGCTCTGCACGGATCGGATCGATCAGATTTAGCACTTTTCATATTCGGGTTTTGGATTCTAAAAAATGCAATCCGAATCCGAATAATATCGAATTGGATCGGATTTCGGATTTCGGATCGGATTATTATGCCTCAAAGTTGCAAGCTAATATTTATATTTTCTTTGTAAAAGAGGCAATACATTAAGAAAAACTCATGTTTATGCAATTATGAGAGTACTATGGTGCCAATATAGCTAAATCCGATAATTGTAAAGGTAATAACTTGGAGGAAGATGTAAAGGAAGTACTGACTATCCGACATTAAAGTGTAATATTTATACATTGCCTAGTAATTCTGGATTTCAGATCGGATTAAAATATATCAATCCGAATCCGAAATTGAATGGATCGGTTCGGATTTCGGATATCCGATCCGAATAAACAGCCCTAACACACACCAAAAAAAAGTAATAATTGCTTAAACCGATCGCAAAGCAAAAACAGTGGTTTTCACATGGTCACCCCGTACATGTAATAAGTTGGACATATTATGGATGACTTGGTTTAGCTCTCCACATTTTAGGACTACAGCTAAAATAACGAAGTACAACAGCAATAGTGCATCTGATACCCAATTAATACAGCAGCAACAGCAGCGCTAATAAAGGATAGAGACGGAAAATACTGCATCTTTTTTCATTCTACAGAGACAAAAATCCTTTCTATAGAGGATAGATATAGAAGATACTGTATCTTTTTACATTCTACAGAGGCGAACATTCAATGTGTTCTATAGAGAACCAAGAAAAATTTTCAAAAACCACTCAACCAGTTATGAATATCCATTAGCTCAGGTAATTCCAATAGAATAGGTCCGGATGGCAGGCAAATTTTATGATCGATCATATTTACAGAAGTAATCAGTTAGTATAGTAACCAGTACAATAGTAACTTTAGTTTCAAATAGAAGATTAAAAGAAAAGGAAAAATACCTCCAGGTCCTTTCTGAAGCACAACTTAGGAAATTGATTTAATATCTTCTCAAATAGAACACAGTGAATAATATGCTTCTTTCCAAAATGAAGCCATTGCATCATTGGGTAGATCCACTTTCTTATTTGTAAGAACACTAACTGCAGATCGCAAGATGTTTCTCAAAACAGGCAAGAGACTATCAATATACTTTTGGAAACCATCCTTCACCATTTCAATGAGTAACCCCAAAACCTGTAGAAGAAATGATGAAGCCTTGGAACATTATTTTCTATTTTTGATGAGGAAGAAGTTATATCTCAGATTCATGAAAACAAAACAAATTAGAGGTCAGCTTGTCCGTCTTCCTCTCGTCTAATTCAATGTTTATACATAAATGAAAATGAAAAAAAGTCAAAGACATATGTAACTTCTATTCTTCAGTATTCCCAACTTGCTCCTCTATGATAACACACCCCAACCAAGCTGATCCAACATAATGTACTTGAAATAAAAGAACAGTTTGGGACTTTCACCCCTTTACCTGTGCTGCAGCACTCCACAAATGTGGCTTATCTCCCAGGTACCAGGACCGACTAAACTCAAGAATTGACTGGAGTGAATGGGAACTGACTCGTCCAATAAGTAACTTTATGACAGTACCAGTCATCAAACGGACTCTGTTGTCACGATCATTCGCCAAACAAACCACCAAATGCAGAAAAAACGTTTGAGATTGTTCATCTATGATGCTAACTGGGAATTTCATTATGATAGCATGAAGCATTTCAAGAATGGCTTCTCTCCCAGCTGAATGCTCATATCTGCAAAATCAAAACCATCATTATAGAGATAGGACCATCTATAAAATTTACCAAATGAAAGAATTGTTTGTGCAGATTTTCTTGCCTTAAGTTCGAAAGTAAGAAATCAAGATGCTGCTGCAGACGTTTCTCGGAGATATGATAGTCCAGTAAAAACTGCAGCAAAATTTGTCTGCATTTCTTACGAATTGATTCAACTTGACTAGTCACCATCAACTCTGCAACACGTTTAGCTATATCATAAATTTCCGCAACTACCAACTTCCTACTCATTATTGCTTTCAACAGTGACAGAGCAACAAAAGAGGGATTTCTTTCAAGATCAACAAAAAGCGGAAACTGGATTAGCATATGCAGTTGATCCGTAGAAAGTGTGATCTTAGTGCTATACAAAAGCACTGTTAGCAACTTAACACATGACTCCATCAACGGATTACTGGAAGCTACTGAACCTTGAGCAATATTCAGTAACGAATTCTTTATCTTCTCCGCCTGAGATTCAAGTGATGGCAAAGGAAGCCTCACCATAGGAGACAAGCACCTAAGTGAGGCAGACATGATAGTCTCATATTTTGAGTTCAAGCATTCACCCAATAATCTTACAAATGGATCAAGCATTGATAACAACTGCTCATCTTTCTTGTCTAATTTCATGTTCTTCATGTAATTCTGAAGCACTCCAAGAGCAAATTCAGTAATAAGGTGAGAATATCGTGAATCAATGCTGACCAACTTATCTGATTCAGCAATCTGGCTGCTTACTCCATCTTTCTTTTGCTTACTTTCCATTGAACTCGATGTCTCTGCATGCCCAGGAGATTCATCTGTTACTCCATCTTTAATTAGACCATATCCAAAGATAAAGAGTTCCGTCTGGTTTACAGATGGATTACACTGTATTCCAGCAGCTATATGAGACATGATGTTCTCTAATTTTGATTTTACTTTTGGAGTCAGCTGCTTCTGTAGATGCTTAATAATTGGCGCAAGCAGCTTCAGAGCATGTGTTTTGAACGTGATACTTTGTGCAATCAATTTAAGGGTATTGTATGACTTTTGCTTCCCAGTCTCTTTCATCTTTGAAGCAATCTTCTCAACCTCTTTCTCCTCCGAAACATCACTGAGTATATCATTTACTGCAACCGAGAGAAGATCCTCTAAGCAATAATCCAACCTCCCACTACTGGGATTTATAAGAAATTTTGATAGTAGAAAATTGAGAGTGAACCCCAAAACGTGCAATTCGAATCCTCTCCTCAGAGTGCCTCTCAAGACTTTGACAACAAATTGCAAGTACTCCAGCCCTAGTTCTTTTAAACAAGCAGCCAAAGCAGCTCTGGCTTCATCACGAATACTTTCCAAACGATTCTTAAGGAAATTCGCTACACGATGGATTATAGATGGAAGATGCACTTCCATAATGTCTCCAGGAAGTAGCTTAAGCAACTTAAGCAGAATTAGACTGATGTTTACATTGACATTATCAGTATCAGCAATCAACATTTTTTGTACCCTGGGAAGCATATCCTTTTGGAGGCACATTTGTATCTCCGCAAGTTCAGAAACGCCGGTGACTTTGCCTGACTCTATCAAACAAGCAGTTTGAATATCTTGCACAGAATCTGCAGTGTCATGAGCAGAAGGAGTGTCTGAAAAATGGAACTGGTCCAAAATGGAGCTTATTAACCGCAATAACACCTTTTGTTTATCTGGTTTGAGTGTCATCTCCCGAAAGCATCTATTGAGTAATGCATAATACAATCGCCACTCCATGCATCTAGTAATTGATGCAGCAGCTTCCAAACATGCACTTCTAATATTTTCACCCTTTCCAACTTGTCCTTCAAGCAACATTTTGAAAAGAAGCGGCATAAATACTTTATTTATGAGAACCTGCACCAGAATTATTCCCAACTATTAGTACCACTTAGCAACATGGAGAACATAATTGATGCTTCAAAGAAAAAGGCAAGTAACCACCTTAGAGAAATTTCCAGAAGTGATGACATTCCTAAGTCGTAACAAAGCCCTTGCTCTCCTGTGTCTCTGAATAAACAAATGTAATGGCATAGAGGTGAGAAAGCATGCACAGCACTAGCTTTTGGACCATGTGCTATACTCTTTCAAAAAAAGGGAGAATAGATAGAGGAACATGAGAAGGTCCAAGGACTGAAAAATCTTTCCTTTAAAGCATAAACTAATACTTCTAATGCTACTAATGGAGAAGCATAAATGAAATAGAGCAGTAAGTTATTTAAGAGTAAATTGTGGAGCTAAGTTGCTCCAACACGGCAGTTTATGTGCCACACCCGTGTCAACATGATACTGGTGTGGGTGTGGGTGTGGGTATGTGATCTTCAAATGATTCTGGGTACTTTGACCATGACTAATGAAAGTTTTGAGACAACATACAATTTGATTCCCGAAATCAGAATAAAAACTAAGGTAAATTTGAGGAAAATGACATATACCTTATTTAGGAAATCAATTCTTTACTTTCTGCTTCTCCTCTTGATCGAGCAGAAAGAGCAGCAGAGAACGTCAATTGAGGACCGGGGAAGACGGGCGTTCAAGAATTTGGGAAAGTGCAAGACCTTTGACTTTATTTAGATATTATTATATTTAAAATACTGTACCCTTTGTAATGAAAGCTTGACACACACTAAGTCTGATTTTTATAATAAAAATTAGAGATATAATCTAAATTAAAATTAATATTTAATTACAAATGAAAGATAACTATAAAAAAGTTGGTTTGTAGGAGAATACCAGAATGGAAGAAATTCAAGAAATCATGTCTATAACTTGAGAATAAAAAAGAAATCCAATTTCACAAGCTATAGGTAAGTATTCCAAAAAAATTCTCATAATTTAGAGTTTTTTTATTTTTTTAATTTTTTGAATTATTTTTAGCCAAATCCCCGCACCCGTATCCGTACTAGGATCCGTATCCCTACTAGGATCCATATCCTTGAACCTTAGAATTTACATTTCGAATATCCAACCTCTAGATCCACACCCGCATCCGAGCAACTTCATTGTGGAGAACATATAGCATAGCCCAAAATTTATATGGCAATATGGGAATAACTTACTTGCAAATGCACAATATTGTTAAAAAAGTCCTGCTCTGGATCTTCACTGTAAGGAACTGCATATAATTTGAAGTCTTCCACCATTGGAAGCTTCAGGACCATATCCCGTAGATCGATCCATACCTAAATAAAAAAACCAGTTTAGAAGAACTTCCGATCCTTGAGAAGATATATTCTCTGCCCACTATAATGTCCCTCGCTCCACTCCCGGGTCAGTCCTCTCCTGACCAACAGGAGCGAGGAACCTTGAGACATATAGATGAAATAACATGTTACGTAAATAACCACTAGCAAGTCAAATAACTGCTTCAAGTATTGATGGCTGGGAAACACAAAAAGGAAGTAAAAGAGAGGAAAGTAGCCAGAGAAGTAGAGCACTCTTTTCGGTTCTCGTATTTCATACCTTCTGAATTGAATCTTCTTTGTTCATGGCAGCACCCATGTGCTTCAAAAAGAAGTTGCTTAGGACGTGCCTAACCCAGGCTCCAGAAGATTCTTCTTCAGATTTCAACTTTCTATCGAGCACTTGACTAGAAAACTCGACAAACGAAAGCAATAATCTATATGCACTCTGTCTCAAAATAAGATCCTCAGACGACATATCATGTATAGCATGTGACAGAATAATCAACGCATGTTCTTCCGGGACAGTGTGGAAAAAGTCTGCACTTATCTTTTCATAAGCTGCAATTATAGTATCATAATCAAGATCTCCCAACTCCACAGTAGACGTGGCATTCAATTCGCGAAGAAGTTTTGCCTGTATGAAATTAAAAGGTGCATTTACATCAACAAACACCTAACAGAACAGGTGTAAAAGGAAATTAGATGGGCTAGCACTACCGCAGGATGTACAGAAGAATCATTCGCTGCGACAGCATCAAGAACGTCACAAATAGAAGTGCGAACATCCAAGCCAGCAGAAATTACGAGCGGAGAAACTGATTTGACAATCTTTTTACTGCTCTCGCTACCCAATGGTTCTACAATATCCTTAATAATCTGTAAAGTGCCTACACAAATCTCTGCAAGCAGAAAGCAAGGTAATCTTACAAAAAGAGCAAAGGGAATGAGACCAAACAGGTCAACTAAACTGTGAGATAAAACTAAGAGAGACTCAGACCAGGGTAATTGGATCTCTTTGACAGAAGCGGAAGCAAGATATCAAGAAACTTCCTTGCAGCCAATGGTTCCTTTATCTGTTTTGATAACAGCTTGAAAACATTGAACTCTTTTTCCCCAGGATATCTGACAAGCTTCCTGGAAAAAGTGAACAGATCAGTTAATAGGAGAACTGATGCCTGTGCATATCATATGATACTTAGTTACATAAACAGCATGCTAAGTCCACTTAGCCATATATGGTGGATGACACGCAGTCTCGCTCTCATGGTTATAAGGTGGAAGAATTATGGAAGATAAAGCTAGAAATACAAGAAAAGGAGGGGAAGCATGCAGATGCTCTTTTTTTTTTGTGTGTGTAGGGGTGTGTGGGTGTGCGTGGGTGGGTGGGTTGGGTGGGTGGGTGGGTGGGTGTGGGGGGGTGACAAATAGGGACCTTATGATATATGAAAAACCACCAAAATCTCAATCTTATTATCCCTACCTACCTATCTCCATCCCCACTCTCCTGCTCATCTAAGTTGCTATGACATGATAGTTTAGGTGTCGCGGCCGTGTCGACACGACACTATAGTATGGGCGTGGGTATGGGACCCATATCGGATCTGGTTAAACAGTTTTGGATACTTTGACCATGACGGATGAAAAAATTCGAGACGAGATACAATTTGATTCACGAAACCAGAGACAAAACTAGAGTGTTTGAAGAAAATAGCATACCTTATCTAGATAATTTCTCCTTATCTACAACTTGAGAATAAAAAAAATCTACAAAATTTCTTATAATTTAGAGATAAATTTTATTTTTTTGAATTATTTTTAGATGGATCTCCGCACCCGTATCCGTACGAGGATCCGTATTCCCGAATCTTAGAATTTACATCTCGAAGGATCCGACCTCTAGATCCACACCTTGTGTCCGAGCAACTTAGAGGCTCATATACATCTAAGCACACGATAAGCAAAGAACTAAGGAGACTGATCTTAGGGTAGAGTACAGGATAAGCAAACTACTAAGGAGACTGGTCTTTGATGTGCAGATAACACTCTTCTAGTAGGCTCTCAAGTTAAAACATCATAAAACATAACAAAACATCACATATTTTAGGTGGCTGTCAAAATTTGTAATATCAGCTGAAGAACAGTTTTGAGGCCGGTAAGCCACAACCCAAAATTTACACAGAGTAGTTTATTATTGCACATCAATAAGTTTTGCAATAAGTTATACTAAGGAAAGAAATTGTTTTCAGCATATGGGACAATTTTGAGCATTGTACCCATGGTGAAGTCAATAAATTGACACAATTACTGAAGAGGGGAAAAATAAAGCAATGAAGTTATTTCACATCGCCATACCTCTTTTGCGCACCATCATGTACAAAAAGACGATGCAAACTGCATACAAGTACATCAACGTGAGGAAGCAGTAATCTCCTAAGAGGATTGTCTTCATTACCCAGCTCAATATCAAGATCCAACAGATTCTCAACGAACTTAAGAACAGAGGAAACGATGGCATCCGATGCTGTTGAGACTGCTAGCATCGAGAATATATCAGGTACAAGATTCTTTTCTCTGGACAACAGAGGCACAAGTTTGGAACTTCTACTCATAGCCAGAAAACATGAAAATAACGAGCTTGGCTTCTCGCTACTAGCACCTTCCTGTTTGAAGCTAGCAACTAAAGGTTTTACTGACATAAAGAACAAATCCCAAAATTCAGAACCGAAATCATGATCTTCAAATTTGCTAAGAATAAAAGAGATGATCTTCAGGCATAAAGGCCTCAAATCCTTGGACTGCTTTGCAACCATGTTTGCCTGCATAAAAACAAAGACATTGGTTGATAAGCATTTCTTTGATATAGCATTTTCAAACATTGGTTAAAAAGTATTACTTATTTCAATTTACAATGCACCATAAACACAGAACCATCTTTACAACAACAACAACCCAGTATAATCTCACATAGTAGGGTCTGGGGAAGGTAGTATGTACGCAGACCTTACCTCTACCCGGGGTAGAGAGGCTGTTTCCAAATAGACCCCTGGGATCCTTCCCAGCAAGAACTTCCCACCTTGCTCTTGGGGAGACTCGAACTCACAACCTCTCGGTTGGAAGTGGGGGTTGCTTATCATCAGAGCCATCTTTATTTTTTTCAAAAGATATATAGAGGAAAAACCACGTTTATTCAGCAGCTAAGAATTCCTGGAATTCCTTTCGAGATCAAACGTGAATACGTATGAAAAGAAAGGGTGCCTATACAGATTGTTCCTGTAGCCTACATTTCTTTTTTAAAGGACATCTGCCCTGACAGAAAAAATGAGCAAATTAGTACCTTCCGCTCCTTCCCAATTTTAAGCCATCAATCGTAGCAATTATTTGACCAAACCACCCTCGAACAGCCACCTATTTTAGGTTATTGCTCAAGGGTGATCTGACCAAGAAAAAGAGGACTAACGCTGTCAACCACCAAAACCAAATTAAGGGATATACAAAATCATTTAATATTGTAGTGTCAACCAGTGAATACAATATTATGGGGCAACAGCATCAGTCATTTTCTTTTCTACACTTAAGCCTGCTAGAAGTACAGCAAATGATGACATTACCTCCACTTGGTGATCATGATCAGCTAGCCCCCCCTCATTTCTTGTGCCTTCAAGAGTTGATGTGCTGCTTTCCAAGAGGCGCACAATAAATCCCATTAATAGATCAAGAAAAGGGCTAATATGCACTTCATCAAAAACAGCTACAATATCCTCGATTACATGCAGAAAACCATATCTCTTCTTCCATGAAATGGCATTGATGCAATCTCTGGAAAAATGCTCCAAGACACTAAATGAGTCAAACCCATGCTTTAGAGTTTCAGCTGTTGTCCAGAGCCGTGCACCTTTGCTGCAGCACCTTGCGAAGCAGAAACAAGTGGTTTTATCAGCAAGGCAAAGAAAAGAGGAAGCTCTTCAACATCTAGCTGCGTTAAGAAGCCAAGAATCGCCTTTCGATGATGGACACTTGCATGCTAAGATAAATAATGCATCAAGTTACTGTATTATACTGGAAGTGGTAAATAAAGAAGAAAACAGAAAGAATAGAAACCACAAGCTATACTACTAGAGGCCAGAGAAACTAATAAATACCTTACGAGAAGCGAGCGCCTTTAACTTTCTGACTTTCGGAGCCAGTATTCTGATAACAACAGGCACAAGGAAAACTCTATGCCTTGTATCAACAAGATCTGATTCCCTGGATAAGCTCCATGTTGTGAGCTCCTCCCTCAGACTCTTTGAATTGATCAGATGTTTTAGATGCTGATCATACGGAATTAAAAAGTCATCTCTCCAATTTAACAGGCAATCAATGACCTTAATTTGCAAGTCAGCATCATCTTCCTCAAGAAGTCTGAACCACACCACCACCACCACCACCCCCCCCCCCCCCAAAAAAAAAGAAGAAGAATGCAATACATAAATAACCTCAAACAACATTCAATAAAGTATACTAATTTTGACTAAGGAGAATAATCAAAATGCAAACCTGTATAGTAAAACCTCCTTGAAGAATTGATTGAGATAAAAAGACCTACGGTTTCGCATCAGTCTATACAAGGACAACCATTCTTGAAGAACGCCTTTCCACTCTTTCCCTTTACAACCCTCTGGATTGTATAATTCCACACTGCATTTCCAGAATGAGCAGATAAGTACATATCAATTAGAAAAGATAGAAGCAATAACACTTTCGCGAACCCTTAAAAAAACTTAGTTGAAAAATCAAATGCACCTCTCAAGATCCTCAATATTATAGCCTAGGAACTTCATGATTTGTCGTGAACGCGATTCAGCAACAGATGGAATTTTCTGCAAACACTGAATCAATAAAGAAAAAATTGTTGCACGTGACGCAGTTTCAGACACCGGACAGACATAGGACCTGAAGCTTCCAATCAAATCTGCAGATATATATCACAGTATTGAACATTAAAATGAGAAACCATTGTGGATCAAAAAGAATAGCCGTTTTAGCAAAATAGCAAGCTTGGACTACATGAATTAAAAGAGAAGCTAGCCAACAGATCAAATTTATTTTTGATATCTGGGATAAAATAGATGGAACATACTATGAGCTGTCTCTATTGATTCCTCCTTGCTTTGAGCAGCTTCGTCATGAGAACCAAGAAAAACAGACAGATAATGATCAAGGTACTCAATATATCTGTCCCACAGCAGCCCAAAATATTGACCGATGAGAACAGCTATGCAGTCCAATGTTGGGTTCCACAAATGGCTAAAACGGCTATGAAAGATTCCAATAATTCCATAAAGAACAGCAGGTATATACTCTTCAGCTATCTGTCCAGCAGATAGACACATCTGTATTTTGGAAATCAGTCGAATGACCTTTCTACTGGTGGCAATAGAAAGAGGCGTTTCTTCAATCAAAAGTAGGAGATGCATCACCTGAAAATAACCAGGAAATTTTAGCGACTGAAGACATTATTAACAAAGGAGAAGGTATCACATTCATACATTATTTCCATGGTAGCCCACAAGAGTAGTCTCAGGATTATCCATTCTCATTTTCTTCTCCACTCGTTGTTCATTAATAGAGTTGACATCAGTCAAAGGTTCGTAGTGGCACAATATTCTTAAGGTAGAAAGACGTATATTCTTGTCGGGATGGCTCAAATTTGCAGCAAACACGCCTAGGGCATCCGCCATCTTACTCGCTACCAGCGCCGGGTGATACTTTTTAGTGCTTGCATCAGCTTGGATTATGGACCTTGAAGCATAATTTTAAATTGTTACCAACTGAATGGAGGAGGAGCAAAAAGGGTTACCAAGACCTGATTTTCAAAAAAAAAAAACATACCCACAAACTGAATCCAAAATATCAGCTACTGGAGACAACACTTGATAACATGCCTTGTGCTTCCTTGACAGATCTAAGAATCTGCTTATCATGGAATCATCAGATCTGGAATTTTGATTAGCCAGCGACTTATAATAAGAACACAATGCAGCACCAACCAAGCTCTGCCAGGTAGTTCTAGGATGCCCAGCAATGTCAGCTAGGAAAAGCAATGCATATAAAGGACAGTTAGAAAGAGAGGCATGTAACAAGTTTTAGTGACAAAAAAAAATCACGACACATGGGGAGGAAAAGGTCACAACAACTCGGTCATCAAAGACTCCACTTCTTTTAGAAACAGATTTCACCAGCTCTAGCATAAGGCAACTAAGGTCCATATCATGGAACTAAATTCCCCAACCAAAAGTTAGCATTTGTGTACATGAAATATTTGTTATTTCTGGTCCCACAAATGTGAAAGGTGGTACAGACTTTAATAGCTAAATTTCTCCCTAAGGAATCGAACTCATCTCGGATAACATGCCTTACCAGATTCAGTACTCAAAAGCTCATCTAAAGCATTAACCAAGTCTATTAGCAATGACTCATTCGCTGAAGCGCCTACTACATACGGATAACAGCCAATGACTCCCCACAGTATGGCTAACTCATTTTCTCCAATATGGGTAGAATATGGTTCCTTCTGTATCCGCTGAATCCAACGAACGATGGCTTCTTGGAGAAAATTGTGAATTCTTGAAAGCTTCTCTTTTGGAACCTCATCCAAGAAGCTATGTCCTTGTGCTGGAAGCCTCTTAACAAAGATCTGCAGCAAATGTATAACCTCTTCCTCTGACATCTCTATCATATCATTTAATGCACTGAAAGACATGCAATCAGTTAGCAACCATAAAGAAACATTAGACACCAGTAAGCAACCACAATTCATCCCATGAAGTGTGCTTTCACATGCAAAAACAAAGTCAGGGACAAGGAACATTACCTTATAATGCTAGCTCTGAAGAACTGGACAATGCAAGGGTCCTTCAATAGAAGATCTCCGATGAAAGACAACAAACTACAACAGTAGGCAACTGTTAGGGAAACAAGCAAGAAATGTCTTTCTGGAAGACAAGCTTGCACTTGCAAAAGGCGGCAATACCTCTTATTCCTTAGATCAAACACAGGAGCCCATTGCACCGAAACAGAAGAGAGAGCAGAAATATTATTAGCTCTATATAGACCATCAAGAATGCAAAGCATTGACTGCAAAGCTTTTTCAACAATGATTGATGTTTGATCAATTGCCTTCACAATAGGATAAGGCAGAATGTAAGTCTGTACAATCAACTGGATCAATTGAAGCACCCCTTGGTAATCTGGGATAATTAAAATATCTTAGAAAACCATTTCATAATGTACTGAGGCAAAGCACATGAACAACACTTAACCTACCAGAAATTTTTCGAATGTAACTAGCTTGCAGAGTAGAAGCAAGAAGCGACAAAAGGCGACCAAGGTGCAATAGGTGGCCTTGAGATACACACTCAGTTATCTCCTCATATAAGCAAGCCCACATCAACTCCAACTATGAAGCTTCTAACTCCGCACATAACCTCTGCAGTGCTAGAACAAGAACTTCAAGGATGGTCTCAGCACCTACACTTTGCAAAACAACACAGGCCAAATGGAAAAGTTAGACCCGACAATATAGAGATTGTGGTTGTAATTCATCTCATTAAGGGTAAAAGGGGAATTTTCAATTTAAATGTTTCTAAATATGGAAAACTGACATTCTTTTTGTGACAGACTAAAAAAGAAAGTGTGTCATAGAAATTAGGACGGAGGGAGTAAAAAAAAAATTAACAGTTCTCCCTCTGCTCGTACAGTAAATTTTGTATATCGTACCGCCCAGAAAATATAAAAGACAGAGAAATCAAAGCACAATTTTATGCGAAACTAGCAATTCCAATTTTCTGCAGAAAACAAAATATAAAGTACCGGTATGATAGAAGAGCTTACCCCCGGAAAACTGATCACCTATAACAAACAGAGACTTGTCAATCAGTAGGCGTAACACTTGTTCAGCCCTTGAGTGTAACCTTGAGGAGCTTCCTCTAACAACATACCACAACAATGAACTGACAGCGGATTTTCTTATTTCCAATGGTTTCTTCGCAACTTCAAACATAAGCTTCCTCACCCTGTTGGTTTCAAGAAGTTAACAATGATGAGGAAAAGTTTAGCTGAAATATAACAGAATGCTTACCTTTCTCACCCATCATGAAAACAAAGAAATGTATGAACAAGAGAGATATACAAAAGAGATCAGAACTGGAAGGAACTGCAAAGAAAAACCTCTTGAGTTGATTTCCAGAAAATCTGAATATCTAAGCAACAACTGCATTTTATAATATCTAGGCATAGGAAGAGCCATGATACGCCCGAACCACTTCTCGGAAACTATAGAGATACTTGAGAGCGGTAGAGATTTCATAGTGAATTTGATGGTATTTAGCACTATTTTCGAAGAATTTTTTTAACTTAAACCCAGAATTACTACTCCTATTTTTCCAGGATGCTGGCATCTCAAAGAAAATTGCCAAAAGCATTGAGCATCGCTTTACTGGTTTTGTTTCTGCAGATATCTCTGGTACACGCATGTTTATTAGTCAGTTCTTTAATACTTCTTGATTTAAAAACAAATATGGACTATGAGTCTTGTCATATAAGTTCTTATCCATTGGAGTTCATCAGGACTTCTAAAATTAATTCTTGATATGCACAATGGGATGTCAAACCCAGTTCCAATGCATAAGAAGCCGAGTCATAACAGGTATTTTGCTTCTTTCCTAGTCTTCTCAACTACCTCGCTGTTCATTAGCTTTTAGCAACTAAAAGAGCAAAACCCATTTCACTTCATCAATATTTTGACTCAAAAAAACAGTTAACTTATTGCAAAACATTTGACCATTTGAAGTCTGATATTTCTACACTTCTTTGCCACAACCCTTAAGAAAAATAATATTGCATTGGCATAATACAGTCCTGCATCAAGTTGTATCATGAAAATATCACTAAAGGTCTAAACAACAACAACAACAATCCAGTATAATCCCACTTAGTGGGGTCTGGGATAGTATGTACGCAGACCTTACCCCTACCCTTGGGTAGAGAGTCTGTTTCCAAATAGATCCCCGGCATCCTTCCCTCCAAGAACTTCCCACCTTGCTCTTGGGGAGACTCGAACTCACAACCTCTCGGTTGGAAGTGGGGGTTGCTTACCATCAGAGCAACCCCTCTTGTCTGGATTGACCAGTATGTTCATTCCATTAAAAAGTTGCACTTGAAAACACATTGTTCACAATCTCATAGCACCCTGAGACAACTATATATATAATATCCAGAAATCAGATCTCTAATTCAGAAATATTGAAATACCTGTAAAAAGCTAGCATAAAATATATCCTGAAATCAATGCTTTGTGACCAGCTAAGACTTCCCACCAGAAACCCAGATAGATCGTCACTGAAGCAATCTCCACAGAAAATAACTCCAGCACAACATTTTTAAAAACTGTTACCCAAAAAAAGTAAAAAACTACGAAGGAGTTCTACCCACCTAAGCTCTTAACATACAGTATCTACCAAGTACATACAACTATGCAGGTGCCAAATTTTCTGCTGCTTCATAAGTAAGATAAAAGATATCAAGGAACATCGAAGTAACTACGAAGCGAGGCATAAACATCACCCAAGCAAACAACTTGTCCCTCTTTAAGTAGCCTAAGTTCCTTCACTTGCCAAATTAACCAATCCATTTGGGACCATATGAAAGTTACTACCAAAGCCACCTCGCCTAATTGCATATTGAAACATACAGGATGGTTATGCAGCTTCTACATATGAATTCAGATGAAAATCACCACTAGTGATGTTTGGCCATGAGCCTTATAAAAAAGAGATCCACGACAAGAGTCATACCATCACATGCATCATAAACCAAATGCTCGTTCTCAATATCCCTGTAACACTCCAGATGCCAGACAAAAAGTTAACTGGTGAATGTGAATAAAAGAGAATAGAAACCACTGAAGACTAGCTGCAGCTTTGAAAAAATTATTTCACCCCAGCTTCACCTTCCCAAAATACAAGAGGTTATGTAATAAAAAACACCAGAACGCTCTCATTCGTATATTATGTAGGGTAGGCCCTGCTTAAGACCTTGCACATGGATACTCACCACCAAACACCTCTAACCATCAAGGGAGGGGGAGAAAGAAGGCAGAACTAAATGAAACTGCAAAGATCTTACACACATGTCAACTCACCACGGACGACTTCTAACCATCCAGGGAGGGGAGATGATTGAAACTGCATCACACCAAAAAAATACCCAAAACAGGTTTCGGAAAAAACTCCTCAGCACATGAATGCCAAAAATTATAGTTTAACTCTCTCCACCAAAATCTTGTTTCCTACATCTGATGATGCAGCAACAGAGAAAATCAAAGCCCAGTGGAATAGAGATCATAAATATATGAAGAGAACATGATAAAATGGGAATAACTCCACTATAATCATGCCATATGAAAAGTGCACATGCCATACATGGAAGTGCAACAGGGGAAATGGAGCGATATACTCTATGAATAAAGGCAAACAACAACAACAACTACCAAGTATAGTCCCACAAAGTGGGTCTGGGGAGGGTAATATGTAGACGGGCCTAACCCCTACCCGAAAGGGCAGAGAGGCCGTCTCCAATCGACAGTATTTTCAAAATATTCGAGCTCGGTTAGGGATGTTGGATAATTCCTAGAAGATCTCCTTTATTTTATACAAGGTGCCTAATCAATCAACAATACAAGAAGTCCAAGAAACCAAAGGACAACAACATCAGAAATAAGAAATGAACTACAGCTGGTTAAAAACACGACTGACAACGAAGTGACCGAGCAATGAAATTGTAACCAACAGCTCCAATGCCTTGATACCTTGTACTGTGCACCCTCATTAACTTGATCGATGGAGGAGGCAGCATCACCCTAGCGACACATATTAGATTACGCCTTTAGGAAGAAAATAATCCAAACTAGAATAGTATGCGAGAACACGAATAGCTAACCCAGAGCTGGAGTTTGTAATGAAACCGAAAGCTAACTCAACCATCTTGCTAGCTCACACCCCATCTACAGAACGCAAAGCATATTGTTGCATCGTTGCTCGAGATGGAAAATAACAATAAGAGTAGAGTGGAAAGAAACTGAGCCTGGTGGCTCTACATATAAACCAGCCACGTTCTTTTGAGGGAGCCTTTGACGGTGATCCAAATTGACAGAATTGTGACCACATCTACAGAAAGCAGAGCAAATAGTGGCATGTTGCTCGAGTTCGAAAATAACAATAGAGTAAAGCGAGAAAAAACTGGGCCTGGTGGGTCTACATAGAAACCAGCCACGTGCTTTTGAGAGATATCCCCGAGGCTTGACGGTGATCCAAATTGACAGATCTGTGAAGTGAAATTTGGCTGATCATACTAGTTGTGAAGTGACAGTTGACTCTAAACATACCTCCACAGCGTAGCAAGAAAACAAAGAATAATGGCCCAACAATTGAGCACGATAAGATCTACTAAGGCAAAATAAGAAGGCAAAAGCTGGTGATGTTAATTCTCTGTTTCTTTTCTTCCATATCTTCATTGCTTATGTAACCATATGAATGCAGGAACAGCAGACAAGGACAAAAGAACATGAAATAAATAGGACAGGGAGTAAGGAAGATAACGATGACGGACATCAGATGAAATCTCCCAGCTTAGCCAACAGGGGGGTACAACCACACAAAAAAAAAAAGTCTTAACTATGATGAAAGGCAATAATATGTAGTAGTAATCAGACTCAAAAAGGCAAACAAGAAGCAGCCATATCAGATAAACTTAAGGGACACCTAAAAAGTTCATCTAAAAAATTCTGGCCTTGAACACAAATTATGGCAGTTCCCCTGCATTTTATTTTCTTGGAGATGATGAAATTGTTGAACCCGAAAACATTAACAGCTATAAAATAGAAAGTCATCACAGAAGGTTCATAAAGGAGTGATACTGATATAAGAAGCTAAGACAGAGAAATATTTGATTATTATATTCTGAAACTGAAAGCTTAAAACAGGTCAAACATTCTTTTGCCGTAACTAAATCTTTATAGATAGAATTTTCTCCAAAAACACAAATCGAAAGACACACAGGTAGAATACCTTTCATAAGCTGCTTAACAGGAGCATTCCTCAATATGAATGATATTGAGTCAGCCATAAATTCGTGGACGTACTCCTTCAAATAGTATCTTAGTTTTATTGTTACCCTGTGGAGAGAGACAGAGCGACAGAGAGATGGATAAGCTACTTACTAACAACCAAATAGGTGGAACCTCCAATTATTTATGTTTACAGCGAACAACTTAAGTATGATCTGCTGAAATAGGGGAGAATCATAGTCATATCTGCAAAGTGAAGCTTTGGTGGCAGGGTAAACTTACTTCAGAACATCAACAACATCCTTAACAAGATATTTTTGCAGGTACATCATAATAAAAGACCATGATTTGAAAATCTGTAAAAAAATAAAAAATAAAAAGTTGAACTCAGATCTGATATGAAGATAATCTTGAAGCTGGTATACTAAAGACTACTTTCCGGAAAACCCACTACCTGCTCAATTATATCTGGTTCTCTATCAGCACCACCTTTGAGAAGACACGCTAAAGAGTCGGCAATCCTCGGGAGAAAGCTGGCAACAAAATATGAGTAGAAGTTTTAAAGCAACAATTAAAAACTGTTCTGCCTGCATAAACTTACTAAAGTACTAGAACATAGTGGAATAAGCTGGAATAAAGACATGGGTAGAACTGTTGAAAGGTGTTCTTTATGCCCAAACTTGTAGAATTCCTAGGACAGGGTTTATCAGCAAACTCCACCAGATACTTGACGTCTTCAAGCTCATAAGGAAGAACTTTTATCGTTCCCGACATCATGGAATTAGGCAGATGAAGCACAGGGAAACATAAAAAAACTAATGAAAAACATTCTAATTAAAATGGACATAACGACGAACAGAAGCCATTGAAATGTATCAATTTACATCAGAAGAAAATGACCCACGAAAGGATAAGGATAAAAATGAAAAGACAACCAAACAAGATAAGAAAGAAAATCTGATAGCAGAGGTTACAATATCAAGGAATTGTTCCCGAAAATGACGATACTATTTCCATACTATAAGCAAGGTGCTAAAGAATCCCTTGACGATGTTGATATGCGTGAAGGAAGAAGAAAACCAGATAGAAGCAGCACTCACGGTAAGAAGTCCTCCAGGAGATCTCTAGATAGGGCTCCAATTAACCTACAGAAAACTATAATTAGTCAATAGAGGGACTTAACAATGAAGAGGAAAAAGAAACAGCAAAGCAGTTAATCTCCGGCGCTCTACAGAAAAAATGATGGAAACAATACATGTAGCAAACAAATAGCAAGAACCATAAGAGCAAATAGTTTCCACTCCACCATTTTTATTCTAAAGCTAGCAAAAGTCAAATAATCATCGTCTGCTGCAAAAGAACATGTTTAGCAGTTAGCTTCTGGAGATTGATGAACGGAAAATTTACAGTTCTAGGAACTTTTTATGAGCTTTGAGAGCCTAACATAATTCTTAAACAAAAAACAAAATAACATTTCCACTTCCAAAACAGGCAAAGGGGCTATATTTTCTTTTCTTTCTTTTTTATTTTGGATAACCGAGAAATCTCTGAGGGCCAGTGGCACATAGTTCGAAACTTGTGACCTTGTACCCTTCAGTCTTCTCCACTTAAATACCATATACTTTTGTATGTGGCAGGGTTCGAGTCCACGACGTGCACCTAACCCACGCATCACGTGTTGTGCTCTTATCACTAGCAAAGGGGTTATATTCAGATAGGGCCAAATCAACGAACCTGAAGTCTTTCCCAGTTATAAAAACTCTTAATTTGGTTACTCAGGATCTGGTTTTAGTTTTTTGAATCTTCTTCAGATATAAAAGGTGGTGAAATTCCAAACTAGAGAGAATAAGGTGTACTACTCATAAGAGGAAATAAAAACAAAAACAAGTGAATCGTCCTTAAAAGAACCCAATAAGTTCGCAGTATACCTGAGGATTGGCTCAAGGGATAGTCTCCCTTTCATGTCCAATCTTGAAAGAAGTTTTGCGACTATTTGTTCTTGTGCAGTATAATTTGTGGTAGTGTCTGTACCAAGGGAAATATTTCCTCGTAAAATGAAATAAAATCCTCGCCAGTGTTTAATTCCTGTTATTTTGTCCAAGAAAGAAAAGGAGAATTAGGGAAATCAACAAAAAAAACATCCTTAAAAAGTAGGAATAGCACAACCAGTAGTAGCAAAAACCAACTACAAATTCAAATGGCAAAGCAGTCAAAAGCTATATTGCATAACTCTTCATTTTCTTATGCATATTGTTTTGAACGGGGTGTGATGCCTATGGGTACTTCTTGCATGTCCTTCGAACTAAACTAAAACTTGTCTAACAGTTGAATGTACTTGAACTGGATGCCCATACACGCTGAAACCATAACCAAATCCACGTACTAAACTAAAACTTGTCTAACAGTTGAATGTACTTGAACTGGATGCCCCTAGACGCTGAAACCATAAGCAAATGCACGTACACGGTCCAAAACTTTTGGACAAAGGAGAAACTTATAAACTCTAAACCAACCATTTTCGTGTTTTTGTTTAACAGCCTGATAGGGAAAAGAAATTGTGCTTGTGCCATTATGAATTGTTTGAATTTTCTTATAAAAAACGTACACATTATCAACTGACCAAAAATATGTAAACACTATCCAAAACAAAATTCTCTAGGTAAACTTTCTGAAAAGACAGCCTCTTCCCGTTTCTCAACAGAATTGTTCCGCTAACATTTTCTGACAAACATCAAATTCAAGCCCCTACTAAGAATCTTCAAACAAAAGACATGTAATGTCACCCTAACAAAACCAAAAAAAGGGAAAAAAAATTAACAAAGAAACTCTCCCAAAACCACAAGTTAACCAAAAGTTCAACACTCTTTACAAAATGGTATACAAAAGTATCATATAAAATACATAGTCTCCATTCCACAAGGCAATCCCGGAAGAAGGAGGAACCTTCAGACGGCTCAGCTTTTAAAGGGTCAAGACTTCTGTACACATCAACGTCAACATCTTCAATCCGCTCCGAAAATGTCTTGAACTGCACCATACATAAAACTCAAATAAATTCAATTCCCACAAAAGAGAAACAGCAAGGCGCAACAAAGATGAGTACGAAGGGTTCATATAAAAAAGTAGACAAAGAAATATGCTTAATTGTTAACCATACTTTTTCCGGGGGTCGATTGGAAACAGCCTCTCTGCCCTTTCGGGTAGGGGTAAGGCTTGTCTACATATTACCCTCCCCAGACCCCACCTAGTGGGAGTATACTGGGTAGTTGTTATTGTTGTTGTTGTTGTTGTTAATCATACTTTTTGCATCATAGATAAGTAATAACGCAATCAGTAATTGCACATTTAGTAGGCTCGAATACAAGTCAGAGTGCAAAAATATAGCTAGTATTGGTATAGAGACAGATTCTTAAGATTGAAGAAGAAGAAGAAGAAGAAGAAGCAAATAAGTTGAGATGTTCAACTAGTTGACTAGAGAAAGAACTACTGGAACTGTTTGCTATTATGAGGTAAATGGTTTAACATACATGACAGCCAGTGTTCTTTAGAAGCGAAAAGCGCAAAACAACGACGAGGTTCATGAGGTTTGAAGCAAAAAAGCGTGAAGCACACACTTCTTTGAAGCGAAGCGCATGATGAAGCTCACAATTTCTGAAAATTAAAAATTACCAAACCTATATAAATTTGGTTCTACAATAACGAAATTGCAACTAGATCATTAATTTCAGCATCCAATATACAATAATGCCGATATTGGTCCAACTCCTCAAATTGAGATTCAAAGAACCGATCTCTTCTCATCTAGACTAATCCGCGTGTCATTATTTGAAATGCACACCTGTCCTGAAGCGCATCCCCTCATCTATGAAGCGATAACCCTTCGTTTTACATTACTATGGCTTTTAATAACACTAAATTTGCCCCCAAAAGGTGGGTTTGGATCTGGAGTAACAGCCTCGGAAACTAAAATTTTAATCTTTTCCTAAGAGTAAGTACTCAGTGAACTAGTTAAGGTGCAGCCAAGCAGGCTGGAAAATCACATTACCCAGAAATTAGTAGTCCAGAGTTTATTCTTATGAATCTCAACCCTTTGCTTCTCCTTGTTTCCTCGTGTCCGTTTCAATAACACTGTTTTTTGTTTTTCTATTTTGCCCCAAAAGGGTGGCCAGGAGCTGGAGTAACAACCTCAGAAACTAAAGTTCCAATAAAGGTGAACAAGGTAAATTCTTCTCATGTACCTGATAAGTAAACTTCCAATCTTTCCCAAAGAGTAAGTACTCATATGTAGTTTAAAACCTTATACATATATACAAAATGGTAGTACTATATATTTGACTTGTTATGCATACTACGTTTAGCAAACAGTAGCTCTCCAAAGGGCCCATTAACAAAAACAAAACAAAAAAATACTACTAATCACTAAAACTATAATTACCAAACTAAAGATTAAAGAGGTTTAACACTAGAATAATTTTATGAGCATCAAGAAAATACAAATTTGAGCTTACAGTAAAGCGGCGGCGACCAGGGGATTTGTTGAGAGATTTAACAGCGTAGGCATCTGAAGCAGTTGCCATTTTTGTGCTGAATACCCCTGGGCTGCTGCAGAGGGAGGAGAAGGAAGGAGTAAGGTTTAAGGTTGTGCTTTTCTACTGGGGAGAAGAAAGGGTTTAAGATTAGTTAGCGGCTCAGCGCAGAGGCGGTTTAGAAGGGGTTAAAAACCGGGTTTCCGTTCCTCTAAAACAAACGGTTCCTCTAATGGGTCGAGGACAGGGCGGATTTATGCATACGCAAACTTTTGTCAGACATATATGTAGGTGTAGCGATTGGTTTGGCTCGTATTTTATCAGAATCAAACCAAACTAATAAACATATATGTAGGTGTATATGAATCAATTTGGCTCATATTTTATCAAAATCAAATTGGTTTGATTTTATTGTATTTTTTGGGTTTTTCATATTTTTTGTTATATAAATATTATTTAGTCTTATTTTGTTGAAGTTATAGATAATATTTTGATAAGTAATTTTTAAAAATAAAAATAAAAAATTAACAAATACATTGATCTATTAAAGTATTCTTATGGGAGAAATCTGTTTAGTAACATGTAATAGTTTATTCTCTTAGTCGTCTAACAATAGTTTTGAATTGATATATGATTTCAAAGTTAACTGAATTTAATAATTAAACACAAAAATCAACATGACACAAAAATAACAATATGTTCTATGTAAATTTAGATTATCAAAATACCACTTCTAATTCGAAAAAAGATATAAAAATTTTTGACATATGAATATGAAAGAACAAATAAATAATTGAAACATTTCAATAACACTTAATACGAAATTGATACAATCTATTATTTAAAGTAAATAGAAATGAATGCACTTTATAGTTTTATCAAATATTGTATCCCATGAGAGGATCTCAAATATTTTTAGATATTTTTTAACAAAATTCTAAATAAAGTTTTATAATTTTATATAAAGAATTATATCTTTATATGTCAGTTTGATTCAGATTTTTTTACTTAATACCAAACAAATCTAGTCGGGTTTTTAAATCAATTTGGTTTAATTTTTCGATTTGGTGCAGTTTTCCGGTTCGTTTAACACCCCTTGATATATACAAAAGAAACTGTTGATAAATAAAAAACTGGCACCCAAATTAATTAAGCGGCTAAAGGTGCCACTGTAATGTGGTGATTATGCACTCAGACTTGCGGGATCGAGCAAGGCCGACTCTAAAGTTATGAATGGTAACAACTTGTTTCGATAGTTGTTACCCATTGTATTGTTATTGTTACCCCAGAATAATGTTTATTTTAATTATTTATTTAAAATTAGTTGTATCGTATTGTTAAATCCATTGTTCTTTTATGAAACAACATATTTGGTGTGGTAGGATTGTTTTCTATTTTCTTTTCCAATTATGCCTTACTTATTACTCAATAGTTCTATTTTATTATTTAATTTTATTTTAGTTTAACTTCAAATCTCCGACCTATTGACTTACTTTATCTTCTTCCATATCTTTTAGAGTTGTTTACCTCGTTCTTTTATCCAAGTCTCCGTTCAATTCTGTCTGTTTCCGTTGTTTTAATTTATTTTTATTTTTTTTGCTAATATTAGTTAACCATTTTTTCTAGGCTTTTGCTCTTATTTTTCAGCTACGTAATTAATCATAAAATAGTAGAAAGAGGTTGTATAAATTAATTTTATGTTTGATTCTTCATAAATGTTATTTAAAATAATTAGGGGTATTTTGGTAAACTTATAAGTTATAGTACAATACGATACAGTCAAATCAAATAACAAAATGTTATTTAACAATAGCAAACGATACAATCTATTCCAACGTTGTATCTATAATACGATACAATACAATACAATATAGTACAATATATGCATTATAAAACGATGAGTAACAATGATCCAAACATAGTATAAGTTTCGTGCCCCTAAATTTTGAGGGTCCTATTTTTTTAAAATAATATATTTATAAGTATCTAAAAAATAATAATTTAATACCTTTAATACAAAATAGGCTTTTAATATAAAAAGCTCTTGAGATATAAACAAAGTAATAGTTTTATTTGCTTAAAAATGGGTTGATGGATAGTTTTTCTAACGTTTCAATTTTTATTTTTTCATTAGATTACGTATCACTCCAAATTAATCTTTCTTTCCTCAATCTCTTTTCTTCGTATTTCAGATATCCTTACGTATTTTTTTTTCTTTTTAATATTCTTACTCATCTTCCTTCTCCAATATTTGATTACTTCAAGTGTTCCACAATACCTTTTATCTTTCACTAGTTCTATTCTTCTATTGCCTCCTACAATCTTATCTAAAATCAACAATATCTCAAGAAAGATTAAATAAATTCACTATATTATCAATTGAAAGAAAGAATAGAGAAATCGATTATAAAAAGATTATTAACAACTTCGTGTCTCAAAAGGTTTCACGACCCGAACCGATGGAACGTGACGGACACCCGATATCTTACCCAATCGAGTATCGACGTAACGTATTTTTCTTATCATACCATCATGGGTAGATGGGCCAAAAGGGTCGTCACGATATAACTAGAAAAAATATAAAGGAATACTCGACATAGGACAACCCAACATTATATACAAACTTATAAATGTGACACACGGGCATATATGATCGAAGTAAATATTTGCACACTAAAAAAATAGGCCGAAATGGTCACACAATCATCCATATATCTACAAGCCTCTGAGGGGTCGTTTGGTATGAGGTATAAGAAGGTATAGTACTGATATAAAAATTTAATACCACCTTAATACTTTATTTGGTTAGCCAACTTGGTATAAGTTATCCGGAATTAAAGTTAGCACCAGAATAACTTATACCTTGTAGAGGGTAGGGTAATTAGTGCCGGAATAACTTATACATTCTTCTTAGAAATTATGCAACTGTCATTTTTAATACAATATACCAAACAGTGGATAAAAACAATACCAGCATAACATATCCCAGCGTAAATCGTATTCAAACCAAACGACCCCTAAAAGTGCATAAACATCATAAAGTTCGAGACAGGTCCTGCCAAATAGTCAATTCTAGAACGAACTGTGTGCACCAACACCTTATATTGAGATGACAGCCTACTAGGAGGATTGCCAACCTATCTATCGGGACATGCGGTCATGAAACACAACATCCCTAAGCAAAAGGGAGGTCAGTACAAATAAAGTACCGATTATGTAAGTGATCACGCTCAACTATGCCTTATAAAAAGGACTAAGCGGTCGTTGCAAATATAATCTGATTAATCAGTGCGGAGTCGATTCTCACAGGGAATTAACCTACTAATTGCAACTGCTAGTTTAGCAAGAATTCAAGTAATCAACTTTCAGAAGTATTGAATAATGAGTTAGAGTTTACAAACTAAAAGCAAGGTAATTACAAAGTTCTAATTTTATCACTAACAAAGCAAATATTGTAGACAAAATTGGAAACGTCCAAGATTACGATTTTCCCTCTTATCAGAATCCTTCATGTTACATCTCTTATAAATTCGTCTAATACTCTTTACATATAGTAAGCACTTTAGGTGTCGTAATTCTCTTCCGAGCAATTATAACAATTTAATAAATGTATTCTTCCGAACTACGCTAGTTAGTACTAGTTTACTGCTCATATAGATCGCACCAAGGTTTCATTATTCCTAATTCCACCTTTAAACCATCCGTATTGATCCTTCATATACGTTAGGAGTGATGTTGTTCAACAACAACCTAAATATGTATCATTTTCCAAGTAATACACGATAAATAGGCTTATCCGATTGAGGGCCTTTCAATCAACCACAATAATTGCGTAGTTGCATAAGTAGAGAAAATCCAATGGCAAACTTATATTAAACGCAACAAAAATTTCATCCTCCAAGAGGTTTTGTCAAACTATGTGGCAAAGGATATAGCTACTCATAATTATTTCCACAACTACAATATACCAATTCATCACCAATAATAGAAAAGGTAAAAAGAAAGATAAAAACTCGTTTTCGAATCTCCCGTCGTGCTCCTTGCTTATTATTGCCTTCAAAGATATTGTATAACCCTTAAAAAGTCATTCTTTGATATATTTATATCACTTAGGGTTGCTAAGGGGACGAACTTTTCAATTCCACTCCGGACGAAAAAGCTGGAATATGCGTCTTCTTTTGCGCTCGCGCACCCATGAATGTGGATTCAGCTTTTGAAATTCTTCAACTTCGCGAAGCGATATGTGCCTTTGCTTCACTTCGTTGTTTAGTGCCTTCACTTTTCTCTCTTTTCGCGTCCGTTTTAGTGCCACGCACATGAATATACGAGCTCCCAATCCTTCTGTTTTTTCTCCTTTTTGCAATAATTTGATATCTTTTGCTCCATTATCATTCAAGCTCATTCCTACAAATAAGAAATACGTAATGAGTATAATTCACTTTGAATATCATGCAATATTCCACAACTCACACGACAAATGAGATGAAAATATACTCAAAATCATGCACTTTTGGTCATTTATCACTACCTCACACTTAGACTTTTGCTCGTCCTCGAGCGGATTAAAATTAAGGGCATAGGTAAGAAATACCTTTCAAAGCACACTCAAACACCACACCAATGACAATGAGTTATATCAACACTTAGAGCCCAACATATGCACTCTTCATACCCTTACCTAAGTTTTAAACTCATGCCAATGTCATTTAAAATATTCATGTGACTCTTTCTAACATCCTAGACTCTAAAACTTGACTCTAATACATCACATTATGACACGTTCCTTGTGCCAACTCAAAAATCAAGGTCTCTACCAATCATCTGCAAATCACATGCCCTCACCAACAAACCATATAGAGAAAGTAGTCCACACACTCAAATATAAGTTCAAGTATATTTTAAGGACTCTGAAATCAGAAGAATTTTCTCACTCTCACAAAAAAATTCTTATGCCGCCAAAGCTCGTACCATAGGCTTGCCTATAGTGTAATTGTCTGCTAATTAAAGCTCGCAAAATCTGGGATCAAGTAGGATTTCATAGGTCGTAATGTAGGCTAAAAGACGGGTAGGATACATTTGAGAAAATAGTGACTAACCCTCCTAAGCACTTTAGTATATTGTACGTTATTACTAGTGCCACATTCAGTTTGTGTAGATTTGCAGCTATAATATGGACATATAGTAGGTCTGTTATAGCAAACCTGACTTTTCTTAACCTATTAAGTAGATGGGATTTAAAATATGCTGCCCTAACTAAAATATCTTTAGCAATTTGCTTGAAATTTTGTTTTTCTGATAACATCATCAATAGATGATTGAATTATGGTAGTCTTACCACCCATGACTCTCATTAGTGGTCTGATATCTTTCTTACTTTTAGGTACTGTATTTCCATCTCCTAACAGATCTTCGAACCAAAGAGTCTCATGGATTTGCTTTTGTCACTATAGAAACGACCGAGTATGCAGAATATTGTATCAAATATCTTGTCTGTTCTATGATGGAAAGTGACTTATTACTACGGAAAAAGTGCATTCAACTATTAAATGGTTTAATGTTTGTTATCTTAAAATTGTGACTAATTATTTTGGAGCTAGTAATCTACTATTAACTGTCAGATCTGCTATCTTCAAAAATGTTGCCTGATAAAATTTTGGTTTGTGTAGCTCCATCAAATTCAAACTCTAAAGCTCTGACGTCTAAATAAATGACCTTATCCTATCACACCCTATGCGCTGCATTGACTTGGCCAATATGTCGAATTCGACTATTTGCCAAGGGTCGTTTCCCCTTAATTCCCTCATAAGTATTAGTCTCTGACATACTAAACAAGTCGTACTGATTCGTATTTGCTCTGCACTACTCTAATGGCAGAAGCTTCTAGAGCACATAAATAAAAAAGAAGCAGGCATTGCAAAAATGATCCTTTTTTATTCTTTCTACGGAGATACAGGGTAGTATTTATAAAAGTAATGAGCCTAACTAACATTAACTTATAAGATGGATATGAGCTGGCATTAAGTGTATGTATTAACCGACTAATTGACACACTAACTGCCATAACTACCACTAACTAACTTGAGTCATAAGACTCCCCCTCAAACTGGAGGGTACAATATATTCAGCACACCAAGCTTGCTAAGAAGATGAGAATGTGAATCTTGAGAGATTCTCTTGGTGAGTAAATCAGCTTGTTGGTATTTGGAATGGACATAGACAATCTTGACCACCATTGCCTTGATCTTATCGTGAATGACATGACAATCGATCATAATATATTTTGTTCATTCGTGAAAAATAGGATTAGTAGCCAATGGTATAGCAAATTTGTTGTCACATTGCACTAGAACATGAAGCTTGATGGTAAATCCCAACTCTTTAAATAGACCAAGCAACCATGTAACTTTAGCTATAGCCGAAGCCCGAAGCCATGCTACGATATTCAGCTTCACCTGAACTTCTTGACACTCTTTGTTTCTTCTTTGACTTCTATGAAATGAGAGATTCACCAAATTTTACCATATAACATGTTACTGATCTCCTAGTATTGCTGCAAGCTGCCTAATCAAAATCACACCTATATTTTAACTCTGATGCAGGACCAGACATCAACCAAATACCTTGGCCTAGCGCATTCTTCAAATATCTAACCACCTTAAAAGCAACCTCCTAGTGGGACTTCTTAATGTGTTGCATGAACTGGCTCAAGGTGTGAATAGCATACTAATATCATGTCTTGTTGTAGTAACATACATCAAATGACCAATCAATCTTTGATATGCACTAACATCGTTTAAAAGTGAGTCACTTGTGGAACCTGCTTCCTGATCATATGCAATTGTAGTTTACTTGATATTGGTCTCCAAAGGGTTGATTGGTATATTGGCACCACTAAGTCCCATTTCACAAATGAGTTATAGGACATACTTCCTTTGATTAAGAAGTACCGCAGTTGCTGACCTTATGATTTCAATGCCCAAGAAGTATTTGAGAACCTAAGTCCTTTAGCTTGAATTACTGATGGAGTATCTGATTTGCCTCAGTAATCAGCTGATCATTGCTGGTTGTGATGAGAAAATCATCCACATACACTAGGATGATCACCATGATGTCTAGTTATTTTAATGTGAATAAGGAATAGTCATAATTGCTTTGTATGAAATATGCTGCTGCCAATGTATCAGACAAATTAATGTTCCACTGTCTTACTGTCTTGATACACGCTTAAGTCCATACAAGAACTTAAGAAATTTGCAAACCATCAGCTCCTCTTGCCTCCTAAAACCTTCAGGCATATCCATGCAAACTTCTTCATTAAGATCATATTGTAAAAAGTCATCGTAGACATCCATCTAGTATAAATTCCAACCTTTAGAAACATCCAAGGCTATGAATGACCTTGCCGTTACCATCTTCACTACATGAGAGAAAGTATCATGATAATCTAGACCCTCTTGTTGGCTATAACCTTTTGCAACTAGTCCAGCCTTGAACTCTCAATGTCTTCATTTGCTTGGTGCTTGATCTTGTAGACCCATTTGGATCCTACAATGTGTTTCCCTGATGGTAAGTCTACAACTTCCTCTAAAGCCTTGATTTCTTATCTCGTTACTTTAATACATCTAGCATCTTTTGCAGCTTGTTTGAAATATCTAGGCTCAACCAATGTAGAAAACTTTTCCAAATAGCTTTGGTACTTTGGTGTGAATTTGTCATATGATATATAGTTAGTGATGGGATACTTACTAGTTCCCTTGTGTGTTGTGACATAATCTCTTGGCCAAATAGATTGTATGGAGGTCCTGGAGGATTTTCTCAATGGAAGATGTGCAACATCAGTGGTCATGTCTTGATTAAGATCATGAGGTTCATCTTCCTATATGACTAGAGTGATACTTTCATATGGTGAGCTTTCCTATAGCTTATTGTCTCCCTATGCAGTGTCTTCAACTACGTTGTCAACTATAAGTAAAGCTACGCGTTGACCCACATCTGAACCTTGACCTACGTCTAGTGAGTTGTATGCAACTTATATAGACAGCATTCCAGCATCAAGTATGCCAAAATCCTAGTGGTCAATATGAGTATTTTGACCGATGGAATCTCTTATTGTTTTTGTAAAAAGGAACACATACTTCTTGAATACCACATCCCTATTTATAGCTATTCGATTGGTAGCAAGTTCTGATAAGATATAACCTTTGTCTCTCCGAATATCCCATCAAGACTTATGACGACATGGTCAATCATCTTAAGAATTAACGTCTTAATCCCCTATAAACTACTTTCCTCGTATTTATTTCTGCTATTTTTAATTGTCGGGATGTTCGGTTTTTGAATTTCGGAGAGTTTGGAACACTTGGTCCCTAAATGAGAGCTTAAGTCTTGGAAATTTGACCATAGTCGGAACAGTGTGAACACAGCCTTGAAATGGAAATCTGATGGTTATGTTAGCTTTGTTGGGTGATTTCGGGCTTAAAGGCATGGTCGGATTGTGTTTTGGAGGTCCGTAGCTAATTTAGGCTTGAAATGCCGAAAGATGGATTTTTAAAGTTTCCGGTTCGAATAGGGAGATTTTGATTCGAGGGTCATAATGGAATTCTGGAGTAGCTCCGTATTGTTGAATATGACGTGTGTGCAAAATTTAAGTTCATTCGGACAAGGTTTGATACACTTTTTGATCGAAAGTGTATTTTGAGAAAATTGGAGTTCTTAGGCTTGAATCCATGGTTAATTTGAGATTTCGATGTTGTTTTAGGTGTTTTATGGATTGTACACATTCGGACGGTGGTATTAGACTTGTTGGTGCCTTTGGTTAAGGTCTCGGGGGGCCTCAGGATGATTTCAGATGGTTGACGGGGAGTTTGAGGGGTGTGAGCAACTGCTGAACTTTGCTACTTCTAGTATTACCGCACATGCTGTTTGGGGACCGCAAGTGCGATGCCGCAAGTGCGGAAGAGGAGACGCAGAAGCGGAAAATGAAGAACATCATCAGGAACCAAAGATGTGGTATATTTTCAACAAAAGCGGTTGTGCACCTGCGGGTGAGGGGCCGCAAATACGTAATCTGGGCATTTAAGTGATGGGTCGCAGGTGTGACCTTTGGTTCGTAAATGCAGGACCGTAGAAGTGGTCCCAAGACCACAGATGTGAAAACTGCTTGGCAAATTATTTTAAAAGGGGTTCTGTAACTTTGGGGTTTATTTTGCTATTTTTATCTCAGCTTGGGATCTTTTGGGGCGATTTAAAAGAGGGATTTTAAGGGAACCTCATTGAGGTAAGGAATTTGTACCAAAAACGCATTCCTATGCTATTATTTCATGGATTAGAGCTAGATATTATGGAAATTAAGGATGAAAATAGGGGAAGCTATGGCTTAGCATAGGGGACATTTAAATGAGAATTTGAGGGATCATTTGGACTCCGACTTTAGTATTTTTTGTATATATGAAATCGTGAGAATATGAGGATTCTAAAAATATAATTTTTACTCGATTCCGAGGTGTGGGCCCAAGGGTCATTTTGGTTATTTTACCTAATTTCATGTATTAGCTTAGGATTTAATTGTAGAATCAGTTACTTAAAGTGTTATTTGCAATGTACAATTGAATTGAATAGATTTGGGTCATTTGGAGTCGAATACCCGTGGCAAAAGCATGGTCTCGAGTTGATTTGAGCTTGTTCGAAGTAAGTGGATTGTCTAACCTTATGTGGGGGACTCTTCCCTTATGATTTGGTATAATTGATAATAGAAATGCCTTGTACGTGAAGTGACGAGTGTGTACTTATGATTTTTGGAAACCCAAATTTCATTAAGCATTACTTGTAGGTTTGCTTTCCTATTTACTTCTTATATTATTTAAGCATGTGTTAGCTTAGTAAAAACATGCCTAGGTGATTAAATTGCTTATTTTTTTAACTGTTATACCTAAACTATATGCAGCATGTTAGGTTAGACAATTTGTTTGCCTTAATATGAAGTTGATATTTTATGAGCATTTCTCTGGTTGATGTTGTGTATTTACATTGAGACTACGGATGTGGGATTCCGGTAGCTCCATCGGTCTGTTTACATTTGGGACTACGGATGTGAGATTATGGTAGATCCCCATGTACAGTTATATGGAACTATAGGAATGCACCCAGTAGATTTCCCGAGTAGTGGGTATTTATATTTAGGACTACGGAACAGGATTCTGGTAGATCCCTGTGTACTATGAGCTGGATTACGAGACAGTATCTCGAGAGACTTATTGGATATGTGTATTTGGGACTTCAAGATGGTATCTTATGAGATCCCCGATTGATATTACTGGACTTTAAGTTGTATTCTCCTTCGGTGTTTACATTGTTCTTGTGTAATTGTTGTTGTTCTTTATATCTATGTTACCTTTGTTATTGTACATAATTTTACTGCTTTCTGTGCTATACTGTCAAATTATATCTTTTATTTAACCTCAGTAAGGCCCTGATCTTCCTCATCACTACTCAACCGAGGTCAGGCTTGGCACTTACTGAGTACCGTTGTGGTGTACTCATGCCCTTTCTATGCATGTTTTTCATATGCAGATCCAGGAACCGCTACTCATGCCTACTATCCTTGAGCAACGCATCTACTCTAGAGAATCCGAGATACATCTGCCACATCCTCAGACCAAGGAGTCCCTTTATATTCTAGTTGTTAAACATTGCCCTTCTGTATTTTCTTTCTTTTTAGATATTCTGGAATTAGACTGTAAGATATTCCAAAGCCTTGTGTTCCCGTGAGTTTCCGGATTTTGGGATAGTGTACTTGGTTTGAAAATATTGCGTTGTATATTCCAAGTGGCATTATAACTATTGTTTCCATTAGTTATTTTGGTTTTGATTATTTCTTCCGCAAGTTTCATTTATTTTTTCACATTTGTTAGCTTACCTAGTCGTAGAGACTAGGTGCCGTCACGATAGTTTACGGAGGGCAAACCGGGGTCGTGACAAGTTGGTATTAGAGCTCTAGGTTCATAGGAGTCATGGATCATAAGCCAGTTTATTAGAGTTTCACTTATTGGTACGGAGACGTCTGTACTTATCTACGAGAGACTATGCAACTATTAGGAAAATTCCACTTCATTTGATTTCCTTGTCGTGCAAGATTTTGATATAACAATTCTAAACTTCTACCTTCTATTCTCTTACTGATGGCGAGAACACATGCTACCCGAGATGATTAGGCACACGTGCCCCTGCTGCAGTCGTCAGAGGCTGGGGCCGAGGTAGAGGTCGAGGACACGCATGTGGTGCAGCCAGAGCACATTTGCGAGCTGCCATCGAGGAGCCATCAGTAGTTCCAGTCGGAGCCTAAGCACCTGACACACCTACTGCTACTACCACGCCAACACTTCAAGAGACTCTGGCACAGTTTATGAGCATGTACACCACTTTGGCTCAGGCATGGTTGATTCCCCTTGCTGCAGCCACATCCCAGGCCAAGGGAGGAGCACAAACTCCCATCGCCGTGCTCCTGAGCAGCGAGTGCATGTTGATCAGGTCCTATATATTATTCATATACCGCTTGTAGGGACCAGTTCAGCATGAGGAAAGGGCATCAACTTTAGAGGATGAGCAACGGAGACTTGAGAGGTTCAAGAAATATGATCCTTCGGTGTTCAATAGATTAGAATCGGATGATACCTTGGGATTTATTAGGAGCGCTATCGTATTTTCTGTACCATGGGTATATCACGAACAAACGGGGTTTCATTCACAACTTTCCAGCTTCGAGGAGCTGCCTATAAGTGGTGCTGCACCTATGAGTTAGACAGTCCGGACGAGGCTACTTTGCTAACTTGGACCCAGTTTTCAGATCCATTTTTGAGAGAGTTTGTTCCTCAGAGCCTCAGATATGCATGACATGTCGAGTTTGAGCATTTGCACACGGTGTTATGACTATTTCAGAGTATGTTGTCCGTTATACTAGTTTGGCTAGGCATGCACCGGCCTGGGTTTCTACTGTTCGTGAGAGGGTTTGCCAGTTTATTAAGGGGGTTATTCCCAGCATCAGGTCTAGCATGACTTGTGAGTTGTAGATGGATATTCCTTCTCAGCAGGTGGTGAGCATTCCTAGGAGCATTGAGGGTATGCATGTTAGGGAGAGAGAGGAGAGGGAGGTCAAGAGGTCTCGAGAGTCGGGCCATTATTTTGGTGCTCGTACCCCAGCTACAAGTCATCATTGTAGGGGTTATCTGAGTTTCCTTGTTCATTCAGCTCTTGCAGCAGCCACTAGTGCTCCAGCTCCTCCTAGGCCTCAGGAGCCTTATTATGCACCTCCAATTTCTAGTGCGCCTCATACGCGGGGTGCTTTCAAAGGTCAATCTAGAAGACCTGGCTCGAGCCAGTCACAGCCACCACATCTACCCATAGCTTTTTTTAAGTATGGCGAAACACGCTATATGGTGAGGGATCGCCTTAGATTGGGAGAGGTGCACCTCCACAAACTTCTCAGCCACAGCGTGCCCCGCTGAGTTCTTAGGCTATGGTTATAGCTCCAGTTATTATCCCACCTGCTCATCCAGCTAGAGGTGTAGGTTAGAAAGGTAAAGGTCACCTTAGAGGGGGAGGCCAGGCACGATACTATGCCTTTGCCCGTACCGTGGTTGTTGCTTCGGATTTATATCATCACAAATATTATACTGATTTGTCACAGAGATGCATCGATTTTATCTAATCTAGGCTCCACTATTTCTTAGGTGTCTTCTTATTTCGCCTGTTTTTTTGTGTATCTCGGGATTCTTTGGGTTCCCTTGTTTATGTTTTTACTCTTGTGGGAGATTCTCTTGTTGTGCATAGTATTTATCGGTCATGTTTTGTTTCTCTTGGTGGTTTGAGACCAAAGCCGATTTATTGTTGCTCAGCATGGTAGACGTTGATATTATCTTAGGTATGGACTGGTTGTCACCCATTATGCTATTCTTGATTGTGACGCCAAGACCATAACGCTGGATACGCTAAGTGTGCCGCGTGTTGAGTGGATGGGTGCTTTAGATCACACTTCCAGTAGAGTTTTTTCTTTCCTTAAATCTCAGTGTATGGTTGAGAAGGGGTGTGATGCATATCTAGTCTATATGAGAGATGTCAATATTGATACCCCTTTCATTTGATTCAGTTTTAGTAGTACAGGACTTTTCCGATGTGTTTCCAACTGATCTTCCAGGCATGTCACTTGATTAGATATTGATTTTGGCATTGATTTGTTGCCGGGCACTCAGCCCATTTCCATTCATTTGTATCGTATGGCCTCGCTTAAGCTGCAGGAGTTGAAGGATCAGCAGTAGGAATTCCTTGATAAGGCTTTTATTCTACCTAGTCTATCACCTTGGGGTGCTCGTGTCTTGTTTGTGAAGAAAAAGTATGGTTCTATACGTATGTGTATTGATTATTGCTAGTTGAACAAGGTTACAGTGAAGAACCACTATCATTTGCCTTGTATTGATGATCTATTTGACCAGCTTCAGGACGCACGGGTGTTTTCTAAGATTGACTTGCATTCAGGTTACCATCAGTTGAAGATTCAGGAGCCATACATCCTGAAGACTACTTTCAGGACTCGGTATGGTCATTACTAGTTCCTTATTATGTTATTTAGGCTAACCAATGCCCCAACAACCTTTATGTTGGAAACACGTTCTCAAGGCATTATACTAAACGTGTGTTCATATTTGTAGGTTTTGATGAATGACAAACTATGCGCAAATTGACATATGACGAGGTTCAAGCACAAGCGCAAAATTGATATATAACGAGATTCAAGCACAAGACAAAGATCGAGATTAAGTTTTATATGAGTCGGTATTTAATTGTGATCTTGATCCGACAACTTAAACTCAAGACTTGGCTTCTCTCGTAAATTTTTTTTTAACAAATCATGCATATTTAATTTAGAGCAAAATGATTTTAAATAATGCATATTTACTTTAGTCAAAATAATTTTTAAACATGCCTCTAAAATCTGGACTAAGATAATCGATTATGTACTTATGATAATCGATTATGTTTAAGTCAGTTGCTTGACAATCGATTGTGAACTTATGACAATCGATTGTGTTAAGGCAGTGAGCATCAGATTTTTCAAATCTGCATAACAATCGATTGTGAACCTTATGACAATCGATTGTGATGAGGCAGTGTCCATCAAAGTTTTTCAAAGCTCAAAATAATCGATTGTGAAGCTAATGACAATCGATTGTGAAGAGACAGTGTCCATCAGATTTTTCAAAGTCACAAAATAATCGACTGTGAACTTATGACAATCGATTGTGTTGGGGCAGTGTCTTCCATACTTTTTCAAAGTAATTAAATAATCAATTGTGAACCTATAACAATCGATTGTCAAGAGGCAGTGTCTAAATTGATTTTTCAAGACTGATATATAGTCGATTGTTAACTTAATATAATCGATTGTATAACTGACCGTTGCCAAAATATTTTCAAATACCGTCAGGTAATCGATTATTGATTTCCTATAATCGATTGTTTTAATTAAAATATGGAAAGGATTTTTTGAACGTTGCTGAGTAATCGATTATTGATTTCCTATAATCAATTGTTTTAATTAAAATCTGGAAAGGATTTTTTGAACGTTGCTGAGTAATCGATTGTAGATTTCTGACAATCGATTGTTTTAAATAAAATCTGGAAATGATTTTTGAACGTTGCCAGTAATCAATTATTGATCTTAGATAATCGATTGTTATGCGTAAAATATGGGATTGATTATTGGAAGAACTGGCAAACAATCGATTGTGGTAATTTGACAATCGATTGTCACATAGTAAAATCAGCAACTCTTAATTGGCAATTAGGCAACGGTAATACAAAGTTTTTCAACTATAAATACAGCATCAATTCAGTCTTTTAAGAACAACAACACACAACAACTGATCATACAATTGCTAAAGCTTGCATACTTTATTGCTTATCATTTTATATTCATTACATAAGCTTTTGAGAGCCAAATTCTTGTCGAAAGTTGTTACGATCTTGAGCGTATTCTTTTTACTCATATCTACTCTTAAAGGAGTGTCTTGTTTGAGTGCTAAGTGCTTTTGTACACTTGAAGGGAAGTGTTAGTCCCTTGTGTTGTAAGAAGGAACTTGTGTTTCCTTGGTTGAAGTCTTGGAGTGTTGTATCTCCGAGCAAAGGTTGTTAAGGCTTGTGTCCTCAAGTTGTAACGGTTTGTTGAGCACCCGTAAGCTTAACAAGTTAGTGGAAATCTCGAGATAGTCTCTCGGGGACTGGACTAGCCACGGGTTATGGTGAACCAGGATACATCGGTGCGTTTGTTCTAATTTATTTACTTATCGCACTTATTTATTTCCTGCAATTTTTAAATTCCGCAAGTTTACGCTAATTTTTATTATAACGCTATTCACCCCCCCTCTAGCGTTAAGCGTATTATCTAATAATTGGTATCAGAGCCCAACTCTCTGAAGACTTAACCGTTTGAGAGAAACATCCATGGCTTCTACTCGTGATTCTTTTGCAGGAATAGGTGAAGGACAATGCTCCACCCGACCACCGCTATTCGATGGTACAAATTATACATACTGGAAGGAGAGGATGAGAATATTTGTACAATCAAATAGTTTCATCTTTGGAAGGTCATAATGAATGGAGAACAAATTCCAACCAAGAAGGTTGAAAATGAATGGGTCCCAAAAGTCCGAAGATGAATACGATGCGGATGATATCCGAAAGGCTCAAAATAATGCTAAAGCTATTAATTTATTATATTATGCTGTAAATGCTGATGATTACAGGAAGATATCTTGTTACACAACGGCGAAGCAAATGTGGGACAAGCTGGAAATTACGTACGAAGGTACGGACCAGGTAAGGGAAGCCAAAATTGATTTCCTAACCCATGCATATGAATTGTTTCACATGAAGGAAGGCGAAAAGGTCGATGAGATGTTTGAACGATTTTCAAAAATCGTAAATGATTTACATGCTCTTAAGAAGACCTTCACGGATAAGGAACTTGTCCGAAAAATTCTCCGAAGTCTCACTCCGGAATGCGATCCAAGGCCGACGCGATTCAAGAATCCATTGGTTTCAAATGTAACCATTGACGCATTAAGAGGTAATCTTAAAACTTATGGATCTACTATACTTAACCCTCTTGTTGATGATCAAAGGAAGCAAAGAATCGCTCTCAAGGCAAGCACAAGTCAACCTCAAAATGATGAGGACGGAGACAACGAGTTCGGGCTCGTTATCAAGAGATTTCAAAAGTTCATGCAAAAAGAGTATGAACGAAAGGGCAAAAAGCAAGGAGATCAAATAAAGTGCTATGAGTGCGGAGAAACCGGGCACATTAAATCAAATTGCCCAAATGCTAAAAAGGAGAAGAAACCCTTCAAGAAGCAACGAGCATACATATCTTGGGGAGGCGACTCCGGTGACGAGTCAAGTGAGGAAGAAGAAGACGAAGCTGCAAATCTTTGTCTTATGGCACAAGAAGACAACAAAGAAGAGGTATGTCAAATTTCTTCCAAAAATTTCTTTTCCCTTGAAGAAATGCATAATGCTTTTGATGAGTTGTATAGCGAATTTATTAAAGCTTCAAAAACTGTTAAGAGTATAAAAGAAAATGCTTCTTTAAAAGAAAAAGATTTTCAAAAACAACTCTCTTTTAAAGAAAAGGAATTGGAAAAACTGATTTTAGAAAATGAGAAGTTGAAAGAGGAAAACAAATTTTTTGGCAAGAGAAGCGCCGACAAGCCCGAGAGTTCTAGAAATTGTACTTCTTGCATGCATCTCAAAAATAAAGTAGAAAGGCTTAAGGGCACCTTAGATAAGTTTAACTCTTCTCATAAAAATTTGAATGAAGTGCTTGTTAATTTGAAGTCGACCAAGCATGGCATAGGTTTTAGAAACGAGCCTAAAGAGAAAGTTGAAGCCAACCCCCAACCACCTAAGGCTCAACTTAGGATAAATAAAACAAATGTGCATCCTAGATACAACAAACCTAGAAATGGTTTTCATCAATCGCAACCTAGAAATAATCATAATGCACATTCTAGGCCAAACACTAGAAGGAATTTTGAACCTTTTAGAACACCTAGAAATGACTTCCAACCTAGAAACAACTATTCTAGAAATGATGCATATCCTAGAACAAATGGTAGAAGAAATGATTTTCATGATTTGCGCAATAGTTATATTGTCAAGAATAGAGTAAATGAATTTCGTCCATCCAATTACTATCAACCTAGAAGGATGCATAATCCTAACGTGACTTGTCATTATTGTAGACGAATTGAACATATTGCTCCTGCTTGTTTTACACGACATAGACATAACACTCAATCACATCACTATGATTTGCCTAACCCCCAAGGACCCAAAATGGCATGGGTACCTAAAACTCATTAATCTGTTTTGTAGGTATGTTTGAAGGGATCAAGTGTACTATGGTACCTTGATAGTGGATGCTCCAAGCACATGACGGGAGACGAATCCAAATTCCTTCAACTAGAACACACGGAAGGGGGAAGTGTTATTTTTGGTGATAACAACAAAGGAAAGATTATCGGCATCGGATTGGTCGGTAAGGATGAAATTTCTTCCATTAAGCATATATTACTTGTGAAAGGTTTAAAACATAATCTCTTGAGCATAAGTCAATTATGTGACAAGGGAAATCTTGTTTTATTTGATTCGGATGAATGCTTAGTTTTTAGACGTAGCGATTTTAAAATTATCCTTCGCGGTTTTAGAATGGATAACATTTATATGGTTGATCTTGCAAATTCTTCACCCGAATATGTGAATTGTTTAATGAGCAAAGAGGATGATTCTTGGTTATGGCATCGTAGAGTAGCTCACATCAACATGCATCTTTTGAACAAATTGATTTCACAAAATTTAGTTGTTGGTCTTCCAAATTTGAAATTTGAAAATGACTCTATTTGTGATTCTTGTCAAAAAGGGAAGCAAACAAAAGCATCTTTTAAATCAAAAAATATTGTTTCAACTACTAGACCATTGCAATTGCTTCACATGGATTTGTTTGGACCATCTCGCATTGAAAGTCTTGGTAGAAATCGTTATGCTTTTGTTATTGTTGATGATTATTCCAGATTTACTTGGACTTTATTTCTTGCCCATAAAAGTGATGCTTTTCAGAATTTTAAATATTTTCTTAAACGTGTTCAAAACGAAAAGGAAACAACCGTCACTTCAATTAGAAGTGATCATGGGAGAGAGTTTGATCACAATCTCTTTGCGGACTTTTGTGACGAACTCGGTATCGAGCATACCTTTTCCGCTCCACGAACACCACAACAAAATGGGGTGGTGGAAAGGAAAAATAGGTGTCTCGAAGAGATGGCTAGAACCATGCTCGAAGAGGCTAAGATTCCCAAACATTTTTGGGCGGATGCCGTGAGTACCGCATGCTACGTTTTAAATAGAGTAGTCATAAGGCCAATACTCATGAAAACCCCTTATGAACTCTACAAGGGAAGGAAACCAAATATCTCCCATTTTAGAGTATATTCGGTTGTAAATGTTTTATTCATAACAATGGAAAAGATCAATTGGAAAAATTTGATGCCAAATCCGATGAGGGAATTTTTATTGGGTATTCTTCACGTAGCAAAGCATATAGGGTATTTAATAATAGAACCCAAACTGTGGAGGAATCCCCTCATATTGTGTTTTCCGAAAATAATACTCGCTTGGCGAGAAAGGATTCTTGTTCTGATCTTGCAGGTATTTTAAATAGTTTAAAAGGCAAAGTACAAGAGGAAACTCCTAAGGAAATCAAGATGAAATCTTGGAACAATCAACGGAGGAAACGCCACAATTGGAGAAAGAAACGAAAATGCCTAACGAGTGGAGGACAATCAAAGATCACCCTCTCGAACAGGTAATTGGCGACGTCGGAGAAGAGGTAAGTACCCGAAACTCCCTTAAGAACACCTTAGGACATACTGCTTTTGTTTCTCAAATTGAACCAACAACCATCTTCGAAGCAATTGGGGATGAATTTTGGACCTTGGCAATGCAAGAGGAGCTTAACGAATTCAAACGGAATGACGTTTGGGATTTGGTGCCAAGACCCGAAAATCATACCATAATTGGTACGAAATGGGTTTTTCGAAACAAACTAGATGAAAATGGTGTAATCACTAGAAACAAAGCTAGGCTTGTAGCAAAAGGCTATAATCAAGAAGAGGGTATTGACTAGGAAGAAACATATGCTCCCGTAGCTAGATTAGAAGCTATTCGTTTATTGCTTGCTTTTGCCTCTTCTATGAATTTCAATTTATATCAAATGGATGTGAAAAGTGCTTTTCTAAATGGTGTTAATCAAGAAGAAGTTTATGTTGAACAACCCCCCGGTTTTGAAGATTTTAAATCTCCCGATCATGTTTTCAAACTCAAAAAGGCTCTTTATGGTTTAAAGCAAGCTCCCCAAGCTTGGTATGAAAGATTGAGTAAATTTCTATTGGAAAATGATTTCATTAGGGGGAAAGTTGACACTACTCTTTTTGTTAAGCATAAAAACAATGATATTTTATTAGTTCAAATCTATGTGGATGATATTATATTTGGTGCTACTAACAATGTTTTGTGCAAGGAATTTTCCGATTTAATGACAAGCGAATTTGAGATCTCTATGATGGGTGAGTTAACATTCTTTTTGGGATTACAAGTAAAGCAAATGAAAGAAGGTATGTTCATTTGCCAAGCGAAATATTGCAAAGAACTGCTGAAACGATTTGAAATGACCAATGCAAAAGCAATGGCAACCCCCAAGAGCACATCCGATCATCTAGACAAAGATGAGAAAGGTAAGGAAGTAGACATAAAAAAGTATCGAGGTATGATTGGCTCTCTCCTTTATCTTACTGCTAGTCGTCCGGACATCATGTTTAGCGTGTGCTTATGCGCTCGTTATCAATCGTGTCCGAAGGAGTCTCACCTAACTGCGGTGAAACGGATATTGAAGTATCTTGTTGGTACTGTAAATGCGGGTCTATGGTACCCCAAAGGCTCTTCATGCCAACTTGTTGGCTATTCCGATTCCGATTTTGCTGGATGCAAATTGGACCGCAAGAGCACTAGTGGCACTTGCCATTTGCTCAGTAGCTCTCTCGTTTCTTGGTTTAGCAAGAAACAAGTAAGTGTTGCGTTGTCCACAACCGAGGATGAATATGTAGCCGCGGGGAGTTGTTGCGCTCAAATCCTTTGGATGAAACAACAACTCTTGGACTATGGCCTAAGTCTTGATCATATCCCTCTTAGATGTGACAATACTAGTGCCATATGCTTGACGAAGAACCCCGTTCTTCATTCGCGAACAAAACACATTGAAATTAGACATCATTTTATAAGAGATCACGTTCTCAAGGGCGATGTTGAAATTGAATTTGTTGAAACCAAAGATCAATTGGCCGACATCTTTACAAAGCCCGTAGAGAAAGAGTCATTCTTCCGAATTCGTAGTGAACTCGGGATCCTTGACTCCACGTTGATCTAAGTCATGCATTCCATTTTCCCTTTCACATGTTTTCTAACTTGAGCGTTGGAGACGTCTAACGTATTTTTGCAGGTATCGCCCTAAAGGCAGGGGGAATTATAAAGCTTGACGCACAGAACAATCGATTCCTCTTTCATATAATCGATTATCCAGTATCAATAATCGATTGTCTTGACATTATTTGCGTTATTATTTCTGAAATTGCAGATTTAATAAATAAACAAGTTTTTTTATTATTCAATATTTTTTTGCTAATGGCAAAAGGGGGAAGATAGATAACGGGTATGCACTCTCAATACTTATCGGCATAAATTGAGGGGGAATTCATATATTGAGGGGGAACAAAATTGCATATCTATATACTTGTTGCATATCTTTACTTGTCTTGAATCGTCATTATGAATTGCCTAATATGCATATCCCGCTTAAAGTTTGCCATTATCAAAAAGGGGGAAATTGTTGGAAACACGTTCTCAAGGCATTATACTAAACGTGTGTTCATATTTGTAGGTTTTGATGAATGACAAACTATGCGCAAATTGACATATGAAGAGGTTCAAGCACAAGCGCAAAATTGATATATAACGAGATTCAAGCACAAGACAAAGATCGAGATTAAGTTTTATATGAGTCGGTATTTAATTGTGATCTTGATCCGACAACTTAAACTCAAGACTTGGCTTCTCTCGTAAATTTTTTTTTACAAATCATGCATATTTAATTTAGAGCAAAATGATTTTAAATAATGCATATTTACTTTAGTCAAAATGATTTTTAAACATGGCTCTAAAATCTGGACTAAGATAATCGATTATGTACTTATGATAATCGATTATGTTTAAGTCAGCTGCTTGACAATCGATTGTGAACTTATGACAATCGATTGTGTTAAGGCAGTGAGCATCAGATTTTTCAAATCTGCATAACAATCGATTGTGAACCTTATGACAATCGATTGTGATGAGGCAGTGTCCATCAAAGTTTTTCAAAGCTCAAAATAATCAATTGTGAAGCTAATGACAATCGATTGTGAAGAGACAGTGTCCATCAGATTTTTCAAAGTCACAAAATAATCGATTGTGAACTTATGACAATCGATTGTGTTGAGGCAGTGTCTTCCAGACTTTTTCAAAGTAATTAAATAATCGATTGTGAACCTATAACAATCGATTGTCAAGAGGCAGTGTCTAAATTGATTTTTCAAGACTGATATATAGTCGATTGTTAACTTAATATAATCGATTGTATAACTGACCGTTGCCAAAATGTTTTCAAATACCGTCAGGTAATTGATTATTGATTTCCTATGATCGATTGTTTTAATTAAAATATGGAAAGGATTTTTTGAACGTTGCTGAGTAATCTATTATTGATTTCCTATAATCGATTGTTTTAATTAAAATCTGGAAAGGATTTTTTGAACGTTGCTGAGTAATCGATTGTAGATTTCTGACAATCGATTGTTTTAAATAAAATCTGGAAATGATTTTTTGAACGTTGCCAGTAATCGATTATTGATCTTAGATAATCGATTGTTATGCGTAAAATCTGGGATTGATTTTTGGAAGAACTGGCAAACAATCGATTGTGGTAATTTGACAATCGATTGTCACAGAGTAAAATCAGCAACTCTTAACTGGCAATTAGGCAACAGTAATACAAAGTTTTTCAACTATAATACAGCTTCAATTCAGTCTTTTAAGAACAACAACACACAACAACTGATCATACAATTGCTAAAGCTTGCATACTTTATTGCTTATCATTTTATATTCATTACATAAGCTTTTGAGAGCCAAATTCTTGTCGAAAGTTGTTGCGATCTTGAGCGTATTCTTTTTACTCATATCTACTCTTAAAGGAGTGTCTTGTTTGAGTGCTAAGTGTTTTTGTACACTTGAAGGGAAGTGTTAGTCCCTTGTGTTGTAAGAAGGAACTTGCGTTTCCTTGGTTGAAGTCTTGGAGTGTTGTATCTCCGAGCAAAGGTTGTTGAGGCATGTGTCCTCAAGTTGTAACGGTTTGTTGAGCACCCGTAAGCTTAACAAGTTAGTGGAAATCTCGAGAGAGTCTCTCGGGGACTGGACTAGCCACGGGTTGTGGTGAACCAGGATACATCGGTGCGTTTGTTCTAATTTATTTACTTATCGCACTTATTTATTTCCTGCAAGTTTTAAATTCCGCAAGTTTACGCTAATTTTTATTATAACGCTATTCACCCCCCTCTAGCGTTAAGCGTATTATCTAACACTTTATGCATTTGATGCATAGTATATTCTAACCATATCTTGCCTAATTTATCATTGTCTTTATTAATGACATTCTGGTATATTCCCGGAGTTGGGAAGATCATGAGCACCACCAGAGGAAAATACTTCAAACTCTGAGGGAAAGAAGTTATATGCAAAGTTATCAAAATGTGAGTTTTGGTTGGATTTCATGGCATTCTTAGGCCACGTGGTATCGAGTGAGGATATTCGGGTGGATCCAAAGAAGGTAGAGGCAGTGCAGAGTTGGCCCAGACCATCCTTAGCTACAGAGATTCGCAGTTTTCTCGGTTTGGCGGGTTACCACCGTCGTTTTGTGGAGGGGTTTTCATTGATTGCAACCCCTATGACCATACTGACCCAAAAGGGTGCTCCTTTCCAATGGACAGAAGATGTGAGGCGAGCTTTCAAAAGCTCAAGACAGCTTTGACTACGTCCTCAATTTTGATATTGCCTACGGGTTCGGGGTCTTATATGGTCAATTATGATACCTCGAGGGTTGGCCTCGGAGAGGTGTTGATGTAGGACGGTAGGGTGATTGTCTACGTGTCTAGACAGTTGAGATACATGAGAAGAATTACCTTGTCCACGACCCTGAGTTACCTACCATTGTTCATGCCGATTGGCGCCATTATCTATGCGCTGTGCCTTGTGAGATTTATACTGAACATCGAATCTTGCAGCACCTATTCAAGCAAAAAGGATCTAAATTTGCGTTAGAGGAGGTGGTTAGAGTTGCTGAAGGACAATGATATCACTATTATGTATCACCTGGGCAAGGCCAATATAGTGGTGGATGCTTTGAGTCGCTGGGCGGAAAGTTTAGGGAGTTTTGCTTATCTACCTGCATCAGAGAGGCATGTGGCTATGGATGGTCAGGCCTTAGCCAATTAGTTTGTGAGATTGGATCTTTCAGATCCTAGTCGAGTTCTAGCTTGTGTGGTTTCTTGGTCTTCCTTATTTAATTATATCAGGGAGCGGCAGTATAATAATGGCCCTCATTTGCTTGTCCTTAAGGATAAGGTTCAACATGATGATGCCAAAGATATAACCATTGGCAGGGATAGAGTACTGATGATATAGGGTCGGGTTTGTGTACCCAATATTGATGGACTTTGGGAGTTGATTCTAGAGAAGGCCTACAGTTCGCAGTTCTCCATTCATCCGAGTGTCGCGAAGATGTACCAGGATTTGAGGCAGCACTATTAGTGGAGGCGGATGAAGAAAGATATAGTTGGGTTTGTAGCTCAGTGTCGCAACTGTCAGCATGTGAAGTATGAGCACCAGAGACCGAGCGGGTTGCTTCAGTAGATAGACATTCTGGAGTGGAAGTGCGAACGGATCACCATGGACTTTGTAGTTAGGCTCCCGTGGACTTCGAAAAAGTTCGACGTTGTTTGGGTGATTGTGGATCAGCTAACCAAGCTCGCTCATTTCTTTCTTGTATGTACTACTTATTCTTTGGAGCGGTTGGTGGAGATTTATATTTGAGATATTGTTTGTTTGCATGATATTCCAGTTTCCATAATTTCGGTTGAGGTACTCACTTCACATCACGGTTCTGGAGAGCCGTTCAACATGAGTTGGGTTTTCAGGTATAGTTGAGTATAGGATTTCACCCTCAAACGGACGGGAAGTACGAGCGCACCATACAGATTCTTGAGGATATGCTTCGTACATGTGTGATCGAATTTTGGAGGGTCTTGGGATCGGTTCTTTCCATTGGCGGAGTTTGCTTACAACAACAGTTATCAGTCTAGCATTCATATGGCGCCTTACGAGGCTTTATATGGTAGGCGGTGTAGATCTCTGATGTGTTGGTTTAAGCTGGGTGAGGCTGGATTATTGGGCACATACTTAGTCCACGATGCTTTGCAGAAGGTTAAGGTGATTCATGATAGACTCCGTACAGCCCAGTCCAGACAAAAGAGCTATGTGAACCGCAATGTTTGTGATGTTTCTTATATGGTTGCAGAGTGGGTACTGCTTCAGGTTTTGCCTATGAATGGCATTGTAAGGTTTGGGAAGAAAGGAAAGTTGAGTCCGAGGTTTATTGGCCCTTTTGAGATATTAAGGCGAGTTGGGGAGGTTGCTTGTGAACTTGCCTTACCTCCCATCTTGGTAGGAGTTCATTCGGTATTTCATGTTTTGGTGCTCAGGAGGTATCACAGTGATCTGTCACACATGTTAGATTTCAGTTTAGTCCTGTTTTACAATGATATATCCTATGTTGGGGAGCCAGTGACAATATTGGACATGCAGATTAGAAAGCTGAGGTCAAAGAACATTGCTTCAGTGAAGGTTGAGTGGCGGGTCAGCCAGTCGAGGAGGCAACCTGGGAGACCGAGCAGGATATGCGTAGCTGTTACCCTCATCTTTTCACTACTTCAGGTATGTCTCTACGCTCATTCGAGGACGAACGAATGTTTAAGTGTAGGAGGGTGTCACGACCTGGCCGTTCATCTTAAGAATTAATGCCCCGATCCCATATTCACTGCTTTCCTCGTGTTTATTACTGCTATTTTGAATTCGGGATGTTCGGTATTGAATTTCGGGGAGTTTTGGGACACTTAGTCTCTAAATGAGAGCTTAAGTCTTAGAAACTTGACATAGTTAGAACAGTGTGAAGACGGCCTCGGAATGGTAATCCGATAGTTTTGTTAGCTTCATTGGGTGATTTCGGGCTTAGGGGCATGGCTGGATTGTGCTTTGGAGGTCCGTAGCAAATTTAAGCTTGAAATGCCAAAGATGGATATTTGAAGTTTTTGGTTCGATAGGGAGATTTTGATCCGGGGGTCAGAATAGAATTTCGAAAGTTGGAGTAGCTTTGTAGTGTTGCATGTAACGTGTGTGCAAAATTTTAGGTCATTCGGACGAGGTTTGATAGAATTTTTTATCGAAAGCGTATTTTGAGAAATTTGGAGTTCTTAGGCTTGAATCCATGGTTAATTTGAGGTTTCGGTTTTGTTTTGTGTTTCAAGGATTGATGCATGTTCGTACAGTGGTATTAGACTTGTTTGTGACATTGGTTGAGGTCACGGGGGCCTCGGGATGATTTCAGATGGTTGACGGGGAGTTTAAGGAGTGTGAGCAGATGTTGAACTTTGCTACTTCTGGTATTTCCGCACCTCCGGTTTGGGGACCACAAGTGCGATGCCGCACGTGGAGAAGAGGAGTCGCAGAAGCGAAAAATGGAGAACATCATCAGGAACCGCAGATGCGGTATATTTTCCGTAAAAGCGGTACTGCACACTCGGGTGAGGGGCCATAGATGTGGAATCTGGGCATTTAAGTGATGGGTCGCAGGTGTGACCTTTGGTTCATAAATGTGGGACCATAGAAGTGGTCCCAATACCACAAATGTGGAAACTACTAGGCAGATTATTTTAAAAGGGGTTCCCCGACTTTGGGATTTATTTCACCATTTTTATCTCGTCTTGGGAGCTTTGGGGCAATTTGAAAGAGGTATTTCAAGGGAACTTCATTGAATTAAGGAATTTGGACCTAAAACTCGTTTCTATGCTATTATTTCACGGATTATAGCGAGAAATTATGGAAATTAAGGGTGAAAATTTGGGAAAAACTAGGGCTTAGTATTTGAGACCTTTAAATGAGAATTTGAGGGGTCATCTGGACTATAATTTCAATAATTTTTTGTATGCATGAACTCATGAGAGTATGAGGATTCTGAAAATATAAGTTTTATCTGATTCCGAGGTGTGGGTCCTAGAGGCATTTTGGTTATTTTTCCTAATATCACGTATTAGCTTAAAATTTAATTGTAGAATCAGTTACTTGAAGTGTTATTTACAATGTGCAATTGAATTGAATAGATTTGGACCATTTGGAGAGTCGAATACTCAAAGCAAAAGCGTAGTTTCAGGTTGATTTGAGCTTGTTCGAGATAAGTGGCTTGTCTAACCTTATGGGGGGGGGGGGGGGGGGAACTCTTCCTTTAGGATTTGGTATAATTAATAATTGAAATGCCTTGTACATAAGATAACAAGTGCGTACTTGTGTTAATTTTTGGAAAGCCAGTTTTCATTAAGCACTACTAGTAGGTTTACTTTACTGTTTACTTCTTGTACTATTTAAGCTTGTAATTAGCTTAGTAAAAGCATGCCTAGGTGATTAAATTGCCTTATTTGTTTAATTATTTATACCTGAATTATGTGCAACATGTTAGGCTAGACTATTTGTTTGCCTTAATATAAAGTTTGATATTTTCTTAGCATTTCTTTGGTTGTTGTTGTTATTACATTGGGACTACGGATGTGGGATTTCGATAGCTCCCCTGTCTATTTACATCTGGGACTATGGATGCGGGATTCCGATAGATTCCCATGCACAGTTATATGGAATTACGGGAATGCACCCGGTAGATTCCCCTAGTACTAGCTATTTGTATTTGGGACTAAGGAACGGGAATCCGGTAGATCCCCGTGTACTATGAGTTGGATTACGAGACGATATCCTAAGAGACTTATTGAATATGTGTATTTGGATTTTCAGGACGATATTCTGTGGGATCCCCGGTTGATATTACTGGAGTTTGAGTTGTGTTCTCCTTTGGTGTTTACATTGTTCCTATGTAGTTGTTGTTTTCTTTATATATGTGTTGCCTTTGCTGTTGTACATACTTTTACTGCTTTCCGTTCTATACTTCAAATTATATCTTTTAGTTAACCTCAATAGGGCCCTGACCTTCATATTCACTACTCAACCGAGGTTAGGCTTGGCACTTACAAGTACTATTATGGTGTACTCATTCACTTTTTGTGCATGTTTTTTATGTACAAATCTGGGTATCGCTACTCAGGCCTTCCATCCTTGAGGAATGCATATGCTTTAGAGACTCCGAGGTATATCTGCCGTGTTTGCGGACCGAGGAGTCCCTTTCTATTCTAGTTGTTAAACATTGCCCTTCTGTATTTTCTTTCTTATTAGATATTCTGGAGTTAGACTCTTAGATATTCCAAAGACTTGTGTTCCCGTAAGTTTTCGGATTTTAGGATAGTGTACCTGGTTTGAAAATGTTGCGTTGTATATGCCAAACAACATTATAACTATTGTTTCCATTCAGTTATTTTGGTTTTGATTATTTCTTCCGCAAGTTTCGTTTATTTTCCCGCATTTGTTAGATTTACCTAGTCGTGGAGACTAGGTGCCGTCATGACTGTTCACGGAGGGTGAACCAGGGTCATGACAAGACTAATGCCTTTGCTCTTGCAACAAACTTATCTCGTTTGGTAACAATTGAAACAACACAAGCACCATATCACTCTCAGGTGAGTTAAGGATGAAGGCCTTGTATATAGCATCTAATAAGGGCTTATTCCATTAATAGTTGATGAGGGAAACTGGTTCATCATGTATATTGCAGTAGTTACTCAGATTCCTTAATATATAATTGGCATTTTTGATTGAAATTTCAGTGCCCTTGCTACATCTGATATGTGCATGTATTTTCTTTCCACAACTCCGAGTGTGAACAAAGATGCTTTGGTGTAATATTACAAAACCTTGTAACCGATTATTGCACTGCAAGTTGAAGAACTCTGTGCCATTGTCTGAACACATTTACCATCACTCCAAGTTAGTTTCTTACCATTAATAGGAAGTTTTTAGTTGCAACAATTGTTTCAGATTTGAGTTGCAGTAAATGAATCCAAGTAAATCTACTTAAGTCATCCACAATAATAAGGAAATAATAATGTTTTATAAGGGCCCCATAGTTCCATGTGAATAAGATCAACAGAAGATACCACTTTAGAAGCACTTGTAGGAAACAACAATCTCATTTGTTTAGCTAAGGGACACACAGAGTAATTATTCAGAAGATCATTATTTACAGTGCTTCTTAACCAATTTATATTTTTCATAGGAGAGGTTGAAGGATAGCCCAGACTTTAATGCCATAATTTGCAATCCTCATTCACTGTAATTGTTGTTGCTACATTACAATCTCGACTGTTATTATTAATGCTACCTTTGACAATGTACAAATCACATCTCTCCCTATCAATCCCCCTTACTCTATAAAGATCCTGGAAGAGGACAAAGTTCGGAAAAAAATTCACTGAACACCTCAATTATCTTGTGAGTTTGGATATTGACAGGAGATTAAATTTGAAATCTAGCACATACAAGACACCTTTTATAACCTCAATACCAAATAAAGATGTATGGCTTGTATGAGAAATAGGAATCTTATCTTCGGTAGGAAAATGTAATATGTCCCGAGATTCTTTCTTAGTGTTATCATTTGTTAATAAATCTATAGATGCAGCTATGTGATGTTGTTGCACCCCCTTTTTTTCTCCATAGAGAAAGTCTGAGTTCCGACATTCGTGGCGGTAATAACTCGTTTCCTTTTGTAAATTGGGTATTTGAATAGTCGTCACCTAATGTATTATGGTACATTAGGGCACCAAGAGCGATTAACTCTTGGATAGGTTTGCATTACCATATATTTAGGGTAAGGGCTCGAAATAACCTTGATAAGAAGGTGTTAGGCACCCCTCTTGGTGCACAACTGTGGGGCGCGGCCGGACTTATACTTACGAATTAGTCCATTTACAAATAAATAGTTGAATCAGATAATTTGCAAGTAAAGCGCGTTGGACGTTGTATAACTCAAATAATAAGACAAAGATTTCGAACAAGTTGTATACATATAAAACAAAGTTTTTTACATAAGAGATTTGGGAAATGAGGGGTCCTAAGCTGGTTAGCGTACAAGATCACCCCACACAATGTCCGGTAAACACGCCTCGATGAGGGGTTACACGTGACAGTAGCACGTAGTCATCATTATCCCATATCTACCCTTCACACTCCCTTAGTGGTTATTAAAGCGAGTGTTGGGTAGTGATCTCTATTGCATATTGTTACCCGTCCCTTCTTAATGGTCCTGGAGGAAATTTAGGGCCTCTACCTATAGGGAGTTCTAGACAGATCCCTAAGGTTTAAAGGAGAAAATACTAAGGCGACAGGCAAGAACAAATAGGACCTTAGCACATGAGGCAGGAAAAAAAAGCAATCAGAGGCTCAAGTTTACCTCTGCAAACAACGCACATAAGCAGCACGACTCAAACACAAATAAGGGTCGTATTGTTAAATAGTATCCTAAGACATGATGTCTACGTGAATATCAAGACATATGAAATAGGCAATTTATTTTTATAAACTCATAAGTAAATACCCTATCAGTTGCCTACAGATTTTTAAGCCTATTAATCAGAACAACATTAAGTAGCAGAAATAATTTCAGAATTGGAAAATTGAAAACGTCCTATAGGCTTGCCTAAACGCTGAATAGTGATGTACTAAGAGCATGATAACTACATTTGATATAGTAAAACAGTAGGCGTATTTTAAAACTAACTCTTAAGTTCCTGTAGGTGTGTTGTCTAGTGATAGATTAGGGCAATATCTGAAAGAATTATTTCAGGAAAAACAAACCACTAATTAGACCAATTTCAAAGTAAACTAATTACGAACTGGATTGACTTATTTAAACTAAACTAATTTTTATATCTATATGCTAATGTCGTCCTCTATGAGCATGATATATAGTTGTTTACAAACTTATAGGCATGATTGTTAGTGGAAATAAATGTAAACAACCATTGGAACAGAAACTTGAACTTGGTACGTGCTTATGTACGATACCTATTTATGAAGTTGATTGTAAAACCTATAGGCATGATTTCTAGCAAGTGAGGCAAACATAGCAAATATAGGCAATCATATAAGCATGGTTTCTAATATGGTAGGGCAGGCATAGCAAACGGTAAGACCAAGTAACAAATAAGGAAAGAAATCAATATACGACCAATAAAGAAATATTTCAAATTCAATAAGTATAGGGTAAACAATTAGGTCTAAGTTCAAAAAACTCTAATTAAGGAGATAGTTAGTAGGAATAAAATAACAATACAGACAGGTAGGCGAATCAATCACTTTGAATATAAAGGGTAGGAATCGAAGGTTTAAAGGAAGTTCTTCTAATCAAACCATACAATAGGGAATCCAGAATCAATCAAAGAGATTCATGAGTCAATGGTTATCATATAAATAGAGTAAGATTAGAATAATCAGACATAGCAAACATGAAGGTTAAATAGCACTGGTAGAAAGAGGTAATTCTTGAACAGTCAAGAAGAACATAAGCATATAGGGTTGATATAAGTTAGGCTAAAAATTCGGTAGGAACATATTCGAGGCAATATAATCATAGAAACTCAAACAAGAAATGGTCAGTCATGCTAATACACAAAACCAAATGAAAAACCTAGAAAATTAGAGCTTTCAACATAGACGATTTGAAGAGGTAGTAAAATCATAGAATTAGTCAAAAATATGCAAGAAACAGAAGTTTAAACACAAATAATCAATTAAACAAAATTTTAAAAGAAATCTGAAACCCTAATTTTGAGAAGAAGGTGAAGAACACTTGAAATTAACGATTCTTGTAAAGAGTTCCAAGGACATTGTAAAACATTAAAGAAACAAACTCAAATCGTCGTAGATATGTGCAGATCTAGGAGGAAGAAATTAGGGTTTCAGAAGAAACACATATATAGATGAAAGAACTTATCTAGAATCCCAAGGATCGTAACAAATATCGCATGATTTTGCTCGAAATCATGCTGAAGTAGCCAAGAACAGGCAAGTGACGAACCTTAGGTGCAAGTCGGCATGGCCCTGTGTTGTTGAAGACCTTAGAGAACGCATGCATTGCATGAGAGAAGCCATTGGAGGCTTAGGAGACAATGAGAAGTCACCAGAGATGACGAGAGAAGAGAAGTCGCCGATTGAAGGGCTAGGGTTAGTTGAGAGTGTTTTGAGAAAGGAGAGGATCTTAGGGAGGCGGATGTGAAAATGGTTAGGGTTGGGGGCGTATGGAATAAAAAAGGCAAGACTGAACGAGGGTCGTTGATCTAAAAGATCAACGACCATAATTTAATAGGTTTTGGATCGGGTATGGGTAATTAGGGTATGGGTCGGGTTATTTAATCCAAAATTAGGCTGGGGTATTGGATTCAATTAAGGCTAAAAGTGAAATGCAATTTGGCTAGATTTTAAATAGTCAATTTATCCCTATATAATTTATAATAAATAACTAAAAAATAATTTCATATAATACAATGACTTAAAATAGATATTTAATATTTTAAAAATATAAAAGATTAAATTTATGCATATAAATGCAATTATACATTAATAGGACTAATATTGCAATTATATGCAAATTAATTTTTAAAAATATAAATGCAATTATAAAAATACAAAAAAATATTTAAATAAAATTTTGGCATAAATATAGGGATTAGATGATTAAATTATCACAACAATAATTTTAAAGATAACTATTGGAGTTTTTATAAGTAAAAAAAGAAGAAATAAATCAATATAAAACTATTTAAAATTATAGAAAACTTATAAAGACCTTATGTATGCTTATATATGCCTATATATATATCTATATGATATTTTTTGAAAGTATATATGTCTATAAAAATATTTATGAAAAAATTGAGTATCAACAGATGTCTGGCATCTGAGTCCACAATCCACTCACTAGTAATATCGTTGGACATGAAACAAGATGTAATACCTGCCATATTGCTTTGACTATCCATGTTATTTTGATTGGCTAGTTTCTTGTTCAACAATGCTAAAATTTGCTTGTACTGTTCCTCCGTGAAGAATGGTCCCTTTCCATCAAAAGCATCCGATAAGTCACAGCTAAAAGAGCATTAAGCACATGTATTACTAGAAACATTGTTAACAATATTAAATTGTGGAGTTCCTGCACCAAATTATCCGTTTGCACCACCACTTCCACGACCAAACTGTCCAGTATTGAGCTGATTGAACCTTTTCTTTCCATTAAAGTCTTTAAGATATCCAATGAGCTTATAGCAATTTTTTTTGCTATGACCTTTGCAGCAACAGTGTTCATGTTGCACAAAGTTATTTTCCCTTATAACTTTGGTGACGACCAACCTGCATAACTACTGGTCCATTCTTATCAATTATTGCACATATACTAGGACATTGTCTAGATTCATCTTCGATCACCATCGCATAAGTTCGATTAATAGAAGGTACATTCGACTTCATGAAGATCTGTCTTCTAGATTGGTCATAAGAGTCGTTTAATCCACTAAGGAATTGTAGCAATCTCTACTGCTCTAAATGATCAACATAATCCATTGAATTAGCCTTAGGTACGATAGCATCATACTCAATCCATAAATCCTTTAATTTTGTGAAATAGCATGAAACAGAATCTGTACCTTTTGAGAGAGTGGCAATGGTTCGATGCATTTGAAAAATTCTCATGCGATTCACCTTGTTGAATCTCTCCCCCAAGTCTTCGCACACAGGATGAAAAATTGAAGCATATGCAATTCTACACAAGAGTTCTGCGATACTGTGTTCAGGAGCCATGAGAGGACAATAACATTACAAATTTTTCATTGCTTTTGTGGCTTGATACTACATGATTCCTTCGTACAAGTTCCATTCACAAATCCTAACTTTTTCTTCCCAAGTAGTGCGATCTTCATCGTCCTACCTATAGCCTGTAATTCTCAGATCCTGTAAGCTTCAGAGGGATCAGAACAATGACTAGAGTATTTGCTTGACCTATATACAATGGATGTGTGAAATTGTTGATTTCACCATAACTGATTCCCGCATTGTAACAATCTCAGAGAAATTAGAAATTGATATACAAGGATATCCCAAGGATCGTAACAAATATCGCATGATTTTGCTCGAAATCATGCTGAAGTAGCCAAGAACAGGCAAGTGACGAACCTTAGATGCAAGTTGGCATGGCCCTGGGTTGTTTAAGACCTTAGAGAACGCATGCATTGCATGAGAGAAGCCATTGGAGGCTTAGGAGACAATGAGAAGTCACCAGAGATGACGAGAGAAGAGAAGTCGCCGATTGAAGGGCTAGGGTTAGTTGAGAGTGTCTTGAGAAAGGAGAGGATCTTAGGGAGGCGGATATGTGAATATGGTTAGGGTTAGGGGCGTTTGGAATAAAAAAGGCAAGACTGAACGAGGGTCGTTGATCTAAAAGATCAACGGCCATAATTTAATAGGTTTTGGATCGGGTATGGGTAATTAGGGTATGGGTCGGGTTATTTAATCCCAAATTGGGCTGGGGTATTGGATTCAATTAAGGCTAAAAGAGAAATACAATTTGGCTAGATTTTAAATAGTCAATTTATCCCTATATAATTTATAATAAATAACTAAAAAATAATTTCATATAATACAATGACTTAAAATATATATTTAATATTTTAAAAATATAAAGATTAAATTTATGCATATAAATGCAATTATACATTAATAGGACTAATATTGCAATTATATGCAAATTAATTTTTAAAAATATAAATGCAATTATAAAAATACACAAAATATTTAAATAAAATTTTGGCATAAATATAGGGTTTAGATGATTAAATTATCACAAAAATAATTTTAAAGATAATTATTGGAGTTTTTATAAGTAAAAAAAGAAGAAATAAATCAATTTAAAACCTTTTAAAATTATAGAAAACTTATAAAGACCTTATGTATGCTTATATATGCCTATATATATATCTAAATGATATTTTTTGGAAGTATATATGTCTATAAAAATATATATGAAATAATTGAGTATCAACAGATGTCTGGCATCTTAGTCCACAATCCACTCACTAGTAATATCGTTGGACATGAAACAAGATGTAATACCTGCCATATTGCTTTGACTATCCATGTTATTTTGATTGTCAGCTAGTTTCTTGTTCAACAATGCTAAAATCTGCTTGTACTGTTTCTCCGTGAAGAATGGTCCCTTTCCATCAAAAGCATCCGATAAGTCACAGCTAAAAGAGCATTAAGCACATGTTACTAGAAACATTGTTAACAACATTAAATTGTGGAGTTCCTGCACCAAATTATCCGTTTGCACCACCACTTCCACGACCAAACTGTCCAGTATTGAGCTGATTGAACCTTTTCTTTCCATTAAAGTCTTTAAGATATCCAATGAGCTTATAGCAATTTTTTTTTGCTATGACCTTTGCAGCAACAGTGTTCATGTTGCACAAAGTTCTTTTCCCTTATAACTTTGGTGACGACCAACCTGCATAACTACTGGTCCATTCTTATCAATTATTGCACATATACTAGGACATTGTCTAGATTCATCTTCGATCACCATCGCATAAGTTCGATTAATAGAAGGTACATTCGACTTCATGAAGATCTGTCTTCTAGATTGGTCATAAGAGTCGTTTAATCCACTAAGGAATTGTAGCAATCTCTACTGCTCTAAATGATCAACATAATCCATTGAATTAGCCTTAGGTACTATAACATCATACTCAATCCATAAATCCTTTAATTTAGCGAAATAGCATGAAACAGAATCTGTACCTTTTGAGAGAGTGGCAATGGTTCGGTGCATTTGAAAAATTCTCATGCGATTCACCTTGTTGAATCTCTCCCTCAAGTCTTCGCACACAGGATGAAAATTTGAAGCATATGCAATTCTACACAAGAGTTCTGCGATACTGTGTTCAGGAGCCATGAGAGGACAATAACATTACAAATTTTTCATTGCTTTTGTAGCTTGATACTACATGATTCCTTCGTACAAGTTCCATTCACAAATCCTAACTTTTTCTTCCCAAGTAGTGCGTGTTGGAAACACGTTCTCAATGCAATATACTAAAAAGTGTGTTCTTTTGTATAGGTTTTGATGAATGACAAACGAAGCGAAAATTGATATATGACGAAGTTCAAGAAACAAGCGCACAATTGATATACAACGAGATTCAAGCTCAAGACAAAGTTTTATAGTTTAATTGAGTCATTCTTAATTGTGATCTTGATCCTACAACTTGACTCGTAACATGGCTTCTCTCATAAAACTATTTTCCAAAATCATGCATATTTAATTTAATGTCAAATGATTTTAAATCATGCATATTTACAGTAGTCAAAATAATTTTTAGACATGCCTTAAAAATCTGGACTAAGATAATCGATTATGTACTTATGATAATCGATTGTTTTAAGCCAAGACTGCATGACAATCGATTGTGAACTAATGACAATCGATTGTGAGTAAGACAGTGAGCATCAGGTTTTTCAAACCTGCATGACAATCGATTGTGAACTTATGACAATCGATTGTGACTGAGGCAGTGTCCATCAAAGTTTTTCAAAACTCAGAATAATCAATTATGAACTAATGGTAATGGATTATGTTGAGACAGTGTCTTCCAGTGGTTTTCAAATTTATTAAATAATCGATTGTTACATTGGACAATCGATTGTCAAAGAGACAGTGTCTAAAATGTTTTTCAAAAATTGATAAGTAATCGATTGTTGACTTTGTGCAATCGATTGTGAAGCTGACCGTTGTCGTAAAGTTTTCAAATACCGTCAGGTAATCGATTATTGATTCTGCATAATCGATTCTTTTGATTAAAATCCGAAAAAGATTTTGAACGTTATTGGGTAATCGATTATTGATTTTGTATAATCGATTGTTTTGATTAAAATCCGGAAAAGATTTTTTGAACGTTGCTGAGTAATCGATTGTTGATTCTGGACAATCGATTGTTTGTGGTAAAATCTGGAAAGGATTTTCTGAACGTTGCCAGTAATCGATAATGGATTGTAAGTAATCGATTATCAAGCGTAAAATCTAGGATTGAATTTTGATCTGACTGGCAGACAATCGATTGTTGGGGTTTGACAATCGATTGTTAGTGAGTAAAATCAGCAACTCTTAATTGGCAATTAGGCAACGGTAATGCCAAGTTTTTCAACTATAAATACAGCTTCATTTCAGTGTTTTAAACACAACAACATACTACAACTGATCATTACATTGCTATAAGCTTGCATACTTTTGTTTATCATTTTACATTCAATTTCATAAAGCTTTTGAGAGCCATATTCTTGTCCAAAGTTGTTGTGATCTAGAGCTTACTTCTTTTACTCATATCTACTCATTAAGGAGTATTTTGTTTGAGTATTTAGTGTTTTATACACTTGTAAGAGAATTGTGATTCTCTTGTTGTAAGGAACTTGTGTCTCCTTGGTTGAAGTCTTGGAGTGTTGTATCTCCGAGCAAAGGTGTTAAGGCTTGTGTCCTTAAGTTGTAAAGGTTTGTTGAGCACCCATAAGCTTAACAAGTTAGTGGAAAATCTCGAGAGAGTCTCTCGGGGACTGGACTAGCCACGTGTTCTGGTGAACCAGAATATATCGGTGCGTTCTTTCCTTTTTGTTTATTTAACGCACTTATTTATTTCCTGTAAATTTTAATTTCCGCAAGTTTACGCTAAATTTTATTATAACGCTATTCACCCCCCTCTAGCGTTAAGCGTATTTTCTAACAATTGGTATTAGAGCCATACTCTCTGAAGACTTATAGTTTGAGAGAACCATCCATGGCTTCTACTCGTGACTCTTTTGCAGGAATTGATGAAGGACAGTGCTCCACACGACCACCTCTATTCAACGGTACAAATTACACGTACTGGAAGGAGAGGATGAAGATCTTCGTTCAGTCCAACAGCTTTCACCTTTGGAAGGTGATAATGAAGGGAAACCAAATTCCAACAAAGAAGGTGGAAAACGAATGGGTTCCCAAGTCTGAGGATGAGTATGACGCGGATGACATCCGAAAGGTTCAAAATAATGCTAAAGCAATCAATTTATTATATTGTGCTGTTAATGCTGACGATTACAGGAAAATATCGTGTTGCACAACGGCAAAGGAGATGTGGGACAAGCTAGAAGTTACATACGAAGGTACGGACCAGGTAAGGGAAGCAAAAATTGATTTCCTAACCCATTCTTATGAATTATTTCACATGAAGGAAGGTGAAAAGGTGGACGAAATGTTTGAGCGATTTTCAATAATCGTAAATGACCTACATGCTCTCAAGAAAACATTCACGGATAGAGAGCTCGTTCGAAAAATTCTTAGAAGTCTCACACTGGCATGGAGATCAAAGGACGATGCAATTCAAGAATCCATTGGCGTTTCAAACGTCACCATCGACGCACTAAGAGGTAACCATAAGACCTATGAATCTACTATTCTTAACCCTTTTGTTGATAATCAAAGGAGGCAAAGAATAGCTCTAAAGGCGAGCACAAGCCAACCGCAAATTGATGCGGGAGGAGACAACGAGTTTGGACTCGTTATCAAAAGATTTCAAAAGTTCATGCGCAAGGAGTATGAACGCAAGGGCAAAAAGCAAGGCGAACAAATCAAGTGCTATGAATGTGGTGAAACCGGGCACATCAAATCAAATTGCCCAAACATCAAAAAGGAGAAGAAACCTTTTAAAAAGCAACGTGCATACATTTCTTGGGGAGGCGACTCCGGAGATGAGTCAAGCGAAGGAGAAGAAGACGAAGCAGCAAATCTTTGCCTTATGGCACAAGAAGACAACAAAGATGAGGTATGTCAAATCTCGTCTAAAAACTTCTTTACTCTTGAAGAAATGCGAACTGCTTTTGATGAATTATATGCTGAGTTTATTAAGGCTTCAAAAACCGTTAAGGGCATAAAAGAAAATGCTTCATTAAAAGAAAAGGATTTTCAAAAACATGTTTCTTTGAAAGAAAAGGATTTAGAAAAACTGGTTTTAGAAAATGAAAATCTGAAAGAGGAAAACAAGTTTTTTTGGAAAAAGAAGCGCCGATAAGCCCGAAAATTCTACTAAAAATTGTTCTTCTTGCTTGCATCTCAAAAATGAGGTAGATAGACTCAAAGGTACCTTAGATAAGTTTAATTCTTTCCACAAGAATTTGAATGAGGTCCTTGTAAATTTGAAATCAACCAAGCATGGCATAGGATTTAAGAATGAGGTTAAAGAAAAGGTTGAAGCCAAACCCCAACCACCTAAGGCTCAACCTAGGACTAATAAAACAAATGCTTATCCTAGAAATAGCAATCCTAGAACCAATATGCATGCTAGACAAAGTGTTGAACATTTCAGGAGACCTAGAAATAACTTACCACCTGAAATAGTTACCCTAGAAATGATGCATATTTTAGGCCAAATGTTGAACCTTAGAGAAGACCTAGAAATGGCCTTCAACCGAGAAACAATCACTCTAGAAATGCCGCCCATCCTAAAGCTCATAGTAGGAGAAATAATTCTCATGAAATGCGAAATAGTCATAGTGTTCAAAATAGAGTAAAAAATTTTCATCCGTCTAGTTACTATGAACCTAGAAGGATGCATAACCCAAATGTGACTTGTCATTATTGTAGACGTATTGGTCATATTGCTCCTGCATGCTTTACACGTCATAGACATATTATTCAATCGCATCATTATAATATGTCTAACCCCCAAGGACCCAAGATGGCATGGGTACCTAAAGAACATTAATTTGTTTTGTAGGTGTGCTTGAAGGGATCAAGTGTACTATGGTACCTTGATAGTGGATGCTCCAAGCATATGACGGGAGATGAATCCAAATTCCTTCAATTAGAGCATAAAGAAGGAGGAAGTGTTATCTTCGGTGATAACAATAAAGGAAAGATCATCGGCATCGGCTCGGTCGGTAAGGATGAAAATTCCTCTATTAAGCATATATTACTTGTTAAAGGATTAAAGCATAATCTCTTGAGCATAAGCCAATTGTGTGACAAGGGAAATCTTGCTTTATTTGATTCGGATGAATGCTTAGTGTTCAGACGTAGTGATTTCAAAATTATCCTCCGTGGTTTTAGAGTGGATAATATTTATATGGTTGATCTTGCTAATTCCTCACCCGATTATGTTGATTGTCTAATGAGTAAAGAGGATGATACTTGGCTATGGCATCGTAGAGTAGCACATATCAATATGCATCTTTTGAACAAATTGATTTCTCAAAACTTAGTTGTTGGTCTTCCCAATTTAAAATTTGAAAATGACTCTATTTGTGACTCGTGTCAAAAGGGGAAGCAAACAAAAGCATCTTTCAAATCTAAAAACATTGTTTCAACTTCTAGACCATTGCAATTGCTTCATATGGATTTATTTGGTCCCTCTCGCATTGAAAGTCTAGGAAGAAATAAATATGCTTTTGTGATTGTTGATGATTACTCGAGATTTACTTGGACTTTATTTCTTGCCAATAAAAGTGATGCTTTTCAAAATTTTAAATATTTTCTTAAGCGTGTTCAAAATGAGAAAGAAACAACCGTCACTTCAATTAGAAGTGATCATGGGGGAGAGTTTGATCACAATCTCTTTGCGGACTTTTGTGACGAACTCGGAATCGAGCATACCTTTTCCGCTCCACGTACACCACAACAAAATGGGGTGGTGGAAAGGAAAAATAGGTGTCTCGAAGAGATGGCTAGAACCATGCTCGACGAAGCTAAGATACCCAAACATTTTTGGGCGGACGCCATGAGTACCGCTTGCTATGTTCTAAATAGAGTAGTAATTCGGCCGATACTCATGAAAACCCCCTATGAACTTTATAAAGGTAGAAAACCAAATATTTCCTATTTTAGAGTTTTTGGTTGCAAATGTTTTGTTCATAACAATGGCAAAGACCAATTGGGTAAATTTGATGCTAAGTCGGATGAAGGTATTTTCATTGGATATTCCTCACGTAGTAAAGCATATAAGGTCTTTAATAAAAGAACCCAAATTATGGAGGAATCCCCTCATGTTGTATTTTCCGAAAATAATGCTCGCTTGGCGAGAAAGGATTCCGGTTTTGATCTTGCAGGTATCTTAGATAGCTTGAAAGACAAAATACAAAAGGAACCACCCAAGGAAAATAAAGATGAAACTGAGGAACAACCAACGGAAGAAGCGCCACAATTGGAAAAAGAAACAAAAGTGCCAAATGAGTGGAGTTTTTAAAGTGCCGGTTTTGAAGTTTTTAAATCTCCCGATCATGTTTTCAAACTCAAAAAGGCTCTTTATGGTTTAAAACAAGCTCCCCGAGCTTGGTATGAAAGATTGAGTAAGTTTCTTTTGGAAAATGATTTCATTAGGGGGAAAGTTGACACAACACTCTCTGTTAAGCATAAAAACAATGATATTTTGTTAGTTCAAATATATGTAGATGATATTATATTTGGTGCTACTAACAATGTTTTATGCAAGGAATTTTCCGATTTACTGACAAGCGAATTTGAGATGTCTATGATGGGTGAGTTAACATTCTTTTTGGGATTACAAGTAAAGCAAATGAAAGAAGGTACATTCATTTGTCAAATCAAATATTGCAAAGAATTGCTGAAACGATTTGAGATGAACAATGCAAAAGAAATGGCAACTCCCATGAGCACATCCGATCATCTAGACAAAGATGAGAAAGGTAAGGAAGTCGGCACCAAAAAGTATCGAGGTATGATTGGCTCTCTTCTTTATCTTACTGCTAGTCGTCCGGACATCATGTTTAGCGTGTGCTTATGCGCTCGTTATCATTCGTGTCCGAAGGAGTCTCACCTTACTGCGGTAAAACGGATTTTAAGGTATCTTGTTGGTACTACAAATGTGGGTCTATGGTACCCCAAAGGCTCTTCATGCCAACTTGTTGGCTATTCGATTCCGATTTTGCTGGATGCAAATTGGACCGCAAGAGCACTAGTGGCACTTGCCATTTGCTCGGTAGCTCTCTCGTTTCTTGGTTTAGCAAGAAACAAGTAAGTGTTGCGTTGTCCACAACCGAGCTGAATATGTAGCCGCGGGGAGTTGTTGCGCTAAAATCCTATGGATGAAACAACAACTCTTGGACTATGGCCTAAGTCTTAATCATATCCCTCTTAGATGTGATAATACTAGTGCCATATGCTTGACGAAGAACCCCGTTTTTCATTCGCGAACGAAACACATTGAAATTAGACATCATTTTATTAGAGATCACGTTCTCAAAGGCGATGTCGAAATTGAATTTGTTGAAACCAAAAACCAATTGGCAGACATCTTTACAAAGCCTTTAGAGAAAGAGTCTCTCTTCCGAATTCGCAGTGAACTCGGGATCCTTGACTCCATGTTGATCTAAGTCATGCATTGCATTTTTTTACATGATTTCTAACTTGAGCGTCGGAGACGTCTAATTTTTTTTTGCAGGTATCGCCCTAAAAGTAGGGGGAATTATAAAGCATGACGCGCAAGAATCGAGTCTTCTTCAGAAAAATCTGTTTCCCTCATCTAATAATCGATTATCTCGTATCAATAATCGATTGTAATGCTATCATTTGAGCTATTATACTCTCTTTAAATAATCACACCTTCTTTCCAATAAATAAACAAGGTTTACTTCATCTTTGGCATCTTATTATTATTTTTGCTAATGGCAAAAGGGGGAAGATAACGGGTATGATGCACTCTCAAGTTATAAGCTTAAATTGAGGGGGAATTCTCAAATTGAGGGGGAACAAATCACATACTTGTTGCATGTATATACTTGTCTTGAATCGTCAATATAAATTGCTTGTCTTGCATATCCCGCTTAATGTTTGCCATTATCAAAAAGGGGGAAATTGTTGGAAGCACGTTCTCAATGCAATATACTAAAACGTGTGTTCTTTTGTATAGGTTTTGATGAATGACAAACGAAGCGAAAATTGATATATGACGAAGTTCAAGAAACAAGCGCACAATTGATATACAACGAGATTCAAGCTCAAGACAAAGTTTTATAGTTTAATTGAGTCATTCTTAATTGTGATCTTGATCCTACAACTTGACTCGTAATATTGCTTCTCTCATAAAACTATTTTCCAAAATCATGCATATTTAATTTAATGTCAAATGATTTTAAATCATGCATATTTACAGTAGTCAAAATAATTTTTAGACATGCCTTAAAAATCTGGACTAAGATAATCGATTATGTACTTATGATAATCGATTGTTTTAAGCCAAGACTGCATGACAATCGATTGTGAACTAATGGCAATCGATTGTGAGTAAGACAGTGAGCATCAGGTTTTTCAAACATGCATGACAATCGATTGTGAACTAATGACAATCGATTGTGACTGAGGCAGTGTCCATCAAAGTTTTTCAAAACTCAGAATAGTCGATTATGAACTAATGGTAATCGATTATGTTGAGACAGTGTCTTCCAGTGATTTTCAAATTTATTAAATAATCGATTGTTACATTGGACAATCGATTGTCAAAGAGACAGTGTCTAAAATGTTTTTCAAAAACTGATAAGTAATCGATTGTTGACTTTGTGCAATCGATTGTGAAGCTGACCGTTGTCGTAAAGTTTTCAAATACCGTCAGGTAATCGATTATTGATTCTGCATAATCGATTGTTTTGATTAAAATCCGGAAAAGATTTTTTGAACGTTATTGGGTAATTGATTATTGATTTTGTATAATCGATTGTTTTGATTAAAATCCGGAAAAGATTTTTTGAACGTTGCTGAGTAATCGATTGTTGATTCTGGACAATCGATTGTTTGTGGTAAAATCTGGAAAGGATTTTTTGAACGTTGCCAGTAATCGATTATGGATTGTAAGTAATCGATTATCAAGCGTAAAATCTAGGATTGAATTTTGATCTGACTGGCAGACAATCGATTGTTGGGGTTTGACAATCGATTGTCAGTGAGTAAAATCAGCAACTCTTAATTGGCAATTAGGCAACGGTAATGCCAAGTTTTTCAACTATAAATACAGCTTCATTTCAGTGTTTTAAACACAACAACATACTACAACTGATCATTACATTGCTATAAGCTTGCATACTTTTGTTTATCATTTTATATTCAATTTCATAAAGCTTTTGAGAGCCATATTCTTGTCCAAAGTTGTTGTGATCTAGAGCTTACTTCTTTTACTCATATCTACTCATTAAGGAGTATTTTGTTTGAGTGTTTAGTGTTTTATACACTTGTAAGAGAATTGTGATTCTCTTGTTGTAAGGAACTTGTGTTTCCTTGGTTGAAGTCTTGGAGTGTTGTATCTCCGAGCAAAGGTGTTAAGGCTTGTGTCCTTAAGTTGTAAAGGTTTGTTGAGCACCCGTAAGCTTAACAAGTTAGTGGAAAATCTCAAGAGAGTCTCTCGGGGACTGGACTAGCCACGTGTTGTGGTGAACCAGAATATATCGGTGCGTTCTTTCCTTTTTGTTTATTTAACGCACTTATTTATTTCCTGCAAATTTTAATTTCCGCAAGTTTACGCTAAAAAATTTTATTATAACGCTATTCACCCCCCCTTTAGCGTTAAGCGTATTTTCTAACAGTGCGAGCTTCATCGTCCTACCTATAGCCTGTAATTCTCAGATCCTGTAAGCTTCATAGGGATCAGAACAATGACTAGAGTATTTGCTTGACCTATATACAATGGATATGTGAAATTGTTGATTTCACCATAACTGATTCCCGCATTGTAACAATCTCAGAGAAATTAGAAATTGATATTCAAGGATCGATCGATGACTGAGAATCTAATTGACTTGTACCCGCTCTGATACCATGCTAAATTTGCTCTTATACTGAGCAAATTTGCAATAGCCCCGCACTCCTCTAATTGCGGAAGCTTCTAGAGCACAAAAATGAAGAAGAAGCAGACATTGCAAAAATAATTCTCTTCGAATCTTTCTTTGAAGATACAGGGTAATATTTATACAAGTAATGAGCCTAACTAACATTAACTTATGAGTTGAACACGAGTTGGCATTAAGTATATATATATATATATATATTAGCTGATTAACTGACACACTAACTATCATAACTACCACTAACTAATTTGAGCTCATAAGAGTATTCTATATATGACTTAAGGTTTGTCTTGAAATCCAACTTAAGATCGTGATTTGGAGTGAGTAGATATCTACATGAGCATTACAATAAATTTTCTTCTCTCAATTTCTACTATCTTTGTTTTTGGGTGATATATATATATATATATATATATATATAGGTTGATTTTTAGTCGTATCACATTTTACAGCAGAGCATACAAGAATATGAGAAATGTAATGTTTCATAATAGTATTTGAGGCAATTTTCTTGGTCCGTATTAGCGCTTTCTCCTACAATGTGAATGATTGCTTTTTCATGGATAAAAGACGTTTGATAAATTTATTTCTTAAAAATATTCAATTATGTCGGCGATCGAGAAAGATGAAAAGGGTTAAGACGCCAAGCCCATAAGTGCTCCTCTCTTCTTCAAGGCCGTCGAGAGTCAAGACTCTACTCAAGTGATTTTATTTTGCCTCTCTCTTATTTTTGGAAACAGCCTCTCTATCTCAAGGGTAGGGATAAGGTTTGCGTACACACTATCCTCCCAAGACCCCACTAAGTGGGATTATACTGGATTGTTATTGTTGTTGTCTTCCTTTATTATGATACGTCTTATTTTTGTTGTGATTAATTAGCTTGAGTTTTCGGGTTGAACTGTTTCTTTATGCTTCATCCTATGTTCATCTCTTGTTATTATAGTGTTTTTGTTGATGGAATCCTCAATCTTTCCAGTTGTATGGAATGTATTTTAGAATTTTTTTAGCCCTGTTATATTTTTATCTATGCCGCGGCGGCTTTTCAAAATGCTATTGCATCCGTATCGGATCCCCCAAAATATACTACTTTTGAAGAATTTGATAGATATTTGATATTATTTTTGAAGAGTCCAAAAAATATAGATTTTTATTGACATTCAAATTAATTTTTACCAGTTTATCATCTATTCGTGAAACCATAAAACAAGATTATTCCTAATTTATAAAGAGCAAAACTAATGTTGTTTTGCTCCAATTACTAAAAGTTTTTTTTTTGGGAATTAATACTCCTTGACAATTGTATTAGCCTTTTTAAAATGTTAAGTTCTCTCAAACCAGATTAACTGTTTATATTTATCCTCATGTTTAGTTGACATTAAGCACAGGTACTCGACAGTATGAATTGAGCAAAATGCCAATGACAATAAAGTTGACAACGAAAACATATCCATATTATCATATATAAGGACTAAGAATGTTAATGTGTACGTAGACGTTGCCCCACCTAATTTGTAAATTTATTTATAGGGTTTGAATGATCATGTTAATATGTACTCATTTAAACATGAATACAAAAAAATTGACTGAACTAACTAATAAAGTCTGGTGAACCTGCACTCGTTTTGTCTAAAATTATAATTTGTGGCTAGTTAAGCCCGAGAAATAAAAAATAGTCAAGAGAAATGAAGCAGTGGAACAAACATAACTAATTTTCACAATTAATAAATAAAATTATTTTTCAATTAAAATAGAAAAATAAGCTTTAGTCGCAACTCAATTATTTACTCGAATATTATTACATAAAGAATAATTTTGTTATAAAGTATGATTTGATTTGTTATATAGATAAGTCTACAAAATAAATAATAAAATTATTATAATTAAAAAAGTGACAAATTATAATAATTTAAAGGACAAAACAAGCACTTAAGAAATTCAATTGAGATGTGACGAGATAATGTTGGATTGTTCAAATTGAAATCTGGGTTTTGGTTTATGTTGATGTGAAAAACAAAGTTGGAGCGAAAACATGATTTTCACCCTCTTATATAATTGTAAAAGAAAAGCTTTAAAGAAAGGCAAAGGAACCGCATCGGACGGCTCTAATCGCTCAATCAGATCTGATATTAACAGGCACTAACTATTTATCTAACAGAGAGAGAGAGAGAGCGCGCACCACATCAGCTTGACATAACTCTCTGCTGATTGCTTACAGTAGAATCATCTTCGTGACCGCTTTCGATCGAGCTATCTCTCAGGTTCTATCTCTGATTATTCTTTGTGAAAGTTGTTTTGGATTGTTCCCTTTAATTTAGGGGTTTTTATGCTTGTTTCTGATTGATCAAACCAGAAAAATATGGAGATTTAGTTGTATTTAGCTGTGAAAGGTTGGAATTATGACTTTTATGTTTGCTATGCCTTGGGTTTTTAGGCTGGTGATAACAGTTGCAACGATTGAACCCCGAGATTCTGCTATTTGTATTTGATTTTTTTAATCTTTTAGGTACCCTTGTGCGTGTGTGTCTCTCTCCGTGTGTGTGTGTTTGTGTGTGCGTGTGTCTCCGTGTGTTTGTGTGTGGTGAGTTGGTAATATCAGTTGTCACGACTGAACTTTTACTATTTTGGTTTCTTTTTTTTTTGTTTAGGCACTCTTGTGTGGGCGCCTGTGTTTATGGTGATGTGGTAATAGCAATTGTCAAGACTGAGCTTTTACTATTCTGGGTTTGAGATTTTTGTTTTTGTTTTCTAGGTACTCTTGTGTGCGCGCGCCTGTGTTTATGGTGAGGTGGTAATAAAAGTTGTCAAGACTGAATTTTTAGTGTTTAGGGTCTACGAATTTAGGGTTCTTTAGTCATTTGGGTAATGATGGCTTTTGTTAGACTTAATTAACTTGTTGGATGAAGATTGGGTTATCTCTTGAGCAAAGTGAGAAGTTCTTATTTTTCACTCTCTCATTATTTATATTTTTTTATCATCTGAATGTTACTTTCTTTGTTTCAGGGGTCAATAAATACCTGGTGAGATGGGTAACAACGGTGCTGAAGACGTAAAAATTTGTGGGTTTGACGATGCTAAATGTCCTGAGACCACTGTTGAAATAAAGATAAAGACATTGGACTCGCAGACATATACATTACGGGTGGATAAATGTGTAAATATCTTTTGCCTTTTGTATTCTGCGCCTTATGGAAGCAGGCTCTTATACCCATCAAAGGAGAGAAAAAGGGAAAGAAACAAATACAGAAGGGCTATCCTTCCATTAGTAATTTGCTCATATAGTTCGTTAGGAAATAGAACCTTTTAAGCAAGCATTTCCAGTGCATATGAGCCTGTAATATCTATGAGAACTCCAGTTCCATTTTTGTCTGATGTGAAGCAGAATCACATGTACACTAATCATTCTATTAAGTTGACATTGGTAGCTCTTTTCTCTCTTTCAAACATGCTTCAATACTCATGATATTGCTTTTTCTCTTTTATCTTTTTTTTTTCTTTGAATGCAGGTTCCAGTTCCAGCACTGAAGGAACAAATTGCCACAGTTACTGGTGTCTTGTCAGAACAACAACGGCTCATATGCCGGGGGAAAGTGTTGAAGGATGATCAGCTCCTTTCAGCTTACCGTATCCTTCTTGTTATTCATTCTTCTTCAAGGGTACCATTACTTGTATTCAATCCTAGGATTCTGAGACTCCAATTTAGATACTTGAATTCCTTCATCGATTTACATAATAGATGTAGAAGATGGACACACTTTGCATTTGGTTGTGAGGCAACCTTCATCAGAGAGCACCCCTGATCCTCAAGGTTTGTTATGGTTTGAGCCGTACTGTGTTTCATTTGGAAGTAGACATGAAATGCTAGAGCATGTCAAACTCCCCTTGTTGTTTAGGTTCTGCTCTTGTGATCTCACTTTGTTGTTATAATGTTTAATTGTTGGATATTTGGAAACCTATTATTGGTGAGGAAAGTAAGCGCAGATAAAACATATCAAAGACATTTCAAGCAAACCAGTTGTTTGCAACCTAGGTGGTTGAGTTGACCCAAAAAACAGCCTTGGTGGTTGAAAAAAGGGTAGTAGAAACAATACACAAATTGATGAATGCTTTATATAGATCCTATCATGTTTGCGAGTTCTTTCTAGTCTTCAAAATTTATGGAAACTTGTAGGAATGGCTAGAAGAAAAAATAAAAATTTTGATGGATATTTTATGTAGATCCATTCATGTTTATGAGTTTCATAACCTTCGAGATTTATGAAAGCTGTAGGGACTGCTTCTGCATCAAGTTCTGGGCATATTCAAGGAAACCGAGTGGGTCCTGGTGTAGTTGTTGGAACGTACAACTTATCCGAACACGGAGATGGAACTTTCCCTGACCTGAATCGGGTAGGCATGCTTCTTATTTTTTCCTTGTGACAGTGTATGTAGACTATTTGCCTTATGTTTCAGGAAACAAATTAATTTCTACTTTCATATTTATAAGATTATCTCAGCTGTGCTTGGGTCATTTGGAGTTGCAAGCGTTGGCAACGAGGGGATTGATCTCAATGTAAGTTTCAACAGGCCTCACTTTTGATCCTACTATGCTGATTTTTTACTTTTCCCCTGTTTTGTGGAGGACTGCTGGAGGTGGTTCAATAACTTTCACATTTATTTCATGTTTACTAGTAATTTTCTCTGTCAAAGGTTGACGAATTGCATGTGGACCCACTCATTTCTTCTTGGGTGTGTCGTTTATAAAGATCCCAGGCACACCGACTTTGTGCTCTTTTTGAGGGTTGTTTGACTTAAAAATTGTTAAAAGTAATTTATCCAAAATTTGACATAAATATATTTGCCGATGCTATGAATTGTATTACTCAGGCTTTCCCATTTTACATGAGGTAGTTTTGTTGTGAGGAACCTTCTAAAGATAAGTATAACTTGCATTTTATGCTAGTGAGAGTAAAAATATATTAAAGTGAAAGAAATTTGTGTGGTAAGGGAGACATCATATCTTCCTTAAAAAAAAGGGAGACATCATATCTTAAAAGTTGAATTAGTCATAAATGAACCAGAATTTTCAGAGGAAGTATGGTTTGTATTAAACAACACCAAAACCAAAAAAGGAAAAGAGAAGAAGAATCACATCAAACATTTTAGGACATTCCAGATTGAGAAAATGTGTCATATAAAATTTGGATGGAGGGAGAATGATGTATTGACATTTTCAGTTCATCTTGATAAACAGAGAAGTTGGTGTTGGTAAATGGAAATGTTAATCTCTGAAGGTGTTCGCATGACTATAAAAGGAAAATACCACATGTTGGAGCAATTAATGAGCATGCCGCAGTACTGTTGTACTTGGAGATTAGGTCAATACTTGACGACGCCTGTATGCGCTTGTGATATTTAAGTTGTAGTTACGTGGAATGGTTGTACTTTAATGGGCAATTATAGATTGTTTTTAAAGAAAGTTCATTTTCACATCAAATACATTGGTACTCTCCATGTATATCATACATGTAATAGAATCACCTCTATTAGCAATAATTTCTTCTTCCTTAAGCGCAGGAGGAAGGACCTTCCTCCCCTCTAGTTTCAAATACATAGAGCAAGCTATTCTATAATTTACCCTTCATTGAAGAAAAAACCCTTTAATGAAAGAATCGAATGTGACTATTATAATGTGAGTTATCTTTTATTTCAAGTACTAACTAACTGATGGTTTACAACACTAATTGTGGTAATCTGTGAATGCCATATAACATTAATATTACATAATTAAAACTTATTAACCATAAGAAGGAAAGTTAGTTATTCACTTTTCTTTAAAAAATGTGGCGTGCAATGTAATCTTGTAAACTGGAATGGAAGTGAAATGATTTTGGTTGATAGAATGGGAGGTTAGTGGTTTACGCTGGCGGAGTCCTGTGCATGGATAATGGTTTTCAAATTAAAAGTTGCAGACGACATATGATATACATGTATTGTTATGTGTGTTCCAAACTTTGGGACCTTCTTGGAAATTAACATTTTCCATCCTTGGTGAAAACTTTTTCATTCTAAAAGCCTTGCTCAGCACAAACTAGGAACCCATCATGTTTCCAAGAAGATCCTGCATTTTAAACCTAGTTAAACTTTCATGTGTTCTAAAAGACTGCAATCATTTTTCTTCTGAACAAGCCCTATTTCTATATTTTGAAGATGTACGTGCATTTTGTTTCAAAAGGCATGATATTCCAAAAGGTGCCATTTAGCCCGTGAAAATATACTCGCAAAAGTTTTCCAAACTTGGGAGGGTTGAGTAGGGTATATATTCGCTGACATGTCAATTTGGGCATAACCCAAACAAGTTCATCTACAAGTTTGGGTCAATTTGAACTACCTGTAGCGCAAATTGGCCCGTGACAAAACTTGTCAAAAGAAATAATTTAGGGTTTGGTTTGTAGGTGGAAAAAACTTTTTTTTTTGGAGTGCTAATTAAGAGTATTTATTGCATTTGTTTTCAGTTGGGCGGGTGTCGTTATGACCCATTATTTAGCCATATTTACCACCTATTCTTTTTTTTAGCTATTCTTTTTCCACGTAAGTTGTATGCGTTTTTTGTGTTATTTATTACTAACAACAACAACAACAACTACCCAGTATAGTCCCACAAAGTGGGTTCTGGGGAGGGTGATATGTGGACGAGCCTTATTACCCTCCCCAGACCCCATTTTCTGGGACTATGCTGGGTAGTTTTTGTTGTTGTTGTTGTTGTTAGTAATAAATAACACGAAAAACACATACAATTTACGTGGAAAAAGAATAGCTAGAAAAAAGAATAGGTGGTAAATATGAAAGATATCCACAACATTTTAAGGAGAGTTTTTTTGTTTAATTAAAAAGGACAAATAACGAACATAAGGAAATACAGTAATAATTTTTTTGGAATTAATAGTAACTTTTTGAAAAATCTGATTCAAGAACCGTACATGCATCTTTTGTGCATAGTTTTTTGGAGAAAGAGAAAAATAGAATGTATCAAAACTCGGATGGGTAAATGGTCAAATTGTCATTCTTCCTTTCGAAGTTAAATTGCAGCTACAAAGCTGCCCCCTCCCCAAACGGAACAAAATGAAGATAGAGGCTGCATTTGATGTGGATCTATATATCATTTTTCCAGTTTTATCTTGATATATGTGACATACCTCCGACATACCATCTATTTCATTTATTTGCTATGTCTATTTATTCTGACAGTTTGAATTACTCGTATGTCTTATGAATTACTAGATCTTTTATTTCCAATATGAATCTCGGTATCTACTGAAAGAATCAAATCATTGAAGGAAAAGAGAGAGATATAGGCACATTCAAAGTATCATGTAGTAATCTTTTTTTTAACATTCCGGAGAAGTAACTGAGTAAACCGTTGACATTAGTTTCAGGGGCGGCGAAAAGGAAGAGTAAACCTCACGCCTTATTACGCATGAACCTGATATGAAATAAGTCGATGAAGATAAATTCGTTTTCAAAAATTTGAAAGTGATAAATGTGCAATATGCCTAGTATCTTGTTATACGACCACTATGTTTTCCTTTATTTCTCATACAAAGTGTGTATTCATACCAAGTTTGAAGAATGAGAGGGAGAAGGAGATCTGGCAGGAGGATTTATTCAATCACATAGTTTGGGCTCATAATGAAATTGGTTCTCGAGTGTATCTTATCAATCTTTTTTGGCTAGAAGCTCTTGAATTTTTGTTCTATTTCTATAAGAAGATTCATTTAATTATTGTATGAACGCATAAAAAAAGATGGCAGTTTCCGAAAACTACAAAAAGGAGATTTACTTCGTTTACAATGTCACCGTTCAAGGAAATAATGTTCTTTTATTAATTGAAAATGTCAAATAATAAATACAGGGAATTAATGAAGTATTAAAATTAATTTTAACTATTTGACAAATATGGTAGTTTCTGAAAACTTAGAAAGTAGATATTATGCATTTCTGATGGTACCATTCATGGAAATAATGAAAATTTTATTACTTTATAAGGTTAACTACTGAATACAAGGAAATATAAAGTTCTAAATATTAACTGTAAGCACAATTTTACCCTACATCTTTATTAAAAAAATATTTTAACCTTACTTGGTAAGCACTTACAACAACAACAACCAAGTATAATCCCACTTAGTGGGGTCTGGGGAGGGTAGTGTGTACGCAGACCTTACCCCTACCCTTGGGTAGAGAGACTGTTTCCAAATAGACCCCCGGCATCCTTCCCTCCAAGAACTTCCCACCTTGCTCTTGGGGAGACTCGAACTCGCAACCTCTCGGTTGAAAGTGGGGGTTACTTACCATCAGAGCAACCCCTATTGTCTAAACACTTACTAAGAGTAAATAAAATTCACCAATGTTTTGTGTTGGAGTTTCTGCTTGTATAGTAGAATAGATAAGTAAATTTTCCTGCCCATTTGTACCAAGTAAACATAGGCCATGCTATGACCCAACCCATTTATTAACTAAACCTATTCAATCTGTCCAAATTTAGCACAAGTTGCCCATTTGACACAACTAGTTTAGTACATTTCCGGGCCTTGAGAAATATATCAAGTTACCTAAATGGATAGCTTGGCAAAACAAAGTTTATTGGCTAAGCCTGAGATTACTTTATGAAAAGCCATTGCTTCATTGCTTGAAGCGATGCAAAGCGAGGGGGTTATTGTTTCATGGGTGAAACCATGCGCTTTAGAGAAGTTTGCGCTCAAAAAATGGTGCACAAAGTGATACCAATGAGAGTTGATTGCTTCTTTGAATCTTAACTTTGAGGAGTGGATTAATATTAGCAATTGTATATCAGATGCTGAAATTAGGTAGTTTAATGGTAATTTTCAGAAAAAGTTGGTAGCAATTTAACTTCAATTGTACTAAATTAATATATGTTTGGTATTTTTTTTAATTTCCATAAATCGCGGACTTAATTTTAAAGAAGGTGTGATTGACTTCTCGCTTTTTGCTTCAAGCTTCATGGACCTTGTCGTTTTTTTTTTCCGGCCTTTTGCTTTTAAAAACACAGTGCTGACTGCTGAGTGATATTAGTGACTGCATATGACAAGTCTGATTCTCTAGGAACTTCAACTTATTGTAGTAGCTCTGTTTACTATTTACAGTTTAGGTGCTGTTTCAATATGCTCTTTATTTAGGGTTTACTAGTATTAACTTGCACTTGCATACACATGCACGCTCATTTCACTGTGGGTTGGGGGAGGGAGGGGGAGGGGAAGGAGGAGTTGATTGCAGGACTTGATTAATTGTTTTGTAACTTGTGGACATCCATGCTGTCTCATCTGTAGGGTCTTGGTGCAGCTAGTATGGGAAATATGAGAAATTCTGACCAACTGCAACATGCTAGTACAACCAATCAATCTGGTTCCGGTATTGGCGCTTCTGCAGGTGCAACGGGTTTCCCAGTGGAAGCTCTGCAACCGCCGGTAACTTTTCCATCAAATGTTTTCAGGCATACTCTTTGTTTGATGTACAAAGCAACATGTTATTCATCTCCAGTATCATTTCAGTGGTAGAACATTGTTGGCACTTATTCCAGCTTTTCTCCTTTACGGCTCATTTATCTGTGTTTTTCTTGCAGGTTATTCCCGATTCTCTGACAACTTTAACACAGTATTTGACTAATTTGACTGAAGAGTTCAGAGCAAATGGTAAAAGTCCCTTTCTCTTCTTTGCCACTGATATAGCCCTCCCTGGAGAGGGATGAGAGGTAAAAACTGTTCTTATATGTGTAGTCTACTGTTGGCAGCAAGGAGACAAAGTGAGATTGCACTAACTGCTGGGATCTGTGGAGCTGATAGACCAGATTCTAACGCACCCTCATATACCGCTAGACAGAGAGGCCTTCCAACGCCTGCATCCTTGGGAGAGGTGATGCTCTCGATGCAACGATTACTCACTGAACAAGCTGCAGAGTGCTTGTTGGTATGCGCTTTAACTTTTAGCAAATTCTGTTTAAGCTTTCTTTTTTATATAAAAAAAGAAGTTTCTGGGGATTTGTTCTACTTATTATCCTCTTGAAACTAACCCGCAGTTCGAGTATAGACTTCTTGAAACCAGTTGAGGAAGAGTTACTTCCCTTTTATACAGGAGAGGGATAAGTTATGAAGCTTCCTATATCTGGAGCTACTTAACATCACTAGCTTTTTGGGAATGATGATAATGAGCTAGCAATAAGTGATTGAAGAAGCAGTGCTGTAGAAACCTTGGAGCCAAATGCATTCTAGTAGTTTTGCATGAATGACATGAATTAAAAGTTTAACTTCATTGTTACTAAACGTGATAGGACTCAAAGTTTATGTTTGAGTATAAACTTCATTGAAACTAACCCGCAGTTCTAGTATAGACTTCTTGAAACCAGTTGAGGAAGAGTTACTTCCCTTTTATACAGGAGAGGGATAAGTTATGAAGCTTCCTATATCTGGAGCTACTTAACATCACTAGCTTTTTGGGAATGATGATAATGAGCTAGCAATAAGTGATTGAAGAAGCAGTGCTGTAGAAACCTTGCAGCCAAATGCGTTCTAGTAGTTTTGCATGAATGACATGAATTAAAAGTTTAACTTCATTGTTACTGTGAGAAAGCACGAGAGAAAAATATAATTGGTATTAAACATAATACAATGAGCCCTATGTATATACACATAACCTATCCTACTCCTAATAAACATTGGATTAGGCTACTCCTAATACACATTGGATTAGGGTTCTACTATTACATATTCTAACACTCCCCTCAAGCTGGTGCATATAAATCATATGTACCGAGCTTGTTACATATGTAGTTAATACGAGGACCAGTGAGGGACTTGGTGAAAATGTCTGCAAGCTGATCATTTGACTTTACAAACTTTGTAGCAATATCTCCCGAGAGTATCTTTTCTCTGACAAAGTGACAGTCAATCTCAATGTGCTTAGTTCTCTCATGGAACACTGGATTTGACGCAATATGAAGAGCAACTTGATTATCACACACAAGTCCCATCTGACTAACATCACCAAATTTCAGCTCTTTGAGCAACTGTTTGATCCAAGCTAGCTCACATGTCGCCAAAGCCATTGCTCGATATTCTGCTACCGCACTAGACCGAGCAACCACATTCTGTTTCTTGCTTTTCCAAGATACCAAATTTCCTCCTACTAAGACACAATATCCAGAAGTAGAACGTCTGTCAGAAGGCGATCCTGCCCAATCAGCGTCAGAATATCCAACGATCTGCTCATGGCCTCGATACTCAAACAATAAACCTTTACCTGGAGTTGATTTTATATACCGAAGAATGCGAACAACTGCATCCCAATGACTATCACGGAGAACCCATAAATTGGCTCACAACACTCACAGGAAAGGAAATGTCAGGTCTTGTCACTGTAAGATAATTTAATTTACCAACTAACTGCCTATATCTTGCAGGATCGTTAAGAGGCTCCCCCTGTCCTGGAAGAAGTTTAGAATTCGGATCCATCGGAGTGTCAACAGGTTTACAACCTGTCATTCCTGTCTCCTCAAGAATATCTAAGGCATACTTCCGTTGTGAGATCACAATACCTGAGTTAGACTGTGCGACTTCAATACCCAGAAAATACTTTAGTGTGCCCAAATCCTTAGTCTGAAAGTGTTGAAAGAGATGTTGCTTCAATTTAGTAATACCATCCTGGTCATTGCCGGTAATAACAATGTCGTCAACATAGACCACCAGATAAATACAGAGACGTGAATCAGAAAGCCGATAGAATACAGAGTGATCAGCTTCACTCCGAGTCATGCCAAAGTCCTGGATAACACTGCTAAACTTACCAAACCAGGCTCGAGGAGACTGCTTTAGACCATAAAGTGACCAGCGCAAGCGACATACAAGGCCACGAGACTCCCCCTGAGCAACAAACCCAGGTGGTTGCTCCATATAAACTTCATCCTCAAGGTCACCATGTAAAAATACATTTTTAATGTCCAGCTGATACAGGGGCCAATAGCGAACAGCAGCCATGGAGAGAAAAAGGCGGACTGATGCTATCTAGCCACGGGAGAGAAGGTATCACTGTAATGACAAACGATGATAACTTAAACCGATATAATGGGGATTAGGATTAAGGGTGTTCTGTATACCTTTCCGAAGTGCAATCGGAAGAGACAAGTCCGCAGTAGGAGCAGGGTCAGGTGCAAGACGTGAATCAACTGGGCCGGATGCTGGGCGAGGACGACGATGATATGTCAAGGGTGGAGTGTTTGGTGCAGGGAGTCTAGGAGGAGCCACACTAGACTCTCTAACGGTTAGAATGGGTAAGACTTTTGTAGCGGAAGGTGAAGGAGGAGATATAGTAAACTTCCTAAAGGCCGGGATAGGTAAAACCTCAGATATATCAAGATGGTCAGAAGAGGTAAAGAAAGGTTTAGAATAAAAAAATGTGACATCGGCTGACATAAGTTACCTACGAAGATCAGGTGAATACCAACGATAGCCCTTCTGGGCACGAGAATAACCAAGGAAGACACACTTGAGAGCACGAGGAGCTAGCTTATCTTTCCCAGGAGCTAAGTTATGAGCGAAACAAGTGCTCCCAAAAGCACGAGGGGGAACAGAATATAAGGGTGACTGGGGAAACAATACCTCATACGGAATCTGATTCTGGATGGGAGATGAAGGCATCCGATTAACCAAATAACAAGATGTGAGAACTGCATCGCCCCAAAAACGCAGCGGAACATGAGATTCAATGAGAAGTGTGCGAGCTGTCTCAATAATGTGCCTATTCTTTCTCTCTGCAACCCCATTTTGCTGAGGGGTATAAGGATAAGAGGTCTGATGAATAATTCTGTGAGAAGTCATAAACTGCTGAAATTGAGAGGATAAATATTCAAAGGCATTATCACTGCGAAAAGTGCGAATAGAAACACCAAATTGATTTCTAATTTCAGCACAAAAATTCTGGAATATAGAAAACAACTGAGAACGATCTTTCACTAAGAAAATCCAAGTACATCTTGAATCATCGTCAATGAAACTAACAAAATAACGAAATCCCAAGGTTGAACTGACTCTACTAGGACCCCATATATCCGAATGAACTAAAGAAAAAATAGACTGTGCACGACTCTCAATACTACGAGGAAAGGAGGCGCGGGTATGTTTCCCGAGCTGACATGACTCACACTCTAATGTGGATAAACTAGACCAACTAGGCACCATCTTCTGAAGCTTGGACAAGCTAGGATATCCTAAACGACTGTGAAGTAGGTCTGGAGGATCTGCAACTAGACAGGCCTTGGAGGATGTTAGTGAGTTTAGGTAGTAGAGTCCTTCTGATTCAAGTCTTGTTCCAATCGTCTGTCCTGTACTGCGGTCCTGCATAATAAAAGAATCATCAATAAAATATATACCGCAATGGAGGGCACGAGTCAAACGACTAACAAATGCAAGATTAAAAGGACAGCCAGAGACATAAAGAACGGAATCTAGAGTGACAGAGGGTAGAGAATTCGCTTGTCCAATTCCTTTTGCTTTAGTTTGAGACCCATTAGCTAAAGTAACGTTGGGAAGAAACTGTGAATACGCAATATTTGACAAAAGGGATTTATTACCAGAGATATGATCAGAAGCAACTGACTCCACAACCCATTGTTCAAGAGGACTAGACTGGGAAACACAAGCAAAAGAATTACCAGCAACAGAAGTATCGGTCTGAGCAACAGTGGTTACTTGTAGAGATGTCTGCTTACTTGCTCTATATTTAAGGAACTCATTATACTCCCCTTCAGATACGGAAAATCCCTGGTTACCTGTAGTCTCGGTCTGAGCAACATAAGCATTTTTGGGTGGTCGACCATGTAAAGAATAGCACACGTCACGAGTGTGACCAAGTTTATGACAATAAGAACACTTGGGTCTAGATCTTCCAAAACGATCTCCTCCTCGTCTATTCTCCATAGTATGAGATGCCCGATTGTCCACTGATTGGGATACGAGGATAGATGAATCCAGTGTCTGTGATGAGCTCACTGGGTGACTTGGTGTGCAGCAAGGCGAAGTAATCGAGAGAATAATTCATCAACTGTGGGGACAGTCAGACTAGCCAAAATCTGGTCGCGTACTGAGTCGAGATTATTAGGAAGCCCAGCAAGAGTAAGAACTAGAAACAACTTTTGTCGTTGCTCTTGCTGCTTTGCAACACTAGCAGATACTGGCATCAACGTCTCAAATTCCTCCATAACTGCCTGTACGTGTCCCAAGTAAGTAGACATATCTAATTCATGTTTCTTTAAATTTGTCATCCGCGATATCACATCATAGAAACGAGATATGTCATTAGTGTATAAAGTACGAGCCTTTTACCAAACCAAATAACATGTTTGGAATGGACAAAACAAGGGCATCAACTTGGAATCAATAGATCACCACAAAATACTGCATAATTGAGCATGGATCTTCTCCCAATGTGCTTTGGCTTTTTCATCTCCTTCACTAGATTCCTTGATTAGATGATCTTGAACACCTTGACCTTTACACCACAACTCGACAGACGAAGCCCAAGCTAGATAGTTTGAACCTCTTATTAAAGGTTCTGAGGTAATCATAACACCGGAACTGCCAGAACCCGGGTTTCTAGACCCGAAAGCATCGAGTCCCAAAGACATCGTTGGATTATCACCAAATAATCAGAAAGAATCAACTGAAAACTGGAAACTGAAAACACTGTAGCTGCAGGAAAAACTGGAAACACTGTAGCTGCCGGATAAAAATACTGTAGCTACCGGAGAAAATTCAAGGTTGCCGGAATTGAAAAATAAAAATATGGATATGCTCGGAATTCGAGGACGATCAAACTGTCCTGAAGAAATTTTTTGAAATTCTGGCCGGAAGGTGTCTCACGCGCCGGCGCGTGGGTCAGACGCGGCGGCGGCGGCAGAACTCCGGCGGGCGCGTGGGGGTTCTTTTCCGGTGATTTTTTCTGGGGTTGGTCGGAATTATCTTCCGAACCTCGTGGCGGTCTCGGATTTTGCACAACACCAACAAAAAGGTGGTTTAGTTACGGACAGCCTCTTATGTTGCCGGAAAATTGCACGGCGACGAGGTCTTTCTTCCCGGAAGTTGCTGGAATGACGCACAACTATAATATTCTCACTGTAGCTCTGATACCATGTGAGAAAGCACGGGAGAAAAATATAATTGATATTAAACATGATACAATGAGCCCTATATATATACACATAACCTATCCTACTCCTAATAAACATTGAATTAGGCTACTCCTAATACACATTGGATTAGGGTTCTACTATTACATACTATTACATATTCTAACAGTTACTAAACGTGATAGGACTCAAAGTTTATGTTTGTTTTATGATTACCTATTTAGTTTCTTAAATAGTACTAATATTCTACTTCTAAAAAAAAGTTATTGAAAAAAAAAGGATTTATCCATCAAACCAAAAGAGAAAGCTGAAAAAGAGAAGTTCTGGATTGTGCCGTTTCTTAAGGGACTACCATCAAGGTTCTGTTTGGCAATGCTGGTCTTTTCTTTTCTGACTCTGTAGCTTTCTCATTCAACTGAAGCAAAATGAAGTATAATATTGTTTTTCCTCCTTTTTACAACTTTCAAAGCCTTTTAAAAAAAGAACTTAAAATTGGTATTTTGGTTATGTGGAAGTACCAATCACTGTTAATCTCTTCTTTTTTTATTATACGCATCAAGCTTCAACTTACGACAATTATTTTACATGACTTGAATGATCTGTAGAGTTAGATATCTGAATTTGTAGCAGAACTGCTCTTATATCATAACTGCACTTAATGACGATTCTTTATGGGTTTGGTCTTCCCTGGATGCTAAGGGAAAGGAATATATTAGTATGCCTACACAGTTGTAGCTGGAGGTACTATTCAGCATGAAGCAGAGTGTTGTTCTATGTGACAATAAATTTTATGGTATTTCCTGCTCTTCACTTGACTGCAGCAATTTTCGAGGCTGCTAGAGAATCAAGCAAACATCACAGAAGCAACGCAAAGAATGAGAATTCAGTCGCATGCTTTAAGAACTGGAGATCTATTCCAAAAATTAGGTGCTTTGCTGCTTGAGCTTGGTCGGACAACAATGACATTGCGATTGGGTCAAACAGCGGTAGGTTTAATTTTAATTTGGATGAGGGTAGTATTAATATTATATCCTGGATTTGCTTGTCTTTGTGCTGGCAAGAATGTAAATCGTGCTGACAAAGGAACAATGAACTTAGGATGATGCTGTGGTGAATGCTGGACCTGCTGTTTTTGTGTCTACTGCTGGCCCTAATCCTATTATGGTTCAGGTGTTTTACTTGTCTTAGATATATGTTATTTATCAAAGCCCATTGATGTGGATGCTCAAGTTCATTATGTTTGATGATGTGCAGCCACTACCTTTCCAGCCGGGTGCAAATTTTGGCTCCATTCCTGTTGGAACTGTACAAAATGACAGTGGACTTTCTGGATCATCCATTGGTTCTGGTTTTACTCCTAGGAATATTGACATCAGAATACGAACAGGTTTTTTCTCATTCTTGTTTGCATTTTATGGCACCCTTTAGGATGGACGTGAACCTTTTTAGATTCAGGCGCTAGATCCATGTCTTGGTCATGCTTATCTTCTACTTGTTACTCACTCACTTGTACCATTAGGTTCATTTACGCCTTCAACTCTTAATCGAAGAGAGCCTGCTGGTTCACAGCGTCCAGTTCAAGCTACTCCTGCAGCTTCTAATGGTGGATATCCTGATCAAGACACCAATGGAGGCGCTAGAATCTCTTCTCTCATGGAGTCTGGAGTGCGGGTGGTTCCTATCAGGACAGTCGTTACTACAGTTCCAGCTTCTGTTGGGCATTCAGCTTCTGATTCATCTCGAGGTTCCATGGGATTATTTTATCCAGTTTTAGCAAGAGTTCAACATATTAGCTCCGGGAATTCTAATAATTCTGCAGCTGCTCAAGCATCTGCCGTAAATAATTCACATGGGGTTGAGGCTGAACTACCGCCTAATCCTGATTCTGCTGGGGAACGGCAAACTAGTGGATTTGCTGGTGCTGAAGGTAATTAACTAACCATGCAATAACGTCGTCTTTTTCCTCTCAGCAGGAATTTGGCCCTTTAAGATTTCTTCTGTCAGGTTTCTAAACATTAGGCTGAAAATGGTCAGTCGTTACAGCGTTTATGGAGTACTATTTGAGTGATCTCTTACTGTTTGGCGGCGCATTACATCCACCATCTTTTATGATAAAGTGGCGATAAGTATGTGCAGTAAAGAATTTGATCTTTATCTTTGTTGCTTTCCACTGTCACTGGCATTTGATTTGAGTACATGCCCTGTCTCTTCCACTATATCTTAAATCAAATTTCATAAAACCTGTATCGATGAGTAGTTATGCTTGTATCAATATTGTTCTTAGCTGTTATACACTCCCATTTGAATTGTCAGGCAGATGGTCTTTTAAGTATGGAAGTTGATTCTGGTCGGGGTGTTAGTTTGTGTCTGTAGTTTATGAGTAGAGGAAGACATAAATGTCATGTGGGTATTATGGCTTTTGGTTTTCTGATTGCTTGGTCTGGTATAATTTCTGAGGTTGCTGTTGATATATTTTGAGTATTCATATTCATGCAAAAAGAAAACGCAAAACACACACGCACACATACACATACAAAAAAAGACTCATTTTTGTTCCTTCTAAAAAAAAAACTCATTTTTGTTTGGGATAACGGGTTTCAGGTAATTTTGGCTCATTTAGTGAACTATCAAGCAATGACGAGTTGTCCACACAGTTCCAAAGTAGAATTGACCAAATTTATAGGTCATTTTTCACTGGAGAAGATCCACACCCTGAGAATGTCAGTGGGGGTAACAATTCTGCCACTGGAGGTAGTGTGGCTGCTGAAGACATTGGTAATTCTCAGGCTACGGCTATGGCAGCAGGCGAGGAAGGAGTTATTTTGTCAAATATACTTCGTCATATCATGCCGATTATCTCTGAATCTGCAGGAACTGATAATGCATCTAGTGATAGACCAAATCTTGACGAGGATAGAAGTGACCATGGTTCAATGCAGGTATTTTCAGCCCCTAGACATCTTGTTTAGTAGACGAATTTATGGTCATAGTAGGTTTGAAAGAGACACAACAGCTTATTTTTGGGAAAAAGAAGACTCGATAGATTCTTGAAGGCCATCACTTGTGAAACAGAAACACTTACCAGAACTCTCTATCTAAAAATGCTTTGCCTTGTCACAGGGTCAAGAAAACACGGAGCAAGCTAGTTCTTCAGACAGGTGCCACAATCTTCCATTGCCACCAAGTTCAAAGCGTCAAAAGGTAAGTGCCCTTTTCTCCTTATCGTATACTTCGAATAACTGCCAAAGAGAAAGTTAAGCTGCAAAGCTGTGCCACACTCCTGCTGGGCAGATAATATACAAAAAAGAAAAAAAGTAGAGGGATGAAGGGTTGGGGCAGGATAGAGTGAGAGTAGGAGCAGATATGGTATGTCATGATTGAGAGGATTTTTATTTTAGGTTCAAAATTATGAGGCTGATTGCTGATAATCAATGTCACATGAACTATCTAAGTATACAAACGTTGGTGACCCAAAACTTTGCTAAAGGTTAAAGTCATTAGCCTGATTGTCTTTTGGGGAATGGGAAGGAACTAATATGCCGACTCTTCTTCACTAGAAGTCAGGAAGAATGAAACGTGTTTTTTTGGTCAAATCAGTATATTAGAAAATTTGGATTCAGAGTAAATTGACAGGTTCTGGACACAATCTTAACGTGTGTAATTTTATTAGCCTGTTTGAAATAGAGTTGAACGTAGTATCAGGTTTCTTTCTATTTGCCCAAGAAGTGTTAGTTTAAGATATTTCTAACTAGATTAACTGTTCTTTTGGATTGCAAAACCTTCTGGATGTAATCCAACTTTGGCTCTACATTAATGTGTACATAGTAATGGTGGACGGTGAGATGGTGATTTATCGTTAAGGCAAGTGAAGTTGCTCCGATGGTCGATTGGAAACAGCCTCCCTGCCCTTTCGGGTAGGGGTAAGGCTTGTCTACATATTACCCTCCCCAGACTCCCACCTGGTGGGAATATACTGGGTAGTTGTTGTTGTTGTTGTTGTTGCAAGTGAAGTTGCTCTAGTGAGCAAAGTGGGATTGGCACTCCCTGATTGGAGGGGTTTTTTTAGAAGGGGGGTGGGGGGTTTATCATACTGGGAAAACAGTGTTGAGTAATGGTTAGTTTGGTAGATCTGAATATTTTTATCATACAAGTGTTTTGTTTGCTTGGTCATTCTATGAATACTTGTTGGGGTTACAGTAAACAACATGAACAAAATCTTTTGTTGGTTTGAATTGTGTTTAACTACCTTTAGTGTTACAGGCTGATTAGTTATTTCACATTGCATGTTCACCTGTCCAAAACATAATATTACTGCTTTATGATGCAGCGGGAATGATTTCAAGGTCCCAGTTCATCCAACGGTTCCAGCCATGATAATGCATTGCAGCCTTCTTCTTGATGTTTCAATCTGTATAACAAGGTCTGAGCACTTCTTTGGCAGCACAGCTGTTGTTGTGAACACTTTCCAGATTCTATAGTATTGCCTTGTTGGTCCTCCATTTAAGTTTCTGCATTTTTGGCTCTTCATTCTGGATATCAAGGAAGTATATGATTAAGTGTATAATCAGATAGCAAGTCAGCAGGTCCTTGCATGGACAACTAAGTTATAGTTCTCATTTTTAAAGATCTATTATGATATTCTTCAAACAAATGTAGAATAGGTTGAAGAAGGGACAATGATCCTGAATTTGTGAGGCAACGGAGAGTTGGGGTGAATGTGGGTGGGCGGGCGCTATTGGCAGTTATGATCACCTTTACCCCAGTTATATACAACAATATTTAAACAAAAACTCATGCTTGTGACAAAGATGAAGACTTTTTCTAGTATATCTTTTGTTTCTACTCTATAATTTGTTCATATATCATGCGAAACTAAATGTATGCTTGTTTGATGTTTTCCAAAACAGAAAACAGAAACGCTTGTATTTCTTTTTTCCTCTTGGATCTCTTTTCTGTATCTTGCATGGGATTTATCAGTTATTACTGATATTTCACGTAGTATAGAACTAAGTGTGTGTTGCATGAAGTTATAGTAATGAGAGTTGAGAGGGGAGACGTATGTAAAATTCATAGAAAGAAGAGAAACTATTAGAAGCTCTAAGGTTATATAAGAGACTATGGAAAACTGTGGTTAATATTACTGATGCCGCTAATCATGTTCTGATAATACTTGAAATGAGTTATCAAGATACGGAAAAGAGAACTTTGTAATGGTCAGATTGCAGGGATGACTACTACATTTATTAGGGCATGTGTTAGATCTAAAGTTATTCCTAATTACCTATTCCTGTTTCTCCCAAGGTAGATTGCTTCATTAGTTAAATTTTCTATGTCCATCCATTTGTTGTCTATTCTGCCCCAGTAGAACCAGACAGCCTATTAAGGATTTCCGTCGAGTTTTTAAACCCAGAACAATTAGATTGGATTTGAAGAAATGACTTGGGCGTCTTTTTGAATTAAAAAACAATTTGGTGTTATTTTAAAGAAAAATTAAACTGGAAACAATTAAATGCGTATGTTTATTGGTCCTTCTGGACCGAAAAAGTAATCTTTGCCAATTTTTCTAAAACGGTTAAGGGTCAGATTTGCCCTTGTACTATGAAAAATAGACCTTATTTATCCTCCGTTTGAGTTTCTTATACTCTTGGGTCAAATTTACCCTTCAACCGTTAAATATAACTTACAAGTTTATAATAGACACGTGGCAGCATGTCATTGGACCTGATTAAAAAATTTTAAAGCATTTTTATTAAATACTAGAAAAGAATTATAAAAATAGGAAAAAAAATTTAATAAAATATTTTCATTTTTAAAAAAACTGAAAAAAATATTTTCGTTTTAAAATTTTTTATTTTATTTTTTCAGTTTTATAGCATTTCGTTATTTCGTTTTTTCAATTTTTTTTTAAAAGAAAGTATTTTTGTTTTTAAAAAAAATAAAATGAAAAAAACAAAAAAAAATTCAGTTCTTTTTTAAAAAAAAGTTCAGTTCTTTTTAAAAAACAAAAAACAAACAACGGAAAAAACAAACTGACTCTTTTTAAAAAGCAGCCATTTAAAAAAACTGATTTTTTTTTTTTGTATTCTTCATTTTATTTTTCCCCCATAACAGATTTTTCATCAGCTGAGAGATGGAGCATGTAGGATTCAGCATCAATGTTCTTCTTCTTAACAAAATCGGTCTCACTTGAAATTGAAATAGCACTAACGGTATTAAGCTTGGGATCCTCAAAATGATGTCTTCTAAAACAAATTAGGAATTCTCTACAACTATTAAGTTCTGTAAACATAAAGGAGGATATTTTTATCAATAACATTTAAAGATTAACGAAACATGAAGACAACCAGTAGGTATGACAAAGAGCAGCAACACTTCAAAATTTTCAGTAAAGCAAAAACAGTCCGAGCCAAATATTTTCAGTCCGAGCGAAAATACCTTAAAAAGAACTGAATTTTTTTTAAAAAAAGAATTGATTTTTTTTGTTTTCTTCATTTTATTTTTTTAGAAAACAAAAATACTTTCTTTTTAAAAAATTGAGAAAACGAAATAAAACGAAATGCTATAAAACTAAATAAAATAAAATAAAAAATTTTAAAAACGAAATATTTTGTTGAAAATATTTTTTCCAGTTTTTTAAAAAATGAAAATATTTTATTAAAATATTTTTTCTATTTTTATAATTCTTTTCTTGTTTTTAATATAAATGCTTCAAAAAATTTTAATCAGGTCCAATGACATGTTGCGACGTGTCTATTATAAACTTGTAAGTTATATTTAACTGTTGAAGGGTAAATTTGACCCAAAAGTATAACAGCAGGGATATTTTTGATGAGAAACTCAAACGGATGATAAATAAGGCCTATTTTCCATAGTAAAAGGGCAAATCTGACACTTAAACGTTTCTAAAAAAAGGAGAAGAAGTAGAAAGCGGGTTTGGGCTAGGATTATTAAGTTGGGCTGATTGACAGGCCCTAATATATCACGGGCTAAGTGAATGTCATGGCTAGGGTATCAGTAGTATAAATTATAAAGGCTTTAGTAGCTCACAATTCAATCCAATCTCCGCCTAGGGTTTTTGCTGCCGAGCCACTCCCCTCGTTCCAGTTAAGCTTTCAGCTCCTTCAACTCCACAGCCATGGCCGAACAGGTACTTTCTCTCTCACAATCACTCTCGATGAAGAAGTTCGTTAGATAATCACTATGTTACCCAGAAATCTGAGTGGTTTGCTATTTTTGTATTGTTGCAGACGGAGAAGGCGTTCTTGAAGCAGCCAGGTGTTTTTCTTAGGTGAGATTCAGTCTGATAAATCTTCGTTTTCTGTTTCATGTTCTGTTTTAGAACTTTTAAGGCGAAGGTTTGTCTTATTTGTGTGATTATGCAGCTCGAAGAAGACAGGGAAGGGGAAGAGACCAGGGAAGGGAGGTAACCGCTACTTCAAGAGCATTGGTCTAGGGTTCAAGACTCCTCGCGAGGCTATTGAAGGTCCGTATACTTTTTATTTCGTTTAATCGCAGATCTAATTCCTTGTAATGTGAACAAGTACAAAATTAACTAGCTGATCTTAAAGTTGCTATGCAAATTAGAGGCGTCCATTCTCGGTTATAGAATCCGTTTGGGTTTATTTTTATTATGGAAATGCTTCTGATGCATCTTTCGTTTGCTTCTTCTTTAATTGTCCCCAGTTACTTGCAATGTAGTTGGGATTCTTGTGATCTGTATTTTCAGAAATGAGATTCATTACTAATGGCTGATCAGCTAAGGGTATAGTGCGATGGATGATGCAATGTGTGGAGTTGGAAAGATGGGTTCTGGTGAATGAGTGAAATTTAGTGCATAAGTAGGAAGACTGTATGTTAGGGTGCTTATTGCTGGTTACCGGGAAAAGTTAGTTGTGCCTTTGTATAGTGTTGGCTTAATGGTTCTTGGCCTTGATAATCTATTTGCAAATTTATTATAAAGTAACCAGTAGGATAATATAAGCTAATGTGCCTATGTCAAGAGGGACTTGGTTCACAGTCCAAAAAAGATCTTCTGTTTTACATGGTTCTCTGAGGGTGTCAGCAATGACTTTAAACCCAGCTATTCTTGTGAAAGTCATCAATGAAAATTGATGCTTCCATTGCATCACTGTACATTTCTTCAATGATTATGTGGATATCTTACCTTAATATCCATTTATTTTCCTTAAATTAAGGAAATGTGAAGTTATCTCTAGGTTTTTAGGCTAGTTATTTGCTTTGTTTCCTGCTGCACCATCAACATATTGTGATGCTGGTTTATTACTGAGCGCCCTTACAGCTTCAGTTAGAAAATTTGCTTTTAGTCAATTCTGGATCATCCCTTTTTTACATGGAAAAGTTCTTAGGAGCTCTTATTCAGAGTATGAGAGGGCTAGCTAGCTGCAATTAAAAGAACAATTCCAATTTTTTGTTTCTGTTGGAGTTGGGGCAAGTTTATAATTTTATGATTGAATGAAATAACACACTGGGCAACAGCATTCTACTTTATGTACAAGACACTTCTTATTTATAATGTTCGCGTTGATATACTTAAGTAATTGATAATTTCACCTTTATTGGAGCAGCAAACTTGTGATTTTATACCTGGTTATTGATTTTGCTTGACCTTCTGATTTGATCTAATTTAGTTGTTGCATCTCTTGTATTTTAGGTACGTACATTGACAAGAAATGTCCATTTACTGGAAATGTTTCAATCAGAGGTCGTATCCTTGCTGGTACATGCCATAGTGCCAAGATGAACAGAACCATCATTGTTCGTCGGAACTACCTGCATTACGTTAAGAAGTACCAAAGGCAAGTCCTTGTCACTTCTAAGTTAATGGCTGCTCAACTTGTTTTATGTATTTTAATTTAACATGAAATACTATACAGATATGAGAAGAGGCATTCCAATATCCCAGCTCACATATCACCTTGCTTCCGTGTGAAAGAGGGAGATCATGTTATCATTGGACAGTGCAGGTCAAGACATAGTTGCCTTTTCCTGTAGATATTGTACTGTTTCAACTTTTTATCTGCTATTCCTAATTATATCTTTCAACTTAATAGGCCTTTGTCCAAGACTGTGAGGTTTAATGTGTTAAAGGTGATTCCAGCTGGTTCTGCTGGTGGTGGCAAGAAAGCATTTACAGGAATGTGAGCAGGTGTTTCTTGAGTTTACTGTCACTTCTAGAGTATGAAAGTAATTATGCTTGAGACTGAGAAGAGGAGTGACGTTGAGACTTCTCTACTAAAAGCTGTTTGCGTTTGCCTTTGAAGGCTTAAATTTTGTATGGATACTTGCTACCTATCATTAGTATAAGGAGTTCAGATTTCAGTTTTTTTGTTACCATTGTTATTTCCAATCAAATGTTCTTCCTGATTGCCCCACCAGCTAAATGTCTGTTTGTTAAGATCTTTAGGTACTTCTGTTAGGAGATTATACCCTTTTTGCGTCTCTGGTTGTTGCTATACTCTGGTGTGGTTATTGTGTGAGCGACTCTGTGGATTTTGTGCCATATGGTTACTTGGGAAAATTGATATTCGGCCAAGCAGTTGATTGATAACTAGGCGTCTATAATCTATTCATCTGGCTTGATTTCCCTCTTTTGCATACTTGATAGTTGACCCTTAGCAGTTGCTAGGGGTGTTGTACGTAAGCTGGAAAAACCATACAAATCTAACGCACACTCCGATGGAAATTGATTTGGTTGATTTGTACCGATGTGGTATTAAATTCAAATTTAAAAGCCGGCAATTCATGCTTTGCTTGTAGGGATGGCAGTGGGGCGGGGCAAATATTGGGTGCAGCGGTTTTTCTTGATGCGGGATGAGGGGTGGGTTTACTTTTATGCCGGTGCATGGCGAGGTTGGGTATGTCAAAATAATTTTAAAAATTTTAAAGTTGTCAGGGTTGTGGGTTTGGTTTGTAAATTTAGCAAATAATGTAATTGGTTGCATGCTCTCTCTCTTAACACCCTCATTCCCTCGTCAAAAAAAAAAAGAACAAAAAAAAAAGACATCTTAATTCACGTATATTCCTACTCATAGCTCATGGAATAGTACCAATAGACATGGATATTGTCAATGTAATTCTGAAATTCTCTCATACCTCTAGGTCCTGCAAACAAAAATTATAAATATATGTACAATCGCCTCATTAACATGGTGTTAGAGCAGTTTGGGCGCACTTGGCTATTCCATTAGTATTTAAAGCTTCCATCGGTATAAATACAATTTCATTGATTACTAGATTATAGTGTAGGCAATAAATTTGCGTCAGAGAAGATAAAATTAAGAGTGAGAAATATTGCAACAATTGTAGTATCTGATTTTTGAATATTTAGTGTACAATCTTTATGATTTCTCTGATTCTACTTTTCTAGTATAAATTCAAGGGCCTTTGAGCTTGATTTTGAATCTATTTTTGTTTTCAAGAACAATGATTTTGTTCTTGAGCTTGAACTTGATTTGTTGAACTTGAACTTGATTGCTTGAAGCTTGAAACTTGTATACAAATTTGCGGTGTTTGATCTACGAGCTCTCTCTTGCTTCTTGTTATAACTTCTGGTGTCTTTTCTGGGGTATGAAGACCCCTTTTTATAGTTGTAGAAGGGAAGAGTTGTGATAAGAACAAACTCTTTTCGACCAATCAAATTGAAGTGTGACATGGCCGCATTTGATTGGCCAGAACATGTTACTTGCACACGTGGCGCGATTCATTGGCCTTTTAGTGTGACTTGGCATGCCTTGTCACTTTGACACATTGCATGATCCTATTGGCTCTTTCGTGTGACTTGGTGCGCCACGTCATTTGACACGTGGCACCAAACTGGGCTTCTAGGAAGATGACGTCATGGGCTTAACGAATCGAGCTCATCACTTTAGCGCAATTAATTGGGCTAGCCCAATGAAGTAAGACTTATTTATTTAATCCATATATTTTGGGCTTATATAATTAATTCAATTATATTTGCCCATATATTTATTTGGATCAATATATCTTGAATTGTAAATATAATTTAAATTATTTTATGATTTAGTTAAAATTTATATGCTTACACATACTCTCCTACTTTAAGACTTGCCAACTTTATGACTAGGCTTGAAGTACACCATGGAGCAACATATTTTCACAGAAAATGAAACACCAAAGTTCCAAATTTTAATCACGTTGAACAGCATAGTTGCTTTCTGACGTTCTATTTTGCTTATGGTAAAATAAACCTCTCTTTCAATTGAAAATCATTATTGTCCATGTGTAAGTATTAGTGCAGTACATCTGTATATGTATCCAAATCTCTTTAGGATTGAGATAATGAATATTAAACGAAGACTACACTTTGATTCCATCTCCAACACTACTTATATTTCGGCCAGTACTTCTTGTATCCGAATCTCTCTAGGATTAAAACAATGAATATTAATTCTTGAAGACTACACTTTGATTAAACCTGTCAACCGGGCCGGGTCGAACCGGATCAGATCGGTGTAAACTGAAATTAGACCGGCCCGGATACTAAGGGGCCGGGTGGGCTGGGTTTGGGGGGAGAAGGTTGGTTCGTTTGGGTTTTTTGTAGTTGGAACCGGACCGGTATTGATGAACAGTGCACCGAACCGGTACAACGGTAAAAAAAAAAAATTTTGAATTTTTTGGGGCCCACAAGGCCGTTGGCTACGGTCAAAATTGATCCAGATCCGTTGGCCAACGGATATTTTTGCAAAATTGGCCATTTTTTTTGTTATTTTGTTGTATTTATTAATTTACAATATTAACCCTTCTTAAAATCTATAGATACCCTTCCCCTCTTCTTCATTTCTTCACTCAAAATTCTTATCTCAATCTCAATTCTCAAATTATCAATTTCTCTCTTCCCTTCAATTTGCAAGATTTCATATTCTAATTTTATAATTTTATTTGTCTCTTTTTTCTTGAATTTAATTTATCGGAATTTGTCATTCGGAATTTGAAGCTTGAAGTTTAAAATTGAAATACTTGCTTGACGTTTGTTCGTGGTAACACCGGAATTGCGTAATCAAGTGCTTAATTTATTGTCGAATTCGGTGCACACCCTCCAACTCTTTCTCTTATTTAATATTTTAATTACATATTTAATTTTAGCTTATACTTTAATTTTTACAATATATTTAGTGCTACTAAAAGAGCGTGTAGAAAAGTTACTGGTAGGGGTGGAAATAAAAAAAGAGATAGTCCTGTAGCTTCCGGTAGTAATAGTAATGACCCAATAACACATGTTTCTGAATCATCGCCTAATGATAATGTAGAGATAGATTATGAACAATTACAAGAAGATTTTGGAACAAGATTTTGGAACAGAAGATAATGAAATTGGAATAAAAGATGAGATACCACCTACACCTACTAGTGGAAATGTTGGTAGTATTGGAGTTGGAGTTGCTAGTGCTACAAGGGGTAGTAGACCACCAGTGGCTCCGACTTCTAATCGTAAAAGAAGATATCCGGTATGGAAAGTTTTTGAAATAATAGAAGGTACTAATAGAGTTAAGTGCAACTTTGTAACGAAACTTTTAAACATTTGACCAGAGGAAATTTAGGGGGGACTGGATACTTACAAGACTTATGAGATCTGACCATCCCATAGAATGGGAAAATAATGGGGATGCAAGTCAAACGACTATTAACCATACTACTGGAGGTCTAGTAAAATATGAAAAAATGAGGGATCGTGAGGAATTAGCAAAAATGATTGCTTTGGGTAGACTTTGTCTACCTTTTTCTTTTGCTTCTTCATCGTATCTTATTATGCATATTCAAAGGATTTACAATCCCTTATTTAAAGGTATCCCTTAAAGTACTTGTAGAGCAGATATCTTTAGACTTCATGGACAATATCAAACATACATACGTTATTTGTTTAGCCACCTTCCTTCTAGAGTATGTTTAACTTCTGATATTGGCCATGCTGTTAATGGAAATGATTATTTTGACTATTACATGCCATTGGATAGATGATAATACGTGGATGCAAAAACGTATTATCGTATTTAAATATGATGAAGATCAGAGTCATACTGCTACGTTTACAAGTAGTACTATTGTTGAAGTTGTTGAATTTTATAATCTAAACTAAAAAGTTCTGTGTATGTCTTTTGATAATGCTTCAAATAAGAATGCCGTAATTTCAATTTTAAAATGCATTTGCAACCACCTCTTGATGATATTTTTCATGTTATGTGTGCATGTCATGTTTATAATTTAATTGTTAAAAGTGGCCTTAATTTTATTTTCAGTTGAGATTACTCATGTTAGAATATCAGTTGGTGTTATTGAGGGAAATAATAGACAATCTAGATTAAAAGAATTTAAGACTAAGTGTATCCAGTATAACCTTACACCTAGATTCGTGCCAGACGAAATTGTTACTAGATGGAATTATACATATATATTTTTAAAATGTTGCTACAAATATAGATTTCCAATAATTGAAGTTGCTAATGCACATTGTACTGATCCTAGGCGTATGTTAACAAGTGATACTTGGTAGGTCATTAATGATATTGTTAAATTTTTACATAAATTTTATATTGCTAGTGTTGTGTTTTCTGGCGCATATTACCTCACTGTTATTATGGCTTTAGTACATATAGCTGAAATTTCTTTTCCACTATTTGAATTTAAGAAGAAAGAAAATTATAAGGATGTTGTTGAAAAATGCAAGCAAAATTCAAAAAATATTTCTTTCTAATTCCTCCGATTTACTTAATTGGTGCAGTTTTAAATCCTTCTATTAAAATGTCTAATTGTCACCAATTAATGAATGCTTTATATACTTATATGGAGATTGGAGAAACTGAAACCCTAAACTTATATGATTCTATTAACAAGCTAAATGAATATTTACTACAACTATATAATTATTATGCAAATGAATGTGATAATACTGCTCGTGCTTCTGGCAATGTTAATCCCGCTATGCAATGTAGCAGTTCTGCTAATGTGGATGATGAAGGCCTTGATAGTTTTAGCATTTTTACTACATTTTCTAACACTCAAACCAGTAGCAGGAATATTGGTGAGCTTCAATTCTACTTGCAGAAGCAAAAGGAGCCTCGCACAAAGGAATTTTCACTGTTGGGATGGTGGCATAAAAATGTAAAGCAATTTCATGTTCTTTTTGCTATGGATCGGGACGTGCTGAATGTGCCAATTTCTACTCTTGCATCGGGGAGTGCATTTAGCCAAGCAATTGGAGACACCCGCACTCATTGGGAAGCAATGCTTTGGAAGTTTTAGTATGTTTCAGAGATTGATTAGATCGGAACGAAAAAATCAAGGAAAGGAAGATGTTGATAGCCCAGAAGACGAGGAACTTGGAGATATATTAACCCATGGAAACCCATCCAAATTTAACACGCCAGAAGAAGGTTAATCGGTTCATATTGATTATGATGAACTTGCTAGGGCGATGCAAAACATTTGAAATTACTACTTTACTAGTTTACTTGTTAGAAAAAATGTAAACATTTTATTTTCTTCTTTTTCAATTTGAAATTAAGAAATAAAGCAGCACTTGCAATAAGTGTAATTTTTCCAATCTTACTTGTATTCATTCAATTATTACAAAGTATTAATATAACTTAATAGTAATACTACACATAATTCCAATAAACAAAAGTGAAAATATACTAAACCTGGCCCGGCCTGGCCCCCTCAACCCGTAACCCGTATGGTTTAATTTTTACCCGAACTAATCCAGCCCGCTACGAACCCGTTATTGTGCAGCCCGTACCGGCCCGGCCTGGAACCCGGACGGGTCAAAAAAATGACCCGGACCAGCCCGGTTGGCCCGTTAGACAGGCTTACTTTGATTCCATCTCCAACATTAATTATTTCAGCCGCCTAAGCAATTCCAAATCCCTTTTGGTAACTGATTTCAGGTGATCCCACATCGAGACCTCACCTCCCAACCAGCTGCATTGAAGATCTATATAAACCCCATGCCCATGGGTTTATTAAGCATCAAATTGTGGCATCTACAAGCTGCCTTGGCTATGTGTTCTAGGTGGTAGGAGGCAAACCGAGGTAGTTTTTTTTTTCTGTGTATTTTTCATATTTTTTTAGGTCAAACGAGGATGATATGTTTTTATTCAACATGATGATCCATGCATGAAGAAGACAATCTTGGGGTGTGAGCGGATGAGTACCCATCCTTGCCTAACTTTTGGAGAGAGTACTCTCAAAATGACCCTTTTCTTGGAGAGATTACTCTCAAATGGCCCGATTCTTGGAGAGATTACTCTCAAAATGGACCGATTCTTGGAGAGATTACTCTCAAAATGGACCGATTCTTGGAGAGATTACTCCCAAAATGGTCCGATTTTTGGAGAGATGACTCTCAAAATGGCCTGATTCTCGGGGAGATTACTCTCAAAATGGCCCGATTCTGGGGAGATTACTCTCAAAATGGACCGATTCTTGGAGAGATTACTCTCAGTGTGGCCCGATTCTTGGAGAGATTACTCTTAAAATTGCCCGACTATCGGAAAGACCAACTTAAGGTGCAAATGGACTCATATGTCCACCTTAAGATTGAAAAGTTATAGTTCCTTTTAATGACAAACACACGAAGATGCCAACATAAGGTGCAAAGGGTCCACCTTAAGATTGGAAAGTTATAAAGCTTCAACTCGAAGACGACATCAACTTGAACACTTGGAAAACTTCGAAGATTTGGCAGACTTTGCAGACTTCAACTCGAAGATTCGGAGGGTTAAACAATTCAACTTAAAGACCGACGAATCTGAAGACTGAAACTTGAAGACCGACGAACTTAAAGACTTCAACTTTGAGACTTGGAGGACCTAAATATTTCAACTTGAAGATCAACGGATATAAATACTTCAGCTTGAAGACCGACGGGGTTGAAGATTTCAACTTGGGGCTTCAAGTTGAATACACTTGAAGACTTCAAATTGGAGATTTCAAGGGCTTAAATGTTCCAGCCTCTTTTTTTCTTTACATTGTTCGACTTTTATCTTAGTCGCATAATTTTCAGCTTTACGTGCTTGTAAAAAATGATTCAATCTTATCGTGGAAGAATCCAAATAATGAAACATTTGATTTTTCAGAAATTAGACTTCAATATATAGAATATATACAAAATTCAGAATCAAACACCTTCAGAATCATCCCAAATAATATTTTGAAACCACCTTCATATTGCACCTCGCTATCAATTCCAAATTTGCGCAGTCTCACTAAAAAATTATATCTTGGTGTAGGAACGCTGAAAATGAACCGTTTAATTTTTTGAAAACTAGACTTCAATATCTAGGAAATATCCAAAACTCGCAATCAAATAACTTCAGAATCGTCCCAGATAATATTTTGAAATCATCTTTAGGTTCCACAACGTTGAAAATTTCATATTTGCGCTTCGCCAAAAGTTTTGTATCTTGAAGTAGGAATGCCGAAATCATGAACCATTTGATCTACTAAAAAATTAACTTTCAGATATATAACATATCCAAAATTCAATATTTAATTCCTTACGGATACATTCAGATAATATTTTGAAGTCAATACTAAATTCTAATACACCGACAATTTCAGATTTGCGCGACTTCACCAAATATTTTGTATCTTGATATGGAAGCCTAGAGATCGGAAGATGTCTTACTTACCATCAAACAACATTTAAGATCTATATTCTCACAAATATATTTGGTTCAAGTCTCACTAAATCTGAAACGTTGTGCCAAGCAATCTTTTCCTTATACTTGTATTTCCTTTTGACACCTCTCTTCTGTTTCCCCTTTTTTTAAAGGTAGAGGGAGGACTTGGTGACCAACAAACTTGAAGGTTTTGAGAACCTGAAGGTATAGAGAATCCTTAGGCTTCAATGCAAATACTTGACATCCTCCTAAAATCGGCCCATCGAAGATATCAATTTACGATGGAGGTTGCCTCTTTAAATCAAATGAGGTCAAAGTTCAGTAGGAGGATAGCATTTCAGCTTGATCTTACATTCCTTGATACTTTATTCGAACAAAAAATGGGGCAATGTGTATCTTTTGAACTTATACGACTGAACTTAGAATGAAACTCTAAGCTGCCTACGTACCCTGTAAAGAGGATCAAGTCCTACCGTAGTTCATATTGGGTGATTTTTTTATGTCCTAAATTGTTCCTAGGCCGCCTCTTTCGAAGTTTTCGACCTAGCGGACTCTTTTTTTTTTACGTCCTAACTTTTGCCTAGGCAGCCTCTTTCGAGATTTTTAACCTAGCTGACTTTTTTTTATGGGGCCGTACACAGTTTATACTCTTGCGGGCTAGGAGTGTAGAAACATGCTTAGGCTCATGCGTCAAGGAGTGTCATGACTTGCAGTTTAGGCTCGTACGCCGAGAAGCATCATGACTTGCAGTTTAGGGTCGTACTCGAGGAGCATCATGACTTGTAGTTTAGGCTCGTACGTTGAGGAGCACTATGACTTGCAACTTCATGGATAATACTTCTTCAAAAACTTGCCGTTGATAGGGCCGGTTCTCATACCATCTGCATCAACCAGCTTGTAAGTGCCACTTGAATAAGCTTCTTGTATGACATATGGCCCATCCAATTTTGAAGTAAACTTCCCTATTGGTTTATGGGAAGTAATTATGGGTATTCGCACGGCAAGGACTTGATCTCCTACTTGAAAGGATCTTGGAAGAACTCTTTTATTGAAGGCGCAAGACAATCGAACTTGATAACATTCAATACTTTGTTGAGCTTCCAATCTCGTTTCATCAAGAGCTTCCAACTCTACTAATCGAAGTCGATCATTTTCTTCATCAGTGATCCATTCTTGAATAGCCATTCGTAATGAAGGTATTCGACGCTCAAGTGGCAAGACGACTTCGACTCCACAAACGAGTGAATAAGGAGTCGTCTGTGTTGGCGTGCGGTGAGTCGTCCTATATGCCCATAGAGCTTCTTCCATACGGTCATTCCAATCCCATTTGGATTTGGAGACAACTTTCTTTGACAAGTTGCATAGATTCTTGTTGAATGCTTCAGCTAGACTATTGGTAGCAACATTGTACATCGAAGAATTATGTTGCTTGAAGCCAAAGAGATCACAAATCTTGTTCATTAGCCTATTGTCAAAGGATTTCCATTATCCGTTATTATGTAACAAGGAATGCCAAATCGATAAATAATGTTTACTTGGATGAAACTTGCGACATTTTCTTCTTTACTTCTTTAAGAGCAACAACTTCATCCCATTTTGAGAAGTAGTCAGTTGCAACCAATATATGGGTTGTCGACACTCTTCTTTATCAACTTTAGAAATAGCAATAGGATGCTTGAGTTCGTTTTCTTCACCTTCGGCCTCATTCGGGGGAGGTACTACCCATTTTTGGCATACGGTAACTTGGGCTTGGTCAGGCAGGGCTAATGATGAAGCTATAGCAGCTAAAGCATCATCCTTCTTATTTTCTTTCCTTGGCACATGCTGAATAGTCATATCATCAAGCCACCCCATCAACTTTTTAGCGTAATCATGATATGAGAGTAGTTCAGGATTCATAACCTCGTAACTACCCAAAAGCTGATTGACCACTAACTGGGAGTCACCAAAGACTTAAAATTGCAATTGCTTCATATCAATGGCCATTTCGAGCCCATGTATTAATGTTTGATACTCAACAACATTATTGGAACAGAGTTGTGTCAAGGTGAAGGAGTAGGGCAAGACTTCACCTTGGGGAGTGACAAATACTACGCCAACCCCAGCTCTCCCACGATGCGAAGCACCATCAAAGTACATCTTCTATAGAGGTTGAACTTCAACGACCATTTCGTCCTCATCAAGTAGTTCATCAGTTAGCTCCCATTCATCTGGTATCGGATTATTTGCCAAGAAGTCTTCCAATGCTTTTCCTTTACAGCCTTTTGAGGGATTTACAAAATCGTGAATTATTGAAATTGGAGGTACGATCTTGCTAGTCGATCACTAAGAACAGGTTTTGACATTACGAAATTGATGGGATTTGCTTTAGAAACAACACGGACAACATGAGCTTGAAAGTAGTGTTTCAATTTTTGAATTGAGAAGACTAGCGCCAAACACAACTTTTCAATTGGCGAATAATTCAACTTGTTAGGTGTCATTATCCTGCTCAAGTAGTAAAGAGAGTTTTCTTTCCCCTCACTATTTTCTTGGGCCAACAGTGCTCCAACAGACCTTTCCTGCACCGCAATGTATAGTATAAATTGTTTTCCTGGTATAGGAGATGCTAAACTGGAGGCTTCATCAAGTAGGTTTTGATACTTTCAAAGGCATTGCTATAAGCTTGATCCCACTTGAAAGAAACACCTTTCTTCATGAGGTGACTAAATGGTTGGCACCTCCCAGGCAGGTTTGATATGAATCTTCTAATGTATGCTAGCTTTCCTTGCAAACTTTTGAGTTCATGGATATCTCGAGGCTCAGGCATTTTCAAAATGGCATCCACTTTAGCTTGATCAATTCCGATCCCTTGATGTCGGACAATGAAACCAAGGAACTTTCCAGAAGTAACTCCAACGGCAAATTTTAATGGATTCATCCTAAGTTGGTACCTCCAGAGCAATTCAAATACAATCCTCAAGTCTTTCATGTGGTCGCCCCTCTCTCTTGATTTCACCACCAAGTAGTCAGTATAGCATTTGACATTCTTGTGGAGAAGATCGTCGAAAATATTCTGCATAGCTCTTTGGTAAATAGCACCAGCATTCTTTAAACCAAAAGGCATTACCTTGCAGCAATAAATCCCTTGGGGGGGAAGGGAGGAACACAGTAAGCTCTTTATCTTTTGGTGGTATGCGAATTTGGTTATAGATTGATGAACCATCCATGAAAGACATTGTCTCGTAACCAGTAGTAGCATCGATCATCAGCTCTGGAATAGGAAGCAGGAATTCATCTTTGGGACACACATTATTGAGGTCCTTAAAGTCAACGCATACTCGAATCTGGCCATTTTTCTTCCTTTTCTGGGACAATACTTGAAACCCATTTTTGGTATTTAACTTCTCGAATAAATCCAACTTCAATGAGCTAGTTAACTTCAGTTTCAATCAGGGGAACCAAGTCTGGCCTAAAATGCCTTTGAGCTTTTTTAACAGGGCGAGCACCATTTCTGACTGCAAGGTGATGGACTGCTACTTTCGAATCCAAGCCATGAATCTCTTTGTAACTCCAAGCAAATGCATCCCTGAACTCTTTGAGTAACTCAATATAAGTGTTCTCTTCATCAGCTTTTAGTAAAGCACTTAGGTAGGTGGGCCTTGGTTCTTCATCGATGCCAAGTTTAACTTCTTTTAAGGCATCAACTATCGTCTTCACTCTTTCTTCAAGTTCATGTGGAGCATCTTTCATATCTTCATCTTCTTGAGGGTCTCCATCATTGGAGTATATGTGATAACACGGAGAAGCATCCTCCGATGCGCATTATCTTCCTTCGAAGACAAAACACCATTCTCGCCTTGTACAGTGACATGATACGAAAAACCTACACTTTCTTCATCTTCGTCACGTTCCTTAGCGTAGACCACAGTATATGGCTTTACCTTCAGTACTTCTTCACATGAAACCACCAGTTTTGTTTTTCGCCTCATTCTGGAAGGAACAAAACTTTGGAAATCCTTAGAGATCTACTTAATACTGAATGAAGGGGGTGTTCTTGTATTTCGATGATTTCTCTAGAACTTATTCCCCTTCTTTAATGGACCCAATCTCTCAAATACAGAAGTTCTCATAATTGATTTTCCAAGCCGATCAAAGAAAAAAGGCTTGTTAGAAGCGGTCGATTCATCTTCTACACTGATATAATTGGTACTTTCCCTTCTTATTGAGATGCGCACTGGTAACGGTTGCTTGTATCCCAAGCCTTCATGTGGTTGCATCGTTGCTGCTTCTGATGGGAGCTTCCCTAACTTTGATGGCTCAGTGGGATTGTATCCATCTTTTGCAAATAGCTTGTAAGTGTTAGGATCGAAACTTTCGTTTGTTCGCTTTGTAGGGAGTGGAACATTCTGCAAAGGATTTTGGGCTACAAACCCTGCAAGCGGCTTTGAGGACAACTTTACTGCCTCAATTCGTTTTACCGGAAGATTTAACTCCCTTAGCGTCTTGGTTTGGAGATTATGTGATTTGCCATCGTCTTTCTCCCTTGTAGGGAGATATTGGAGCGCGAGACTTACTTTCTTTCCATAAGATGCAATACCCCCCTTATGATATTTATTCATGTTGGCGGGTACCTCTTCAGTAACATTTTTGGCTTTGCCAATAGCCACATCAACTCTTTTAGTTATGAATTTGTCATTCTTACTTTTCGTACCAGCATCAACTTAAGCTCCTTCACAATGCAGTTCTTCAAGTAGAAATTTGCATTAGGGAAGTGTGACTCAGCCTCGGTGAATGGCTCATCATCAACAACTACCTGTCTTCTCAACTTCACCCTCATAGTATTTTAAACATTAATTGTAGGTAGATGGAACAACTTTATTCTTATGTATCCAAGGCCTCCCAAGCAAAACATTGTATGAAGTCTTTGCGTGGATCACATGCAGCCACACACTTGATTGCATATCTTCAGTAGTTATTCCCAACCTGATCGCGCCTATGGCTCTTTTTTAGGCAATAAATTTGCGTCGAGAAGATAAAATCAAGAGTGAAAAAAATTGCAACAATCGTAGTATCTGATTTTGAATATTTGAGTGTACAATCTCTATGGTTCCTCTGATTCTACTTTTCTAGTATAAATTCAAGGGCCTTTGATCTTGATCTTGAATCTATATTTGTTTCACGAACGATGATCTTGTTCTTGAGCTTGAACTTGATTTGTTCTTCGTTCTTCAGTTTGAACTTGATTTGTTGAACTTGAACTTGATTGCTTGAAGCTTGAAACTTGTAGAGAAATTTGCGGTGTTTGATCTACGAGCTCTCTCTTGCTTCTTGTTATAACTTCTGGTGTCTTTTCTGGGTTATGAAGACCCCTATTTATAGTTGTAGAAAGGAAGTGTTGTGGTAAGAACAAATTATTTCCGACCAATCAAATTGAAGTGTGACATTGTCATATTTGATTGGCCAGAACATTTCACTTGCACATGTGGCGCTTTTTCATTGGCCTTTTAGTGTGACTTGGCATGCCTTGTCATTTCGACACGTGGCATGGTCCTATTGGCTCTTTCGTTTGACTTGGCGCGCCATGTCATTTGACACGTGGCACCAAACTGGGCCTCTAGGAAGATGACATTTTGGACTTAACGAAGTGGGCTCATCACTTTAGCCCAATTAATTGGGTTAGCCCAATAGAGTAAGACTTATTTATTTAATCCATATATTTTAGGTAAATTTATTTATTTAATCCATATATTTTGGGCTTATATAATTAATTCAATTATATTAGCTCATATATTTGTTTGGACTAATATATCTTGAATTTTAAAATATAATCCAAATTCTTTTATGAATGTAACTAAATTATATGCCTACACATAGCCTTGGGTATTCAATTTGTTTCAATTCTACCAATGTGACTATTGGTATGCAAAGAACTTTAGTTGTACATATTGCTTTCAGTGTGTGTTCGGTGTGAAGAAAAATATTTTTTATTTTTTCATGTTTGGTTGACTTAAATATTTTTAAAATATTTTTCTCATCAACTAACTTTTCTTCAATTGGAGAAAAATGTTTTCCCTGTCAAGAAAAGGGAACATTTTTCAAAATACTTTTTCATCCTTCCCCACCGTATTCCTTATTCCTACCAACCCCACTAACCCACCCATATGCCACCCACCCTCACCCTCACCCTAAATAAAAATATTATTAACAATATTTTCTTTTTCATGATATAGATAGATATTTTTTTTATTTCAACAAATGAGTATTTCCTTTACATGATATAAAAAGTATTATTTAACAAAAGAAAACAGTACTTCTTTTCATGATATAGAATTTTTTTTTTCATTTCAACAAAAGGAGTACTATATTTTTGTGATATAGAAAATGGATTTTCTTTCGTCCAACAAAATGAGTAATTTCTTTCATATTATAGAAACGATTATTTCGTATTCAGCAAAATAAAGTTTTTTTTAGTTATCAAGCTCAAATTTTAACTTTGTTATTGTGTGAAAAAGTAAAGTAGCATATTAATTTCTTTGATTTTGCGTAAATTTTTAAAAGAATTTTTTTTTTGTTACAAAGTTTGTGAAGTAGAATGATTAGCTTGCAGATATTTTTACCAAGTCTCTTACTAGTTCTCGTATTGGTTAGATTTGTAACCAATACACACACAGTCAATCTCAACGTGTTTAGTCTCTCATGGAACACCAGTTCCATCTTGCTGATCTCTCCGAACATCAATTATTGAGAACCTGCTTCACTCACATTAGCTCACACGTTGCCCTAGCCATGGCCTAATATTCAGCTTCGGCGCTAGACCGAGCAACTACATTAAGTTTTTTGCTCTTCCAAGAGATCAAATTACCTCCTACTTGAACACAATATCCATACGTTGAACGTCTATCAGAAGATGATATTGCCAAATCAACATCTGTATACCCAACAATCTGCTCGTGGCCTCGATCCATAAGAGTGTCAACAGGTCTGCAACCCATCACTCTAGTCTCCTCAAGAATGTCTAAGGCATACTTCTGTTATGAAATAACAATGACTGAGCTAGATGAAGCGACCTCAATACCTAGAAAACACTTCAATCTGCCTAGATCCTTAGTCTGGAAGTGCTGAAAGACATGCTGCTTCAGATTAGTAATACCATCCTGGCCATTGCAAATAATAATAACATCATAAACATGAACCACCCGATAAATACACAAATTAGGACCAGAATATCGATAATACACAGAGTAATCAGCTCACTAGTATTCATGTCGAATTTTGGAATAACTATGCTGAACTTGCCAACGGAATGAAACAGAATTAGTGTATTAAGCAAGTACGGAAAAGCTGAAAAAGGGAATTCAGGCGCTGTTCTCAAGTCTAGTTAACGAAGCCAAGGGTACTGTTTCAAACCATATAGTGACATGCGCAATCGGTACACAAGCCAGTGGACCCCCCATAAGCAACAAAACTAAGTGGTTGCTCCATGTAAACTTCTTCCCCAAGATCACTGTGGAGGAAAACATTCTTAATGTCTAATTGATAAAGAGGCTAATGGCGTACAACATCCATGGATAAAAAGAGACGAAGAAATGCTACTTTAGCCACGGGTGAGAAAGTGTCACTATAATCAAGCCAAAAAATCTAAGTTTATCCTTTTGCAATAAGACGAGCTTAAGCTGATCAACCTTGCCACCTAGGTCGTCTTTGACTGCATAAACCCAACAAAAACCAATACTAGACTTACTTGAAGGAAGAGGAGCAAGCTCTCAAGTTCCACTCGCATGTAAAGCAAACATCTTGTCAATCATATCCTGCCGCCATGCTGGATGAGATAGTGCATCAACTGTAGACTTATGTAATGAACCAGTGGACAAAGATAATCTAAAAGCATAATAAGGTGATAACAGACAATGATAAGAGATTGTATGAGTCAGGTACAAGCAATTTCAGTAAGATGTCTATTCTTTCTTTTAGCTAGCCCATTTTGTTGAGATGTGTACAGACAAGACGTTTGATGAATAATCCCATGAGAGTTCATAAACTGTTGAACTGGTGAAGACAAATATTCTAGGGCATTATCACTATTAAATATGTAGATAGAAACCCCAAATTGATTTCGTATTATAGCGTGGAAGGTTTGGAAAATAGAAAACAACTCTGATCGATTTTTCATAGAAAATATCCAAGTGCACCTTGAATAATCATCAATGAAACCGACAAAGTAGCAGAATACCAAGGTAGAACGGACTCGAATAGGACGCTAATCATCTGAATGGACTAAAGTAAAAGGTGACTCCGCTCGATTATGAAAACGTTGAGAAAATGAGAGTGTTGTATGCTTATCGAGCTGACATAGCTCACACTCTAGAGTGGACAAGTGAGAAAAACCATGTATCATTTTCTGAAGTTTTGACAAACTAGGATGTCCCAATCGTTTATGTAATAAATCTAGTGAATTGATAAGATGACAAGTTGTTGAATGAAGACAAGATGTGAGTCCATGTGATTTTTCAAGGATAAGGTAATAAAGTCATCTGATTTACGTGCGGTACTAATTATCCTCCATGTAGTGTGTTCGTGTATAAGAACAAAGTCATCAAGAAATAAAATAGAATTAAGTGATTTGGCTAAGTGACTAACGGTTATGAGATTAAAACGACTACCGAGAACATAAATAACTAAATTTAAAAGTAAGGAATGAAGTGGACTTGCTTGACCTATTTCAGTTACCATGGTTTGAGACCCATTTGTCATTGTAACTGGTAAGAGATATCGGGAACATGAAATAGTAGTGAAAAGAGATTTGTTACCCGAAATATGATCAGATGCACTTGAATAAAATGACCCAAGACTCAAAGATTGGGATTGGGAGACACAAGTCATGCTACTATCTATTTGAACAATGGAAGCTATCCTTGAAGATGTTTGTTTACATGCTTTGTACTAAATGCATTAAATATAATCCGGCAAAGAAACCATTTGGATTGAATTAATGGATTAGATCCAACGGAGTGTGAGTTAAAAGCTTCTAATACGAATGTCATTATAATGTTGCACCGGAAAAAGAAGATTTTTTCTGGAAATTACTGTTTATGCCCAAAAAATCACTGTTCACATCGGAAAAATATAAAAATGGTCGGATTTTGATTTAAACTTGAATGAAAAGACTAAGAATAACCTCCTGAATAACCTGTCTAAAAGAAGTTTCGTTGGGAAAATCACCTAAGTTGCTGAAAAGTCATGGTAGTTGCTGGAAAATCTCAAAGTGATCGGAATAAAAAGAAAAAGGTATGGGTAGACTCGAAATTACTCGGCAATTTGGCTTTTAAACTGAAACCTTTTAAAAATCTGGCCGGAACATAGCCCACACGCAGCGTGTGGGTCAGATCTCGCTAGAAAATTTCTTTCTTTTTCAGTGCGTGAGGGCCCGTGGGCGTGTGTTTTCGGTGAAGTTGACTGGAGTTTTGTAACCAGAGCCTAAATTGTTGTGGTGATGTTGGTTTTCTGCACAACACCAATAGAAAATGATTATCTTACGGTTAGCCTTCTAAGTCGCCGTAAAATTGCACGGCAACGAGGTCTTTCTTCTCGGATGTTGCTGGAATGATGCACAGTGATAGGTTTCTCACTAATGCTTTAATATCATGTGAGAATGTATGGGGAAAAAATCTTATGTAAATTTTTAAGTGTTGTACAACGGTCTATTTATATACAATGATTACATAATAATATGTATATACTTTTCGATGTGGGACACTATACATGACTTACTATTTAACATGGTCAATGAAGTAGGGTGCAAACCTTGGAGACTAAGGTTTAAATTCTAACAAAAACAAAAAATACTAGGTGATTTCTTTAAATCCGCCTAACCCTAGTTTACAAAGTCACCAAGTACTTGTGTTGGTGGGAGATGCACTCAAGCTGGTTGGGATGTTACTTTTTAAAAAAATGCAAAATGTTGTTTCCCCAAATAATTTGTTGGTAATGTATTTTTAAAATTGTACGAAACAAGGGTAATTAACTAGTGTTCAGGTTTCAAAAAATTAATATTGGTTACCAGTGTTTATGACTAGTGGTGGGTAATTGGCGGGTTGGGCTGCAACTGGACGGGTTAAAATGGATTGAGCTAATAAATGGGTCACTATCAACCCTGCCCAAATGTTACCTGGGCTAAAATGGGTTAGGTCAATATGTGCTAAACAATGGGTTGTAGCCCAACCCGTCCAACTTGACCTATTATTTCTAAAATTTTATATTCTTTTATTTTTTCTTGTATGACAACCAATGTCATGAGAAATCTTCTATTTTTTTCATATCTATTCTTTTTTATTTTGCATTTCCTTTTTCTGAGACACCATCTATTTCTGTGACTAAGATCACACCTAATTCGATTTATTAAATATGGTAGTATTTACCTGGATAATTATTGTAATTGATAAAAAATAAATGGGAACTTTATAAAATCATTTAATTTGCAAGGTAAATTTTGTGGAAAATACTAATTCAATCATTTTTGTCACAGAGATACGGTAAGTTGATGGTTTTTAGTTTGATCCCCAATTATTTTTTTTTATTTTTCATTTTGATTTCACGTTGAACTAATATTTTGTTTTCTAAAAATTGAACTTTTCAATGATAATAATATGTGATATCTATTCATTCACTTTTAAGATAAAGTTAATTGCTATATTATTTTTAAATATTCTAAAGAGTTTGTTTGATCTGCAATGTGATTTATAGAAAGAACAAATATTTTGACCGTATAAAATAATTACATTTCATCATGAGATTGTAAATCAAAATTCATCTTTCTAGACAAGGAATTACTCATATTTTTATTTGACTGAGCATCAGTGAAGGTTCACATGTCTACCTTCATGAGAAAATTTTGTGCACTTACATGGGTCATAGTTGGGCACTATCATGGGTCAAGTTGGGCTAATGATTTTTCATGGGTTACTTTGGGCTAGCCCAAATCAGCCCACCAACAAACTCACTCTAGCCAAATCCATTAATACTTGGGCGAGTTACATGGGTTTGAACCTGTTTTGCCACTCATATTTATGAATTTAATCTCGGAAAGCATATGTCAAAAAAATCTTGAAGTTAATGAAGTTTGAGGACTACAAGTAATAAATATGGATCTTCCTTTCTCTATCTATAATGATCATGATATTCCAACCAGTATAGATGATTGGAAATCTTTGTTGAGAACCAGCCAGCAAAATGCTATGAGGTGGCACCAAATTCATCTATGTCAAAAAATAAAAAATAAAAACATAATTGATATGTGCCTTCTGGGAGCAAATCATTTACATTCTCCAAAATGGAATCTAAAAGAATATGATTATCTAACAAAAAAACATAAAGCAATGATATTACTTGTTCAAAAATCATTAAGCACTGGGATGGAATGTGAACTTTATATAAATCAACAAACCAGCACGTGTATCCAACTCTAGAGTTTACATGTAGACTTTAATGTGGACATATGAACGCGATAATAAGCTTGCTAAAATTTATCTCTCATACACTGTTGAATTGTGTAAACACATCTTATAAATCGAAATGTTGGAGAGGTCCTTCGATAAATCTTATTAGTTCTGTAGCATGCCCTCCTCCGCTTATGTGTGACCCTGACCTTTTTCTTCTCGCGCCAAGAACGTGAAAATACTCTTGATGATGCACTACACTGAAATTTGAACTGTAGAACTCTATTTATTCTTAAATCATATGAAAGAACTTGAGCACATCCAATCCGTTGAAATGATGCAAATTATTTATGAACCGTTATCTATTGAAAATATCTCTACTTTTACTTCAAAGCACACTCAGATTAAAAATTTAACTGGAAAAACCATACAAATCTAACTCACACTCATATGGAAATTGAGTTGGTTGATTTGTACCAATTTGGTATTAAATATAAAAGCCGACAATTCATGCTTTGCTTGTAAGGATGGCAATGAGACAGAGCGGATATCGGGTGCAGCGCGTTTTGCTTGATGCGAGATTAGGGGTGGGTTTACTTTTATGGGGGTGCTTGGGGTGGGGGGCAGGTTAAAATAATTTTAAATTTTTTAAAGCTAGTCGGGTTGTGGGTTTGGTTTGTAAATTGAGCAAATAATGTAATTGGTTGCGTGCTCTCTCAATGACTTAACTTCCCCCCCCCCCCCCCCAAAAAAAAAGACTTAATCCGCGTATATTCCTACTCATAGCTCATAGAACAGTGGACCATCAAACATGGACACTGTTAATGTAACGCAGAAATTCTCTTATACCTTTAGGTCCCCGAAAAAAAAATCATTAATAGGTGCAATTGGCTCATTAACATGGCATTAGAGCAGTTTGGGCGCACTTAGCTATTCCATTAGTATCTAAAGCTTCCATCAGCATAAATACACTTTCATTGATCACTAGGCCATAACCTTGGATATTCAATTTGTTTCAATTTTACCAATGTGACTATTGGTATGCAAAGAACTTTAGTTGTATATATTTCTTTCAGTGTGTGGTCGGTATGAAGGAAAATATTTTTATTTTTCTATATTTGGGTGGCTTAAATATTTTAAAAATATTTTTCTCATCAACTAATTTTTCTTCAATTGGAGAAAAGTATTGTCCCTATCAAGAAAGAGAATATTTTTCAAAATACTTTTTCAACCTTCCCCGTCGAATTCATTATTCCTATCAACCCCCATTGACCCACCCCTATGCCACCCACCTTCACCACTAGCCTAAATAAAAATATTATTAATAGTATTTTCTTTTTTATGTTATAGATAGATATATTTTTTTCATTTCAACAAATGAACATTTCCTTTATATGATATAAAAAGTATTTTTTTCATTTTAATAAAAGAAAATAGTACTTCTTTTCATGATATATAATTTTTTTTCATTTCAACAAAAAGAGTATTTTATTTATACGATATGGAAAATGTATTTTCTTTCATCCAACAAAATGAGTAATTTATTTCATATTATAGAAAAGATACTTTCATATTCAGCAAAATAATTTTTTTCTTAGTTATCAAGTTGAAAATTTAACTTTGTTATTGTGTGAAAAAGTAAAGTAGCACATTAGTTTAATTGGTTTTGTATAAATTTTGAAAATAATAATTAAATTCTTGAAGAAAATAAAATCTGTTATGTGTGTGTGGGGGGGGGGGGGGGGAGGGGGAGGAGTACAAGAAACGGGGATTTTGGGGAAGGTGGGTCAACGAGAGTAGCATAAAAATTATTTTTCTAAAAATATTTTATACTCTCTAACCAAATACTATAGAATATTTTCCGAAAATAGTTTTTTACTCACCAACTAAACAAGGAAAAATACGTAATAAAACCACTCATTTTCCAAAAAATATCTTTCTTCGTACCAAACACTTCCATATATTTGTCTAATTTTGATGGATATGATTCACAAATATTCCATAAAATAACTAAAGTGCGCATTAGTTAGCTGGAAACTACTGTTATTTAATTATTTATTATCTAAAAAAAAGGGATTCTAGCTACAAGACACTTTCAGAAAGATATACTGACCAAGTATTGGACCATTATCAACACCTGATGGCCTGGTCCAGTATCACCCCCCCATAAGCCCAACATAAAGTTTTTGTAGGGCCCAATTGAAGATACAAACAGGGGCCCATTCAAGTCATGACAGGTGCTGACTCATCAGTTCCAGTCTTCAGTCTTCTCCCAATAATAATGAATACGTCACGTGACCCAACTGAACACAGTAGGTCCCACCCCCTTACACTTTTTCCGCGAACTGTTACCTTACAAGGGTTTAGTCACTTGACTCCTCGTGCACTTTTTTTCCCAACGGCTGGAAACCCAATCAACGGTCCAGGGCCCACTAAAGCCTCAATCCACGGCCCATATTCGCCCAATCCATTCCCAATCGCATTATAATGTTATTGTCACTACCCTCTTTTTTCTGAAATGCCCCCATCATTAGTGCCCTTTCTTTATATGCAGATAATACTACTAATTCTGCGTTGTGAATTTTAATATTTTCTACTGATTTACTAGGTTGAATTTGATTTTTTTTTAATTCATGACAAGTGTGGTTTTTTATTTGGATTTGGTTTTGATTAGAACTTGGGTTTAATTTGTTGAACTATTTTTTTTATGAGAAGTTTTTGATGGAGAAAGGATAGGGTTTTAAAGGGTTAAAAAGATGGATAATTGTTGGCAGAGCAAATGTGGTTCAATGTAGCAGTCAACGTCTCCACCACTTATTTCTTCATCACTTCCGGATTCCCATTATCAGGTTTTTCTTTTTTCTTTTTTGGTTGATAATTATAATTTCTTTGTGCTTTTCTTGCTTGCATGTTAATTTCAGCTTATTCTGTGAAATGCATGTACCTTTGGAGGAAAATATGGTGAACGTGATAGGTTAATTAGCTTTTTGTAATTTGTATTTATTGTTTATGAATCTTACCATTTCCTGTATAATGCATGTAACTAGACGAGTAGGGTACATAGCGTGTGTAGTTCAGATTGTTCAAATTAGATTTTATGGTGCAAATCTTTGGAAGATATGAAGAAAGCCTTCCTTTAATTACCAAAAGTAAAAAGCCATTGTTTTTACTCCTTGAATTACATGATGAGTTTAGAACAAAGACCTTCTAACATTTTTGTCTAGATTTGACTTTGACATGAGTATTGAGACATATCTATATCTTTTAGAGTTAATAGGAAACAAGTGTGTGCCACATTTTACGTTTTTATTTTATTAAAATAAAAAATAGAAAAGAATTGCATTAAAGGAAGAATATCTAGGATGAGTTAAAGGTGATTGGAGGTTGTAAATTGTATTTCGTTTAGTATCTTCATGTTTATGATTAGACGCCAGGTTTGTAGTTTGGGTCACCGATTTTTACATAGTTAAATAGCTGGCACCTCTTTTGCATCATAATGAAGTGGCTTTTCTAAACTCAGAAAAGTTTTAATGTTCCGAAAACTACAGAAAGCATTGGGAATATATTTGTGTAATGTAGATAAATAGATGAAATTCTTCAGAGGCCTATTTTGACTTTTTGATCAATGAAAGCAAACTATGCTATGGATGATCCTCAGATAGTCAATGTCACTAAAGGGTTTCTTTCTGGGTGCTATAATTAGATGTCATGTAAGTCACTATTTTGTAGCAAATAATTTTCAGCGGCTGTAGGTGCACAAAATATACATGCCTATCAAACATTGTCTTTCCTTGTTGTTTGAGGCGTTCCCTTTCCTAGTGGCTTCTATCTTTGTTGTACTGGACAATTATTACCATAATTTTTTTATACTGGATCTTGTAGATTCTTCTCATTTTTGTTTATTTAATTTGTCCTTCTCACTGCCTACCTCCTACTGTAGTTTCCTAATGCAGGTCAAAATTTTTACTCGAGCATTCCTGAAGATTCAGTGTCGCTGGGAAATGAGATAGTACAGCAGTCTACTCTTTCGCGGACTTTAAATTCAATTGTTGATAACTCTAGTCCCGCTGAGTTCAGTGGTTCATTCATATCTTTTCTTCCTGATCCACTGCCTTCTTCACAAGGGGGGTTTCAGCGATCATCAAATTTAAAATCAGTCTTCACGCTGAATGAAAAAGCCAATAAATCGTAACAATGCCAGTGGATCTGCTTCTACGAATGGACCAGCGCTCGTGCGTGCTGTTGAATTTTCACAATATTTAACGGCCACAAGTTAAAATTTGGAGATACTTTTAAATCAACTTTTGTAATAAACCATCAAAGACATGAAATGGCTAGGCAAACTGCTCCATCCCATTATGTTGGCAGTGAGAACTATAGCAATTTTCTTTTCCTAGAGGGTTTCCGATGCAGAATCAATACCAAATAGTGCCATGAAGTCTAATGACATACCTGATATTCTGACATTTAGAAGGGTTTTTTCTGGAAATAGGATCTTCTGGGCAGTTGTCTCCAGCTCTGGGCAGCTATCCTCGTGTGTTCTGTTTGGGCTTAAGTGAGTAACCGACTAGTTAGTTTGACTTTTCATCAATACTATGTTTTATATGTTCTAAATAGTATCTTGGTCTTTGAATGCAGGTGGATACCTGGTTTTCAGCAATACCGATCTTCTTGGAGTTATTTGCTTGTGCCATGGTTCACATGTCTGTTTCTAGGTTCTGTGAGGTAGTTATTTCTGAAATCTCCTTTTTTTGCTTCAGCAGTCTTTGGAAGGAAAGGCACTTCTGTTGGAGTACTTGATATTTCCTTATCTTTCTTTTGTTTATTACTTAAGTTAAGGACTTTTTTTATAACTGTTTGAAGTTTTATCTTTTGCGCAGCATTCTGGTTTATCTGATGTTAATCCTGGGAATGTGCGGGCTCACCAGGTTAGATAAGATTAAGAATAAAGTAATTCGAGAGAAGGTGGGGGTGGCCCCGATAGATGAGAAGATGCGAGAAGCGAGGCTGAGGTGGTTCGGGCATGTGCGGAGGAGAAGTCCTGATGTCCCGGTGAGGAGTTGTGAGCGGCTGGCGATAGTCGGCGTATGGTGAGGCAGAGAGAGGCCTAAGAGGTATTGGGGATAGGTGATTAGGTATGACATGGCTAGAATGCGGGTTTCCGAGGACATGACCCTTGATAGGAAAGTCTGGAGGTCTAGTATCAGGATTGTAGGATAGGGGCTCCTTGAATTTTTCGTACTCCTCACTCGGGGTTGGGTGAGGCTTGGCAGGGCTATCCATAGATGATTTGTGTATTGGATTGTGTCTCCCTTATGGTAGTTATTTATGGTAGTTACTGTCTAATTATTGCATGCTATTTTATTTACGATTCTTTTGTTTAGATAATTATTTACGCTATTTCCGCTGGAGTTACTAATGCTCTTTCGTTTTTGTTTTGTTTTTCCTTTACTTCACTGAGCTGAGGGTCAATTGGAAGCTAACCTCTCTGTCCTTTCGGGTAGGAGTAAGACCCGTCTACATATTATCCTCCCCAGATCTCATTCTGTGGGACTATACTATGTAGTTGTTGGTGTAATCCCGAGGATGTTGTTCGTATGGACAGTGGTGTAATCATAGCTCATTGGCGGAAGGTCTTCTTCCAAGAACTAGGGGTAAGGAATATGTGAGGTATCTAACATCTGTTTCTTCTATGCCTTAAAATTCGTGCTATTATTTATTTTTTGTAGCTATTCTTCGAAATTTTTTTGTATTTGTGTAATCAATTAAGGTTATGTTCGTGATATAACTGTGGGAGGGGGTCCATTTCAATATTACCTGGTATGTGATCAATTTTGCGGTTCATGGAATGGTCAGGATTTTGCGTTTGCTATTTAACGGAAAACAGAGTCTGCTCGGGTTGCCATCTTTTGATCATATCTTCAATTGCTTTAGAAACCTTGATAGAAACTTTTCTAAGGAGATATAGGAGCTAATTGGCATTGAGGCATAATTGATTAATTGAAGGAGAATTGGGAAACAGAAAGTTGCTGCAAAGTTGTGAAGGAGAAGGATAATAATTTGGATCACTAAATTTTGTGTTCCAAAGGTCAATTTGCAATTCATTAGGATCACTCTATACGGTGACCTTGGTACAGCCAGCTTAGAAAACCTTCTACTTATTTCTTTGCTTGATTATATGATGTCCACTTAAATTATATGTTAGTAGCTATCTATATATTTGATGAAAAAAAAAAGCGACAAGAACATCTTTTTATGAACTACTAGATTTCAGATCCTGACAAAATATTCTCTGCCTGCTATGATGGTCTGACTATGGTGCACCTACTTTTGAAAGCTTATATAGCATTGCAGTTTTACTGTTTTAGCATACATGCGCCACACAAGCTAGACCACAATGTCTAGGGTTGCATGCACCAAATTGTTTACTTTGTTCTATTTAGTTTATTTACAGCAGACTTTAAAAACCTAGCTTTTCTATTTTATTATGTCTGCTGATTTAAAGTACTTGTTAATGGAGTTCGGAGCCTAAATGTGGTTCTTTTGAATTCAAAGTACTTTTTTAAGTGTAAAAAAAGGTGCATTTCTATATAAAATATGGTTATGAACCGTGTTTTACCTTAACAATTGTTTGGGTCGTTAAGGTAAAAATGTGGTAAACAACCACATTTTATAAACGGTCGTTAAGATAAAATGAGATAAACAATCGCATTTTATATAAAACGCTTTAGCAAATAATATTTCACATAGTAGCTGAAAAGATAACTATATAAAGCACGGTTCAACACCGCATTTTAAATAAAATACGGTATTAAACCACGTTTTACATGTTTAATGGGACCACCAATAACTCTTCTGCGCTTAACTGACATAACAATAATTTAAATATGTAAAACGCTCTTTTAAATCGTGTTTTACTTCCAAAAATTTGACTCCCAGTATTGGACATTGCCTTATATAAAGGAGTTAAGGGTTTTGAGAATTCTCATTCAGAAATACTCCAACTTCACGATAAGTTTTTCTTGTTAAATTCTCAAGCTTTTTTCATAATGACTGAAGAACGAAAAGTTAGATTTTCTTTATATTTGGGGGTTGAGGTTGTTGTTGCGAATAACTCAGTGAGCTATAGTTTATCTCTACAGAGTCATGTTAAGTTGTCACTTACAATGGAGTACGATAGACTGGTACCGTTGTTATGTAATAAAATGAGATTGAGCAAACGTTCGGTGAATTTTAAAATAACCGGAATATATCTGTATTTTGTGCCTTCGCAAGGGGTTGCTTGTTATGCTGAGTTTAACATCGAAGACGATGAAACTCTCAGAGATTTTTTGGGGACTCCGGATAAATATAGAGAATTTATTGTGATAAAATAATTGAAAATGTACGTCAAGACTGAAGACGTCCACAATAATGAAGTTGCGCAAAGCATGGATAACACTCAATCATCGGGTGGTTATTTTGGAGCAGTTTTAGCCCAACAGGTTTCGGCTAAAAGATTTTGGCCGAATCTAAACTTAACTCCACGAGTAAACTATCCCTCTTCTTTTAACGAACGCCATCTGGTTCAATAAAACTTACGACTTTCGGTTGCATAGCCTATTCACAAGAATTTCTTCATTTTTCTTGTACACATAATTGCATAGCGAGGCCGATAAAGATCAAAGGAATCGCTAACTTCCCGCTTCAGAATAAATGTGATAAACGTAGAATTTCTCGATTTGAGGACGAACGATGAGCGAGGAGCGGGGAAATAATTTCTCTCCTACTTTACATAATCCACAAGATGACCGGTAAACTTTAATTTTTCTTTGTGTTACGATGTTTATTTTTTGTTAAATTGAATTTGGCAGATGCGCAGAGTTCGGAAGATAACAGTGGTTTGGCAGATGTGCAGAGATATTGAATTTGGCCGTGTTGGATCACGACCGTCCATTCGGGAGTCATCACCAACAAGAAAATATCCATCATGGAATATCAATATCAACACAGTATGACTTGTAAGTGATGTGATATAGCTATATGTAAAATATTTATCAATTTGAGTAGTTTATCATTTTATTGTTTGTGTAGTGAAAACGAGCAACTTGATTGTCCTGACCTCACTCAGTTGCCCGTATATGACATATTTACTCTTGATTTGGCAGATGCGTAGAGTTCGGAAGATAACAGTGATTATGACAAAAATGCCGATGAATATGGAGGTGACACACTATTCCCTGACGAGGGTGATGATAAGGATGCAGCGAATGTCGAACTTAAGCTGGCGATGGAGCATGTTCCTCCACTTCCCGTTAGACCAAGAGTGTACGAGTCTCACGTTCAGCTTCATTCAACGCATATTCCCTACCTTGATAATTTGCCAAGTATGATGGATGTGGATGCCGTCACAAGAGATCTTGACGAAATTCGATCTGCGATGTGGGATGAGCCTAGACAATCGGTGCTGGCAAAGGGCATGTATTTTCCCGATAAAGCCCGCCTATCCAGGGCTTGTAAAATATACATCGTAAGAAAGAGTCATGGGATGATAGTATGAGAGTCATCTTCGAATGTATACAAGGTTCATATGTCGTAGATACTTTGTGGGTTGTAACTGGATACTGTGTGCAAGCAAGAAAGAAAAAGGGCTGTGGTAAGTGGGTAAATATATTAGCATCCACATTTGTGAAATGGACAAATTTAATAAGATTCAATCTTGATGTTGACTTGATTTCTCTTGTCTTGATTTTACACTTGGAAGTGTCCATTAGGTACAAGATCAAAGTGTGTATTACATCCGTCCATCACGAATATGGGTGTACTATTATCAAAAGAAAGACATATCTCGGACGCAAACATGCATTTGAACTTAGTTATGGTGATTGGGATAATTCATTTTCATCTCTACCCAGGTACATGGCCGTAGTAAAACACTTTAAACCCGTGACTGTTATTGAATGGAAGCATGAGCAGAGTCCAGGAATACCAGAATTCATATTCAGATATGTGTTTTGGGTGTCTAAACCAGCAATTGATGGTTTTGTGCATTGTTGTCCGGTAATTTCCATAGACGGTACTCATGTCTATGGAAAGTATGATATTAAGCTATTGATTGCCGTTCCAGTAGATGGAAATAGACAAATATTTCCACTAGCTTTTGCCATTTGTTCCAATGAAAGCGAAGAGACGTGGATGCTATTTTTGAACCATTTGAAGTAGCACATTGTCAAACAACGTAGAAGTATTTATCTAATATCTGTTCGGCATGGTGGTATTTTAAGTTCTATACGTTATTTGCCTGAATGGCGTGAACCCTATGCATACCACCACTACTATGTGAGGAACCTCAAGGCTAATTTCCAGAAGAAATATCCCAACAAGGATTTGCATGATTTAATATGGATGGCTACAACTGAGCACCAGCAGTGCAAATTCAGGAGCTGCATAGAATTGATCCGACAGTTAGATGTAGGAGCTTATAATTGGTTGATGCGACATGAGCTTCACAAGTGGACATTGGATGCTTATGGGGGCCCTGACTTCAAATGTGTCAGATTCATTCAACGGTTATTGAAGTATGCACGTAGATGACATTCAAATAGATGGCGGAGATGTTTGTTGAAAGACATAGATGTGCATCGGAATTGATGGACATGGGTATTGAATTTATGCCAATACCAATGAGAAGATTATAGAAATACAGGAGGCGAGCATATTGGCGTTCATATTTATAGTATGATCACGACCGGGGTGTTTTTGAAGTTCGCACCGCTATCCGACAAACATCAGGGTAATAATCTACATCGTAAATGAATCTAGTAGGTTGTGTTCATGTGGGAAATGGACTATCTACCAAATGTTACAATCACATGCCATGAAGTGCTTTCAACAAACATGTTTAGGGGCAACCAACTATGTTGATGGGCAACTACAGTGTTGCTGCATACATAAACAAATATAGTGGGTAGTTGCAGCTAGTGAGTGCTGAGCATTTGGCCGCCAGAACTATTTAAAATATTGTGTAACAAGGACTATTTGTGCAAGCTACAAGTCCAATAGAGAACGTGCATACAAAACTAAAAGGATGATGGTGATACCTTTTATGCACGTAAATGTGGCATATGCTCACAAACAGGACACGACCATCATAAATGTACTTAAACTTGTTTGTGTGGCGGTGGTAATACAGCTCCTGGTGCAAGTTTATCTAATGTACTCCATTATCAAGGATACACATAGTATTTTATTTTTGTAATGATTTTTGTAATAAGTGTTTGTCTTGTTTATGTTGCAAGATGTATTAAATAAATTTATGTTTCCATAGCCTTGTTACATCTTATCAACATTTAACTTTTCTCACTTGAGTAAATTAATGAATTTCCCCCTTCCGTTTATGTAATCAAAAATAATATTGGATTAAAAAATAGAAAATTTTAACATTTGCTTTCGAGTTTCACTCTAAAATTATTAGAAAACTACATTGTCAGAGGAGGAAGATGTTTGATAAATGAGTGAATATATATAGCGGTTAAATACTAAATTTTGTATGTTGTTTTGTCGTTCTAAAAATTTGTCCGACTGCGAAAAAGCTGTTTCGCTTCAGAAAGAATTTTTAACATGCATATAGCGCAGTTAAATACTACGTTTTGTGTTAATATATATAGCGCGGTTGGAACATGACCTTTGAATTGGGATGGAGATATGATAGATCCAACATTCAATTTATTGGTGCAAAAAGAAAACCAATATGAAGATTGAAATTTCATAACATAATACTTCAAGTGAAAAAAACACAACAACCATAACTAAAGCAACATATATGAAAATAAAAGATAATAAAAGTATAAAGCAACACAAACACATTCTAGTAGAAAGTAAAGAACGGATTAGTACGGACATGATATCCGTCTCCCTTCACTTGAACATTAAAGATAACACCTGGTGGTGAAACATCAACCAACGTAAATTTGACAGCAACACCTAGCTTGATACAATTCTCCAACACAAAAAATCTCCAGCCTACCTTGAACCTTCTTTGATCACCAACACTCATCTTTGCATACCACTCTTTGTCACGTTGGCGAAGAAATGCATATTCTAATGTTGGAGGAAGATGCTTGCAGATTTTTCTTGGAATATACTTTAAAAAAAGTATTACTATTAAGTTTCGGAAAATATGAAACTGAATAAAGATATGCAATACTGATGTGTATATATTTTTTGGAGTTAAGGTATAAGAAACAAATGTATTTTATGTTAAAGAAATAAATTTTAATGGACATAACAATGTACCAGATCGTTGTCGTCAACGCATTAATCAGTCATAACCACTTCAAAGATTGGAGGATTTGCTTCTTTATTATCACTACTAGTAGAAGAGTAAGATAGGGCTTCATTGGTAGAGGAAGAGGCATCTGTAGTTTCGGGTTTAAGTATGTGAGTGTGTTTTATGTCCTTAGGGTTTAAGTATGTGAGTGTGTTTTATGTTTTGAGTATGTGACTATATATATAGGGACAAGCATAGCATAGAGCGGTTAAGTACTACGTTATGTGTATATATATAGCGCAATTAAATACTATGTTATCTGTGTTGTCTTGTCGAATGGTTAAATACTATATTATGTTTGAACATATATAGTGCGGTTGAATACTGTGTTATATGTGTTGTCTCGTCGTTTTGAAAAGCTGCCCGACTACGAAAAAGCTATTTCGTTTTAGAAAAAATATTTAAGACAATATATAAAACGTAGTATTTAATCGCGCTATACATATTGACACCAAATGTAGTATTTAACCGTGTTATATATAGCACGCAGTATTCAAACACGCTATATATTCGCACATAACATAGTATTTAACCGCGCAATACTATGCATGTTAAAGATTTCGTCGGATTTAAAACATCTTTTCCTCATGCGGGCAACTTTTTCAGTTCGACAATACACATAGCTTATTATTTAACCGCACTATGTATATACAAATAATGTAGTATTTAACCGCATTATGCTATGCATGTCCCTATGTATATAGTCATATACTCAAAACATAAAACACACTCACATACTCAGACCCCAAAGACATAAAGCACACTCACATACTCAAACCCTAAATTATGGATGCCTTTTCCTCTACCAAATGAGGCTCATCTTACTATTCTACTAGCAGTGATGTCGTATCTTACTATTTTACTAGCAGTGATAATGAAGATAAGAATCCTCCAATATTTGAAGTAGTTATGACTGATTCATGCGTCAACGACAACGATCTGGTAAATTATTATGTCCGTTAAACTTGATTTTCTTTAACATAAAATACTTTTGTTTCTTATACCGTAACTCCAGAAAATATATATGCATCAGTATTGTATATTTATTCAGTTTCATATTTCTCGAAACTTAATAGTAATGCTTTTTATTAAAGTATATTCCAAGAAAAATTTGCAAGCATCTTACTCCACCATTAGAACACGCGTTTCTTCACCATCGTGGCAAAAAGTGGTATGTAAATATGAGCGTTGGTAATCAAAAAGGTTTAAGGTAGGCTGGAGGCTTTTTGTGTTGGTGAATTTTATCAAGCGAGGTATTATCGTCAAATTTACGTTAATTGATGTTTCACTACTGGATGCTATCTTTAATGTTCAAGTGAAGGGGGACAGATATCATGTTTGTAATAATCCATTTTTACTTTCTATTAGGATATGTTTGCGTTGATTTATCCTTTTATTATCTTTTATTTTCATGTGTGTTGCTTTTGTTATGGTTGTTGTGTTTTTTTCTCTTAATATATTATGTTATGAAATTTCAATCTTTGTATTGGTCTTTCTTACTAACACCAATAAGTTAAATGTTAGAACTATTATATTATTATCTCAATCCAAAAGGTCATGTTCCAACCGCGCAATACATGGCGTGTTAAAGATTCTTTCTGAAACGAAATAACTTTTTCGCAGTCAGGCAACTTTTCAAAATGACAAGACAATACACAAAACACAGTATTTAACCACGCTATATATATATATATATATATATATATATATATATATATATATATATATGTATATATATATATATATGTATATATATATATATATGTATATATATATATATATGTATATATATATATATATATGTATATATATATATATATGTATATATATATATATATGTATATATATATATGTATATATATATATATGTATATATATGTATATATATATATTCACTTATTTATCAAGCATATTCCTCCTCTAACACTGTAGTTTTCTAATAATTTTAGAGTGAAACTCGAAAGTGAACGTTAAATTTTTTTGTTTTTTGATCCAATACTATTTTTGATTACATGTATAGGGAAAAAAGTTAAATATTAGTAAGATGTAAAACAACTGTGGAAATATAATTTTATTTGATACACTTGCAACATAGATAAGTACTGACACTTATTACAAAAACAAAACACTAGGTGTATCCTTGATAGTTGTCTATGTTGGACGAAATTTCATCAGGAGGTGGATTACCACCGCCACCCAAACCAGCTAAAGAACATTTACGATTGTGTCCTGTTTACGAATATATGCCACATTTACGCGCATAAACAATATCACCAACATCTATTTGATTCCGTATACGCGTTATCTTTTGTACTTGTAGCTTGCTCAAATAGCCCTTGTTACACAAAATTTGAAATGGTTTCGATGGCCAATAATTCTCAGTACCCACTGGCTGCAACTACCCACTATATATGTTTACGTATGCAACAACACTATAGTTGCCCATCAAGATAGGTAGTTTCCCCTGAATGTCTTTGTTGAAAGCACTTCATGGCATGTGGTAGATGATTCATTTCACGCGTGAAAAGTACCTGCTGGCTTCATTTACGATGTTTAGATTATTCTACCAATGTTGACGGATAGCGATGCAAACTTCAAAAATACCCCGGTTGTGATCATAATGTAAATATGAATGCCAATGTGCTCGCTTCCTGTATTTCTCAAATCTTCTCATCGGTATTGGCATAAATTCCATACTCATATCCATGCAGCTCTATACCTTTCGAGAAACCTCTTCACCATCTATTTGAAGTCATCCGGACCATGGCAGTACATGTAATCCACGTGCTGACTTCAAATAACCCGTTGAATGACTCCGACACATTTGTAGTCAGGGCTTCCCATCGTCTTCCACCATCAGCATGCAATGTCCAATTGTGAAGCTCATGTCGCATCAACCAATGATAGGCTCTTTCGTTTAAATGCCGGATCGATTCCATGTGCCTCCTGAATTTGTATTGTTGGTGCTCATTTGCAGCCATCGACAGTAAATCATGCAAGTTCTTGTTAGGATATTTATTTTGGAAATTAACCTTTAGGTGACTCACACAGTAACGATGGTATGCATAAGTTCATGTCATTCAAGCAAATTCTGTACATAACTTAGAATACCACTATGTCGATAAGATATTAGACAAATACCTGAACGTTGTTTGACAACATGATGCTTCAAGTTGTTCAAAAATAGCGTCATGTCTCTTCGCTTTTATTGGTACAAATGGCATAAGCTAGTGGAAATATTTCTTCATTGGCATCTACTGCAACGACGATCTACAACTTATTATCATACTTTCCATAGACATGAGCTATGGAAATTACTAGACCACAATGCACAAAACCATCAATTGCTGGTTTAAATGCCCGGAACACGATTCTGAATATATATTCCGGTATTTCTGGACTCCCCTCATGGTTCCATTCAACAATAATCCCGGGGTTAAAGTGTTTCACTACGACCATGTAGTTGGGTAGAGATGAAAATAATTTATCACAGTCACCATAAATAATTTCAAATGTACATTTGTGCCAAAGATATGCCTTTCTTTTGGTAATAGTGCACCCATATTGCTGGTGGATGGATGTAATACATGTTGGAAACACGTTCTCAATGCGATATACTAAACGTGTATTCTTTTGTAGGTTTTGATGAATGACAAACAAAGCACAAATTGATATATGACGGAGTTCAAGTACAAGAGCACAAATGTTGAGATTGAAGCTCAAGACGTTGTTTTTAATTGTTATTATTGAGTCATTCTTAAATGTGATCTTGATCCTATAACTTGACTCCATAACATGGATTCTCTCATAAAACTATTTTCCAAAATCATGCATACTTATTTCTGTATCAAATAATTTCAAATGATGCATATTTACATTAGACAAAATATTTTCTAAACATGCCTAAAAAATCTGGGCTAAAATAATCGATTATGAACTTATGATAATCGATTGTTTCTGAGCCAAGACTGCATGACAATCGATTATGAATTAATGGTAATCGATTGTGAGTAAGACAGTGAACATCAGGTTTTTCCAAATCTGCATGATAATCGATTGTGATCAAACACCAATCGATTGTTGTTGAGGTAAAGTTTTTCAATACTCAAAATAATCGATTATGAACTAATGGTGATCGATTATGTTGAGACAATGTCTTCCAGTGATTTTAAATTTAATTAAGTAATCGATTATGTCTTTAGCTAATCGATTATCACTGAGACAGTAAGTTTTATGATTTTCAGAAAATAACAAGTAATCGATTATGGCTTTAGATAATCGATTATCACTGAGACAGTAAGTTTCATGATTTTCAGAAAATAACAAGTAATCGATTGTTGCAAAGGACAATCGATTGTTGAAGCTGACCGTTGTCAAATGATTTTCAAATACCTCAAAGTAATCGATTATTGGTTTTCATATAATCGATGTTTTGCTTAAAATCTGGAAATGATTTTTAGAACGTTGCTGAGGTAATCGATTATAGATTTTATATAATCGATGTTGTGCTTAAAATCCAGAAATGATTTTTAGAACGTTGCCAATATAATCGATTATGGATTTGGTATAATCGATTATCTGTTTTTGAATTTTGCCAGTAATCGATTATGGATTGTAAGTAATCGATTATGAAGCGTAAAATCTGGGATTGATTTTTGATCTGACTGGCAGATAATCGATTGTTCGGTCATGACAATCGATTGTCACTGAGTAAATTCAGCAATTCTTAATTGGCAATTAGACAACGGTAAGACCAAGTTTTGCACCTATAAATACAGCTTCAACTCAGTGTTTTAAACACAACAACATACATTAACTGATCATTACATTGCTTTAAGCTTTCATTCAATTGTTCATCATTTTCTACTCATTTCTTAAAGCTTTTGAGAGCCATATTATTGTTCAAAGTTGTTGTGATCTTGAGCGTATTATTTTACTCATATCTACTCATCAAGGAGTACCTTTGTTAAGTGAGTGTTCAAGTATTTCAAATACTTGTAAGAGAATTTTGATTCTCTTGTGTTGAGGAACTTGTGCTTCCTCTGTTGAAGTCTTTGGGATTGTATCCCCGAGCAAGTGAAGTCTTTGGGATTGTATCCCCGAGCAAGTGAAGTCTTTGAGGTGAGGAACCTCCGAGCAAGTGAAGTCTTTGAGATTGTATCTCCGAGCAACTGTAAAGGTTTGTTAAGCACCCGTAAGCTTAACAAGTTAGTAGAAAATCTCGAGAGAGTCTCTCGGGGACTGGACTAACCACTGTTGTGGCCAACCAGGATATATCCTTGTGTAAGTTATTCTTATTGCACTTATTTACTTCCTGTAAAATTTAAATTCCGCAAGAAAACGCTAAATTTCATTAAAACGCTATTCACCCCCCCCTCTAGCGTTAAGCATAGTTTCTAACAATACACTCTTTGATCTTGTACCTAATGGACACTTCAAAGTGTGGAACCAAGACAAGAGAAATCAAGTTAATATCCAAGTTGAAGTGATTCTCATTGAATGTGTCTATTTAACAAATATAGGTGCTAATATATTTACCGTTTTTTCACAACCCTGTTTCCTTCTTGCTCGCACGCAGCATCCAGTTACAACCCATAAAATATCTATGGCATATGACCTTGTATACCTTCGGAGTTGACTCCCATATTATCATCTCACGACACTCTCTTATGTTGTACATTTTACAACCCTTGGATAGGCGAGCTTTATCGGGAAAATATATGCTCTTTGCCAGCGCCGTTTGTCTAGACTCATCCCGCATTACTGGCTGAATTTCATCAATAAAAAATAAACATCGTAACACACAGAAAAATTGAAGTTTACCCGTCATCTTGTGGATATTTTAAAGTGGGAAAGAAATTATTTTCTCGCTCCTCGTTCGCTCGAGGAGATAAGTTTAGATTCGGCCAAACTCTTTCAATCGAAATCTATTGGGCTAAAACTGCTCCAGAATAACCACCCGATGATTGAGGGTATCCCTTATCGCGAATGTCTTTAACGTTGACGTACATTTTCAACAATTTTATCACAATAAATTCCATGTATTCATCCGGGATCCCCAAAATATCTCTTAGAGTTTCATAGTCGTCGATGTTAAACTCAGCATAACAGCGACCCCTAGTGGAGTCACAGAATATAGATATCTTCCGGTTATTTCAAGATTCACAGAATGTTTGCTCCATCTCATTTTATTAACAACGATACCAGTCTATCGTACTCCATTGTAAATGGAACTCTGTGGAGATAACTATAGCTCACTGAGTTATTCGTCACCACAACCTCACCCCCCAATATGAAGAAACCTTTACTTTCCGCTCTTCAGACGTTATGAAAAAAGCTTGAGAATTTAACAACAAGAAAAATTTATCACAAAGTTGGAGTATTTCTGAATGATAATTCTCAAAACCCTTATTGCCTTTATACAAGGCCATGTCCAATCCGGGGGGGTCAAATTTTTGGAAGTAAAACACGGTTTAAAAGGGCATTTTACATATTTGAATTAGTGTTATGTCACTTAAGCGCAAAAGAGTTATTGGTGGGCCCACTAAACATGTAAAATGCGGTTTAGTACTGTGTTTTATGTAAAACACGGTATTGAACCGTGCTTTATATAGTTGTCTTTTCAGCTACTTTATAAAACATTGTTTGCTAATGCATTTTATATAAAACGCGGTTTACTTCTGCGTTTTATATAAAACACGGTTGTTTACCGCGTTTTATATAGAAATATAACTTTTTTTAATACTTAAAAAAGTGCTTTGAGTAAGCAACTCCCACTTCCAACCGAGAGGTTGTGAGTTCAAGTCTCCCCAAGAGCGAGGTGGGAAGTTCTTGGAGGGAAGGATGCCGGGGGTCTGTTTGGAAACAGCCTCTCTACCCCAGGGCAGGGGTAAGGTCTGCATACATACTACCCTCACCAGACCCACTCAGTGGGATTATACTGGGTTGTTGTTGTTGTTGTTGTTAAAAAAGTGCTTTGAGTCCAACAGAACCATATTTAAGTTCCGGATCCATTGGAAGTAAGGGTGTTAAATGGGCCGAGTTGGACCGGTTCCAAGCCGGCCTAGACCGATAGACCGGCCCGGTTCAACAGTAACATTTTTTTTCAATTTTTGTACTGGTGGGCCCCACAGCCTGTTGGCAACGGTCAGACCATGTTTTGGTCCGTTGGCCAACGGAAATATTGCACAAATAGCCTTTTTTTTATTTTTAACCTTCAATTTACAAAACTAAACTTCTCTAAAACTATAAATACCCCCTCCCTCCTCTTATTCATTTCTTCACTCAATACTCATTTCTCAATCTCAATTTCTCTCATCCAGTCATTCTCTCATTCTCCAATTTGCAAGACTACAAGTCTTCAATTCATTATTTCATATTCTAATTTTATTTGGCTCTCTTTTATTAAATTTAATTTATCGCGTTTTATCATTTGGAATTTGAAGTTACAATTGAAGTTCAAATTTGAAATTCTTGCTTGACGTTTGTTCGTGGTAACATCGGAATTGTGTAATCAAGTGCTCAATTCATTGTCGAATTCGATGCACGGCCTCCAACTCTTTCTCTTATTTACTATTTTAGTTGCATATTTAATTTTAGCTTATACTTTAATTTTTATAATATGTTTAGTGCTGCTAAACGAACGTGTAAAAGAGTTACTGGTAGGGGAAATAAAAAAAGAGGTAGTCCTTCAGCATCCGGTAGTAATAATAATAACCCATAATAATTTACACATATTTCTGAAACATCGTCTAATATATAGATATAGATTATGAACAATTACAAGAAGATTTTGGAATAAAAGATAATGAAATAGGAACGGAAGATGAGATACCAACCACACCTACTAGTGCTCGAGTTGATAGTGTTTGAGTTGCTACAAGGGGTAGTGGTCGTGGCATTAGGAGTAGACCACCTGTGGCTCCGACCACTAATCGTAGAAAAAAAAAGCAATGTTTGTAATTTTTTTAAAATAATAAAGGGTACTGATAGAGTTAAATTCAAAATTTGTAACGGTGGTTTTAAACATTTGATTGGTGGAAATCTAAGGGGGACTGGGATACTTAGTAGACATATGAGAACTGAGCATCCCATAGAATGGGGAGCTGATGGTGATGGAAATCAAACAACCATTAATCCTACTACTGGAGGGCTAGTGAAATATGATAAAATGAAGGATCACGAAGAGTTAGCAAAACTGATTGCTTTGGGTTGTCTACCTTTTTCTTTTGCTTCTTCATCATATCTTATTATGTATATTTAAAGGATTTACAATCCTTTATTTAAAGGTATCCCTAGAAGTATTTGTAGAGCTGATATCTTTAGACTTCCTGGACAATATCAAACATACATATGTTATTTTTTTAGCCACCTTCCTTGTAGAGTTTCTCTAACTTCTAATATTGGACATGCTGTTAATAGAAATGATTATTTGACAATTACATGTCATTGGATAGATAATACTACTTATATGCAAAAACATATTATCGCTTTTAGATATGATGAAGATCAGAGTCATACTGCTACGTTTATAAGTAGTACTATTCGTGAAGCTGTAGAATTTTATAATCTAAAGCAAAAAGTATTGTGTATATCTTTTGATAATGCTGCTAACAATAATGCCACAATTTTAATATTAAAACTGCATTTGCAACCACCTCTTGATGAAATTTTTCATGTTAGATGTGCATGTCATGTTTATAATTTAATTATTAAAAGTGGCCTTGATTTATTCTCAACTGAGATTACTCATGTTAGAAGAGCATTTGGTGTTATTCAAGGAAATAATAGACAATCTAGAATAAAGGAATTTAAGAATAAGTGTGTCCAGTATAACCTTGAACCCAGATTCATGCCAGACGAAATTGTTATTACATGGAATTATACACACACACACACACACACACACACACACACACACACACACACACACACATATATATATAGATATATATATATATATATATATATATATATATATATATATATATATATATATATATATATATATATATTTAAAATGTTGCTACACATATAGATTCCCATTAACTGAAGTTGTTAATGCGCATTGTACTGATCCAAATCATATGTTAACAACTAGTACTTGGGATGTCATTAATGATGTTGTTAAATTTTTACATAAATTTTATACAGCTACTATTGAGTTTTCTGGAGCATATTATCCTACTGTTACTATAGCGTTAGTACATACAGATGAAATTTCTTTTCTACTCTTTAAATTTAAGAAGAAAGAAAAATATAAGGATGCTATTGAAAAAATGCAAGCAAAATTCAAAAAATATTTCTTTCCAATTCCTCCAATTTACTTAATTGGTGTTGTTTTAAATCATTCTATTAAGATGTCTGATTGTCACCAATTAATGAATGCTTTATATACTTATATGGAGATTGGGCCAACTGAAACCCAGATTTATATATTTATATGAACAAGTTAAATGATTATTTACAACAATTGTATAATTATTATACAAATGTAATTGATGATGCTGTTCGTGTTGTAGGCAATGCTAATCCCAACTTTGTACCATTTCTGCTACTGTGGATGAGAAGAAGGCCTTGATAGTTTTGATATTTTTTTTACATTTTCTAACACTCATACCAGTAGCAGGAACGTTGATGAACTTCAATTGTACTTACAAAAGCAAAAAGAGACTCGCACAAAGGAATTTTCACAGTTGGGATGGTGGCATAAGAATGGAAAGCAGTTTCCTGGTCTTTTCGCTATGACTTGGGACGTGTTGAATGTGCCAATTCTACTGTTGCATCAGAGAGTGCAGTTAGCCAGGCAAGACAACAACTTGGAGACACCCGTCACTCATTGGGAAGCAATGCTTTGGAAGTTTTATTTTGTTTCGGAGATTGGATTAGATCGAAACGAAGAAATCAAGAACGTGAAGATGTTGATAGCCCAGAATGTTGAAACACGTCCTCACAAGGCACTAAACTAAACGTGTGTTCATATTTGTAGGTTTTGATAAATGACAAACTATGCGCAATTGACATATGACGAGGTCCAAGCACAAGCGCGCAATTGATACATAACGAGATTCAAGCACAAGACAAACAAAGATCAAGATTAAGCAAAGAAATAAAGTTATACATGAGTCGTTCTTTAAATTGTGATCATGATCCGACAATTGACTCAAGACTTGGCTTCTCTCGTAAAATCATTTTTATCAAATCATGCATATTTAAGTTAAAGCAAAATGATTTTAAATCATGCATATTTATTTTAACCAAAATGATTTTTAAACATGCCTCTAAAATCTAAACAAAGATAATCGATTATGTACTTATGATAATCGATTATGTTAAGGCAGCTGCAGGACAATCGATTGTGTACCTTATGATAATCGATTGTGTTGAGGCAGTGTCTATTCGATTTTTCAAGACTGTAATATAATCGATTATACATATAGCAAAATCGATTATGTAAATGACCGTTGCCAAAATATTTTCAAACTCTGTCTGGTGATCGATTGTATGATTTTGATAATCGATTATCCTAAGTAAAATCTGAATATGATTTTTTGAACGTTGCCAAGTAATCGATTATATGATTTTGATAATCGATACTTTTAAGTAAAATCTGAAAAAGATTTTTTGAACGTTGCCAGATAATCGATTATACGATTTAGATAATCGATTATTATGCGTAAAATCTGGGAATGATTTTTGGACGATTGGAAAACAATCGATTATGCAACTTAGACAATCGATTGTTTTAGCACAAAATCAGCAATTCTTAATTGGCAATTAGGCAACGGTTGTGCATGTCTTCAACACTATAAATACATCTTAAAATCAGTCTTTTAAGTACAACAACTGATCATATTATTGCTAAAGCTTGCATACTCTCTTATTCATCATTTTCTATTCATTACATAAGTTTTTGAGAGCCAAATTCTTGACGAAAGTTGTTGCGTTCTTGAGCGTATTTATTTTACTCATATCTACTCTTGAGGAGAGTCTTGTTTTGAGTGGAAATTATTTTTATACACTTGAAGGGAAGTGTTAATCCCTTGTATTGTAAGAAGGAACGTTGTGATTCCTCTGGTTGAAGTCTTGAAGTGTGGTATCTTCGAGCAAAGGTTGTTGAGGCTTGTGTGACTCAAGTTCTCAGTTTGTAACGGTTTGTTAAGCACCCGTAAGCTTAACGAAGTTAGTGGAAATCTCGAGAGAGTCTCTCGGGGACTGGACTAGCCACGGGTTGTGGTGAACCAGGATAACATCGGTGCGTTCGTTCCTTATTATTTACTTATCGCACTTATTTCATTCCTGCAATTTTTAAATTCCGCAAGTTTATGCTGTTTTTTATTACAACGATATTCACCCCCCCTCTAGCGTTAAGCGTATATTCTAACAATTGGTATCAGAGCCAACTCTCTGAAAAACTTAACCGTTTGAGAGAAACAATTCATGGCTTCTACTCGTGATTCTTTTGCAGGAATAGGTGAAGGACAATGCTCCACCCGACCACCACTATTCGATGGCACAAACTATACGTACTGGAAGGAGAGGATGAGAATATTCATTCAATCGAATAATTTTCATCTGTGGAAGGTTATAATGAAGGGAGAACAAATTCCAACCAAAAAGGTTGAAAATGAATGGTTCCAAAATCCGAAGATGAATACGATGCGGATGATATCCGAAAAGTGCAGAACAATGCTAAAGCCATCAACTTATTGTATTGTGCTATAAACGCTGATGATTACAGAAAAATATCATGTTGCACAACGGCTAAGCAAATGTGGGATAAGCTGAAAATCACGTACGAAGGTACGAACCAGGTAAGAGATGCTAAAGTTGATTTTCTAACCCATTCATATGAACTGTTTCACATGAAGGAAGGCGAAAGGGTAGATGACATGTTCGAACGATTTTCAAAAATTGTTAATGACTTACTTGCTCTTAAGAAGACCTTCACGGATAAGGAACTTGTCCGAAAAATTCTCCGAAGTCTCACTCCGGAATGGCGCTCCAAGGCCGACGCGATTCAGGAGTCTATTGGCATTTCAAATGTCACCATCGACGGATTAAGAGGTAATCTTAAAACTTATGAATCTACTATACTTAACCCTCTTGTTAATGATCAAAGGAAACAAAGAATCGCCCTCAAGGCAAGCACAAGTCAACCTCAAAATGATGAGGACGGAGATAACGAGTTCGGACTCGTTATTAAGAGATTTCAAAAGTTCATGCGAAAAGAGTATGAACGAAAAGGCAAACAACAAGGAGATCAAGTAAAGTGCTATGGATGCGGAGAAATCGGGCACATTAAATCAAATTGCCCAAATGTCAAAAAGGAGAAGAAACCCTTCAAGAAACAACGAGCATACATATTTTGGGGAGGCGACTCCGGAGACGAGTCAAGTGAGGAAGAAGAAGACGAAACCGCAAATCTTTGTCTTATGGCACACGAAGACAATCAAGAAGAGGTATGTCAAATTTCTTCCAAAAACTTCTATTCTCTTGAGAAAATGCAAAATGCCTTTGATGAGTTGTATAGTGAATTCATTAAAGCTTCCAAAACTGTTAAAAACACTAAGGAAAATGCTTCTTTGAAAGAAAAAGATTTTGAAAGACAACTCTCTTTGAAAGAAAAAGATTTGGAAAAATTGATTTTGGAAAATGAGAAGTTGAAAGAAGAAAATAAATTTTTCGGCAAGAGAAGCGCCGACAAACCCGAGATCTCTAGTAAAAATTGTATTTCTTGCATGCATCTAAAAATTGAGGTAGAAAGACTTAAGGGCACCCTAGATAAGTTCAATTCTTCTCATAAAAATTTGAATGAAGTTCTTGTTAATTTGAAATCGACCAAACATGGGATAGGTTTTAAAAACGAGCCTAAAGAAAAAGTTGAAGCCAAGCCCCAACCACCTAAGGCTCAACCTAGGATAAATAAAACAAATGTTCATCCTAGAGATAACAATCCTAGAATCAACATGCATGCTAGACCAAACACTAGAAGAAACTTTGAACATTTTAGGACACCTAGAAATGGCCTTCAACCTAGAAATAACTATTCTAGAAATGATGCATATCCTAGACCAAACACTAGAAGAAACTTTGAATTTTTCAGGACACCTAGAAATGGCTTTCAACCTAGAAATTACTATTCTAGAAATGCTGCATATCCTAGAACAAATAGTAGGAGAAATGATTTTCATGAAATGCGCAATAGTCATATTGTCGAAAATAGAGTAAACAAATTTCGTCCGTCCAACTACTATCAACCTAGACGAATGCATAATCCTAATGTCATTTGTCATTATTGCAATCGAATTGGACATATTTCTCCTGCTTGTTTCACTAGACATAGACACTTAACTGCATGTCAAGCACAACATCATGTTACACCTAACTCTCAAGGACCCAAAATAGCTTGGGTACCAAAGACTCATTAATTTGTCTTGAAGGTATGTTTGAAGGGATCAAGTGTACTTTGGTACCTTGATAGTGGATGCTCCAAACACATGACCGGAGACGAATCCAAGTTCCTTCAACTAGAACACAAGGAAGGAGGAAGCGTTATTTTTGGAGATAACAACAAAGGAAAAATTATCGGCATTGGATCGGTCGGTAAGGATGAACCTTCTTCCATTAAGCATATTTTTCTAGTTAAAGGTCTAAAACATAATCTCTTGAGCATAAGTCAATTATGTGACAAGGGAAATCTTGTTTTATTTGATTTGGATGGATGCTTAGTTTTTCGCCGTAGCGATTTTAAAATTATTCTTCGTGGTTTTAGAATGGATAACATCTATATGGTTGATCTCGAAAATTCTTCATCTGAATATGTGAATTGTCTTATGAGCAAAGAAGATGATATGTGGTTATGGCATCGTAGAGTAGCTCACATCAACATGCATCTTTTAAAAAAATTAGTTTCACAAAATTTAGTTATTGGTCTTCCAAATTTGAAATTTGAAAAAGACTCTATCTGTGATTCTTGTCAAAAAGGGAAGCAAACAAAAGCATCTTTTAAATCGAAAAATATTGTTTCAACTACTAGACCTTTGCAACTTCTCCACATGGATCTCTTTGGACCATCTCGCATTGAAAGTCTTGGTGGAAATCGTTATGCTTTTGTTATTGTTGATGATTATTCTAGATTTACATGGACACTATTTCTTGCTCACAAAAGTGAGGCTTTTCATAATTTTAAATGCTTTCTTAAACGTGTTCAAAATGAAAAGGACACAACCGTCACTTCAATAAGAAGTGATCATGGGGGAGAGTTCGATCACAATCTCTTCGCGGACTTTTGTGACGAACTCGGTATCAAGCACACCTTCTCTGCTCCACGTACACCACAACAAAATGGAGTGGTGGAAAGGAAAAATAGGTGTCTCGAAGAGATGGCTAGAACCATGCTCGATGAGGCTAAGATTCCCAAACATTTTTGGGCGGACGCCGTGAGTACCGCATGCTACGTTTTAAACAGAGTAGTCATAAGTCCAATACTCATGAAAACTCCCTATGAACTCTACAAGGGAAGGAAACCAAATATCTCCCATCTTAGAGTATTTGGTTGTAAATGTTTTATTCATTACAATGGAAAAGACAATTTGGGAAAATTTGATGCAAAATCTGATAAATGAATTTTTATTGGTTACTCTTCACGTAGCAAAGCATATAGAGTATTCAACAATAGAACCGAAACTGTGGAGGAATCCCCTCATATTGTGTTTTCCGAAAATAATGCTCGCTTGGCGAGAAAGGATTCTGGTTTTGATCTTGCAGGTATTTTAAACTCAATAAGTCCTCAAGACAAAGTACAAGAGGAAACTCCTAAGGAAATTCAAGATGAAATCTTGGAACAATTATCGGAGGAAGCGCCACAACTGGAAAAAGAAACAAAACTGCCTAACGCGTGGAGGACAATCAAACACCATCCTCTCGAACAGGTAATTGGCGACATTGAACAACAGGTAAGTACTTGAAACACTCTTAAGAACACCTTAGGACACACTTCTTAAGAGATCACGTTCTCAATTGGCCGACATCCTCACAAGGCCGTTAGAGAAAGAGTCCTCTTTCGAATTCGTAGTGAACTCGGAATGCTTGACTCAAAATTGATCTAAGTCATGTATTGCACCTTTTTCCACAATTACTAACTTGAGCGTCGGAGACGTCTAATTCTCTTTTGCAGGTATCGCCCCAAAGGCAGGGGGAATTATAAGGCAATGGTGTAGAATAATCGATTTTTTAGTCAACAATCGATTATCATGCTTACTGTGCCAGAAAATTGATTAGCAAGTATCACGAAGAAGGATGCAAGCTTGGACAAGATATTCAATCGATTATTTACGTTTTTACGTTTATTATGCCGGAAAAACAACATATTGTTTAACCATTTTTGCTTTGCAGGCTTTTGATGTTAATTGTGACAATAATCGATTTTTTTTAACTGTATAACCGATTACCGTCTCGGCTATTCATTACTGCCCTTCCTAATATAATCGATTATCTCAAAGGTATAATCGACTATTTCCCAAGTCAGAAAATCACTATGCACACTGTGTCAGAATAATCGATTACCATAATTCAACAATCGATTATCCTCTGTCAGTAAATTCAAATCTTTGTTACCGTTTGGCTCCTGCAGTCGATTTTTTTTGTCATTTCTGAGTACAAGTCAAAAACTCCATAATAATCGATTATTTCGATTCCATAATCGATTGTGTAACGGTCAGTGCAATTTTTTTTTTCCGTTTCTGACTCTTTGAAATCTCTAAAATTGCAGCTTTTCCCAGTAAACGCTCTCTTATTTTTCACTCTATAAATAGGATCATCTTCCTCACTTCACAATCAATCTAAGCTTCAAAAAGTCTCTTGAATTCTCTCAAAAACTTATTTGCTTTTCTAGCTTATTATTCTATCTTTTATTGTCTCCTCTATGTAATCGTATTTTTGATTAATCATAAACAAGTTATTTGCTTATTCTTTTTTGTTAATGTCAAAAGGGGGAAGAATAAGGGCTATGCACTTAATATTTATTAGCATAAATTGAGGGGGAATTCATATGTTGAGGGGGAATTAATTGCATATCTATTTACTTGTCTTATTGCATATCTATTTACTTGTCTTGGATCGTCATTATGAATTATCTAATATGCATATCCCGATTAAGGTTTGCCATTATCAAAAAGGGGGAAATTGTTGAAACACGTTCTCACAAGGCACTAAACTAAACGTGTGTACATATTTGTAGGTTTTGATAAATGACAAACGATGCGCAATTGACATATGACTGTTAGAAAATACGCTTAACGCTAGAGGGGGTGTGACTAGCGTTATAATAAAAATTAGCGTAAACTTGCGGAATTTAAAAACTTGCAGGAAAAATAAGTGCGGAAACTAAATGCAATAAAGAACGAACGCACCGATGTATCCTGGTTCACCACAACCCGTGGCTAGTCCAATCCCCGAGAGACTCTCTCGAGATTTCCACTATTTTCGTCAAGCTTACGGGTGCTTAACAAACCGTTACAGTTGCTCAAAGATACCACACCTTAAGACTTCACTTGCTTGAGGATACCGCACCCCAAGACTTCAACCACTAAGACTTTGGGTACTTAGCAAACCCGACAAATGAGAAGATATGTTCTTCTCAAACAACTCTCTTTTACAACAAATACTCTCTCAATAGAATGGATAAAGAGAAACAAAATAAGCTCTATGAACAACACAAAGTTGTCTATCAAATGGCTCAACAAAAGCTCTAAAATGATGCTTGAAAATGATCAATATGTATATCAATATATGCAGGAGTTGTGTGTTTAAAATCAGCTCAAAAGACCTCTTTTTATAGGTGAAAAAGTGGTGCTGACCGTTGCTTAATTGATAAATAAAATCCCTGATTCTGTGCTCAGACAATCGATTGTTTGGAGTAGACAATCGATTGTTTGACCAACGTTCAAAAAATAGATTCCTGATTTTAGGCTAAACAATCGATTGTTAACCCTGAATAATCGATTGTTCTTCAACGTTCAAAAATCAATTTAGGATTCTGTGGGAACGGTCAAAAAATAATCGATTGTATGAAAATGACAATCGATTGTTTATGAGTATAATCGATTGTATGATAACAACAATCGATTGTTTTGATGTTTAAAAACTTTGGTTGCACACTGTCTCAAAATAACGATTGTTAAAAGCAGACAATCGATTGTTTGCTATTTTGAAAAACTTCAGATCACACTGTCTTTATACAATCGATTGTATAATTTTGACAATCGATTGTTGAGGTCCAGATTTTAACAGACATGTTTAAAAACCATTTTGACTAAAATACAAATCATTTTGGTTTAGCACAAAGATGCATGTTTATGATAAAAATGTTTTATGCATGTTTATGATGACCTAAATTTGAGCCAAAGGATAAGATAACTTAAAACGTTGTCCTTACATTGGTTCTACCAAACGACCTACGTCTTGGGTCTTCGGTATTGAACTCTTTGGCTCGTTCATGCAATTCCGTCATCAGTATGCTTCTCGCCATTTGATTGATTGTCATATTATATCGTTGTTTGACACTTGACTTCATTGTTTGTCATTCATCAAAACCTATACCTGAAAATCATGCTCATACAACCAAAGCGCACATATCATAGATATACATGATTTCCAACAATTTTCCCCTTTTTGATAATGACAAACAACGGAAGATATGCATATTGAATTCCCCCTAAATAGATGTTATATCTCAACATACAATTTATGCAATTAATTCAATTCAATATAATTCCCCCTTAATTGAATATTCCCCCTCAATTAAGGCATGCATATCGCCCATATTCTTCCCCCTTTTGGCATTAGCAAAAAGAGTATACCAAAAGTTATTTAAACCATTGACGATACCAATCGTTATAGACAAGATCATATAAAAAGTTAGTAAATGGCATACTAATAATAACGATCATTTTTCTCAACTATGCTAATTGTTATTTAAACTAAAAATATTCATCAAAGCATGAATCAATCATTTTAAAACTAAATGATACTAATTGTTATTCAAAAAAGAACTCATCAAAACAATATTGATTATTAGTACATATCAACTTATTGCGATTTTATTCAAAATACGATAACTAACCGACGTTCCCCCTTAATGCATTAAGGTTTCGTGCTTGGTGCATCCACTACAATATTGTAGTCTTCAAGCACACCTGCAAAAAGAACATAAAAATAGGTTTTTGGTACCCAACTTCTTTTGGGTCCTTGGGGGTTAGGATAATAACAATTATAATCAACACATAAATCTCTATGTTTAGCAAAACAAACGGGTGCAATGTGTCCTACCCGATTACAATAGTGACATATCACATTAGGATTATGCATATGTCTAGGTTGAGCCAAATGCATTCTAGGTGATCTAAAGTTGTTCCCCCTAGAACCGTTGAATTTCCTAGAGTCATGTCTAGGTGGTCTAAAATTATTCATTCTAGACTCATTTACAAAATCGTAGAATTGTGTCTAGGTGGTCTAAAATTATTCATTCTAGACTCATTAGCAAAAGTCCTATAGTTGTTTCTAGGTTGTCTAAAATAATTAATCTTAGACTCATTTGTGAGGTTCCTAGAATTCTTTCTAGATGGACCAACCTCATTACTAATATCCTTTTTATGCTCTTCAATTTTAGGACTATCAACACTACGTTTTTCTAGTGCGTTCCTAAGTTCTATGTTCTCTAATTTTAAAGAACTACAAGAAGAACAATTAGAACATTTATCAATAGAAGAAGCTTCATTCAATTCCTTGATTTTATTTTTGAAATCAACAATGTCATTTTCCAAAAATTTATTTTCTTTTTCTAAAACTTCAATTTTATTTTTAAGAACACCATTTTCATTAGTCAATTTTTCAAAATATATTTCTTTCAAAGAAGAGGATTTTTCAAAATCTTTTTCTTGTAAAGAAAGTGTTTTCTGAAAATCTGTTTCTTGCAAAGAAAGTGTTTTCTGCAAAGAAAGTGTTTTCTTCAAATCTTTTATCGTTTTGGAAGCATTAACAAATTCACCATACAATTCATCATCGGCATTTTGTAATTCTTCAAACGAGTGAGAGTTAGAAGTACTTACCTCTTCTTCGTCGTTTGCCATGAGACATAATGCGGCGGCTTCATCGCCCGAGCTGTCCGAGTCCCGTGATACTCGCCTATGGTGTTTCTTCTTTTTCTTGTCCTTCTTCATAGACTTACAAAACTTTTCAATTATATCATTGGAAATATTATCCCTTTTCGAATCACTTACCTCTTCTCTTTTAGAGGATGAGGCTTTGAAGGCAAAATTCGAATTACTTCTAAGATAAGGATTGAGAATTGTGCTATCATAAGTTTCTAGGTTACCTCTTAGTCCATCAATTGTGATATTCGTGAATTCCATTGACTCTTGGATGGCATTGGCTTTGGAGCGCCATTCGGGAGTGAGACTCCGTAGGACTTTTCGAATAAGATCTTTGTTCGTGTAAACTTTCCCGAGAGCATGTAGATCGTTGACAATTTTTAAAAATCGTTCAAACATAACACCAATGGGTTCCTTCTCCATTTTAAAGATTTCATATTTATGTGTTAGAAAATCAATATTAGATTCTCGGACTTGAGGCGTACCTTCATAAATGATCTCGAGTTTGTCCCACATCTCCTTGGCGGTTGTGCAGCACGAGATTTTCCTATAGTCATCCGCATTCACCACACAATATAATACATGGATGGCCCTTGCATTATTTTCAACTTTCTTTATATCCTCGGCATCATATTCATCTTCGGATTTTGGAACCGTGGTCTCTCCAACTTTCTTTGTTGGCATTGGTTCACCGTTTTTGATTATTTGCCACAAACGAAAACTGTTTGCTTTGAGGAAGATGCTCATCCGCTCTTTCCAATATGAATAGTTTGTTCCATCGAAAAATGGAGGGCAATTGGTGGATTGTCCTTCATTCATCGTTCCTGCGTTCAATAATCTCAACAGAAAAAATATATATTGCTCTCAACCGGTTAAGGCCTTCAGAGAGTTAGGATCTGATACCAATTGTTAGAAAATACGCTTAACGCTAGAGGGGGTGTTAATAGCGTTATAATAAAAATTAGCGTAAACTTGCGGAATTTAAAAACTTGCAGGAAAAATAAGTGCGGAAATTAAATGCAATAAAGAACGAACGCACCGATGTATCCTGGTTTACCACAACCCGTGGCTAGTCCAGTCCCCGAGAGACTCTCTCGAGATTTCCACTATCTTCGTCAAGCTTACGGGTGCTTAACAAACCGTTACAGTTGCTCAAAGATACCACACCTTAAGACTTCACTTGCTTGAGGATACCTCACCCCAAGACTTCAACCACTAAGACTTTAGGTACTTAGCAAACCCGACAAATGAGAAGATATGTTCTTCTCAAACAACTCTCTTTTACAACAAATACTCTCTCAATAGAGTGGATAAAGAGAAACAAAATAAGCTCTATGAACAACACAAAGTTGACTATCAAATGGCTCAACAAAAGCTCTAAACTGATGCTTGAAAATGATCAATATGTATATCAATATATGCAGGAGTTGTGTGTTTAAAATCAGCTCAAAAGACCTCTTTTTATAGGTGAAAAAGTGGTGCTGACCATTGCTTAATTGATAAATAAAATCCCTAATTCTGTGCTCAGACAATCGATTGTTTGGAGTAGACAATCGATTGTTTGACCAACGTTCAAAAAACAGATTCCTGATTTTAGGCTAAACAATCGATTGTTAATCCTGAATAATCGATTGTTCTTCAACGTTCAAAAATCAATTTAGGATTCTGTGGGAACGGTCAAAAAATAATCGATTGTATGAAAATGACAATCGATTGTTTATGAGTATAATCGATTGTATGATAACAACAATCGATTGTTTTGATGTTTAAATACTTCGGTTGCACACTGTCTCAAAATAATCGATTGTTAAAAGCAGACAATCGATTGTTTGCTATTTTGAAAAACTTCATATCACACTGTCTTTATACAATCGATTGTATAATTCTGACAATCGATTGTTGAGGTCCAGATTTTAACAGACATGTTTAAAAACCATTTTGACTAAAATACAAATCATTTTGGTTTAGCACAAAGATGCATGTTTATGATAAAAATGTTTTATGCATGTTTATGATGACCTAATGTTGAGCCAAAGGATAAGATAACTTAAAACGTTGTCCTTACATTGGTTCCACCAAACGACCTACGTCTTGGGTCTTCTGTCTTGAACTCTTTGGCTCGTTCATGCAATTCCGTCATCAGTATGCTTCTCGCCATTTGATTGATTGTCATATTATATCGTTGTTTGACACTTGACTTCATTGTTTGTCATTCATCAAAACCTATACCTGAAAATCATGCTCATACAACCAAAGCGCACATATCATAGATATACATGATTTCCAACAATGACGAGGTCCAAGCACAAGCGCGCAATTGATACATAACGAGATTCAAGCACAAGACAAACAAAGATCAAGATTAAGCAAAGAAATAAAGTTATACATGAGTCGTTCTTTAAATTGTGATCTTGATCCGACAATTGACTCAAGACTTGGCTTCTCTCCTAAAATCATTTTTATCAAATCATGCATATTTAATTTAAAGTAAAATAATTTTAAATCATGCATATTTATTTTAACCAAAATGATTTTTAAACATGCCTCTAAAATCTGAACAAAGATAATCGATTATGTACTTATGATAATCTATTATGTTAAGGCAGCTGCAAGACAATCGATTGTGCACCTTATGATAATCGATTGTGTTGAGGCTGTGTCCATCAGATTTTTCAAAGCTGCAAGACAATCGATTGTGTACCTTATGATAATCGATTGTGTTGAGCCAGTGTTCATCAGATTTTTCAAAGCTACAAAATAATCGATTGTGCACCTTATGACAATCGATTGTGTTGAGGCAGTGTCTATTCGATTTTTCAAGACTGTAATATAATCGATTATACATATAACATAATCGATTATGTAAATGACCGTTGCCAAAATATTTTCAAACTCTGTCTGGTAATCGATTGTATGATTCTGATAATCGATTATCCTAAGTAAAATCTGAATATGATTTTTTGAACGTTGCCAAGTAATCGATTATATGATTTTGATAATCGATTGTTTTAAGTAAAATCTGAAAATGATTTTTTGAACGTTGCCAGATAATCGATTATACGATTGAGATAATCGATTATTATGCGTAAAATCTGGGAATGATTTTTGGACGATTGGAAAACAATCGATTATGCAACTTAGACAATCGATTGTTTTAGCACAAAATCAGCAATTCTTAATTGGCAATTAGGCAACGGTTGTGCATGTCTTCAACACTATAAATACATCTTAAAATCAGTCTTTTAAGTACAACAACTGATCATATTATTGCTAAAGCTTGCATACTCTCTTATTCATCATTTTCTATTCATTACATAAGTTTTTGAGAGCCAAATTCTTGACGAAAGTTGTTGCGTTCTTGAGCGTATTTATTTTACTCATATCTACTCTTGAGGAGAGTCTTGTTTTGAGTGGAAATTGTTTTTATACACTTGAAGGGAAGTGTTAATCCCTTGTATTGTAAGAAGGAACGTTGTGATTCCTCTGGTTGAAGTCTTGAAGTGTGGTATCTTCGAGCAAAGGTTGTTGAGGCTTGTGTGACTCAAGTTCTCAGTTTGTAACGGTTTGTTAAGCACCCGTAAGCTTAACGAAGTTAGTGGAAATCTCGAGAGAGTCTCTCGGGGACTGGACTAGCCACGGGTTGTGGTGAACCAGGATAACATGGGTGCGTTCGTTCCTTATTATTTACTTATCGCACTTATTTCATTCCTGCAATTTTTAAATTCCGCAAGTTTACGCTGTTTTTTATTACAACGCTATTCACCCCCCCCCCCCCCTCTAGCGTTAAACGTATACAGAAGACGAGGAACTTGGATATATATTAACATATGGTAACCCATCCCAATTTAACACTCCAGAAGAAGGTCAATCAGTTCATATTGATTATGAAAAACTTGCAAGGGCAATGCAAAACCTTTGAATTTACTTGTTGTTAAAAATGTAAACCTTTTAATTTGTAAGTTTGAAACTTTGAATTATGAAATAAATGTAGCACTTGCAGTAAGTGTAATTTTTTCCATCTTTATTATATTCTTTATGTTAATTCTTTGTATTAATATAACTTACAATAGTTATACAAAATTTCAAAAAAAATAAAATAAAATACACTAAACCCGCCCCGCCCCCTCAACCCGTAACTCGTACGGTTCAATTTTTACCCGGATGAACCTGAACCCGTTAAGGGCCTGGACTTTAACCTGGTCCAAAAAATAAAGGCCCGGCCCGGCCCGGCCCACCCACACCCATAATTGGAAGCACAAAAGCAATGAATGGTGATCTTTCTATCCTAGTTTAGATTAGGGCTCCTGACGATCATGGTGGATGGGACTGGCCTGAAGTATTTCCAGTGAGTACTGGTTGAGAGAGTTTTCTCCACCCCTTTCCAATTTATCTCCAAATGCCGAGCAGTGTCGTGCATTTGGAGCTTCAAGTGGAGCTGGACAGTATTGGAACAATATGTTTATTTCAAAGAACCCTCAGCGTCCGACATTGTCAAACTTAGATGGGATACGAGACCCACAGAATGGTTCTTCATTCATTTCAGCTTATATTGGTTCAAACTCTAAGGACGCAAATACCTTCAACTCTCTTCCAGATCTCAAATTTTCAAAAACTCTTGGTATCAACAGTTCACTAATGCGAATGGATGGGAGAAGTATCTCCTCAAGTATTGAGTTGAGACTTGGGCATCCATCCCAGCAAAGCAAAAAGTTTGGAACTTTAGCTCAACAATCTTTTGAGTGTCATCCCACTGTCAAACCAATGGAGTATGAACAATCATTGTTTCCAGAGACCCTTATGCATAAAGGTCTGTTTTCATTTGTGAATTTATTCCTCTAGTTCTTGATATCCCTTTAAGTTATACCTGTCAGTGTCATGCAGCAGTTGAATTTAGTCCAGTGAAAGAAAGCAGGTCAAATTTTCATGTGTTGAATTTGAGTCCAAGAAGTGGAAAGGGCCAGCTGGACCTTGTCAACTCTGCCTATGGACTCCACAATGCAACAGGTGAATCCAGAACGAGAGATTCAGTATTTCCTATGCTTCAAGCACGTTTCAAGGATTCTTCAGAAGGAATACCATACTCTGAAGATGCCAAAAATATGGTTAATATAAGTCATATTCCACCTGGAGAACCTCAGTGTAAATCCCTTACTCCAAAGTGCGACCAAACTGATTATCATTGTGCCAGAGGTAGTATGACTAATAAGGAATTTAAAGTTGACACTTCATGTGCTCTTGGACATGGGTACAGTGATAAAGGTGTGGCCAACACTATTGCTAGTTTACACGGTGCCACTGAATTAAACTTTGGATTCTACTCCAAGTATTATGAAAATAAAACGACTGTTAAGAGAGTTGTAGAAGGGATTGGTCATAGCAGTTGCTTGGCCTTACATGACAAGAAGTTTTACTCGTACAAGCCCTGTGGTATGATAATGGACATGCCTGATGCTCAGAACACCCTTAATTTGTATGGGAAGACATCCTTAATTTTCCATAATGGAACCTTTGATAATGGTAGTATCAGATCTGTCTGTAAATCAATGGACTCTAGAGCAGCTCCACCATCTCAGGTAGTCAAGTTGGGGTTTCCATTATCAAGTTCAAATCTAATTGGAAATCGAACTCTACAATTTTCTAGCAAAGAGAGCTTGAATGGAAGGCCTATTGACCTCACTGAGAATCCAAAATTGCAAACCTTGCATCAGGGGTTGGAATTTCCTACTTCGGCGCCTGTCATTTCCTCTACCACAGCCACCAAAGAGCATGTGCTATGCAGGAATCCCTTTGGCAAAGCTCCAACATCCATAAACCAGGTATATGAACCCAATGTCGCAAATACGCCACTTGCGTCTAAAACTGCAGCAGTATCTCAGTATCTGCCTTCCCTCGGATTAGTGATTACATGGGAAAACATAGTCAACTTATAGCTCCTAACACTGGTAAAGCACTGCTGTTTCTGTTTCAGTTATTCTTTGTATCTTGTTTGATTTGTTATTGTAATGAAGAGGAAATTTATGTCCATACAGATCTGCTTGAAGGTTGCAATTTTTCAGCTCTCTCACATGGAGGATCTCTGCATGCTCATGATGAAGAATTGCACTGTCAGCTTTCCACTGCTTATACTGCAGTTCACTGGCCGTACCGTAGGTAACTCTCTTGAAACGTTTTCTGTAACCTTGCTTTTCCATGGTTTGTAATCAATTCTGCTGTTAGTGTTGGTGTTAGGTTATAACTTTGCTCTTGGCCTGAGTCACCCTGGAAGATATTTAGTTTGGTTGTATACACAGATTCAGTATGTACTACTCCCTCTCTCCCAAGTAACTTCCTTTTCCTTCTGGGTTGTCCCCAGATTATAACTTAAGTAAATATGAAGGTGTTTCAATACGTCTTCCAATAATATTGAAGAGAAAAAAAACTATGGGACCACTTGGATTTTAGGAAAGTTTCTAACTTTGCATAGATAACATTGTCTCCAGTATATGAGAAGTTAGTTATTGGAGGGGACTTTAATGGTCATATTGGGGCTGATGCTGGTGGCTATGATGAGGTGCACGGTGGCTTCGACTTTGGGGTTAGGAACGGAGGAGGCACTTTGCTGCTTGATTTCGCCAGGGCTTCCGAGCTTCTGATTGCGAACTCGACATTTCAGAAGAGGGAGGAGCATTTGGTCACCTTCAAGAGTTCGGCGGCGAGGACTCAGATTGATTACATCCTAATCAGAAGGAGCGATAGGGGTATGTGCAAGGACTGCAAGGTTATTTCGGGAGAGTCTCTTTCAACTCTTCATAGACTCCTAGTGATGGATGTAGGTCTCTGGGTGAAGAGGAAGAGGAGGGGCGCTCGGGGACAACCGCGGATTAGATGGGGTGCTTTGGCTAAGGAGAAAGCACAGGAGTTGGAGAGGAGGTTAGTTGAGGGCGGAGCTTGGAGAAGTTCTGGGGAAGCGGATGCTATGTGGACAGTGACGGCGAACTTGGTTAGGGGGTAGCACGGGACGTGCTCGGGGTAGCCAAGGGATATTCAGGCAGACATCAGAGTGATTAGTGGTGGAACGAGGTAGTCAAAGGTAAAGTGGAGGCGAAGAAGGCGGCGTTTGCTAGGTTGACAGGGAGCACAAGCGAGGAAGAATGGAGAGCGAACAGGGTAATCTACAAGGTGGCGAGTAAAGAAGCAAAGATGGCAGTCACGGAAGCTAAAAATGCGGCGTTCGGTCGCATGTACGAGGAACTAGGGGAGAGAGGCGGGGATAAGAAGTTATTCCGGTTAGCTAAAGCAAGGGAAAAGAAGGCACGTGATCTAGACCAAGTTAGATGTATCAAGGGCGAGGATGGTAGAGTTCTGATGGGGGAATCTCAAATCAAACAGAGGTGGCAGGCGTACTTTCGGGACTTACTTAACGAGGAGGGGGATCGTAACATAGAGCTAGGGGAGCTGGGGCATTCCGAGCAACATAGAGACCTTGGGGACTGCAGGCGCATTAGGGTGGAGGAGGTCATGGGGGCTTTGCGTAGGATGAGTAGGGGTCGAGCGATCGGGCCTGACGAGATCCCGGTGGAGTTCTGGAAGTGCATGGGTAAGTCAGGAGGAGAGTGGCTTTCCAGGTTGTTCAATGCGATCTTCAGGACCAAAAGGATGCCGGAAGAGTGGAGGTGGAGTACAGTGGTGCCCTTGTACAAGAACAAAGGGGACATCCAGTGCTGCAACAACTATAGGGGTATCAAATTAGTAAGTCACACGATGAAGGTTTGGGAGAGGGTGATTGAGGCGCGGGTGAGGGAGGTGACATCTATATCTGGGAACCAGTTCGGTTTCATGCGGGCCGCTCCACTACAGAGGCTATCCACCTTGTCAGGCGGCTGGCGGAGCAATTCAGGGATAAGAAGAAGGACCTACACATGGTGCTTATCGACTTGGAGAAGGCGTATGACAAGGTCCCAAGGGAGGTGCTATGGAGGTGCTTGGAGGCGAAGAGCGTGCCGGAAGCCTACATCAGAGTAATCAAGGACATGTACAATGGATCTAAGACTAGGGTTAGGACGGTAGGTGGCGAATCAGACCATTTTCCAGTGGTTATGGGGCTCCATCAAGGATCGGCGCTGAGCCCCCTCTTGTTTGCCTTAGTGATAGATGCTCTAACCCGACATATTCAAGGGGATGTGCCTTGGTGTATGCTATTTGCTGATGGCATAGTATTGATAGATGAGACGAGGGTCGGTGCTATTGAAAGGTTAGAGGTATGGAGACAGACTCTCGAGTCTAAAGGTTTCAAAATAAGCAGATCTAAGACAGAGTACCTGGAGTGCAAGTTTAGCGCAGAGCCGAGCGAAGTAGGCAGGGACGTGATGATTGGTTCCCAGGCCATCGCCAAGAGGGACAGCGTCCAATATCTTGGGTCTGTGATTCAGGGGGACGGAGAGATTGACGGGGACGTCACTCATCGTATAGGAGCGGGGTGGTCAAAGTGGAGGCTTGCATCAGGAGTCCTGTGTGACAAGAAAATTCCACACAAACTCAAGGGGAAATTCTATAGAGCCGTGGTTAGACCTGCGATGTTGTATGGGGCGGAGTGCTGGCCCGTGAAGAACTCTCATGTTAAGAGAATGAAGGTTGCGGAGATGAGGATGCTTAGGTGGATGTGCGGTCACACCAGGCTAGATAAGATTAAGAATGAAGTTATTCGAGAGAAGGTGGGGGTGGCCCCGGTGGATAAGAAGATACGAGAAGCGAGGCTGAGGTGGTTCGGGCATGTGCGGAGGAGAAGTCCAGATGCCCCAGTGAGGAGCTGCGAGCGGCTGGAGATTGTTGGCGGTCGGCGAGGCAGAGGGAGGCCTAAGAAGTATTGGGGAGAGGTGATTAGGCAGGACATGACTAAAATGCAGGTTTCCGAGGACATGACCCTCGATAGGAAAGTCTGGAGGTCTAGAATCATGGTTGTAGGATAGGGGCTCCTAGAGTTCTTCGTACGCCTCTTCCGGGGTTGGGTGTGGGTCAGCAGGGTTACCCATAGATGATTTGTGTTTTAGCGTATGTCCCCCCTATGGCTGTGAGTAATGGTAGTTACTGTATGATATTATTGCATGCGATTGTATTTATTTTTCGTATGTTTAGATAATTATTTACGCTATTTATGCTATTTCTGCTGGAGTTACTAATGCTCTATTGTTTTTGTTTTTGTTTTTGTCTTTGTTTTTGTTTTACTGCTGTTTTTCCTTTTATCCTATGAGCCGGGGGTCGATTGGAAACAGCCTCTCTGCCCTTTCGGGTAGGGGTAAGGCTTGTCTACATATTACCCTCCCCAGACCCCACCTGGTGGGAGCATACTGGGTAGTTGTTGTTGTTGTTGTTGTCTTTACTGCAATACTCTGATGTCATCTTAATAAGCATGTTTAAACCAATAAGGTTACCTAAGTTGGGTAGAGGTAGTATAGAGTTTTCTGATGTAGTTCCAGATATACTAATTTGTCTTAATGCAGTATCAGGTTATTTCCTTTCAAAAGATGACGAAGAGAAGATGCAAAAAACATCCAAGGGTTTGGTCTAGTGGTCTGTGAGAATGCGCGAGTGAATAATCTTATTAATTTTCTAAAGTGTTGTAGAACGCCCTATTTATATACAGTGATAACATAATAATAAGTATCTACTTCCCGATGTGGGATACTATACATGGTTAACTACTTAACACTCGCCGCTGCATATAAATCATATGTACCGAGCTTGTCACACATGTAACCAATACGAGAACTAGTAAGAGACTTGGTAAAAATATCTGCCAGCTAATCATTCGACTTCACAAACTTTGTAACAATATCTCCTGACTCCTGAAAGTATTTTTTATGTGACAAAGTGACAGTCAATCTCAATGTGTTTAGTCCTCTCACGGAATATCAATTCCATCTTGCTGATTTCTTTGAACTTCAACTATTGAGCAACTGCTTGACCCAAATTAGCTCATACGTTGCCCTAGCCATGACCTAATATTCAGCTTCGGCGCTAGACCGAGCAACTACAATAAGTTTCTTGCTCTTCCAAGAGACCAGATTACCTCCTACTTGAACACAATATCCAGTTCTATCAGAAGGTGATACTGCCCAATCAACATCTGTGTACCCAACAATCTGCTCGTGGCCTCGATCCATAAGAGTGTCAACAGGTATGCAGCCCACCATTCTAGTCTCCTCAAGAATGTCTAAGGCGTACTTCTGTTATGAAATAACAATACCTAAACTAGATTGAGCGACCTCAATACCTAGAAAATACTTCAATCTGCCTAGATCCTTAGTCTGGAAGTGCTGAAAGAGATGTTGCTTCAAATTAGTAATATCATCCTGATCATTGCCAATGATAATAATATCATCAACATGAACCACCCAATAAATACACAAATTAGGACCAGAATGTCGATAAAACACAAAGTAATCAGCTCACTACTATTCATGCCGAACTTTTGAATAACTATGCTGAACTTACCAAACCAAGCTCGAGGGGACTGTTTCAAACCATATAGTGACCTGCGCAATCGGCACACAAGACCACTAGACTCCCCCTGAGCAACACAACTAGGTGGTTGCTCCATATAAACTTCTTCCTCAAGATCACCGTGGAGGAAAACATTCTTAATGTCTAACTTATAAAGAGGCTAATGGCGTATAACATCCACGGATAAAAAGAGACGAACAAATGCTACTTTAGCCACCGGAGAGAAAGTGTCACTGTAATCAAGCCCAAAAATCTGAGTGTATCCTTTTGCAATAAGGCGAGCTTAAGCCGATCAACCTGGCCACTTGGGTCGTCTTTGACTGCATAAACCCAACAAAATCCAATAGTAGACTTGAAGGAAGAGGAGCAAGTTCCCAAGTGCCACTCGCATGTAAAGCAAACATCTCGTCAATCATAGCCTGCCGCCATCCTGGATGAGATAGTGCCTCACTTGTAGACTTATGGATTGAAACAGTGGACAAAGATAATCTAAAAGCATAATGAGGTGATAACAGAAAATGATAACTTAAACCGATATAATGGGGATTAGGATTAAGTGTGGATCGTACACTTTTGCAGAGTGCAATTGGTTGACTAAGAGGAGAAAAGTCTGGAATAGGTGCAGACATGAATCACCTAGGACTGATGCTGGATGTGGACGGCGATGATAAGTCAAGAGTGGTGGAGTTGCAGAAGGTTGAACTGGACTAGGTGGTGGAACTGGAGCTATAGATGGTGGAGCTTCAACTGGAGCTGTGGAGCTAGTAGCGGAAGATGAATGGGTGATAGTGATTGAATTTCCAAAAGATAAAATTGATAGCACCTCAAAAATATCTAAGTGATTACCTAAACCTGTGAAGTATGATTGAGTTTCAAAGAAGGTAACATCAGCGGACATAAGGTACCGCTAGAGGTCAGGGGAATAGCATCGATACCCTTTTGGCGTTCTCAAGTAACCCAAAAATACGCACTTAAGAGCACGAGGAGCTAATTTATCTTTTCCTGGAGTAGGGTTATGAATAAAACGCGTAGTTCCAAAAACACAGGGTGGAAGAGAGAACAAAGATAAGTGGAGAAACAAGACATAGAATGGAACTTGATTCTGGATAACTGAACATGACATACGATTAATAAGATAGCAAGATGTAAAAACTGCATCCCTCCCCCCTTCCCAAAAAAAAAAATATAATAGAACATGAGATTGTATGAGTCAGGTACAAGCAGTTTCAATAAGATGTCTATTCTTTCTTTTAGCTACCCTATTTTGTTGAGATGTGTACAGACAAGATGTTTGATGAATAATCCCATGAGAGTTCATAAACTGTTGAAATGGGGAAGACAAATATTCTAGGGCATTATCACTACGAAATGTGCGGATAGAAATCCCAAATTGATTTTGAATTTCAGCGTGGAAGGTCTGAAAAATAGAAAACAACTCAGATCGATTTTTCATAGAAAATATCCAAGTGCTCCTTGAATAATCATCAATGAAACTAACAAAGTAGCAGAATCCCAAGGTAGAACTAACCCGACTAGGACGCCAATCATCTGAATGGACTAAAGTAAAAGGTGACTCCCCTCGATTATCAAGACGTTGAGGAAAATGGGAGCGGGTATGCTTACCGAGTTGACATAGCTCACACTCTAGAGTGGACAAGTGATAAACTAGGTACTATTTTCTGAAGTTTTGACAAATTAGGATGTCCCAATTGTTTATGTAATAAATCTAGTGAATCGATAAGATGACAAGTTATTGAATGAAGATAAGATGTGAGTCCATGTGATTTTGCAAGGATAAGGTAATAAAGTCATCTGATTTACATCCGGTACTAATGATCTGCCCTGTACTGCATTCGTGTATAAAAACAAGGTCATCAAGAAATAAAACGGAATTTAAGTGATTTGGCTAAGAGACTAACGATTATGAGATTAAAAGGACTATCGGAAATATAAAGAATTGAATTTAAAAGTAAGGAAGGAAGTGAACTTGCTTGACCTATTTCGGTTGCCATGGTTTGAGACCCGTTGGCCATTGTAACTGTAAGAGAGATTGAGAACATGAAATAAGAGTGAAAAGAGATTTGTTACCCGAAATATGATCAGATGCACTTGAATCAATGACCCAAGAATCTAAGGTTGAGATTGGGAGACACAAGTCATGCTACTATTTGTTTGAACAATGGAAGCTATCCCTGGAGATGTTTGTTTACATGCTTTGTACTGAATGCACTAAATATAATCCAGCAAAGAAACCATCTGGATTGGATTAATGAATTAAATCCAACGGAGTGTAAGTTAAAGGCTTCTGATACGAATGTCATTATAATGTTGCGCCGGGAAAAGAAGAATTTTTCTGGAAATTACTCTTTATGCCCGAAAAATCATTGTTCACATCGGAAAAATATAAAAATGGTCGGATTTTGATTTAAACTTGAATGAAAAGACTCAGAATAACCTCCTGAATAACATGTCCAAAAAAATTTCATCGGAAAAATCACCTGATCGTTGAAAAGTCAGCGTAGTTGCTAGAAAATCTCAGAGTGATCGGAATAAAAAGAAAAGATATGGGTAGACTCGAAATTACTAGGCGATTGGACTGTTCAACTGGAACTTTTTCAAAATCTGGCCGGAACAGGGCTCACATGCCGCGCGTGGGTTAGATCTCGCCGGAAATTTCTTCTTTTTCGATGCGTGAGGGCGCGTGGGCGTGTGTTTTTCGGTGGGGTTGACTGAGGTTTGGTTGCCGTAGCCTAATGTATTGTGGTGATGTTGGTTTTTTGCACAACACCAATAGAAAGTGATTTGCTTACGGTTAGCCTTCTAAGTCGCCGTGAAATTGCACGGTAACGAAGTCTTTCTTCTCGGATGTTGCTGGAATGATGCACAGTGATAGGTTTCTCACAAATGCATAGGTTTCTCACAAATGCTCTGATATCATGTGAGAATGTACGGGAGAAAAATCTTATTAATTTTTTAAAGTGTTGTACAACAGTCTATTTATATACAATGATTACATAATAATATGCATCTACTTTCCGATGTGGGACACTATACATGACTTACTATTTAACATGGTCAATGAAGTAGGGTGCAAACCTTGGAGACTAGGGTTTAAATTCCAACAAAGTCAAAAAACACTAGGTGATTTCTTCCCATCCGCCTAACCTTAGTTGGCAAAGTCACCTAGTACTTGTGTTGGTGGGAGGTGCACTCAAGTTGGCTGGGATGCCACTTTTAAAAAAAAAAGCAAAATGTTGTTTCCCCAAATAGTTTGTTGGTAATGTATCTTTAAAATTGTACGAAACAAGGGTAATTAACTAGTGTTTAGGGTTCAAAAAATTAAAATTGTTGACTAGTGTTTATGACTATTGGTGGGTAATGGGCGGGTTGGGCTGCAATTGGGCGGATTAAAATGGGTTGAGCTAATAAATGGGTCACTGCCAACCCTGCCCAAATGTTACTTGGGCTGAAATGAGTTAGGTCAATATGTGCTAAACAATGGGTTGTAGCCCAACTCGTCCAACTTGACCCATTATTTTTAAAATTTTATATCCTTTTATTTTTTCTTGTATGACAACCAATGTCATGAGAAATCTTCATATCTATTTTCTTTTATTTTGCATTTTCTTTTTCTAAAACACCATCTGTTTTTGTGACTAAGATCACAACTAATTCGATTTATTAGGTATGGTAGTATTTACCTGAATAATTATTGTAATTGATAAAAAATAAATGAAATCTTTATAGAATCATTTAATTTGCAAGGTAAATTTTTGTGGATAATACTAATTCAATCATTTATGTCGCACAAATACGGTAAATTGATGGTTTTTAGTTTGATTCCTAACTAATTTTTTCCATTTTTCATTTTGATTTCACGTTGAACTAAAATTTTGTTTTCTAAAAATGAAACTTTTCAAAGATAATAATATGTGAGATCTATTCATTCACTTTTAACATAAAATTAATTGCTATATTATTTTTAAATATTCTAAAGAGCTTGTTTGACCTGCAATGTGATTTATAGAAAGAACAAATGTTTTGACCGTATAAAATAATTCTATTTCATCATGAGATTGTAAATCAAAATTCAACTTTCTAGACAAGGAATTACTAATATTTTTATTTGACTGAGCATCAGTGAAGGTTCACATATGTCTACCTTCAAGAGAAAATTTTGTGCACTTACATGGGTCATAGTTTGGCACTATCATGGGTCAATTTGGGCTAATGGTTTTTCATGGGTTACTTTGGGCTAGCCCAAATCAACCCATTAACAAACTCACTCTAACCAAACCCATTAATACTTGGGTGGGTTACATGGGCTTGGGCCTGTTTTGCCCCCAATGACTTTAATTTTGGAACGCATACTTCAAAAAAATCTTGAAGTTAATGAAGTTTGAGGACTATAAGTAATAAATATGGATCTTCCTTTCTCTATCTCGAATGGTTATGATATTACAACCAGCTTAGATGATTGGAAATCTTTGTTGAGAACCAGCAAGCAAAATGATATCAGGTGTCACCAAATTCATTTATGTCAAAAAATAAAAAATAAAAACAAGGCCTTCTGGGAGCAAATCAGTTAATTATGAAGCAATGATATTATTTGTCCAAAAATCATTAAGCACTGGGATCGGATGTGAACTTTATATAAATCAATAACCAGCACGTGTAATCCAACTCTGGAGTTTACATGTAGACTTTAATGTATGAATGCGATAATAAGCTTGCTAAAATTTAGCTCTGATACCCTGTTGAATTGTGTAAACACATCTTAAAAATCAAAATGTCGGAGAGGAGACTTCGATTAATCTTATTAGCTCTGTAGCATGCCCTCCTCTGCTTATGTGTGACCCTGACCTTTTTCTTCTCGCGTCAAGAACGTGGAAATACTCTTGATGATGCACTACACTGAGACATGAACTGTAGAACTCTATCTGTTCTTAAATCATATGAAAGAACTTGAGCACATCCAATCCGTTGGAGTGATGCAAATTATTTATGAACCTGTTGTCTATTGGAAATATCTCTACTTTTACTTCAAAGTAGAAAGGAGGATCCTTGAATGACACAATAGTTTTATGTAAGGAAAGGAATGCCAGATGCTTCGAAGGGAAGATTGATAGTATACTAGAGCTTAAATACAAATGTGTATGCTTTTGGGTTTTTGGTGTAATCTACAGCATGTAAAGGATGGTGATGATGACATGATAGATTTCATTGTATCTTTACAAGGATAGGACTTTCACAGTATGAATCATTCTTCTTGGTTTTGTACATAGGGGTTTCTGATATTTGTACTATGTTAGCACCATCTTGGTGCCAAGCTGTTCCTCTTTTTAATATATAACTTACCTTTTCAAAAAAAAAAAAATGATGCAATCTAGAGAGAGGCCCATATAATATATCCTTCAACTTATTTGAGAACCATATACAAGGGAAAGCTTATTGGTAAAGACCCTCCATTTCTATCGAAAAGTTGGGTTTTGAGTCACTTAGGGAACAAAATAGGAAAGGACTACTGTTGGATTCCTAGGTATGGGGGTTCGGGAAATTGAGTTTACTGTATCACTTAAAAGTAATTTGAGAACTATAACTGTAACAATGAGAATCAGTTTCTGTTGTTCTTTCAATTCCCATATCTGTTTTCATGCATTTGAGTTGATCTTATTCTTATCTTCATCCTCCAAATTTTTGTGCTGATTAATTTCTTGATTTTACATGAGCTTAGACATGGAGATTCTGAAAGCAATGATACTCCATCAGTTGAGCAAACAAAATGCTTTCAGGTGGTACCAGATTCGTTTATGTCTTACCACTGTAGCTGTGCTGTCCAGCCAGACACTTCCCTTGGAAAACATCGTTTCATTTGTGAACCTCAGCATACTACTCAGATAGAAGAGAGAGGAATTTCTGGCTGCATTAAGAAGAATTTATTTGCTTGTAAGTTGAATGACAGTCAGAAATTTCCCTTGGAGAATGTGGCCTCTTTGGAACAAAATAGTAATTTAATGGGGCATAAGATAAACAAAATGGAGTGTCACTCTTCTCAATGGAGAGATGTTCCCCAAAAAGTGACAGGAGCAGTTAGTCTGACATGTAAGGAGCAGACAAGAAGTTTCCTGAACGTGAATGAAAGAATGAGGGGACAAAGTGCAGATGCTGGTGGAAAAATACCCAATTGTGATGTAGCTTTTCAAAATGTTGAATGTCTAAAGGAGCCAGAAATGTCCAATGTTTCATCTGGAGGATCTACGCCTGTTGTTACTGAGGTATCTGCTGTGATTCATGACAAATATTTCTCTAGTGCTGATGGTCAAAATACTGTGGCAACTAATGCTGTGGTAGCTGAAGGATCAGGAATCGACAGATGCTGGTCATCTAATGATGTGCAGTGCAATGAACAAAGTGCAGAGTTTTTCGGTGTTGCTTGTGAATTCAACCCCATAGATGTAGGGTCATCCAAAAGGTTTGCTGATAATTGTTCTCGTAGTCTGATTGACGAACTTAGACTAAGAGATTCCTTAAGATTGGACAAAATGCAGAACCATTCTAGTTTCAGCATTCAGGAAAAGAGCCGTAGTATTCAGAAAATGGCTGATATATCCAATAAACAACAACAACAACAACTACCCAGTATAGTTCCACAAAGTGATGTATGTGGAGGGTAATATGTAGACGGGCCTTACCCCTACCCGAAAGGGCAGATAGGCTGTTTCCAATCGACCATCGGCTCAGTGAAGGAAATGAACAACAAAAACAAAAACAACAACAAAAGAGCATTAGTAGCTTCAGCAGAAATAGCGCAAATAATTCTAAACATAAGAACCATAAATAAAATAACATGCAATAATATCAGACAGTAACTACCATAAATAACTACCATAAGGGAGACACAATCCAATATACAAATCATCTATGGATAGTCCTGCCAAGCCTCACCCAACCCCGGGTGAGGAGTATGAAAAACTCTAGGGGCCCCTATCCTACAACCATGATACTAGTCCTCCAGACTTTCCTATCAAGTGCCATGTCCTCAGAAACCTGCATTCTAGCCATGTCATACCTAATTACCTCTCCCCAATACCTCTTAGGCCTCCTTCTGCCTCGCCGTGCGCCGACCATTGCCAGCCGCTCACAACTCCTCACCGGGGCATCAGGACTTCTCCTCCGTACATGCCCGAACCACCTCAGCGTCGCTTCTCGCATCTTCTCATCCATCGGTGCCACCCCCACCTTATCTCGAATAACTTCATTCTTAATCTTATCTAACATGGTGAGCCCGCACATCCACCTGAGCATCCTCATCTCCGCAACTTTCATCCTCTGAACATGAGAGTTCTTCACTGGCCAGCACTCCGCCCCATACAACATGGCCGGTCTAACCACAGCTCTATAAAATTTCCCCTTGAGTTTTTGTGGAACTTTCTTGTCACACAGGACTCCTGATGCAAGCCTCCACTTTGACCACTCCGCTCCTATACGATGAGTGACGTCCCCGTCAATCTCTCCGTCCCCTTGAATCACCAACCCAAGATATCTTACACTATCCCTCTTGGTGATGACCTGAGATCCAATCATCACGTCCCTGCCTACTTCGCTCGGCTCGGCGCTAAGCTTGCACTCCAGGTATTCTGTCTTAGATCTGCTTATTTTGAAACCCTTAGACTCGAGAGCCTGTCTCCATACCTCTAGCCTCTCATTAACACCGACCCTCGTCTCGTCTATCAAGACTATGTCATTAGCAAATAACATACACCAAGGCGCATCCCCTTGAATATGTCGGGTAAGAGCATCCATCACCAAGGCAAACAAGAGAGGGCTAAGCACCGATCCTTGATGGAGCCCCATAACCACTGGAAAATGGTCCGAGTCGCCACCCACCGTCCTAACCCTAGTCTTAGCTCCATCGTACATGTCCCTAATGACTCTGATGTAGGCTTCTGGCACGCTCTTCGCCTCCAAGCACCTCCATAGCACCTCCCTTGGGACCTAGTCATATGCCTTCTCCAAGTCGATAAGCACCATGTGGATAGCTTCTGTAGTGGAGCGACCCGACATGAAAGCGAATTGGTTCACAGATATAGATGTCATCTCCCTCATCCTCACCTCGATCACCCGCTCCCAGACCTTCATGGTATGACTTATTTATTTAATACCCCTATAGTTGTTGCAGCACTGGATGTTACCTTTGTTCTTGTACAAGGGCACCACTGTACTCCACCTCCACTCCTCCGGTATCTTTTTGGTCCTGAAGATCGCATTGAACAACCTGGAGAGCAACTCAACTCCTGACCTACCCATGCATTTCCAGAACTCTACCGGGATCTCGTCAGGCCCGGTCGCTCGACCCCTATTCATCCTACGCAAAGCCCCCATGACCTCCTCCGCCCTAATGCGCCTACAATACCCAAGGTCTCTATGTTGCTCTGAATGCCCCAACTCCCCTAGCTCTATGTTACGATCCCCCACATCGTTAAGTAAGTCTCGAAAGTATGCCTGCCACCTCTGCTTGACTTGAGACTCCCCCATCAGAACTCTACCATCCTCGCCCTTGATGCACCTAACTTTGTCAAGATCACGCGCCTTCCTTTCCCTTTCTTTAGCTAAACGGAATAACTTCCTGTCCCCGCCTTTCTCCCCTAATTCCTCGTACATGCGACCAAACGCCACGTTTTTGGCTTCCGTAACCGCCATCTTTGCTTCTTTCCTCACCGCCTTGTAGATCTCCCTGTTCACTCTCCGTTCTTCCTCGCTTGTGCTCCCTGCCATCTTAGCAAACGCCTCCTTCTTCGCCTCCACTTTTCCTTGGACTACATCGTTCCACCACCAGTCACCCTGATGTCTGCCTGAATAGCCCTTTGCTACCCCGAGCACATCCCGTGCTACCTCCCTAACCAAGTTCGCCGTCTCTAACCACATAGCATCTGCTTCCCCAGAACTTTTCCAAGCTCCGCCCTCAGCTAACCTCCTCTCCAACTCCTGAGCTTTCTCCTTATTCAAAACACCCCATCTAATCCGCGGTTGTCTCCGAGCACCCCTCCTCTTCCTCTTCACCCAGAGACCGACAACCATCACTAGGAGTCTATGAAGAGTCAAAAGGGACTCTCCCGGAATAACCTTGCAGTCCTTGCACATACCCCTATCGCTCCTTCTGAGGAGGAGGTAATCAATCTGAGTCCTCGCCACAGAACTCTTGAAGGTGACCAAATGTTCCTCCCTCTTTTGAAATGTCGAGTTCGCAATCAAAAGCTCGGAAGCCCTGGCGAAATCATGCAGTGACGTGCCTCCTCCTTTCATAACCCCAAAGCCGAAGCCACCGTGCACCTCACCATAACCACCAGCATCAGCCCCAATATGACCATTAAAGTCCCCTCCAATAACTAACTTCTCGAGGGTAGGGGTGGAGGGGTAGGGGGTGAGGGCTGGGTTGTGGAGATAGAGGAGAGAGACAGGAGAGAGAACTTACTTAGGGGGGTCGCCGGAGAAGGGTCGCTGGAGGGGGAGGGGGTCGCCGGAGGAAGGGGTCGCTGGAGGGGGGGGGGGGGGGCTGGGAGCTGGGGAGGGGTTTTAGGAAGTTAATGTTGGAGAGAAAGTTACTGGAGAGAGAGAGCAGAAAGTTGATATATCCAATAAAGTGATTAGAAAAAGAACCAAGTGGAGAAAGCTGGATACAACATTTCCTGCCGTCTACTCTGCTTGTAGCTATTCAGAGGACATGTGTGGTGCTGGGCTACAATGTTATTCGTGCAAGTATAAAAAAAATGCCCTCCCATCTGATGATGGCAGTGCAGAAGAATGTGCATATTCCATAAAACCAAGTTTCAGAGAGAGGAGGTTCAGAATGCGTTCATTGAATACTCTTTCTTGCAATAGCAAAGTTAAATGCCATGAAGCAAAAACTATTGGTACTCAGTCAGATCTTTTGAAGGTTGGCGATGATAATACCTTTGTAACTTGTGAATTACCAAGAAGAAAGAGGCCGAAGTTGGATACTGCAACACCTGTTAGGCAGATAGACGGGGAAGTTAATCTAGGTGATGAAGCAGTAGCTAAGTGCAGTTTGGTAGATACCTCTATGTCTTCTGAGATGCATGAGAAGATTTCTAGAAGGGAAGTAAGGCCTATAGTGTGTGGGAAATATGGTGTAATTTCTAATGGGAATCCATCAAAACCAGTTAAATTTGTTTCTCTGAGAGAAATTTGTGATTCATTGGCAAAGTGTAGCTTCTCTGGAAACTACACTGCGAAAGTGACTTCTGTAAAATTCAGGAAGGAAAGTACAAAGGGGAAACATCAATGCATGAACAAATCTTGGAATCTCAAGAAAGTTGGGAGCTGCAATGCTCATAATGTTGAACTGCCAAAAAATCTAAAACTCATCTCTTGACATCTGGTGAATTGGATCATTGCCATGGAGGTGAACTAGGGGCTGGCTTATTCTACTCTCTAGAGAAGAGAAGGTATGATTGCCTTGTAAAAACTGGTAATATTGCAGATGATTCTCTGCCAACTCAACAGAAGCCAAAGTCCAAGGAGATTCACAAACGAGGCCTTTATGAGTCGAAACTTGAAGGTATGATTTTCAGAACCAGGTTAAATGCTCAATGGACATATCTAATAAAAAACTTGTTGGTACTGTAGGCATTCATCCAGGAGAAGGAGGTTCTAATTGTGCTCGAACTGAGGTTTGTTGTTTCTTAATAATAGTTAAGATGTACTGAACTCCAGAATTAAAAATTTTCTAAGATTTGTTCTACCTTCAGGTATACAAGGGTCGCAAAAAGGAAGGAGTGCGGTATAATTTTCCTCAGTATTCTGAGTCTGATGGTGGATGCCTCGTTGCCCAGGAGCAGCTAAATGCCTGGATTCACATAACTGGACAAAATCGATCAAGAAAAGATGTTTCAAGGCTTCCACCTAAAGATGCTGAATATGATTATCGGGTATGTCTGAGTAACAGTTGGTTGCTTGACAACGCACATTGTGCTGAATCGTTAAACCCTATAGTGGTCCAACTGACAAGTCAAGTGTGTAGCTTTTAAGTTCTTGTGCGCTTTGAGTTCAGTTACTGATGTTCTTACTCTTTTGTTACGCTTTATGTTTCCAGAAGGAATATGCTCGCTATAAACACTCCAAAGGTTGGAAGAGTTTGGTTGTATACAAATCTGGCATTCACGCGCTTGGTCTTTACACATCTAGGTTTATTTCACAAGGCAAAATGGCCTCATCTGCGTCCCACACTCTTCCTCTGAATTTATATGTTTCTCATCAGCAAATTTAACTCTTCTTTTTTCACCTCTAGGTCGTCGAATATGTGGGTGAGATAGTGGGGCTCCATGTGGCTGACAAAAGAGAAATAGATTACCTGTCAGGAAAGAAATTGCAGTATAAGAGTGCTTGTTACTTCTTTAGGATTGACCAAGAGCATATAGTCGATGCAACCCAAAAGGAAAGGATTGCTCGATTCGTGAACCATTCATGCATGGTAAGTGTCTACCATTGCAATATTGTCCTGTTGCTCTCATGTCCAATTATGTTACAGTGCCAACTCTTTCGCAAATCAATTTTGGTTATTATTTTGGTCACTCAGCTTTTATACCTCTCATGTAATTTATGCTTTCTTTCAAGAGAAATAAATAAAAGATTGATGTCAATTTGATCGATCCACGATGGACTCAGCTTTTCTTCTTTTGCCAATTTCTTTTTACAAGCCAAAATGCGTTGCCAGAATCATTTCTGTGAAGAAGGTAGACACATCTCATTCTACTTTTCTTTTCACTTATATTTTGTTACATTGCATAGTTATGCTTCTCAGTTTTCCATGTAAACATATAATTAGTATGTTGATAACTAAAACTAAAAGTTAAAATACTAACCCTTGATCAATATGCAGGTAGTATTTTTTGCCGAGTGAGACATCTATCCTGGAGAAGAGATTACATATACTTTAACCATGAAGATGAAGGCAAGAAAATCCCCTGCTACTGCAATTCGAAGAATTGCTGGCAGTACTTAAACTGACAGAACTTGATACTTGTTCGAGCGAATGTTATTTGGGAAATTCTTTGGCCTCTGCACCAATGTCCTCGCGAATGTTATATCTTGTAAATTTGTATGTAAATAAATACTTCATTCTTGTGTTAACATCTAGATATGCAGTTTCTTACCCCGTCTTTTGGTTTCTTGTGATTAAGTTATAACCACCAAAAAAGTCCTACTTGCAACTTTGCTAAGTCCATATCCCAATAATAACACTACCTCAATTCTAAATAAGCTACGGTGGTTATATAAATCTTCACTGATCATACGTATAAGTTCATCTCCAGCAAATATTGTACAAAATACGAATAAAATTGCATCACGACCTGAGCCGACAAATGCAACGTTTACTGCCTAATAATCAAGTTGTACAATCAGATTAAGCGTAACTCGGGTGATTAATCAATGCGGGAAATTTGATAACGCAAGTCTTATTTAACTGACAATTTCGTTGCCTGGCAAATTTGTTTTCGACTTACAGGGAGGCTCCTAACTCCACCCAAGCGAGTTTCGCAAGGAATGTTGATGTTGTGACATAGTGATGGTCAGTATAAAGACAGTTTCAATTGATGAGTTCTGACTAGAATAGAACAGAAAGAATGCAGGAAGAATTATATATTGTGGAGTTATAATTGATAATAACAAGTAATACCTTTAAGTTATCCAGATTTTTGCTGTACGGGTAACATACTGTTTAGACTGAATGTAACAAATAACAGCAAACTTAAGATATCCCATCATTTGTCATTAGATACTAGTTTATCTAGCAATGAGAAGAGCTGCAACTAGTAAACTCAAGAACAACATAGTTTCTACATAGCATCCTACTGCACATGGACCAGATTTGCAACTATACACTGGGGTACGTAAACCTACTGGATAGAGACAGTTGGAACTGCAGCCATAATAGAAGATGTTTCAGATATTCCGACATAAGGGTGTATTTTGTCCTGGGCCTGGGCCTAAACGGGCCGGGCTTCACGGACCCGGGTTCGTGTGCCGGGCCCGACCAGCCAGTGACGGGCCTAAGCCCACAGTGATCCTGGGCTTGGCGGGCCGGTTTTTCTTAAGGCAATATCTTGTATAGTAGTTATTAGTATAGTATAGAATATATTTTATATAGTATACTAAGTTATTAGTATAGTATATATAATATATATTTCATTGTATATTGTGTTGTAGTAATTAGTATATATTATTACCCAAAATGGCATATCTTTCTTCCTCAATGAAACGAGCACAACAAGGTACTAATACCACCATTAAAAGGAAAAGAAAAACTAAAAGAAGATGAGACATTTTGGGTGATAGATGAAGCTTATGAAGAAATGATAGCGGAACTTTCGGAGGATTCAGCTTCGCCCGGAAGTGGTGATGAACAAGCTTCGTTTCCACCACCACCAACACAACATCCTCCCAACCTTGACGGATTTATGAGATTTTTTTTAGAGATACAATGTAGATTATGATGTAACTTGTACATTGGTACATCTTCTTTTAGTTTTTTTTTCCTTTTAATGGTGGTATTAGTACTTTGTTGTGCTCATTCCATTGGGGGAAGGAAGTCTAAGAAAGATATGCCATTTTTGGTATTACAATTATAAGACATATCCTTCAATATCTTTTTTCTCAATATTTCTTTGTCTTTACTTCGAATTATTTATAAGCTACAATATTGTATTCGAAGTGAAGACAAAGAAATATTGAGGAAAAAGATATTCAAGGATATGTCTTATAATTTTATTACCAAAAATGGCATATCTTTCTTAGACTTCCTTCCCCCAATGGAATGAGCACAACAAGGTACTAATACCACCATTAGAAGGAAAAAAAAATTAAAAGAAGATGTGCCAATGTACAAGTTACATCATAATCTACATTGTATCTCTAAAAAATCTCATAAATCCGTCAAGGTTGGGAGGATGTTATGTTAGTGATGGTGGAAACGAAGCTTGTTCATCACCACTTCCGGGCGAAGCCGAATCCTCCGAAAGTTCCGCTATCATTTCTTCATAAGCTTCATCTATCACCCAAAATGTCTCATCTTCTTTTAGTTTTTTTTCCTTTTAATGGTGGTATTAGTACCTTGTTGTGCTCATTCCATTGGGGGAAGGAAGACTAAGAAAGATATGTCATTTTGGGTAATAATATATACATAATATACAATATATACTAATTACTACAACACAATATATACAATTTTTTTTAAAAAAAAAGAGCAACTGGGCCTGTTTGGGCCCGCCTGGCGGTCCCGGGCTCACGGTTTTGAAGTTTTGGACCGGGCTGTCGCGGGCCTATAGGACCGCCAAGCCTGGGACCGCCAGGACTGGCCCACCAGGCCTGTCCGCGGGCCCGGTTCAGGCCCGGGCCACAGTACACCCTTACTCTGACATAAGTGATAGGGGGATATGCAATTTAGCACCAGAAGTGAGGAAATAAGATTTTCTTGTATGCAACATTGGTATAGAAAGTACAAATTATGAACTCATCATAGATGTTGCACATGTGAAACAGCTTCAATCACAATGCCATTCTAAGAACCCCAGTTTGGAAGGTTAGCGGTGGCTTCATTCACCATTTTTACCAGGGTAACCTGCCAAAAACCAAATACATAATTAGTTGAAATAGGATGAAAGATCAAAAGCGATTTTCATTCATTAACTGTTGGCATTTCATGCAAGATATCACTGCATCCATGCCACATCAAAATAGATCTCTCAACAGACATACATACTAGAATCAGGTTAGCAATTCAAAGCCAATTGTAAGGCACCATTGGGACTTCCTCTTCGGGCCCTTTAAACCCCTCATCGGAAGATTAAGATTTATTCGGGCTCCAGGTCCAGTCAGAGCCTTGGCCCCCACGACTCACAATATAGCCGTAGAATCATACATGATAAATAGGATATTGGCAATGGAAAATAGCAATAGCATTTTTTTGATGGATACGGATAGGGGAAAAAGAAAAAGAATATGTCATCAAATGCTCATTCATAGATCGAAAGAAAAGTTATAAGGGACATTGTGCACTCAGAACATCCAGATATGACGTATATTTCACAGATAAAGTATGTGCCACATCATTTAGAACCAATGATCAAAGACAGAGACTTTTGCGGGGGGGCGGGGGGGGGTTGCAAGAGGAGGCAGCTGCTCCCCTACTCACCTTTCAGCCAATACAGCAATAACCCCCTCCTCCCTCCCCATCATCTTTAAATTAAAGAAAAGACACCAAAGCTTTAGTAGGTTATCTTTTGAAGGACTATTTATTTTTGAAGCTTCAAAACATTTTTGCGAATCTCTTATCAGATTTAAGAATTTTGTAATATGCACATGTTACTAGTAAAAAAATTGATTTCTTTTATGATAGGCTCTTTTAACATGTATTTCTCCCCTTCAAATATTATTTATTAAAAGTAAACCATCCATACAGCAAAAGGTTAGCAATGCTAGCGCTACGAGCGGGAGAGAAAGTTCGCAGTAACATACAACTTCTTATTTTGATTATTAGATCTATAATTTGATAAAACAAAATGGGGGGGGGGGGTTGCTAGAGGAGGCAGCTGCTCCTACTCACCTTTCAGCCAATACAGCAATACCCCCTCCTCCCTCCCCCATCATCTTTAATTTAAAGAAAAGACACCAAAGCTTTAGTAGGTTATCTTTTGAAGGACTATTTATTTTTGAAGCTTCAAAACCTTTTTGCGAATCTCTCATCAGATTTAAGAATTTGGTAATATCCACATGTTACTAGTAAAAAAATTGATTTCTTTTATGATAGGCTCTTTTAAGATGCACTTCTCCCCTTCAAATATTATTTATTAAAAGTAAACCATCCATACAGCAAAAGGTTAGCAATGCTAGCGCTACGAGCGGGAGAGAAAGTTCACAATAACATACAACTTCTTATTTTGATTATTAGATCTATAATTTGATAAAACAAAATCGGGAGGGGGGGGGGGGGGGTTGCTAGAGGAGGCAGCTGCTCCTACTCACCTTTCAGCCAATACAGCAATAACCCCTCCTCCCTCCCCATCATCTTTAAATTAAAGAAAAGACACCAAAGCTTTAGTAGGTTATCTTTTGAAGGACTATTTATTTTTGAAGCTTCAAAACCTTTTTGCGAATCTCTCATCAGATTTAAGAATTTGGTAATATCCACATGTTACTAGTAAAAAAATTGATTTCTTTTATGATAGGCTCTTTTAACATGCACTTCTCCCCTTCAAATATTATTTATTAAAAGTAAAGCATCCATACAACAAAAGGTTAGCAATAGCTACGAGCGGGAGAGAAAGTTCGCAATAACATACAACTTCTTATTTTGATTATTAGATCTATAATTTGATAAAACAAAATCCTCAACTATATTCATAGAACCATTCCTGTTATGGGGATTACAAAGACAGATAAACATACCACGCTCTCTGGGACACCAGGTGGAGGAAGAGAAAGGTTCCTTGGAGGCCACTTATTATCATATGATCTTTTGTCGAATCTCCACTCTCCAATTTTTCCATAGGTCATCTTTCCCTGGAGAGCATAATGTTCACATCATTATGTTTATTACAAATTGGCATAATAATAGTCAAAGGAAGTTGCAGCTACCTTCATATCATAGTCACATCCATATGTGTAATGAATTATGTACGCTTTGCCGATTTCAGTATCCCAAGGAGGCTGGAATAATTCAACAATATATGAAGGATTAGGTTACAGGCCATGTTCATAAGGAAGATATAATGCAATGAATTTTCAACCCACAACCAAAACCAACACAAGCTCGTGATGCTGCTATGAGCACCGACAAAAGGAGAAGAAAGGAATGATATCAGGTCTGTATGGGATAAATCTTACTGTAACAGCAGATGCACATATGGAACGGAAGAAGGAAGAAGAAAGTAAAGGAGGAGAGCTGTACTACTTCAATATGCCCAAAGCAGTGAAAACTTTTAAAATAGTAGGAAAATTAGGAGGAGGAAAAGGCAAAAGCTCCAGGAAATTGTTACTTCGCCCAAGAATTACATTACCCTTCAAATTACAACTCACGTCCCTTTAAACATATTTCAGTCGTAGAATCAAATTATGCAGACAATAAGAGTTTTCCAGTTTTCCCGTGAATAAATAAATAAAAATGGTTAAGCCTGGATCTGTAAAAGGTATAATGTTTACCAACATTTATAATTATGCATATAATATGTCGCTCTATCTCTAAAGGGAGATAAAGCATCTCACTGGAGAAATTCTAAACGCCCATGACGGCACACAAAATACAAACATCAAATCTTTGCTTTTATCATATTTTTTAAAGTAAACTAATGGTTTATTGTAGACTGGGATACTTTGATAGCCTTTTCTCAAATCACATTTGCCTATGTTTACATCCAAAAAAGTTCGATGCTATAAGCAAGTCTTAACACACGATATACAAAAAAAAAATCTTAGGTAGGCACCCCAAATAAGATGGAACTGGTGTATACTGATCGATGAAGCCAGAGCACATTCAGTTGGTTTTTCATTAGCAAGTGTCCCACACACCATATGATCTGAATAATTAGTGTGGGCATTGGGCATTTCTAAACAAGAAGTTCCCTCATTGAAACGGTTTCTTTTTCAAATGGGCGACAACAAATCTTTTTTATCTCTGCTTTGCCTTGGAAAGCAAAAGGAACAAGTAAAATATCAACATCTCAAATAAAGCAAATGATCATACCTGAATCATGAATTCCTTGTGCAATATGTTACCAACATTATGCAAAGCAGACGAAACTGCATAGGCATACCTGCATATGGATTTTTCAGTAACAAGGGCATTTGTGTTGTATTGATAAAACATAACAGTAATTAGAGGTGGGCTGATTACATCTCAAGAACCCAACCAAATGCTTTGTCTGCTTCAGGGTCCTTTTTCATCGCCAAAGAAACATTCATCCATGTCGGAGCTATCTTCTTCAAAGCTTCCTATTATCATCCCGCAGAAAAAGGGAAAAAGGAAATTCCCATTTAGAAACGCAAAACTGAGAATTAACTAACTATAACTTGTACAAAATAATCTAGTACCTTCCCAACAATGACAGGGGAGTTCCCAATGGGATCAATGTCAGTTATAGGTCCCCGTTCTTCAGGGTAAAACTTTCTCAGTAAAGACTCATACTTTTTGGGTTCTATATAAAAGAAAGGGAATGCCGCTCCAAGGCCATCCATTGATAGGTTTGGGATGGGCTTGACGATCACATGATCTGGTTCTGCCATCAATATGTAGCTGCACATATGAGTTACTAATGAGTAAATATTCCAAGGAACTAACAAGAAAGTTGTGCTATTTTGAGCTAAATTTTTATGTGTTTCCATACTCTTCTTCAATTTGTGCTTGTTGAAGCCACTGAACAAAAGCCCAAGGCCTATTGAGGACAATATAACCCTGAAATTGACAAATGCGGTGAGAAGTGAGATATCACTTACCAGGTTATTCAAAGGAAGCACCATTCGGAAAAGAATAAAAAAGAAAAAGCATAACAGTCTCTCATGTAACATGAAAAAAGTGAAGGAGAGACTGGAAAAGCATCAGTGCAACCGCTCGTGTATGGCCCTAAATGAAAAAGTACTTTACTGTAGTAGTGTAAGAAATGATTCATAAGATGCTTATACCCCAGGTCTAACCTTTAATTTTTAGGCACTCATTGGTCTAACTTCAGTGCATGTGCAGCAAGAGCAGTATTTCATGATGAAGTTGCTATTTTTATTTTCTGTTTCTTCTGTTGTGCAGTGATTCTTCTTTTTCTTCTGTAATATGTTACCGTTCACCACAAAACGCAAGGACAACCATACATCTATTGCATTGTTAACATTCTTCTTTTTTATGTAAACCCAAGCAACCCCCTTCAGGACTGCTCTTGCCATTGGAGTAACCTCGCTTGTCTCAATCACACTGAAACACTCTCTTTATTTGTCTTGCATGAATAGACTTTAACATCTTTTTGTATTTCATATATCACTATCCAAATCCATGTTACATAGAGAGCATAGCCAAATTTCATACCCATCCTGATAGAATTTTTGAATTCTCACTCCATAAATCAGAAAATTATAGAAACCAAGGATGATAAAAAGATGCGAGATCTGGATAACCACGTCCAATTTAACTAGTGAAGCTGCAATCCAAGTTCAACATACTTTGTACGTAATTAAGTAACTGAAGTGTATCATCTCTATCAACTTAAGCTTTTAGACGAGGCAGTTCATCCTATTTCAACATGATATGACAATAAGTGGAGTTCAAATTTTACTGTCACCCTTCAGTAAAATTATTCCACTTACTTGGCCTCTTGAAAATAATAACGTAGTACGTGAAAGGGAATGCTAAAAACATAATTAAGTAAATAAAAGGTGCCTTCTCTACTACTCCCCGAATCCGCTTTGTCCACGAACAAGGAAGCTATAAGTAATGCAACTATGAATCTCATGGAGAGTTTGATCCGTCCCAAATTAACAGTCACTTCAGCTAAAAAAGAAATTATCCCAAAATAATTGTGACTTTAGGAATTCAAGACTAAGTTTGTTAATTGTTTCCGGTTAAACCCTTAATATAAAGAAATAGTAGTTCTTTTTAATAATGCTCAATTCTCAAAAAGCATTTGAAAAGAGTAACTAAGTAAACTGTACCTTATATTTATTGTTTTCTTATTTGGACGTGAAAAGAGCTAAAGATACAGTTACAATTGGACTGCGGGAGTAGTAGCTTAACTTTTAAAGATGAGGCGGATCACACAATTCAATAAAAGCAACCAAAATTCCAATAAATGCACAAAAAAATCAACATGTCAAAAGTGGAAGAAAAAGAGAAACTAAAATATTACCCATTACAAGTCAATTAAAAAAAATTCCAAAATAAATAAATACCTGATCCACTCCAGAGGGAAGTGGCTGAGCAACAAAAGTAGGGATCTCATCCATAAACCTATCTGGTTTACCATTATGCAAGATCCTTGTAAACCCACCCATCTCTGAGTTTTCCTCATGCTTAAACTTCTTGAACCAATAATACATAATCCTACACTGCCACGTGTTATATACTGAATCAGAAGATGTTACAGCTGTGTGAAACAACCTCTTCTTGCTCTTTGATTTGTCTAATGGTATCTGTATAATTGGGTCTTGACTAAAAATCCCAACTTTTCTAATATTATTTGAAGGGCCTGGGAATTCTTGTTTGAAAGAAGCATTAGCTGAGATGAGGATATTGTATGTGATCAATGCTGCTGAAAGTGTAATCACCACTGTGAAGAACAATTTCCCCCAACCCATTTTTTCGTTTTTCAACTTTGTTGTAGAAGTGTAACTGCTTCTTTACATATTATATATATGTTGCGTAATATAATATTTGTATACAGGAAAATAGGGAGGTGGTAGCAAAGTGGAAAAAACTTCCCACAAAAAAGTCTTGGATTTGGAATCTGTTTGCTGTTTGTCAGCTGGTGGCGAGTTGGTGTGAGAAGGGAGTGGTTAGAGAAAATGTTTTGACTATTCTTAATTGTGATTTATTTAATGAAACCATTGGTTACAGTTGTTATAGTCTACTCTAAATGCAAGTGAAAGTTAAGTTAGGGGTTAATGTGGGGTTTGGAATATATTGTAATTTCTTTTAAGACCCGCCTTTGTAATTTCATGAAAATGGTTGACTATTTCTCCTCGCCTATTATAAAAAAATACATATGACTTCACACTATAATAATAATAATTAATATTTTCTTAAGAATATATTATATGTATTACTCCTAATATTTTTCTAAAGAATGTATCATATACTAAAAGGTCACTTATTATGAACAAAAATAGTAGACTATCTGTGCACGTAACTCAAGACTCTCAGGGGTCACATATCACTTTGGCATGCGGGTTAAATTATTTTTTTGAAATTTATACTGTGATCTAATGTATATAATTTTATCCTGACTTGATGAAACCCCATTTTTTCTAGCATCAACCACTTTTTTTCATCCCAAGTAATGTTATGAACTTTCGACTCTAACTATGACTTCTTGATTACATGACAGCAGCTTTACCAATTACGTCAAAGTTCCGCTTCGTAAACATACCACAAACGAATTTACAAATTAATAAAAATGATTTTCTAATCACTCCATAACACTACAATTTACAATGTTAATTGGTTGAATGTAGGAGATATTTTTAGCTGGTTCAGAGACAACAAGCAGCAGTATAGAATGGGCAATGACAGGGTTGTTAAGCAATCCAGAAGCAATGAACGAAGTTAAAATCGAGCTAGCTGAGGTTCTTGGAAATAATAAGACTGCTTACGATAAAAGAAAATTAAAGAGTAAAAGTTCACAATTAAAAGACCATTCAAAACTTTATTTTTGAAAACAGGGTTTTGTGAATTTGTTAGTTGTTTGAATTGTGTATCGTATCAATTAATTAAAAATATCAAAAAGGAGTTCAAAATTTAATTATTGAAGTGATTTGGAGTAGATTTGAGCAAGATCTAAGTTAAATGTAAGAAAAGACGCAAGAGAGAATATGAAGTCATTTTTTTATATATAATTATGTATAATTTTGGAAAATTTTTATTTTGTGCCTCATATACACTAGTTGTATGAGACAATATTTTATCTCACAGTTTTGTGGACCCAGAAATCTGTGGACCCAAAAGTGTCATTGGGGTCTATAATTTTGTGAAGACAAATAAAAGCCTCATACAACTAGTGTCAGTTGTATGAGACACAAAATAAAACTTCTCATAATCTTGTATAATATTGTATATTAGTGTAGAAACATACCTTATACACTATTATACACCTTTATAAAAACGTTTGTAGACGAACTTATTCCATAATCTTCAGTTACAATTCATGTTCAAAACCAATCCAAATCTCCATTAAATAACTTCAAACTTTATATACAACCTCCTTATACTATTTCTAACTAGTCTAGATAACACCAACTCTAAATTTCTCATAAAATCAAATTCACAATTTAAACCCACATATTTAAGCTTGTTAAAAATCTATTTTTCACCACCCAAACAAATTTGGTTTGTTGAATTAATATTTGAGTCACAATTACTGATCGAAAATTAATTTAAAAGTTTGAGGAATCTTTTTTTTAAAATTAAATAATAATTTTGAGAACCTATTGGAGTTGGATGTTGAATCTTAGCCTATTATTTATGGGCTAGTTAGTTGTACATTGAAATATGAGTTATAAAATTAAAAAGTATGAAGCTCAGCTGTTCTAATGTGAAATTTTTCCATATTTTATTGGGGGTTATTATCACTTTTAGCTTATGCTAGAAATTAATTACATCTGCTAGCCGGAAATGGATAAAACTTGAATAATTTTTGTATATAACATACATAATGTTGTCTCACCTCCTTTTCCTACCCCCGAAAGGGTGTAGGAGAATTTTTTTCAAAATTTAAGTGACAATCAAAACGAGATTCTTTATTTCAAATTCAGAGTCACTGTTTGGGATAATTTGTAGTGTCCCAAGTCACCGATTTTAAATCCCGAATCGAGAAAAGATTGACTCTGTTTTACATTATGCGAACACAGAAATCCGGGTAAGGATTTTGTTAGCCCGAAATAAGGTGTTATGGATTCTCGGGTTATGTGATTTTAGCACGGTTGCTCAACTATTATTACTGGCCTAATTATCTAAGTTTAAAATATTTTTAAATGTCTGTGCATTTTTAACTTTAAAATCACTTTTAATATTTCAGGAAATTCAAGGTTATTTAAAACACATCGTTAGCCAAGCTACATGAAATGCACCCACGATTCACGACACGTTCTATTTGACCTTGTTAGAAAATAGAATCGAGTCACATGAAATTCACACCCAGATTTATAGCATGTCTATTTCTACTATTATTATTCAAAATATGGCAGGGTCATATGAAATGTACACCCGAGCCCCTTTAATCTACTTTGACATAGTTCAGTTTATGAATAGCAACCCAATTTCTATAATGTGACAAAATCATGTCCAATTATAACCAATTCGAGTAAATACGAGCAGATAACCGAGCGAGCAAATTCAAAACCATGAAGAACAATTATAGAAACAATGCGATCATATCACCAGACAAATAATTAACATTAAACTTGAATAAAACAAATAGAGAATGAAAAAGGTGAGCCTCAATATAGCCGAAAAATTGATCGTTTCACTATTGTGAACTCAAATATATGATGAACCACAGACGGGAACCCAAATCAACACCGAAAATCTAAAACCGACGACGAACTCGAATCAACACTGACCTCTGTCAAACTCCATCCACTTTTAAAAAAAATCAAAAAAATAAAATAATAACAAAAATGAATCGGAGGAGTAGAATGTAGTTTTTTTTTGTATTTTTCTGAAATTTCCAACTAAGAATCTGAAAAATGAGATCCATTCACGAAAGGATCGACTGATTTCTATTTGGATGTTTAGGTTAAGGATTATGTGTCTAGGAATTATGAGTTAGGTCCGAAAATTAAGCTTAAAAATAGATTGTTTGAGCCCAAATTTTTTTCTTTTTCCGTGAACAAGACTAAAAATATGGCCTTATTTACCAATTAATCATATATTAAGATAAGACTAATCGTTAAAATAAATCTATTATTTGGTATTTTCAAATATTATATTAAAATAAAAATAAGGCACTATTTTTTTATATTTTTTAGTTTTATGGAAGATATATAAATTAATAACAACTAAAAAGAATAAATATTTTTATAGTTTTTATTTTTCCGATAAAATAAAATAAAATAGTCAAAACTCATTGAAATATCGATATTAGGCCTAAACTAAATATTTTACGCTAAATGGGTGAAATCTCGGGGAGGGTCAAATATCACATATCTACAGCTGCCCGTTTTTGACCGGAAACACGAAGTATTTTAAAAAAAAGAATGCCTAAACATGTTTTTTGACCCGACTCTTATTTAGAGAGACCAAAAACTAAAAGAAAGGAGAATGTGACCAAGACCTAATATTTGAGCTACCTATATATCCTTGGGTATAAAGGAATCAGGCCACATGTAGTTCAGAAGTAGAAACAAAGATGGAGTATACTGAGGTGGAGAGGCGGTGGAGAGGCGGTAGAGGCGCTGTTCCGTCGAGATTCCGGTCCGCATTCCTGTTATTACATTAAAAATAAAATAAAAAATGAAAAAGACTAGCTAAACCTGTCAACTACGAGTTACAAGATTCCTATCTATAAGTCCTTTGAAGCTTGATCTTGAGTCTTGAATGGTTCTTCATGCATACTTTAGATTTGAACTTTGATATTTGCTAGCTGCAGGTGCTAGTTCATTCTTCTCAGATTTTCAGATCAAGATCGAATATGTGGTGCTTGTGACCTCAGCCATGTCTTGAGCAACTCACATATTTCACCATCTTCTGCATTTGGATTCACTTCTTGCTTTTATTCTCTCTTTTTTTTATTCTGAATTGTGACTAACTTCTGTTGATCATCTCGGATTGTTGACTTGCATTCTTGCCGCGGAGTTCATTTGTTGGTGACTTAAATTGCTTTCTAAAGTGAATTCCCTTGTTTTCTAGGTTGGCGCTTGATTTCCAAAACTTGAACTGTGTTCCTTTGAAACTTGAACTGCGTCCCCTTGAAACTCGAACTGTTTTCCTTGAAACTTGATATGTCTTCCTTCGAAACTGTTTTTCCTTGAAACTTGAACTATCTTCCCTTGTTCTCCATATGGGCACCTGATTGCTGAACTTGACCTATCTTCCTTCGAAACTTGAACTGCTTTCCCTTGAAATTTGAATTGTCTTTCCTTATTCTCCAGGTGGGCGCCTGATTGCTGAACTTGGCCCGTTTTTCCCTGAAACTTGAACTGCTTTCCTATGAAACTGCTTTCCCTTGAAACTTGAATTGTCTTCTCTTATTCTCCAGGTGGGCGCCTTATTGTTGAAACTCGAATTGTTTTTCCCTGAAACTTGAGCTGCTTTCCCTTGTTGTGCAGGTGGGCGCCTAACCTCTGAACTTGAACTACTTTCCTTTGAAATTGCTTTCCCTTGATACATGAATTGTCTTCTTTTGTTCTCTAGGTGGGCGCTTGATTGCTGAAGCTCGAACTGCTTTTCCTTGAAACTTGAATTGCCTTCCTTTGTTCTCTAGGGGGGCACCTGATTGCTGAACTTGAACTGCTTTCCTTTGAAACTACTTTCCCTTGAAAGTTGAACTGTCTTACCTTGTTCTCTAGGTAGGGTGCCTAATTGCCGAAACTTTTTGTGTTCTTTTATTTTCCATGCGGGTGATTGAAATCAAAACAAATAAAATAAACGAAAATTTCTGCCCCAGTTTGCAATAGGAAGATTTGTGAATTGTTAGAAATATAATAAACCACGTATACTATTGAAGGGGGATGCAATGATAAGAGTAAAATTAATGACTCGACGAGGATGTGTGTCTCCTATAAGTGATTGAGCTTGCGGAAAACTATAAACTAATCTTGACTAAAGTAAAGAATGAACCTATTCTCCAGGCAGAGCCCCTGATTTTAAGAAGACTAAACATTGATAATTTAAGAAAACTAAAGATTGACCCTTTTTTTTCAAATTCAGACTTTCCCCTCTTTTTTTAAATTATTATACTAGGAGAAAATTCATCGGACTAGGTATTTTATTTTAGAAGAAAAATTCGTCAGACTAAGATTATGATCCTAATAGAAAGTTCATTAGATATGTCTTTTTTCTTATTCTTTTTGGTACCTGAGGAGAAAGATTCATCAAACTAAGATTGCTATCCTAAGAGAAGGTTCATCATACTAGGTCTTCTATCCTAGGAGAAAGATTCATCGTACTAAGATTTCTATCCTAGGAGAAAATCTATCAGACTAGGTTTTCTATTTTAGCAGAAAGATTTATCAGACTAAGATTTTGATCCTAGGAGAAAATTCATTAGACTAAGTCCTTTTTTTGTTATCTTAGAAGAAAGATTCATCAGACTAAGATTTCTATCCTAGAAGAAAGTTCATCAGACTAGATTTTCTATCTTAGGAGAAAATTCATCAAACTAAGATTTCTATCTTAGGAGAAAATTCATCAGACTAGGTTTTCTATCATAGGAGAAAGATTCATCAGACTAAGTTTCTATCATAGAAGAAAATTCATCAGACTAGGTTTTCTATCTTAGGAGAAAAATTCATCAGACTAAGATTATGATCCATGGAGAATGTCCATTAGACTAGGTCTCTTTTCTTATTCTTTTTGGTATCTTAGGAGAAAGATTCATCAGACTAAGATTTCCATCCTAGGAGAAAGATTCATCAGACTAAGATTTCTATCCTAGGAGAAAGTTCATCAAACTAGGTCTTCTATTTTAGGAGAAAGATTTTATTAGATTAAGATTTCTATCCTAGGAGAAAATTCATCAGACAAGGTATTCTATCTTAGGAGAAAGATTCATCAGACTAAGATTTTGATCCTAGGAGAAAATTCATCTGACTGGTCTCTTTTTGTTATCTTAGGAGAAAGATTCATACGACTACGATTTCTATCCTATGAGAAAGTTCATCAGACTTAGGTTTCTTATCTTAGGATAAAGATTCATCAGACTAAGATTTTAATCCTAGGAGATTATTCATCAGACTAGGTTTGTTTTGTTATCTTAGGAGAAAGATTCAGCTGACTAAGATTTTTATTGGGAGGAAAATCTATTAGACTAGGACTTTTGTCCTAGGAGGCAAAATGTGAAGATCAACGACAAGATTTTATACACAACAAAAAGACAAATAAAGGCAAAGATTTGAAAATTTTCCCTTTGTCGGCTCTTCTCTTCTTTTCAGTTTCTTCTCTTTTTTATATTTTTTTCTTTCTTTTTTTGACCACTTTCCTTAAACTACTTTGTTCCCTGTTTCACACAAAGAAAAATTTGTTAGTTTTGAAAATGGTGGTCGGTTTGTGGCCTTGAGTCTTGAGCAACTTGGCATTTGCTCGATCAACCTGAGTCGGTCTCAAGAGACTTTTATTCTTCCCCAACTCTGATTGTTTCACACCAGTCAGCTCAAATAACATTATCCTAACTGAAGATCTTTTCTTAAGTGACCTTTTCTGATATTTTGAATGACTTCATATTTTGAGCAATTTGTCTGTTAGAGAGAATCACCGGTTATCTTTGCTTGTGCCAAGTAATATGACAGGAGTCTTTTGAGGAGCCTTTGCATGAAGCTTCAAGGTATATTGACAGTAACAACTGAGTGTGCTGGCCAAATTTACTTTGTGCAACTGAAAAACTAGTAGCAAATTTTGAAATCTTTTCTTGCTTGTTTTGACAAGGACTGACTCAGAGTGAAGGGCACAATGACGCAAAGAAACAAGTATTAACAAGAAATGCCCCTGTCGGAAGGATAGAAGGAAGGTTTTTTTCTTTCTTTTTTTAATAACTAGCCTTAATGATCATGACATGCATTTTGGACTCAACGTCCGATCTATCAAACTAATCAAACCTTCCCTTTTACCATTCTTATGACCTTTGAAGTCGGGCTTGTTTGTGCCAATTCTTTGCATCAACTTCACGACTCACTTTCGACTAGTGGTGCCCCAAGAGATTTTCACCAACAAGTCTCTCTCATTTATTTATCTCTACTTACCGTTACCTAAAAATTCCCATGACGATTTTTACTAGTTAGACTCTCTGATTCTTATTTTTCTTTCTTTTTTTGTGAGCAACTTGACAATGTTCTATGTCGTGTACAACCGTTGCTTATTGCATGCTTCTCTTGGCATTCTTGAAGGCATATCGGCATATATTTATTTGAAAAGTTCTTGGATAGGGTTGGAAAGAAAGTACGTCATGAAAGCTCAAAGTAGGTTCAAAATGAGGGTTGCAGACTTACAACTCTTGGAATCGACTATTTCAAAAGTGAAATAAAATCTCTGCCCCGGTTTCAGCTATTGGGATTTTTGGAATCTTGTTTTTTTTCTTTCTTTTTCTTTGAATTCTTATTTGGTTGGACCGAATCGTGAGGCTTCCTGCCTAATTTTTTTAAAGGAATCAGGTCTAACGTAGTTCAAACATTTGACCAAACTATTTCTTAACTTTCTTTCCTCTGCCTTTTTCTTTCTCTCTTTTTTCTTTTGTTTGCCCAGCTTCTATCTTCTGAAGACAAGGACTTTTGATAGTTCTTTTCTTTATCATTTTTTTTCATTTGAACTTTCTAAGAATTGTCCCAGTTTGTACTCTTGGGACATGAACTTTTTTTCTTTGTTTTTCCCTTTTTTTCATTTTTTGTTTTTTGACTCTAAACTTGATTCCAAAAGTGGTGATCAAACAAAATAACCTAGGCTCAAAGGGGTGACACATGGTATAAAGTATTTCGGGTAGGAGAAAAAGGGCCTCCCAGCATCGAGAACGCCAATTATAATATCCTGTCACGATCACATTATTGATGAACATGCCTGTCTTCTTGGTGTTTCGTGGTCACAAGACACCTTCTATCCCTTAATGTCAGACTTCACAAACTTCAATTGATTAAACATCCTCAAGCCAAATCTTCACAATGATTTGAAGGTGAATTTTATTCGACCTAAATTCCATAGTACTTCAACTCTTTATTCATCCTCAAAAGTGGCTTTTTCAGTTATCCAATTTCAGATTAAATCAGTTTCTATGATCTGGCCAAATTTTCCGAATGCATATCATATCATTAGAACTAACGAGAAAAAAAAGTAGGAATAGAATGACATGAAAGGACAAACTATATTTTATTGAATAAGTACGGAAGGGTTTGATAACTAAATAAGAAACCTAAAATTCTAGTTACAACCCTAAAATAACTCGGATAATGAAAATAGCAACAACAACGGACAAACATGACTCATACAAACATAATAGAACGATAGAGTGGTTTGACTCAATAAAACAAATAAAATCAGGATCACAACCCTGAAATAACCCAGATAACAAAAAGACATCAATAACAAACTACCAAGATTTCGTCCTAGTGAAGAGGGAATGACTTTTCAATTGCTAAGCTTGACATTAGCCACAAATTTGCTCATCAGAATCACCATAGCCTTCTCCAATTTCAGTCCGCAAGTTCCCAATAGGATTTTCATACTCCATGTCACCAGGAATCATCCCACAAAGTTTGAATCACCATGTGCACGTAAAGGATTCTGTGTGATATTCAAGGTGTCACTGTCTTGGATCACAATCAGTTTTTCCTAGATCATCCTTTCTATTTCTCTTTTCAAATCCCGACAACTTTCAATAATGTGTCCATGGGCATTGTAATGGTATTCACACCTTTTAGAAGGGTCAAAACTTCTTGCACATGGGTCCAGATAATTTGGAGAAATAGGTGCAATCATGTCATAATGCTTTAACTTCTCAAATAAGCTTGCATAGGACACTCCTATTGGTGTAAAATTATCTTTCAACTTTTCGTTCCCTTTACACCTTGGGCTGGATGTGGGTTATAGGGAACCTGAAAAATGTTGTGGAGGCTGGTGGAGATTTTGTGATGCTCATGCTCGCCTTATGGGGTATTTTGGTGGCTGGACAACATACTGAGATGGAGCGACAAAGTATTATGGGTTCTGAGGGTGATAGTAATGCTTAAGGGAGTTATCAAAAAACAGACGAGGCTGGTCATACCTTTGAAACGTTCTCCTGGGACCTCTTCTCGACCCTGATGTCATCATGATTTCTTCATCATTCTCAATCGTGTCACCATATTCAATTTGGATAGCCCGAGTTGCAGCTTTGAGAGCTGCTTGACTTATAATTTTGCCTGTCTTAGGGCCATTCTCTACCATTTCTCCCATTTTGATTGCTTTCGAGAAGGATTTACCCACTGCAGACATCATATTTTGAAAGTAATCGGACTCTTGAGCCCGAAGGAAGACAGTAATTAACTCGTGGTGATCTATGGGTGGCATAACTCTAGTCGCCTGCTCTCTCCATTTAATGGCATATTCCTTGAAACTTTCAGTTGGTTTCTTTTTCAGGTTTGAAAGGGAATTGCAGTCTATCTTGATGTTGTATTGGAACTGGTTGACAAAGGTATATGCCATGTCATTCCAGACGTACCACCAAGATGTGTCTTGATCCAAAAACCATTCAGATGCTACTCTCGTAAGGTAGCATTTTCGACCACAATCCCCTAGCGCCCTCAAGCTTCTTCTGCATGATGTTCAGTATTGTTTTGTTGGATTATTATGCCTGACCATTCTTGGCGGATGATATGGTATGGAGAGTATTCGTTTGATATGTCATTTCTCAAAGAATTCGGTCTTCTTTTTGGTGAACTGAGGTACATTGTGATTTCTTTGAGGATGCTGAAGCGACGTATGATGTTTCTCTATATGAATGTGATAACTTCATGTTCGTGTATTTGGGCGAATGTACCATTTCTACCCACTTGAAAAAATAATCAGTTAAAACTAAAAAAATTATATATTACCGCATCCCGATGGAAGGGGTCCGAAGATGTCCATCCCCTACTCGATGAATGGCCAAGGTGATATGATGATGTGGAGAGACTGGCCAGCCTAGTAGGTCATTGGAGTGTATTTTTGGCATTGTTCACACTTTCAAAGGTAGTTGGCGGCTTCTTTTTTCATGGTAGTCTAGTAATAGCCAGCCCGTATGAGGCATGTAACAAGGGCTCGATTACCGGTATGTTCTCCACAACGGACTTCGTGTACTTCTTCGAGGACGCATCTAGTTTGGTTTGGAACTAGGCATTTTGCCAAGGGATCGCCAAACGTTCTTTTGTATAGCTCATGGTTGATTATGTTGTATCGGGCCACCTGCATTCGGAGCTTCTTGGATTCCTTTTCTTCGGGTGGAAGCAATCTGTCTTGCAAGTATGACATAACACAGTTGCGCCAGTCCCAAGTCAAGTTTATAGTGTGCACCTCAATCTGGTCTATCAATGAATGGAGGCGGGTGACCACATTTTCTTTTCAGCTTATGTTCTTGGTGGACACTGCTAATTTGGCAAGGCCGTCTACTTTGATGTTTTGTGCTCGGGGTATCTGGTCGAGTTGCCACTCGTCAAACTCAAGAAGTAGCTTATGAATATCTGCCTGATATTTTTGTAGCCTTTGTTCTTTATTTGGAAAATCCATGTAATTTGGTTGACGACGAGTTGTGAGTCATAGTGGAGAATTACCCATCGTGCTCCTTACTTGAGAGCTAGTCTCAAACTTGTAATTACGCCATCATACTCGGCCTCTCGGGACATCGTATGGACTGGTGAATGACTTTTCTTGTTGGGACCTCGAGCACGAGTCCCATTCCGGACCCTACCGCAATAGAGGCACCATCAGTGTACAAGACCCATAGGTCGAGTAACTTGGAAGTGGTACAAGCTGCTTCTTGCTTGGCCTCAGGTAATGTTTTGGTGCTAAAGTTGGCAACGAAGTTGGCAAGTACTTATGATTTTATCATCATTCACGGCCGATATACTACATTGTGCTTGCTTAATTCGATGGCCCGCTTAGTTGGTCTACCTAACAGCTCGAGTTTATGTAAGATGCTTCTTAAGGGGAAGGCCGTTACCACCGAGATGATATGGTATTGGAAATAGGGTCTCAACTTTTGTGAAGCGACAACCAATGTCAGGTCCAGTTTTTCGAGGTGGGGATACCTCGTTTCAGCATCGACCAAGATTTTCCTAATGTAATAGATTGGAGATTGTGTACCTTTGTCTTAATGGACCAAAATTACATTTACTGCAATGCCGGACACATCCAGGTAGATTAAAAGACGTTCGCATGGTTCTGACTTGGTGAGTAATGGGGGTGAGAACATATATGCCTTTAGTTCTCTTAGGGCATTTATGCATTTGAAATTCTACTAGAGTCCATTGTCCTTTTTGAGAACATTGAAGAATTTGTAGAATCTATCAGAGGTCGTAAGATGAACCTCGACGGGGTGGCTATACGGCCGGTCAGCTTCTGCACTTATTTCTTGTTGGTTAAAATTTTAGGTATTCCTTCTATATCCTTGATTTGGTCGTGATTGACCTCGATGCCGAGGAACCTTCTCGAGGTCACGCCGAAAGCACATTTCTCGGGGTTCATCCTCATGCCATATCACCTGAGTATGTCGAAGGCTTCCCTTAGGTGGTCGATGTGGTCCTCTTTTCTTTTGGATTTGACTAACATGTCATCTATATAGACTTCCATTGTTTTGCCGAGTTGCTTTTTAAACATTTTGGTGACTAGCCTTTTGTCGGTCGCCCTTGCATTTTTTGACCCGAATGGCATGACTCTATAGCAGTATGTTCCTTGGTGGATGATGAAGGTGTTTTTTCTTGGTCTTCCTCCTCCATGAGGATTTGGTTGTAGCCTGAATAGGCGTCCAATAAGCTTAGTAGGTCATTTCTTGTTTTTGCGTCGATGAGTTGATCAATGTGAGGTAATAGGAAGGAGTCTTTCGGGAGGCCTTGTTTAGGTCCGTGAATTCTACACACATGTGCCATTTCCCATTTTTCTTTTTTAACATGACCATGTTAGCGACCCATTGGGGGTATTTTGACTCTTAAATAGAACTGTAAGCAAGCAACTTTTCTACCTCTTTGTAAATGGCCTTGTTGATTGCAGCATTGAACTTTCTTCTTATTTATTGTACCGGCGGGTAGAGTAGATCAAAATTCAGCTTGTGTTTTGCACTGTCTTTCGGGATACTCGGCATATTTGTATGCGAGAAAGCAAATAGACCGGCATTGTCAGTTAAAACTTTATGGAATTTACCTGGATCTGTAAATTTGTGGCCGATGTAAGCTTTTTTGTTCTGGTCACTTTCATTCAGCTGGACGGGATCGAGATCTTCCATTGTTGACCATGTAGCTTTCACGACATCGGGTTCTCTGACGTCGTCTGTTTGTTGGTCGGAATCGGATTGTTAGTGTAATGTAGTGTGACACTATCTTATCCTCGAGACTCATTTTTGTGAAAAATCAAGGGTGGATAATACACACGCCGCTCCCGTCATCTACCATGATTCTTTCTATGTCGATATCGTTCATGGGTGATCGACCGCTTCATTTGTGTGTGGTAGTGAACTTCACTTGGTTGATTGTTGCTTCATCACCTCCGTCGATAATCATTTGAATGGTGTGGGTGGGGGAGGGTGGCTTCCAGGGGCCTTGATGTGGTTCTCATCCATTGACGAAATTGGTTCTCCCTCAGTCGCTCATCAACTCTCTTAGGTGTCCTTGGTGGAGTATATTCACTACTTCTTACCGTAGGGATATGCAATCATCAGTCTTGTGGCCCCCTTCTTGATAGAACTCGCAAAGGGCGTTTGACTTTCTAGAATTTGGGTATGATTTCATCTTTTGTGGCTATTTCACCTTGGGACCGAGCTTCTCCAGGGCGTAAACTATTTCTGAAAGAGACATACAAAAATTGTGAGCAGATAATAGTGGAAGCATATCTCTTTCTTTTCGATGAGTTCCTATTTATGGCTGGGAAGCCCCTTCAGCTTGGCGGGAAGATAGCAGGATGGTCGCTCTATTATACGGTTGGTGCCTTTCCTGATTGAGGCGTGGGCCTGCATGATTCTTCGACAGTCATTCTGACAATCTTTCCTTGAATCCATTTGGACTGTCGTTAGCCGTTGGGTCAGACCATTGAGGTCATGTTCATCTGCCCTAACCTCGACATAATAAGCATTCTGAATTTCTTCCCAAGTTGTGGGATGGTGTTTCATGAGTTTGCTTAATAATTTTTTGGTCGCCCTTGACCCGTTCTTGTTTAATCTTGTTTTGAAAGGCTGCTACCACCATCACTTCTGATACATTCAGCATGCTCATTCTTACTCTGTTGAATCGGGAGAAGAAGTCCCTGAGCCCTACGCCCGACAATTATTTGACGGTGAGTATGTCATTCACTCTCGCTTCTGCTTTCTTGGCCCCGGCATGGACAATGATAAATTTGTTGGACATTTCTTCGAATGTCATTACGGAACGTGCTGGTAATTGTGAGTACCATCTTAAGGCTCCCCCCGTTAGGGTCTCTCCGAACTTCTTCAGCAGCACTGACGATACCTACTATTTTGAGAGGTCATTGCCTTTTATAGCCGTTACATAATGGATGATATGGTCTTTAGGATCCGTTGTGCCGTCACATACTTTTAGATATGGTTTCATTTTGATAGTTTTGGGTATGTCACGTAGGGTTGCCTCCTCATTTTATGGATGTTCCACCAACCGGCTAAAGTACCGTTTTGCTAGGAGTCTCGGGGTGCCTGGTGGCTTATTAACTCTTTTTTGGTGATCCCTCATTTGATCGCGGAGCGTTTTATTCTCATTCTCCATTTGTTTCATTTTCATTAGAACAACTATAAGGGTGTTGTTACCTGTATCAATAATAGCGTAAGGGTTACCTGTTGGGGAATGAGATGTTGCTCGTTGATAGTTATCGGGTGTCAACTCACACGGTGTTCCTACTCGCCCTTTGAGTGGTTTTATCAAGTATACTGCTCAGAGTGCTTGTCATCCACGTCTTCAATAACTTTCTCACTGTGCACGGCGCTTCTTCCGTTGGGGACGTAGAGGCCCCTTTCTCATGTGAAGCGGTTGCACTCATATGAGGAATGGGTGAATCGCTTTGCTTGGGTGAGGCGCTCGCCGCTGCATCCTCCTCACCTTCTCCGTCCATCTCGTTAAAGGTGCCCAGGAGATTGGTAGTGATACCCATCATTGTTTTCATTATTTCCTCTTTTTTTCCTTCCATTGTTAGCTTGTTCAAACGAGAAAGGAAAAAGAGTTTTTTTCAGATCTAGAAAAATCACAGATGGCGCCAAATTGTTTGACTAAAAAGTTTGAACCCTTTTCGCTAAGCTAATAATAAATAGATGAAGGGCGAGTTCAAGTTAAAAGCAATAAATTTTAGATCCAAAATTAATTAACCTAGGCGGTACGAGTCCGTGTTCAAGTTGACAAATACTGAGTTAATACTCTATGGCTAACAGTCAATACGAGGATAGAAACATGCAATAAATGTGATAATTGGCCTTAAATGCAATAAGGAGGAATTTGTCACCCAAAGGTTGGATGAGATGGTTGATTCCTTCCACTTACTATAACACGTGACAACTGGCAAGTGAGGTGTGTTATGCGCCCTTGGATCTTGTGAGCTAAAGAAAAATGTTATGTGTTCGAACCAAACAGGGGAGACAAAAGCAGCTTTTTGTGTATATCGGATAGTTAACTCTTTACGAGATATTTTTCACAAAGATTCAGAATTTTTCTTTTTATTTCTTCTCTCTTCCTATTATAAGGGACATCCTTAGAAAATCTTTAAAAGGTACAATGTGAATAGGATATTCCTATTCACAATTACATGAATATTCTAACAACTATAGTTATTGCTCTCTACACGGCCTCAGCACGGGTCTTTCCCTTCGAGTGACTCCTCGCCGCTAGACCATACATGGTTTCGACCTCAGCCTCAGCTTGTCCGTACGCGTTCGCTAAGCTAGACCTAATTTTGACCCATCCAATAACGACTGTATAATATCATTTTATCTATTTTATTGCATTGAGAACAACTTATATGCCTATGTGGGTTACAACAACGTATTAGTTGGGTTTAAGTTCCGATATAGAAGGAATATAACATTACACTGCATTGAAAAGAAATTATCTTTAATAACTCTGCGTTTGTGAGTTTCACGAAAACAACATAACATCGGGTTCAAATTCTAATGTGTTCTTACTTTAATTTTAAATTATTTAGTTTGATATAGACACCTAGTGCATGTAAATATCTAGCTTTATAAGTGTTACGATTTTCAGGGATAACTTATTGATTAATTTAAGGGAATTAGAATAGATCCGTTTGGCAAGTTTCCACATCTTACAATTCATTTTTAGTGTTCTTTTTCAGTGTTTCCTATTGGTTATTTGTATCAAAATCATCTTCTATTAAACAAGATTGGTTACATTGACCATACGCGACAAGATTGGTTATTTGTATCAAAATCATCTTCTCATAAACGTGGGATTGATACCAGGATGGACTAGCATCTTCTGATAAACGTGGAATTGATACTCAAATTGAATTTTCTCGGGGTGGGATAAACAACAATAACTACCCAATATAATCCCACAAAGTGGGGTCTGAGGAGGGTAATATGTAGACGAGTCTTACCCCTATCCAAAAGGCAGAGAGGCTGTTTCCAATCGATCCTCGGCTCAATGAAGGAAAGGAAAAACAAAAACAAAAACAAAAGAGCATTATTAACTCCAATAAAAATAGCGTAAATAATTATCTAAACATAAGAGCCATAAATAAAATAGCATGCAATAATATCATACAGTAACTACCATAAATACTACCATAAGGGAGACACACTCCAAAACACAAATTATTTATGGATAGCCCTGCCAAGCCTCACCCAACCCCGGATGAGGAGCACAAAAACTCTAGGAGCCCCTATCCTACAACCCTGATACTAGACCTCCAAACTTTCCTGTCAAGAGTCATGTCCTCGGAAACCCGCATTCTAGCCATGTCATGCCTAATCACCTCACCCCAATACCTCTTAGGCGTCCCTCTGCCTCGCCGAACGCTGACAATCGCCAGCCGCTCACAACTCCTCACCGAGGCATCAGCATCTAAAGAACGTACTAGCATCTAAAGAAGCAAATACATAACGACCACGAGGCAAATCAGCAAATAATACACTCCTTTTTTCTAATATTGATTATTGATGGAACACCAATTAATTTTCAAAGAAAAATTAGGCTGACACTAACTTTGCAAGAACCATCCTTTTGCCACATGGCTTGTATTGTCGCACCTTCTTCTCTGCTATGCTTACCAATAACAAGGTAAGAAGAGACCTAAATATGACCAAAGAGAACTAATTAAGACACTTATTTTGTACAAGGAGATTAACTAAATAATAAACTAATTTACATAACTAGCTTCCAATACCATGTGATGAGCCATATTCAGCAACTCTCTTCTTAGGAAAAATGGTACGACGAGTACAAAGACGTGCAAGAGGCTAATACATATGCAAAAAATTGGAAGAACAGAAAAGGCTTGTAACGGGCAAGTTTGTGCATGCTAGAACAGCATCTGACTTGGTCATCCTAAGAGCTTTGATCCATATAGCTGCTCGGAAAAGCTTGAATTCACTGCTCGTCCGCAGGTCCGAAATGTCAACTGTATTCCCCTTCAGAAGATCTATTCATTAGGCAGTAGACGGAAACACTGATGTCTTTACGCTGCAATTTTGGACAGTGCAAAAGCTCCACTGAAATCTATAGGTAGCGTCAAATATCCAGAAACCTGGGCATAGGGAAGTCCAGAATACATGAATGAAATGTTCATGACTGCAGAAAGACATCACCCTTCACAGAAGGTAAATCAATTTATCTGTACCAGAATTTTACAGTCAAGTCAAACATACCTCATCAAGTGAACAAGATTTCTATGAAACATGTCGAAATGGAAAAGGGCGTGAGCTCTCGACAGCTTGTCTAATACGAGGGAATCGATCAGCCCACGATGAATATGCTATACCAAATTTAGATAGCACAAGTAGAATAAGCAACTATTTCTCAAACTTTTTCAAAGCTAAGAAGAAAGATAATATACGAAGTAGAACTAAACATTCTTAATATAAGAGAACTACAAACCTGAGCTAATTATCTGAAATAGATCAACTTCAGCTTTAGCATCATCGGATATCAAGTCCTGAATTAAGCCGGAAAAATAATTTGTCAACTGGACTATCAGAAACCACAACTAACAGATCATTTCTATGGCATGTTTCTTTTCTCATGTCCATTTTAAATGGGAGGAAGAGGAAGGGTGGGGAGGATCGGTTGCTGAGATTGCTTATGAGTAATCCCACCATATCAAAAAGCTATTATTGATGTACAGTCAAATTAGGTATAACAGAAGGGTTGAAGCATAAGCCAGTGAATTACCTGACCACACATAGCAAAGCTTCGTCCAATGAGCTTCGACAGACTAGTAATACTGCCAGCAGCAAAGTCAGGATGATTTAGAAGAGCTTCCTCTGACTTCAAATCAAGTATAAGTGAGCAGATGCTTGATGCCATCATGACAATAGATGCATCATCCGTACCCTCTGGAATGCAAATATAGAAATTTCAGCAACTTCATGAAAGCAACCAAAAATCAACAAGGTGAAAAATGGTCGAGACAGTACGTCTTGGTAGAGAGAAACTGGGCATCTACCATCTCCGGGCAATTTGTTAGGAGGAGCCTTCATAATTTATAGATATGGTACTAATATAATATTTACTCATGGTGGTCACAAATAGCTGAAAATTCAATGACAACATGGAAGAATAATTTGTTACTGAAGTGAAGCTCTCCTTTTATTTTGACATAAATAAATTTCAGATCTTCCAGACCCCACTTCGTGGGACTATACTGGGTAGTTGTAACTCAGATCGACAATCAACCACACTTTGGTTTTATTGGTAAATGATGTCAGTAATTCATTCACGAATTTTTTTTTTTAGAAGGTCCGTTCAGGAGATTATAAAGGCAGAATTCTGTTAAGGTTTCTCTGCCATCCCTAATAATGAAGACATAATCCCTAGTAACTGCAGTATCTCAGCTTCAAGCATCCACATTGCTGTTGAAAAGGTATGCATGCACACAAAAAACAACAAAAAGATAAAATAAAATTGAACAAGCTCTCCCTCCCTTGCCTTTGGTATTTACTTTTTGCGCTCACGTGCGAGCAACAGAAAAGAGTTTCACAATCTTGCATATTGGAGGGATAGCCAGATCGCAGAGATATAAGGTTTCTAGGTGGTGCATTTTGAAGCATCAGAAATTCCTTGGACGGAAGCAGCAATGACCTACCACTAAATAGAAACCTTTTCCTAGTTTAATTAAATTAAATTCTCTCTTCCCATTCCGTTTCCCTTAAACTGTGGAAGTAAGAGGCTAGGAGTAAGCAAATATGTTGCCCTGGGGGTCTCCTTGATACTAGATACTGGTTAGTTAAAAGTTACATCTCTTCGCAAAAAGTGGATGGGCATTAGTTTTCAACTTTTTGGATATGCTACAGACGGGAGGCATGAAAAATGAATGCAGAGGAAACCAAGAAAATTCAACAGAAACAAAGAGATCAGGCTTGGCAAATGAAAAAAAGGTTGAGTTAAAGATGTTACCTGCCCAATGTGACAATGCAACTAAAAGTCTGATAAAACTGGGATCATCTGAGGGAAATTTGATTTGCTCGTGCTGTTCATGAGAAGGCAACATTTTCAATAACATCAAACACACATAACTAATTCATCCAATAAGATGCTGTTGTGTGGAAACTACCTTTAGAAGAAGATTCAAGACTGTGTCGCACGCCAAGAATATAGAACTATTATCCTCAGATGTACAATTGTTTTGTTCAATCAAAGCAATGAGACAACCGACAACCTGCAGATTAAATACATTCCTTTCGAAGATCAAGATACGAAGAGGAGGACATATAGATGGAGTGCCAGCTGCCATAAAAAATATTGGTTCATAGTGAACGAGAGTATGCTGTATTAATCTTAGAAATCAGAATGAAAGGGAGACTCACTTCTCTGAATGCGCCCGAGGAAGCTAAAATTTTACAACCTCCAGTCTTGAGAGTTATTTGACACAGCATTGGAAGCAAAAAACAGATGGAATAAAAAGGACTGCCATTTGAAACCATGTCAAGTTCCACGTCAGCCGCATGTTCAAGGCATTGAGAAATGTTAGCTAATCAAAACAGTAATAGAAATCTCAAACCTGAATTCATCTTCCCCTTCAATTGAAAGCATATAACCTAGGAGTGCCGTGACCTTGTCTTTACATGCATGAGGTGCTTCTGCAAGATAGCTGGAAGAACAAAAGACATACACTATTGAGAAATTTCTCTAATGGAATCCAGTTCAAACTCCAATCACCAACAAATATGGCAAGAAGTTTTCGTTGGAACAAATTCAACTCCAACTTCCGCACAAATTTCAAGATGGGAGTAAAAAACAACAACTCTCCAACTAGCAGATGAAACCAGGAAGTTGTAGACTTCAAGTCACCCATAAATGTGCAGATGGGAGTAAAAATCAACAACTCTCCAACTAGCAGACGAAACCAGGAAATTGTAGACTTCAAGTCACCTATAAATGTGCAGATGTGCAATTGCATCCATTTACAACAGGAAGCTGAATCAGAAGTAAAAGAAATTTCCTATTTGAATGAGCACTGAAATTGGGAATAAAGCTTGTCAACAGATGAATTTATGACCCAGTACATCAGAAGAAAAGAGAAACAAATAAATAATTTAACTCACAATGGCAGAAAAGCATATAAGAGAACAACAAGGAGTATAAAACTCAAGCAGAGGAAGCAATTGATCCCAATTTGAAGAACGAAAAACTAGATACTTAAACTAGCAAGTATTTTGCTAAATCTGTTCAATGGGAAGTCTTACTTCTTTCTCTAATAATATCACCTGCAAAGGCAGGTGGTAGATAAAAATTACAGTGCTAATACCAATAGTTCTCTCGAGGATATTTTTTATGCAGCCACAGTTTTTTCTACTTTTTTCGACATCCACACAGAAGGAAAGGCGGGATTCATACCTTCCAATTACTCGCACTGCTGCTAGAAGATCATCCCCTTTCATCTGTTCATGCTCCTGCCAAAACATCATTGTTGCGTGAGCATACTTGCTATAATTTTTCTCCTAGGCACTGATGGACTATAGTACCTTGGCATCTTGTAGATAGTCCAAAACAACACCAATTGTCTCATTGAGCCCAGAAATGATTTTTGCGGAAGTGCTCTCACTGATAACAGCATTAGCAGTTGACTCTGCAAATGGTTATCGTTAAATGAACAGCTCATAAGTCACCTCCTAACATCTCTCTCTTCTCTTGGATCAAGAGATAACAGCAACGGATACATGCAAATGAAATACACCCTCTGCCCCAGAACCAGGCTTCCTATTTGACAAAAATTGACTGTAAAAGGTAGAACAAGTGGAGATGACCTCAGTAGTTTAATTTTTTAGCACTAATCGGGTTCCATATTAATGTCTTCAGTAAAATAATACTGAAAAGTCTCGGAGAATATAAGAAATATAGAGGCACATACCTTCGACACCAAAACTTGAAATAAGTTTAATTATTTTTTCAACCAAAGAGAAGGCTACGCCAAGATTCCTCTGCTTCACAAGAATATTCTCTTTATTTGAGGACTCCTTGGAGGCTTCATATTTTAAGTATGCTAGATCATTTAAAAGCACAGCAATTTCAACCCTGGATGACTCCAAAACAAGCAGAATACACCTGAAGAGATGAAGAGACACTTAATGCTTTCCACGTCCTAAGTCAGACATAAGCCAATGGAAGAGGCAAGTAAAAGCAAGAGGAACACAACTTCAACGCCATGAATTTCTGCTTTACCTGTCAGCAGGCAGGGAATCCTGGGAATCAGCTAAGTTCATCTCCCCAATTAGCCACCCTTCACCGACAATTGATATGACAGACTCAGCCAGAATAAGAGCCTGAAGCTTATGCGAAGGTGCTATGATAGAAATGAGGAGAAGGATAATTAAACTAATAGATATATGTATATAAAAAGGACCTCAAAGCAACTTAATATGGAAAAAAACCATGCACAATTTTCACTGAACCGGGAAAATGTTCCACTTAGGAAGCATAGGAGTCAATATTGAAGTGATTAAGCTGGAATACCCTTTATGTGGCGCCTTTAGAGCTCGGCTTCCCTGGTTTTTTGACATACACTAAATAGAGTACTAATAACGAAATTTGGGATCAAATTAGAATTCTCTCAATCAATCAATCAACTAAACCTCAATCTCAAACTAGGAGAAGTCGACAATATACAACAACAACCCAGTAAAATTCCACTAGTGAGGTCTTGGAACAATATGAATCCTTCAAATCCATTTGGCTCTACTTGGTCCCATTTAACTCGACACCGATAAATAATTTGTGCTTTAAGGCAAATAAGAGGTTTTCTAAAGCTCACATTTATTCTTAAACCAAAATACGAGTCTCTAACTATGGTTAAGAAACTTCTGCAAACCTGAACCAAAAGTAAGTGTAACAACAACAACTAAACCTTTGTCATTAAGCCTTAATTCTAACTAGTTACTATGACCTATATGGATGTTCTGTTAGTACCTAAAATCTATACTGATTCCACGAGATTGTAGGTCTTTTGAGGAAACTTCAATCCACATGATTTTAGATCTAAATCATCCCATTTTAACACCTACAATCATCACACTGTTACACCTACGGAAATGCACTAGGTAAGACATGGCCAAACCATCTCAGGTGACCGGCTCTTATATATCCTCTACGTTACTATTAACCATCTATATGCAATGATTATTATAATCTTCACCAATCTTGTACAATTAAGAATTTATCTTAGCATCCGCATTTCTATGGAACTCATTGTATAGATACGTTAGGCCTCCACATTCAATCCCATATTCATTTAGGTAACAAAATTTACTTTCACGAGGTCAAGGATATGCAATATGGATAAAGAAATATATTTATACATAAATGTTAACATACCAACACGATTCTGCAAGATAGCTACAATACCAATGCGCATGTTTGTCGACCAAACATCATTTTTCATCAAGCGAAGTGCATCATATACAGGCACCTGCAAGTTGTGTATAAAAAGTCACGGCCAGATTCCAAACTATAGAGGCATGACGAAAGGAGCATGTATGGGGTTCAAGGAGCAAACAAAGTACTCATGCCTGAATGCAAGATAAAATGTATCAAGCATATTGTAAAAGATCACTAAGAGCAAATCCCGATAAGCAGGACTACACGCTATTAATTTTCACTCTATATACAATGATAAAACTTTGATTGGTTATTCGAATGTATTCTTTTTCAATTCTATACCTCTAGTTCCACATAAATGATATACCAGTAATTAAAATGGATTCATTTTAAAGCTTTCTTTTAATATATGTATGAAGGATACAAAGATAACAAATATCTCTATATATAAAGAATAAAGCTAGAAAAGTTGCCTAATGGAGCAACGTGCCTGCAAGTATGCTAACTGATAACTACAAACAAATCAATCTATTGGTTATCCAAAACATGGAAAATCATATAACAGAATATCTTGAAAATTTTAATACAGTTGATAGCATGTTAGCAAGAATATATGACGATGTTATACCAAAAGAAAAGATAGTACATGTGTTTAATACGAAGTAACTAACATACAGAATAACTGTTGGATAGGATAGTTGATAGCAGGTGAAGCGCTTCAAACTTCAGTGCACTCTGCAGTACAGCAAACTGCTTTGCAACTGCAGCCACCTACCACAAACAAAAATATAACACAGAAATTTAGTGCATGTGAAATGCATCGTGTGCCATAGATTGAGCCTCCAACAACTGCACCAAAAAACTCTATCAGACGGACTCAGTGCTTGTAGACTCACCACCATTGATAGATCAGCTGGATGCTCAGAATAAACATTTTCTGAGAGTAGCTTAATAACCATGATTTGCACAAGTCTCATAGCAAGTTCAATCATCTGAGAACCTGAAAACGATTTAAAAAAGACAAACGGGCCAGATACAGAAACAAAATCAGGTTGAATCTATGTAGAGACAATGGAAAGCGCGGAGTGATAAGGTGACACCATGATCCTTCCAAAAAGTAACATGTTTCAGATGATCCAACTAAATACCATCTGGTAGAATTGACATTTGTGAAGCCACCACATGCAAGCCACCAGATTCGTACAAGGTTTTAATCCCTTCTTCATTGGCCGTTGAAACCAAAAACAAAAATTCGTAGCATTCTTCAATGATAGGTGACCCTGCTCTGGAAGTGTAAAAAAGTGCCAAATGTTACACATTTGGAAGAAGAAATGGAGAAGGCAAATGTACTTGTAACTTTTTTTTTTAAAAAAAAAGAAGGAACCACACAGTAACAAACTAGATCATTGAGCTCCCAGGCACAATAAAATAAACTACTTCAGAAACAGCAGAATAACTCTAACTAACTCTGCATTTACTAAAGGAATCTCTCACCAATTAATAATAGCAGCATAAACTACAGAACTGAAATTGCCAATGAAATGATTCACCAGAGAACATACTTTGCGGACATCATCTCTACAATGAGAGGAATCTTAGTAAGCATATCTTCAGAAGCCGCAATCTCGGGAACTCTACAAAATGCCGCAAGAACAGTGATTGACAACTGCAAGTACGCATCACGGTTATCGCCCGGGCCATCACTTCCTTTCCCCATTCCTATTAAGAACAAATTTTCAGATTAAAACCCCAATCAATCAATCAATCAGTCAACTACAACTCAAACCCAAACTAACTGAAGTTCGCATTACGAATCCTCTATACAATCCCCCCCCTCCCCCCCCCCCCCCCCAACTGGGAGCAACCTTGCATTCTAAAAGTGCAGCTCGCCAACTTGGCCACAAAAGGGAAAAAAGAAAGACTTGACTATAATTTATAAATTATACTGAGGAACAGGGAACAAGTGAATTTTTTTTGTTATATATATATATTGTTGAATCCCCCTTGACAAAAGGTAAAATTCTATTCTAGGTATAAAGGGGCTTAAAAGGTTGCTTTACCACATTGTAGTGTTTTTCGAATCCCCTCATTTAAGTTCCACAGCGTTATCCCTAGACACAATTAACTACCAATTCAAATGCTAAAAATTCGATGAACAAAAAAAAGACCTTTTACCAGTACGAAGAAGGCGGTGGAGGAATTGAGGTCCGACGGCGTCGTAAACCTTGCGAATGGCGGCGTGGTCATCTTTATTGCAAAACTTTGTTACTAGAAGCAAACCCGCTAACCGCTGCTCATCTCTTTCTCCTCTCAGTAGCTTTAAGCAATCGTCTGATGAAGATTGTGAATGAGGTCGAGGCTGTGATGATGATGATGATGATGATGATGCTCCACTACTTGAAGCTTGCTCTTCCTGCAATTTAAACAAAACGAATTCAACAAAATGGAGGAATACTTTTATAAATTGAGTGGAAAGGACTAAAAGTAGAAGGCGTTGTGAAGCAACCATTGAAGTGGCTGGAGAAGAAGCAGCAGAGTATGGAAAATCAAAAGGGAAATTCCAGAAAGTTGAAATCTTTGTGCTGTGGAATGGAATGTTTTCAATGTCAGTAATAACGACGCCGTTAAGAGTACCTTGAGGAGGTTTCTTAAAAAAAATAACTGACATGAGAGTTATAGTTAGGGAAATTACCCCATTTAGGTCATTTCAAAAATTGGCCAATTGATAACATATTGGTAATATTAGTTAATTAGCTATTTATAATAAAAAAATATCAAATTTTTATTTTATTTTGAGTAAATGTTATTATAATAGATTGGGCACAACTTAAGGAGCTTGAATCTTAGTTTTGTTATGATTTGGTGAAATTTTGAGGTGGATTGAATTGAAAATTCAAAGCAAAAGCTGAATATGAAAAAAAAATATGTGTATTACGCTGTGTATCATTTGTGTATTACATATGTATCATATTTGTATCACTTGTATCATATGTATATCCATGTATACTTGCGCGTGAGATACATGCGTGATACATGTGTCGCAGAAGACTTTTTGAACTCAATTTAATTACAAATTTTGATACAAAATCAGTCTAAATCACCTCCAATCTTCCTCAAAATTTGTATATTGACTTATCTATATATTTTTAATGCATTTCAACTATACCCATTGGGAAAGTTCATTTTTTGTTTAGATTTTTAAAATATTGTATAGATTTTTATGTTTCATCACCTTATTTGCTACCCCTTCCATGAAATTTTCTTTTCTTCTTGTATGTAATATTGTTAATCACGCTTAAAATATATGGAAAGTGATTTTTGGATGTAATTCTTTGATAGAAAGAACCCTATTATTTGATTTTTTAATTTTTGTTGGCTAGTTTTGGTAAGTCTATGACTAATGGCTAAGGTTGGTAAGTTGAGATTTATTTAGGATATTTGTGTAAGTTTCCCTTATAGTTAATACAAACTGGGACTGTTGACACACAACATAAGCAGATTAAACAATAACAACAACAACAACTACCCAGTATAGTCCCACAAAGTGGGGTCTGGGGAGGGTAATATGTAGACGAGCCTTACCCCTACCCGAAAGGGCAGAGAGGCTATTTCCAATCGACCCTCGGCTCAGTGAAGGAAAGGGAGAAACAAAAACAAAAACAAAAGAGCAGTAGTAAGTCCAGCAGAAATAGCGTAAATAATTATCTAAAAATAAGAAACATAAATAAAATAACATGCAATAGTATCATACAGTAACTACCATAAGGGAGACACAATCCAAAACACAAATCATCTATGGATAGCCCTGCCAAGCCTCACTCAACCCCGGGTGAGGAGTACGAAAAACTCTAGGAGCCCCTATCCTACAACCCTGATACTATCCTACAACATAAGCAGATTCAAGTTTTATATTTTATGGGTTAAATTTTAAGATACTAACATTGAACCTATTATATTTTTAAAGTTATGAATTCATATCTACTATTTTTATAATCTTAAGTAATTTTTACATATAAAGTTTTGCTCCGCGTGAAAAATTTATGGAGTCAACATTCTACATCTGCCTCTGACGCACAAGTCAATGAAAGCGAGTAACACAAAAGAAGTGGATAAGTAATGTAAGGGTTTTCGTTGTTGCCTACCATCCGAGGGGGTGAGGTTCAATCCATGCTTAGACAAGATCTGCAGTAGTATTTCTTCGCGGTAGATATTGTTAAAGCTAGTTAATGATTAAAGCTAGCTAAGTTGGTGTGAATGAGAAATGGAGGGAAGAAGACAATAGAAGGAAAATGAAGTTTCAAAGCAAAGTTCCTTTGAAAAGGAGCTTTGTACCACATTGGTGGTAGAAAGGGAAAGTTATGTGCTTATATTAGAAAGCACTTCTTCTAGCTCTTAAAGGGTTAAGAAGAGGGACTCCCCTCGCGCCGTCGTCGTCGCTCGGCTCGGATTTGGATTTGGATTTGGATTTGGTCAAATGATCTGATTGATTGATAATCTTTTTGGACCATATTTATTTAAAATACTGTAAACTTCCCAACGTTCTTATTTTTCAGAAAAAGGCATGGCCTTTCCCGAACAGGCACCAAGCCTTTCCGAACAGTCACAATTCGAGGCTATATAAACTGAGGCAATGCCTCATTTTCGAGTACTGAAAAAAAAAAATTATTCGTGCATTAAAAATTCTGCATTCTTTTCTGCAAACTGAAACATATCGAGTCATAGTGTGATTTCGTTCCCGAATTTGAGTTCGTCGAAGTCGTACGCGTTTGAGGTACCGCCACTCCTACGACAGGTATATCCGTTATATCCTGGGAGGAAATAATCCACAACCTCGGGTACAGTGAGGGGGTTAAATTCCTTAAGGACACACAGTGAATTCTGTGGTCTCGGATTTCTTCATTTCTGTGATTTTTTTTTTTTTTTTTTGTGTCTCTTCTTCTTACTGGTTTCCAATTTCTCGTTGCTTTGAACACGGACAATCGATAACAGATATGCCTAACTTTCACTTGACCCAGCTCCAACATTAATGGCATGCAATCAGAAAGAATGTGTGAGTGGAGTTTATTTCCATGTTCGATCATGGTGCATAGTATCTACGAAATAGTCTCCATGTGAAGGGGAGACAATTTTAATTTCTTAGCTAACTGTAGACCAAGCAAAAGTGTTGTTAGTTTAGATTCAGTTGCAGTGGAGCAATTAGGCTGGTCATAAATCTACAATCTATTGACTATTATGATTAGGAAAAATCCCTGCAGCACTAGCTTTTAGGGTAGCTGGATCAAAGACACCATCCGTGTTAAATTTGAAAAAGTGTTCAGGCGGAGGGTGCCATTTAATATGAAGAGAGCGTGTGACAGTTGTAGGATGATAGGCTAGTGAGAGAAAATAAAATTCTATAAGATGGTACATAATATTATTAACAGACACCTCTTATGTTATCCAAATATGTCAAAGAATGATAGGAACTATTAACATCGTTGGAACCTAAATGCCTTGGTAGCTAACGGGGTTTTGAGTTTGACGACATTGATCATAAGGCCAATTGTTAAAGTTGGGGCCAGTAGTATTATCATCGAAGAAAGTCCACAATGGTCTGACGTTTTCACAGTCCCAAAACAAGTATTTTATGATTTATGGAGCAACAACGACATGATTGACAGGTGGAGTGAGGAAAAATATGTAAAGTGTGAAGGTAAACAATGATAGGAAGTCGGTTTTGCAACACTAATCATAGGAATATTTTATTTCCTAGAAAAGCTGTCGTTTTGATTGGGAACCAGCAAAGTGTATCAGGGCGTGATGAGCAAGGATTGAAGTACATACTATGGATGAGGGTAGAGATAGTAGGAGGTGGGGATAAAAAAAGATTTTAAAATTGCTATTGATTATTCTGTAAAGGTGGGATAGTGTTAAGGTAGATTCAAGTAGTTTGCCCGTGGAGGAGTGTCAATTGTGGTAGGTCGAGCTAGACGGTATTTAGAAGAAAGAACTTTAATCCAATGGGGGTGGGGGTTGTGGCAGAATCGCCTTGCTAAACCTGCAACTAGCGCCAAATTTTTGCCTTTTGTTTTTTGAATGCCTAAACCTCCCTTTTGGCGTGGTAAATTTACATTGTCCCACTTAACTAAGTGAATTTTCTTTTTGTCAAGTGTAGAACCCTATAAAAATTCCTTTGAATTTTGTCAATATTTTTTATAGTTTTGGTCGGTAAAATATTAGCTTGCATGGCATATATAGGAATGGAAGTAAGGATGGATTTGATCAAAGTGGTTCGGCTGGAAAGATTGAGAAACTTAGTTTTCCAGCCCTGAAGATGATTATTAATGCGGTCTAAGATACATTGGTAGTCTTAGATTTTAGTTTGAAAGTTTGTGATTGGAAGTCCTAAGTATTGACTTGCTACAGTTGAGATACGCATATTGAGAAGAGTGAAGATAGTTAATTGTGTAGATTGAGGAGTATTATGAGAGAATGTAATTTTGGATTTAGCATGGTTGATCTTCTAGAACGCAAGAGAACCAAATAGTTAGAAGCACACTTTTAATAATGGTAGCATTTTTGGTATTCTCTTTCTCAAATAAGATAAGATCATCAGCAAAGAGTAGATGAGATAAGGCAGGGCTGTTACTAGATAGTTTGATGGTGTCCCAAGTGTTATTAGCCGCAGATAAATTGATAATCATGGTAAGGATTTCTATACATCTAATGAATATGTAAGGAGATAAAGAGTTTACATGAAGAATACCTCTAGTCGAGTAGAAGAAAGAAGTCGGTTTTCCATTGAAGAGGATGGAAATAGAGGAATATGAGACACAATTCATAGTTAGGGAGATTAAGGGCAAAGGAAGGTTCAGATTGGAGAGAGCGTAGTGAATAATAGACTATTTTAAACGGTCTAAAGCTTTTTCTAATTCAATTTTGAGTAGCATATGACCGTGGCGGCCATTTTTATTCTTAAAAGAGTGAACAACTTCATGAACTATGATGGCATGCTCCACAGTTCGAAGATCAGGAATAAAGCTACATTGGTATGGGCTAAAATAGAATCAAAATAAGGACTAAGGTGATTAATAATAATTTTTGGAATAATTTTAGAAATAGTGTTGCAAAGACCAATAGGTCGAAATTGTGTTGTTCGCTCGAGACTCTTGACTTTAGAAATAAAAGTGATATATGTTTGATTAATGTCCAGAGGAATAGTGCCAGTTGAAAACACATAGAAGCATGTTTTGGTAATTACATCTCGGGTATCGGCCTAATATTTTTTAAAGAAAATAGGGTGAAGACTGTTTGGTCCAGGTGCTTTAAGGGGCTAAAAGAGTAAATTGCACTAAAAATTTCTACGGTAGTGAGTGGGTGTGTTAGGTGGCACGAATCTGTATCATTAAGCGTATTTGGTGCTAACACAACAACTTGTTTAAGGCTTAGAAGTAGTTCTGTAGTATTAGTAGTAATAAAATGGTCAATAATAAGGTTTAGGATAGTAAGAGGGTCAAATGTCCAATTGCCAACTGATTCATAAAGGCTAAGAATTCGATTCTTACGACGTCGGTGAACAGTAGAGAGATGAATGAATTTTGTATTAGTATCTCCATCATGAAGATTTGAATTCTAGATTTTAGTTTTCAAAAATCCTCTTCATTTTGAATGAGGAGGTTAAATCTTGTATGAGGGTATGGACCAAAGTTAGGTGAAAATACGATTTACGATTAGGAGACATTATTTGAAAACTGTTAATTCTGGATGTATGGATCTTCTTCTTCTTAAAAATATTACCGAAGCATGGGTGATTCCAACAATTGACTACACTGGTGAATTGTTTAAGTGTAGCTAAATGATCATCCTTATGAGACCATCTATTATTAACAAGAGGTGCAAATCCATGGTGACTCATCCACATGGTTGCTTTAGAAAGATTTAGTAAAATAGGAAAGTGATCTAATTAGAGTTAGCTAGAAAGTGGTCTAGTGTTTCTAAAATAAGGCTATTTGTGAATTTTCGATTGTTTGTCCACGAAAAAAGTGAACTAGTAAAGCCTAAATCATGCCAACCAATATAACAAATACAGTCTAGAAAAGAAAATATTCTACTATTATTAACTGCATTGCCTCCAAATTTCTCGGAAGCATTAATAACCTCTTTAAAATCACCACAAAAAAGCCACATGTTATGATTAGTATTATGAAATTTTCGCAAGTTTTTCCATAGCTTAAGTCTGTTATTAAGATTGGTGCTTGCATAAATGACTGAGAAATTCCAAGGTGGCAAAGTAGGACTTACACAGAGAATTATATGAATTTCTTGGTCAGTGTTAACTACCTGTTGTAAGTTCATCAGCTTTTCACATAAGTACTATGCCACCCGAAAATCCATGTGCACGTAGTTGATATAGGTCTGCAAAGCCAAGCTCCTCCATAGGTGGTTGATGTTAGTACAGAAGTGTTTCAGTAAGTGCCAAAATAGATGGATTGTTCCATACTAAGATAGATTTTATATTTCTTTTAAAAGAGGGGTTTGATAGGTGAGAATTTTGATTACTTATTAGCATCTTTTACCTTTTGTTTTAGTTTAAATGCATTTAATTAAGCTCCCGAAAACTGATGAAGTATGCTTAATTGCAAGGATATTGAAAGATGAACCCCCGAGATGAAATCTAACTCAAGAAGGAGTAATCTGAACTCAAGAACCAAAAAGGCACAAAAGCTTAGAATTGTTGACTGCAGAATATCATCTGTGACCGTAGGGTATGAAGGAAAGGTCAGCACAAAAAGGTTTAAATTGTGGTCCACGTAGGAATTGTGCGTCCACAAACAAAGGCTAGAAACCAAAAGTTCAAAGAATGTGCATTCCAAGTCCCCCAGAAGTGAGGACCACACAAGAATTGTGCGACCATAGAAGAAGAGCTATGCAGCCGCAAATGTAGAAGTGTGGACCACATAAAAGTAAGGTGCGGCCAAAGTTACAAAACGGCGAACCACAAAAAGAATGTCTTGCGGTAGTAGATTAGAATTATGCGGCCCCAGACTTCTAGTTCCTATCAAGTTGAAGAATTATGCAGACCGTACATAGAATTGTACGGTCGCAGAATCTCCTGAAAGGCATTTTTGTTCGAAATTTTCAGCCCTGTATAAGTAGACGAGTTTCATATTTTTAGGTCAATTTTTTATGTCAGCAATTACAATAGCCATTTCTCTTTACTTCTTTTAGTAGTTTTCATCTTTTGGGTTATTTTAACATAGATTTTGTCATTTTGATTTTGCATCATGAGTTTATTTAGCATTTCTTCTTCTATTTCTTCGATTTCAATCATGAGTGGCTAAATTTTTACTAGGGGTTGTGATCCAACCCTTGTGTGTAGACCTTATGTATATTTGATTTAGTGCTTGTTTATAGTTGGGTGTTTATATTTAGCCTTGTTGGTGCTTTAATTTGTGAAATTAATGGTTGCAAACATTAGTTCATGCCTATTTGACTTAGTCTCTACTTGAGAAAGAGATACTTATTTTAGGAAAATTTGGTTAACAAGGAATTTGGTCAATCAAGAGATTGATAATCCCAATTAAAGGGTTCAACCTAGAGATAGTAAGAACCCGAATTGAGATATTATCAATTGTTTTATGCAAATATCCATTTGGACTTGAGAAAACTAAATTGAGAAAAATCACTCTCTGGCCGAGAGTTACTGAGTGGGTAATTGATTGTTGATAGTTATAATACACCTCAACCTAAAACAAGTATTAAGGTTTATATCACATTAGGCATAACACTTAGGTGATGGTGATAGCCCTAGTCTTTTTACAAAACTTGAAAAATAACAAATTTCTTAGTTTCATTTCTTAATCTTGTCATCTTAGTTTAAACTAGACCTAGTAATAACTAAATTTGTGAAAGTATAAATTGAGATATTTCAAGCTTATACACTGCAATATATATTCCTAACTCCCATTCATAACTTCATATATAAAATTGACCCCGACGTATTTTTGGGTATTACTATTACATCAGCCGTTTCATAATCTTGAACAGAGGTGTGAATCGACGAGATCAGGGTTCGCTGCCCCACGATAATTCTATAAGATGAACTTCATTGGATTAACATTTGGAATGGGTAGAGATCTGTCGGGACCTAGTGACAAGGTCAGATGAGCTGCTAATGGATGTAATGTTTGTCACACCTCCTTTTTACCACCCCGAATGATTATAGGAGTTTTTCCAATTTAAGTGACATTATTCGAAATGAGATTATTTAATCAATTCAGAGTCGCCACTTGAAATAAATTATTTGGTGTCCCAAGTCACCGATTTATTTTAAAATCCCAAACCGAGGAAAATTTTATTTATTTTTTAATGTCTGCGAACAAGAAATTCTAGATAAGGAATTCTGTTAACCCGGGAGAAGGTGTTAGGCATTCCCGGGTTCCGTGATTCTAGCACGGTCGCTTAGTGATAATTACTTGGCTTATATTATTAAACTACGCATCTTTAGGACCTATATGGACTTATCTTTTTACTGCTTTTAATCACTTAATCGTTCGTAATTAGTATCCAATGTTAGAAGGAAGAATTCAATAGGCATCCCAATATCTGCTTTCTTAGATAGATAAGAGATCAGTTAAAGTAATAGTCATACCCCTCCTCCCCCTCCGTTTGAGGAAGATATCTCAGGTATTCGCCTACGCGGTCTTCATATAATAGGTTGAAAAAATCCTTATTAGGAAGAAGACTTGGACAAATCCCCGGTCTTATAGAAGTAGCTAGCAAGTCTAGGCACCTGATGCATGTGAGGGTAAGGGAAGGAAGTTTCTTTGGCATGTATGAGTAGCTGTCACGAATCGAAGTTCCAAAAGCCAAAAGAGAGATTTTCCGACAAGAAAAAGGTTGGTTGAGACACGGGATGATAGGGCGGGCGGCCGACTTTCGGTACTTTCTGCCAACTCGATTTCAATACTAAGTAAGCTCCTCATCGCATAAGTAAGAAAGTTCAGCTACAGAGGGTAAAGAGAGGGGCGGACAAGAGTTCTAATAATTCTCTTCCTTCCAAACAGGTCTGCGAGCGTCCCATCTTTTTCTTACTTGAATGAAGAAATACAAAACCCCTCTTTTCGGCCACAGTCAGCAGTTCGCTTTCCACTTCCGAATACCAAAGAGCGATTGAGAGAAGAGCAGTACGTAGGACTTAAAAAGAGGTTTCCTTCCTCTCTTCACTCTCCAAATTTCGATCCTCACATTTCTGGTGACAAAGGCCTACCCTTCCACTTTACAGGAAGTTCTAAAGGAAGAGAAAAGAAAGTCACCTTTCATGCCAACCTCATGGCTTTATTCTTATACTGATCGAGCTGCACTATTTTCTATTCTAATAGATTCTACTTCTCTTGCTTGCATGACTTCCTCTTTGCTTAGAAAAAGGGGGCAAGTCAAGTAAGTAAGCAGTGATCTGAACCAAAGCACAAGCTTTGAAATAGAAAGAAAGATAGAAGAAAAGCAAGAAAGAACTATCTGACTTTGCTATCTTTCTATGAGCTTCTAGGAAAGAGATCCTACTCCCAAAGAAAGGAAGCTTAAGAATAGTCATTAAGAGAGGTGATGGTGACCCTCTTTTGCTTTTTCAAGCTATGAAATGTAGAGATCAAGTTAAAGAGTGAAAGGGACGAAGTGGTATGAAGTTGCTTGAATCTAGCGCTCGAGAGGTTGTGCTCGACCGAAAGGGTAAGTGCAAGAATACTTGGATGGACGTAGTTCAGGATCGATGTAAGTGAGACAACTAAGTAGAGGATGGGAAGATGTGAGACCGGCCAAAGGTGGTTCTATATAGCTCTTGCGCTTTTACAACTCGTACTATTTTATTATAAACTTTGTGAAATTGTTTTTTACTCGCTACAAGTATTTCGCTCTAGCTCTCTAGTTCTCTTAGCTATAGTTTTACATTTTTTGACTCGTGGAAAGTGGAAAGGCAGAAGCGTCGGCTAGTCAGTCACGGACTACTTGACTTCCTTATGATGATTCAATGTTAATGACCTCATCCATTTAGCAGCACCTTAGGATGGCATAGCCTTAAAAGTGAAGGGCGAGGTTCAAACGAGGAAAGGCTTACGGTGGATATCTAGGCACCCGGAGACGAGGAAGGGCGTAGTAATCAACGAAATGCTTCAGGGAGTTGAAAATAAGCATAGATCCGGAGAAAATATAGGGCAACCTTTCGAACTGCTGCTGAATCCAGGGGCAGGCAAGAGACAACCTGGCAAACTGAAACATCTTAGTAGCCAGAGGAAAAGATCCTGTATCGATCATAGGATCACTCTATGAATAGGTCATTCTCTGTGACCTCCCACCGTTCATGACATCCCTTGCTTCTCGCAAGAACGGCTCCTCGGTGGAGGAGTAGAAGCGCTGGTCCCCTTCGGTCAACTTGCTTGTGCCTGCTGTTACCTACCGTAGGACCTCCGTCCCTGAAGCGAAGAAAGAGTAGCAGGAACAAGAGGTTGTCCTCTCCCGGCCCAGTATTGGGCAATGATATACAGACCAAAGATTTATGCAGTCGTTGTGTGCTTGCTTTGTGCACCCGCACAGCAGAATTCGAAGCTGCTCAGCGTACTAGCCCTATAACGGAGTCAGACCCAACCACACTCTCTTAGTATAAAGCGGAGCAGGATCGTTGGCCTGATCTGACTCCCCACCCAACCTCCATGGCGTATGTTTCCGGATCAACTGCATTGTAAGCTGTTATAGCTCTTGCCAACTACCCTGGAAATGAAAAAGAAACTCTACCCTCAACCCTTCCAATCCTTAGTTCATGGTGGCAACTTCACCCCGTGCATCCTTTGGTTGTGAGCCCCGCCTAGAGGGAGGCGCTAAGGGAAGGGCGTAGCATTAAATCTTCTTTGCCTTTCAGAGATAAAAAACGCACACGCATATAAAACTTACTTTAGATTTAAAGAAAACTATAAGAAAACCTAATATGTACATTATAGTTTAAATTATACTATGAAAAATATTACAGCTTACATTTAAAATTAGAAGAAACCAAATATATATTTTTTTTGTAAATATTCTTCTATTTAAATATAGGAACAAAAGTTATACTCTAAGAATGCAAATAAATTTTTTTTGTATTTATTTTTAAATTTTCATAAATGAAACCTATTAAGAGAAAAATAAAAATTTATATATTAAGATTTAAATATTTACACTAATATAGTATAGAATTTGAGTGAAGTTAAAAATTAGGTGTTCACAATGTTTCCGCTTCCTCTTGATAGCTGGATGACGCAGAGTTCTTGGTGGGTTGAAAATTCGGTTGAAGCGTGATCTGCTCGTCCTTCTCCATGACAGTCATCGGAGTAGATGTGAGAAATATGACAACAAACTTCTCCGGGTTCTCGGGCGGGCAAGCTCGAAGATTGATGGATGTTTCGCTAATAGTCCGATGCCCCTGCACAAATATTTTTCTTTCGACATTTTCTAGAAGATCTAGTGTCAAAGTTGTCTTTAATGGAAAATATTCTATATCAATCTCTTGGATATTTGAGATCATGTCGGGCAATGAAATCCTCAACTGTGGAGCATGGGACAATGGCCAGTGAGGAAGTTGTATAAATTGTTGTTCGTTGTTGAAATTCTGATGAAACGGGTCGTCTGGTAGTGGAGGACTTTGTGGTGGTGAGTGTAGAGGGTTGTGTAGTTGGTGTAAAAGGTTCTATTGGTTCGGAGAAATAGGTTCTTGTAGTTGAAGTAGTTGGAGCAAAGACATTAACTTGAACTGCCTCCATTAGTAATTTGGTTCATAGGAGTGTTGTCCATCTGAGGTGACGGAGGTTGTAGTTGGAGTCGTGAGGTAGAAGCGTGATTTGGTCCTGCTCTTGTTTGCGTAGGCGTACACTAGAAGGGATGGAGTCGGGGGCGGATTTATGCTTGTCGAAGCAGTGTCACGCGACACCGCTTTATCGAAAATGTTTATCAAATTATATGTATTAATATTGTATGAAAATTGTTAAGTAGAGAAAAAATGAGTTGTGTGTTGGTCTATTGGCAATGCGCTTGTTTTTTCTCTAGGAGGTCAAATGTTCAAACCTCAACTAAGATATTTTTTTTTTTGTAAATATTTACTTAAGACTCAACAAAATCAATAGACTAAGACTATTTCTTGTCTAAAAATATAACAATCTAAAGTACATTTTAGTTTTTTTACAAATTTTAATACCGCTTATAAAAATTCATACGTATGCCCCTGGATGGAGTTATGCGTGGGCGTCGGTAGTAATCCATGTTGGGTGGGAAGATGGGAAATTGGTACACAAATGTATTGAATTATTGATGGATCTAATCCCACTTGTACTTCATACTTGTACAATTTTCTTTTTCCTTTATTTCTTCCTTCCATTTATTTTCCAACACACCTAGTCAACAATCCGTATTTATCTATAGCTTTTCCTAATATCTATTATCTCCTTATCCCAATTTATCCTAACCCCAATCCCAATTGCTATTTCTCGATTAATTTTCTGTTTATCCTTTTTTACTTCTTAGTTTTTAACTGCTTTTACCTCAAAGAATTTTGAACTATTAGCATAGTTTCTTCATGAATATTTTTGTTACGGCAAATTATTGATTGAACAATAAATTACACAATGAACTTGCTTAAATATTTTGGTTACAATTAAATTATTGTGTCTATAATTTTTCATTGTAGCATATGATTTATTTTTGGAACCAATTCCCATATAAAGAATTAGTCATATATTAATAATTTTATATTTCCCGTGCTACTTTTTGCACAAGTTTCAATTACCTCTTTATGTTAAATATTAATTGTAAGAATTGAACGGTTTAAGAAATATATTGTATATCTCTTTGTATGATATTCAAAATTAATAATAAGCTATAAATCACCAAACGTTCTCACATCAATTGACATTGTTGTCACGTACCACATTTATGTTAAAGCAGGCGATGCATTCATAATTTCAAAATTTTGAATCCGCCTCCGACTGATTTGGTAGGAAAAGTTGTATTTTTGGAGCCCGCATAGGAACATGCTTCAGGTGATTGCATGAGCATTGCTTCAATATCAATTGCCTCATCTTAAAAAAAAATATAACTGAAATGAGAGTCATAGTTAGGGAAATAGTAGTTCATTATAAAAATTGGCTAATTGATAAATATTGTTAATATTAGCGAATTAGCTATTTATAATAAAAAATATTAAATTTTTATTTTGTTTTGAGTGAATGCTATTATAGTAGATTGGGCACAACTTAAGGAGCTTGAATCTTAGTTTTGTTATGATTAGGTGAAATTTTGAGGTGGTTTGAATTGAAAATTTAAAGCAAAAGCTGAATATGAAAAAGAAAATAATATGTGTATTACGCTGTGTATCATTTGTGTATTATATATGTATCATATTTGTATCACTTGTGTATCATATTTGTATCACTTGTATATCCATATATACTTGTGTGTGAAATACATGCGTGATACATGTGTCGCAGAAGACTTTTTTGAACTCAATTTAATTACGAATTTTGATACAAAGTCAGTCTAAATCACCTCCAATCTTCCTCAAACTTTGTATATTGACTTATCCATATATTTTTAATGAATTTCAACTATACCCATTGGGAAATTTCATTTTCTGTTTAGATTTTTAAAATATTGTATAGATTTTTATGGTTCATCACCTTATTTGCTACCCCTTCCATGAAATTTTCTTTTCTTATTGTACGTAATGTTGCTAATCACGCTTAAAATATATAGAAGGTGATTTTTGGATGTAATTCTTTGATAGAAAGAACCCTATTATTTGATTTATTAATTTTTGTTGGCTAGTTTTGGTAAGTCTATGACTAATGGCTAGAAGTTGGTAAATTAAGATTTATTTAGGATATTTGTGTAAGTTTCCCTTATAGTTATTACAAACTGGGACCGTTGACACACAACATAAGCGGATTCAAGATTTATATTTTATGGGTTAAATTTTTAAGATACTAACGTTGAAGCCATTATATTTTTAAAGTTATGAATTCATATCTACTATTTTTATAATCTTAAGGAATTTTTACATATAAAATTGTTCCGCGTGAAAAATTATGTAGTCAACATTCTACATCTGCCTCTGACGCACAAGTCATTGAAAGAGAGTAACACAAAAGAAGTGGATAAGTAATGTAAGGGTTTTCGCTGTTGCCTACCATTCGAGGGGGTGAGGTTCAATCCATGCTTAGCCAAGATCTGCAGTAGTATTTCTTCGCGGTAGATATGCCTAACTTTCACTTGACCTAGCTCCAACATTAATGACATGCAATCAGAAAGAATGTGTGAGTGGAGTTTATTTCCATGTTCGATCATGGTGCATAGTATCTAAGAAATAGTCTCCATGTGAAGGGGAGACAATTTTAATTTCTTAGCTAAATGTAGACCAAGCAAAAGTGTTGTTAGTTCAGATTCAGTTGCAGTGGAGCAAATTAGGCTGGTCATAAATCTACGAATTTAGGATAGCTGGATCAAAGATACCATCCGTGTTAAATTTGAAAAAGTCTTCAGGCGGAGGGTGCCATTTAATATGAAGAGAGCGTGTGACAGTTGTAGGGTGATAGGCTAGTGAGAGAAAATAAAATTCTATAAGATGGTACATAATATTATTAACAGACACCTCTATGTTATCCAAATATGCCAAAGAATGATGGGAACTATTAACATCGCTGGAACCTGAATGCCTTGGTAGCTAACGGGGTTTTGAGTTCGACGACATCGATCATAAAGCCAATTGTTAAAGTTGGGGCCAGTAGTATTATCATCGAAGAAAGTCCACAATGGTCTGACGTTTTCACAGTCCCAAAACAAGTATTTTATGATTTATGGAGCAACAACGACATGATTGACAGGTGGAGTGAGGAAAAATATGTAAAGTGTGAAGGTAAACAATGATAGGAAGTCGGTTTTGCAACACTAATCATAGGAATATTTTATTTCGTAGAAAAACTGTCGCTTTGATTAGGGAACCAGCAAAGTGTATCAGGGCGTGATGAGCAAGGATTGAAGTACATACTATGGATGAGGGTAGAGATAGTAGGAGGGGGGATAAAAAAAAGATTTTAAAATTGCCATTCATTATTTTGTAAAAGGTGGGATAGTGTTAAGGTAGATTCAAATAGTTGGCCCGAGGAGGAGTGTCAATTGTGGTAGGTCGAGCTAGACGGTATTTAGAAGAAAGAAATTTAATCCAATGGGGGTGGGGGTTGTGGCAGAATCGCCTTGCTAAACCTGCAACTAGCGCCAAATTTTTGGCTTCTGTTTTTTGAATGCCTAAACCTCCCTTTGGCGTGGTAAGTTTACATTGTCCCACTTAACTAAGTGAATTTTCTTTTAGTCAAGTGTACAACCCTATAAGAATTCCTTTCAATTTTGTCAATACTTTTTATAGTTTTGATCGGTAAAATATTAGCTTGCATGGCATCTATAGGAATGGAAGTAAGGATGGATTTGATCAAAGTGGTTAGGCTGGAAAGATTGAGAAACTTAGTTTTCCCGCCCTGAAGATGATTATTAATGCGGTCTAAGATACATTGGTAGTCTTAGCTTTTAGGTTGAAAGTTTGTGACTGGAAGTCCTAAGTATCGACCTACTATAGTAGAGATACGCATATTGAGAAGAGTGAAGATAGTTAATTGTGTAGATTGAGGAGTATTCTGAGAGAATATAATTTTGGATTTAGCATGGTTGATCTTCTAGAGGGACAGTGTCAGATATCTTGGGTCGGTGATTCAGGGGGACGGAGAGATTGACGGGGACGTCACTCATCGTATAGGAGCGGGATGGTCAAAGTGGAGACTTGCATCAGGAGTCCTGTGTGACAAGAAAGTCCCGCAGAAACTCAAGGGGAAATTTAATAGAGCTGTGGTTAGACCGGCCATGTTGTATGGGGCGGAGTGCTGGCCAGTGAAGAACTCTCATGTTCAGAGGATGATGGTTGCGGAGATGAGGATGCTCAGGTGGATGTGCGGGCTCACCAGGTTAGATAAGATTTAGAATGAAGTTATTTGAGAGAAGGTGTGGGTGGCTCCGGTGGATGAGAAGATGCGAGAAGCAAGGCTGAGGTGGTTCGGGCATGTACGGAGGAGAAGTCCTGATGCCCCGGTGAGGAGTTGTGAGCGGCTGGCGATGGTCGGCGCACATCGAGGCAGAGAGAGGCCTAAGAGGTATTGGGGAGAGGTGATTAGGCATGACATGGCTAGAATGCGAGTTTCTGAGGACATGACCCTTGATAGGAAAGTCTGGAGGTCTAGTATCAGGGTCGTAGGATAGGGGCCCCTAGAGTTTTTCGTACTCCTCACCCAGGGTTGGGTGAGGCTTGGCAGGGCTATCCATAGATGATTTGTGTATTGGATTGCGTCTCCCTTATGACAGTTATTTATGGTAGTTACTGTCTGATATTATTGCATGCTATTTTATTTATGATTCTTTATGTTTAGATAATTATTTACGTTATTTCTGCTGAAGCTACTAATGTTTTTTGTTGTTGTTTTTGTTTTTGTTGTTCCTTTCCTTCACTGAGCCGAGGGTCGACTGGAAACAGCCTCTCTGCCCTTCCGGGTAGGGGTAAGGCCCGTCTACATATTACCCTCCCCAGACCCCACTTTGTGGGACTATACTGGGTAGTTGTTGTTGTTGATCTTCTAGACCGCAAGAGAACCAAATAGTTTGAAGCACACTATTAATAATGGTAGCATTTTTGGTATTCTCTTTCCCAAATAAGATAAGATCATCAGCAAAGAGTAGATGAGATAAGGCAGTGCTGTTACTAGATAGTTTGATGGTGTCCCAAATGTTATTAGCCGTAGATAAATTGATAATCATGGTAAGGGTTTCTATACATCTAATGAATAGGTAAGGAGATAAAGAGTCTCCCTGGAGAATACCTCTAGTCGAGGAGAAGAAAGAAGTCGTTTTCCATTGAAGAGGAGGGAAATAGAGGAATATGAGACACAATTCATAGTTAGGAAGATTAAGGGCAAGGAAGGTTCAGATTGGAGATAGCGTAGTGAATAATAGACTATTTTAAACGGTCTAAAGCTTTTTCTAAGTCAATTTTGAGTAGCATATGACCTTGGCGGCCATTTTTATTCTTAAAAGAGTGAACAACTTCATGAACTATGATGGCATGCTCCACAGTTCGAAGATCAGGAATAAAGCTACATTGGTAGGGGCTAATAATAGAATCAAAATAAGGACTAAGGTGATTAATAATAATTTTCAGAATAATTTTAGAAATAGTGTTGCAAAGACCAGTAGGTCAAAATTGTGTTATTCGCTCGAGACTCTTGACTTTAGAAATAAAAGTGATATATGTTTGATTAATGTCCGGAGGAATAGTGCCAGTTGAAAACACATAGAAACATATTTTGGTAATTACACCTCGGGTATCGGCCTAATATTTTTCAAAGAAAATAGGGTGAAGACTGTTTGGTCGAGGTGCTTTAAGGGGCTAAAAGAGTAAATTGCACTAAAAATTTCTACGGTAGTGAGTGGGTGTGCTAGGTGGCACGAATCTGTATCATTTAGCGTTACTGCTCTAGAAAGAACTTCCCTTTAATCAATAGCTATTGATATTAGCTGTGGGACTTTGGTGCCTTAAGCGGTGCTAACACAACAACTTGTTTAAGGCTTAGAAGTAGTTCTGTAGTATTAGTAGTAATAAAATGATCAATAAAAAGGCTTAGGATAGTAAGAGGGTCAAATGTCCAATTGCCAACTGATTCATGAAGGACAAGAATTTGATTCTTACGACGTCGGTGAACAGTAGAGAGATGAAAGAATTTTGTATTAGTATTTCCATCATGAAGATTTTGAATTCTAGATTTTAGTTTCCAAAAATCCTCTTCATTTTGAATGAGGAGGTTAAATCTTGTATGAGGGTATGCACCAAAGTTAGGTGAAAATTCGATTAAGGATTAGGAGACATTATTTGAAAACCGTTAATTCTGGATGTACGGATCTTCTTCTTCTTAAAAATATTACCGAAGCATGTGTGATTCCAACAATTGACTACACTGGTGAATTGTGTAAGTGTAGCTAAATGATCATCCTTATGAGACCAACTATTATTAACAAGAGGTGCAAATCCATGGTGACTCATCCACATAGTTTTAAAACGAAAAGTTAATGCGGGGAGCGTGGTTGCTTTAGCAAGATTTAGTAAAATAGGAAAGTGATCTGAATGTGTGCGAGGGAGGTAGAGGACAGAGGAATCTCGAAAAAGTTGGATCTAATTAGAGTTAGCTAGAAAGTGATCTAGTTTTTCTAAAATAAGGCTATTTGTGAATTTTCGATTGTTTGTCCACGAAAAAAGTGAACTAGTAAAGCCTAAATCATGCCAACCAATATAACGAATACAGTCTAGAAAAGCAAATATTCTACTATTATTAACTGCGTTGCCTCCAAATTTCTCGGAAGCATTAATCACCCTTTAAAATCACCACAAAAAGCCACATGTTATGATTAGTATTATGAAATTTTCGCAAGTTTCCATAGCTTAAGTCTGTTATTAAAATTGGTGCTTGCATAAATGACAGAGAAATTCCAAGGTGGCAAAGTAGGACTTACACAGAGAATTATATGAATATCTTTTTCAGTGTTAACTACCTGTTGTAAGTTCATCAGCTTTTCACATAAGTACTATGCCACCCGAAAATCCATGTGCACGTAGTTGATATAGGTCTACAAAGCCAAGCTCCTCCATAGGTGGTTGATGTTGGTACAGAAGTGTTTCAGTAAGTGCCAAAATAGATGGATTGTTCCATACTAAGATAGATTTTATATTTCTTTTTAAAGAGGGGTTTGATAGGTGAGAATTTTGATTACTTATTAGCATCTTACCTTTTGTTTTAGTTTAAATGCATTTAATTAAGCTCCCGAAAACTAATGAAATATGCTTAATTGCAAGAATATTGAAAGATCAACTCCGAGATGAAATCTAACTCAAGAAGGTGAAATCTGAACTCAAGGACACAAAAGGCACAGAAGCTTAGAATTGCTGACTGCAGAATATCATCTGTGACCGTAGGGTATGAAGGAAAGGTCAACACAAAAAGGTGTAAAGTGTGGTCCACGTAGGAATTGTGCGTCCACAAACAAAGGCTAGAACCAAAAGTTCAAAGAATGAGCATTTCAAGTCCCCCAGAAGTGAGGACCACACAAGAATTGTGTGACCGTAGAAGAAGAGCTATGCAGCCGCAAATGTAGAAGTGTGGACCACATAAGAGCAAGATGCGGCCGAAGTTACAAAACGGAACCGCAAAAGGAATGCCTTGCGGTAGTAGATTAGAATTATGCGGCCCCAGACTTCTAGTTCCTAACAAGTTGAAGAATTATGCGGACCGTACATAGACATGTACGGCCGCAGAATCTCCTGAAAGGCATTTTTGTTCGAAATTTTCAGCCCTGTATAAATAGACGAGTTTCATATTTTTAGGTCAATTTTTTATGTCAGCAATTACAATAGCCATTTCTTACTTCTTTTAGTAGTTTTTCATCTTTTGGGTTATTTTAACATAGATTTTGTCATTTTGATTTTGCATCATGAGTTTATTTAGTTTTATTTCTTAATCTTGTCATCTTAGTTTAAACTAGACCTAGAAATAACTAAATTTGTGAAAGTGTAAATTGAGATATTTCAAGCTTATACACTGCAATATATATTCCTAACTCCCATTCATAACTCCATGTATAAAATTGACCGCGACATTTTTTAGGTATTACTATTACATCGACCGTTTCATAATCTTGAACAGAGGTGTGAATCGGACGAGATCAGGGTTCGCTACCCCACGATAATTCTATAAGATGAACTTCACTGGATTAACATTTGGAATGGGTAGAGATCCCGGGCCTTAGTGACAAGGTCAAATGAGCCGCTAATGGATGTAATGTTTGTCACAATTCCTTTTTACTGCCCCAAAGGAGTTTGAGAGTTTTTCCAATTTAAATGACATATTTGAAATGGGATTATTTAATCAATTCAGAGTCGCCACTTGAAATAAATTATTTAGTGTCCCAAGTCACTGATTTATTTTAAAATCCCAAATCGAGGAAAATTTAATTTATTTTTTAATGTCTGCGAACCAGAAATTCTAAATAAGGAATTCCGTTAAACCGGGAGAAGGTGTTAGGCATTCCCGGGTTCCGTGGTTCTAGCACGATCGCTTAGTGATGATTACTTGGCTTATATTGTTTAACTACTCATCTTTTGGACATATATGCACTTATCTTTTTACTGCTTTTAATCACTTGATTCGTTCGTAAATAAAGAATTGAGTTATGCGTACATATACTCTTTTCTTATGGCGCATCGAAATCATGTCACGCGAACATGTCCATAATTAATACGGTTAAGGGTTAAATATATCCTTGTACTATTGAAAATAGGTCATATTTATCCTCCGTTTGAATTCTTTATCAAATATGTCCCCACCGTTATACATTACGGCCATATATATTCCTCAGCCGTTAAAACACTCTCCTATATATTTAAATTACGGTTAAGGGTCAAATATATCCTTATACTATTAAAAATAGACCATATTTATTCTCCGTTTGAATTTTTTATCAAATATGTCCTCACCGTTATATTTTTACCAAAACACCCTCCCATATATTTTTAGTAGCACGTGACATCTTATGATTGGACTAGACGACCCGCCCCACTCCTTTAATTAAACTCGCCCCGACCCAATAAAATTTAGTCTTCTTCTCCGTTCAATCCCTTCAATATGCTTATGCTTCTGCAAAATGCATGCTTCTTTGCTATTTGATGAAAAAGTTTTTTGAGGGTGCCTTAAAAAGTAGGGAGTGATAACAATCCTGTGCCATAAATATGAGATGGACCGAAAAAGAAGAAGAAGAAATTGAGTATGTTATTTACTAAATGGGTAGTTTTTGTGTCTCGTTCATTGCATAACTTATGTAGTACAACACCATATTGATTTCTAAACTATTATCCATTTGAATGCTTATCGGATACTAGTACTACTATTGCTATTCTATTTTTTTCCTTTATAATTCATGTACTTGCAGCTATACGATATGCGAGAAATTTAGTAAGTCTAGAAGCCAAAAACTTAACAGACCGCAACTCTACATAAAGATGCCAATTTGGAAAAAGAAAAGTACAAAATTAATGAAAGCTAGCACAGAAATATAGTCACACTTCCATTTGCAGCTTCATGGGTTGGGAGTGAGATTCACCCGATATCATTAGAAGAATAATAATTATGTTTTCAATATAGAAAGAGTACTCTCATGGCGTTAAAGAGTGACCGCGCAACATTCAAGAGTGGACATTTTATTCATTGATGCATGTAACTAATATCCAACAATTAGCATACATTTTCGTCTTATCCGATTTTGAGGGTCATTTTCATGAGCCAATTTATATAGCTATAATTTTATATAAAAATAGAGTTTTAGCCTTTGTATTATTGGGCACATGCTAACATGGGCCATCACTACCTAGTATTGAAGGGATTGGACGGAGAAGAAGACTAAATTTCATTGGGTCGGGGTGGGTTTAATTAAAGGAGTGGGGCGGGTCGTCTACTCCAATCATAAGATGCCACGTGCTACAAAAAATATAACGGTGGGGACATATTTAATAAAAAATTCAAACGGAGGATAAATATGGCCCTATTTTTAATAGTATAAGGATATATTTGACCCTTAACCGTAATTTAAATATATGGGAGAGTGTTTTAACGGCTAAGGGATATATTTGGCCCTAATGTATAACGGTGGGGATATATTTGATAAAGAATTCAAACGGAGGATAAATATGGCCTATTTTTAATAGTACAAGGATATATTTGACCCTAAACCGTAATTAATAACACTTTGTTTATTTTAAAAAAAAAAGGTTTGGTTGAAATTGCGCGAACGCATCCTTCATTTATTTTAAAAATCGTAATTATATCACGCTAACGTGTTCATAATCACGATGTTGATGGTTAACACGCGTAAAGCATGCTAATTTATTCAGAATACTCCGTTTATTTATATTTTTATTAGCATTATTATTTATTTTAATTATTAGAGCAGAATCTTGAGTTAATTAGCTAATTAATGTTTTACTTGATTATTAAGCCTAAGTTCTTTTACAAGACCAATCCTTAGCATATATAATTTCTCATTGATTTAAGCTCAACTTTTCATTCTTTATTAACTCAAACCTAAACTTACTAAAACGTTAGGAATAACTAAATTTTAATCCTCTTATGCATGTTTTTTTATTAGTACTAAGATTAAACTATTTAATATACTACTGTTGCTATTACTTTCTAAAGATTTCAAAAATAAAAATTATGTAAAGAAATAAACTGAACTAGCTAAATCATCTTAGAATTGAAAATAAATACAAAATATTTAAACTATTATACTAGAAGGACATTCACCTCATATATATACTAATTAGAGTACTTCAACCTATATTGAAGTTAGCAATTTGCTAAAAAGAAAGTTCTTGTACGAAATTTATATGGATATCTACATTGCAAGTAAATTAGTTTTATTATTATTTTATATGATGCAAGATTGATGATTTTTAAAGACTAATGGAGACCTCTAAATTAATATATTTTTTTAACAATGTTAAGAAACACAGTAAAAACAAAAATTGTGAACTTTCTTCTTCTAAAATACTTTATCCATTTAGCCAAAGGACCATTTCAACTTCTAAAAGAAAATTAAACCAAACAGTAGGTATAAGATATCTTAGCAGTATTTTAACCAAACTTTAAGAATGACATTCTCATTTTTTATTTAACAATCTATACAAACTAGTGAAAATCATATTATACTGATATAAGATAAAATAATCAATAATTAGTGTAGTATAACAAAGTAACTTCTATAATTAAATCTATTAACTTTAGCAGCAAATGTGTGTTCAACCAATTATAAGTTACTTTCACAACACTATCTATAGCGTCAGAATTAAGATTAAAAAAGATTAAAGAGAACTAAACAATGGAAACAAAACTAAATAAGATACACATCACATTAAACATTGCTAAACACACAAAATACATACAAATTCAAAGACTGAAAAATAATAAAGATAGAGAATATGAACCTTTGCAGAAGCTTTCAATAATGTAAAAGAAGACCAGCAGTTACAAGAAAACAGGTGAGGATAGCGAATGTAACTCGAATCCGAACCTCGACACTGAACTTTTGTCGCTTTCCAAATGAAAGAACTTTTTCTCTCGATCCTCCCTCCTTAGTTCTTTGTTTTTTTTCTTCTTCTTTCAACATTAACTTTTTTTTTATTTTCCCTCTTTCTCCTTTTCTTCCTTTTTATAACAGAAATCTCTTTCTCTTCATATAGATGAGTATTAGTAGTTTTATAATTTCTAAGGAAGTGGGGAGGTGGGGATTGGGAAGTTAGGAATGTGAGAGCTAGTGGGAAAGGAAGTTACGTGAAGTAGGGAAGTGAGGAAGTTGGGTTGTTTTATTTTATTATTATTTTTTTTATATTTTTTTAAACTTTATATATATATTTATTTAATTTTTCCTAACCCCTTTTTTAATTAAATAAAAGAAGATAAAAAATTCACACACGCATATAAAACTTACTTTAGATTTCAAAAAACCATAAGAAAACCTAATATTTACATTATAGTTTAAATTATACTATGAAAAATACTATAGCTTACATTTAAAATTAGAAGAAACCAAATATATATATTTTTGTAAATTTTCTTCTATTTAAAAATAGGAACAAAAGTTATACTCTAAGAATGCAAATAAATTTTTTTGTATTTTTTTTTGTATTTTTTTAAATTTTCATAAATGAAACCTAGTATGAGAAAGATAAAAGTTTATATATATATATATATATATATATATATATATATATATATATATATATATATATATATATATATATATATATATATATATATATATATATATATATATATATATATATATATATATATATATATATATATATATATATATATATAGATATATATATATATATATATATATGTGTATGTATTAAGATTTAAATATTTACATTAAAATAGTATAGAATTTGGGTGAGGTAAAAAATTAGGTGTTCACAACATGCCCTTCTTTGCTTGGAAACATGAAGAGTTTTCAATCAAAGAAAAATGAACAAGGTGACTGATTTTTGACATCACTATTATTTAAAAAGGAAAAGAAGAGAAGAAAAAGATGTGACCAAGCTTTTGTTTTAGGCAGCTTACATATCCTGGGTTATAATAGAATCATGTCACGTGTAGCTTTAGTGAAGGAAAAGTGACACAGTATTCTCGGAAAGAGAGTCGAGCGAAGTTCCGTCGAGGTTACGATCCGCGGTTCCTACTATTACATCAAAATGAAAAGAAAATTACATACTCTTGAAATCTAAGAGTTATAAAATTCCTATCTAAATGTCGTCTGGAGTCTTGTCTTGATTCATGACTTGCTTCTCCCGTTGACTTTAGACTGAAACTTGATGCTCTTGATGCAACAGACTATGGAATATTCTCGCAGGCTTGTTTCTCGATCAGATGATAGGAAGAAAGATCATGGCCATATGTCTCTGCATGTATTATGTCAAAGTTGGTTGCGTCTGGTATTGAGATCAAACGTACCACTTTCTCTGGCGAGAGCTGGAATATTACTTTTGCATATCATATCCGTGCTTTACTGAAAAACCTACAAGCCATCACAACAAACAAAACGAACAAACTTTTCTGCCCCAGTTTGCACTAGGAAATTTTTGTGAGTTATTGAAAACACATTAAACTATCATTGCTATTGCAAAAATAAAGAATTGAAAAAGAAAGAAAAAAAATGCAACCAGAGGATGTTGTACCCTGTTTAGCAGAAAATAATGCAAACAGGGGATGTAGTACCCTGCGTTGACAGAAAGTAATGCAACCGGGGATGTGTACCCTATGTTGACAACAAGATGAGACAACCAGGGGATGTTGTACCCTGTGTTGACATAAAATAATGCAACTAGGGGATGGTGTACCCTGTGTTGACAGAAAATAACGCAATCAGGGGATGGTGTACCATGTGTTGACAACAAGATGAGGCTCGTGGCACTCTGAAATACTACTAAGGATTGTTATACCATATGTAGAAAATAATTCAACAAAGGGATGTTGTACCATATGTTGACGGAAAATAATGCAACCAGGGGATGGTGTACCATGTGTTGACAACAAGATGAGACACCAGGGGATGTTGTACCCTGTGTTGATAGAAAATAATGCAACACGGGGATGGTGTACCCTGTTTTGACAGAAAATAATTCAACCAGGGGATGGTGTACCCTATGTTGACAGAAAATAATGCATCTAGGGGATGATGTACCCTGTGTTAACAGAAAATAATGCATCCAGGGGATGGTGTACCAAGTGTTTACAGAATATAATGCAACAAGGGGATGGTGTACCTTGTGTTAACAACAAGATGGGACAATCAGGGGATGTTGTACCCTGTGTTGATAGAAAAATAATGCATCGAGGGGATGGTGTACCCTGTGTTAAATGAAAATAATGCAACCAGGGGATGGTGTACCCTGTATTGACAACAAGATGAGACAACCAGGGGATGTTGTACCCTGTGCTGACAGAAAATAATGCAACCGGGGATGGTTTACCCTATGTTGACAACAAAATGAGACAACCAGGGGATGGTGTACCCCGAGTTGACAAAAAATAATGCAAATCTAGGGATGGTGTACCCTGTGTTGATAAAAAATAATGTAATCAAGGGATGGTCTACCATGTGCTAACAACAAGATGAGGCTCGTGGCACTCTGAAGTGCTACTAGGGAATGTTATTCCCTATGTAGAAACAATAAGTCAACCATGGGATGTTGTACCCTGTGTTGACAGAAAATAATGCAACCAGGGGATGGTGTACCCTGTGTTGACAACCAGATGAGACAACCAAGTGATGTTGTACCCTGTGTTGATAGAAAATAATCCAACCAGGGATGGTGTACCATGTGTTGATAGAAAATAATGCAACCATGGGAAGGTGTACCATGTGTTGACAGAAAATAATGCAACCAGGGGATGGTGTACCCTGTGTTGACAGAAAATAATGCATCCAAGGGATAGTGTACCCTGTGTTGACAGAAAATAATGCATCCAGGAGATGGTGTACCCTGTGTTGACAGAAAATAATAGGGAATGGTGTACCCTATATTGACAACAAGATGAGACTCGTACCAGTCTAAAATGCTACTAGGGAATGTTATACCCTATGTAGAAAATAATTCAACCAGGGGATGTTGTACTATGTGTTGACAGAAAATAATGCAACCAGGGGATGTGTACCCTATGTTGACAACAAGATGAGACATCCAGGGGATGTTGTACCCTGTGTTGACAGAAAATAATGCAACCAGGGGATGGTAAACCCTTTGTTGACTAAAAATAATGCATCCAGGGGATTGTGTACCCTGTGTTGAAAGAAAATAATGCAACCACGGGATGGTGTACCCTGTGTTGACAACAAGATGAGGCTCGTGGCACTCTAAAATGCTACAAGGGAATGTTATACCCTATGTAGAAAATAATTCAACGAGGGGATGTTGTATCCTGTGTTGATAGAAAATAATGCAACCAGGGGATGGTGTACCCTGTATTGACAGAAAATAATGTAACCAGGGGATTACGTACCTTGTCTTGACTGAAAATAATGCATCCAGGAGATGGTGTACCCTGTGTTGAAAGAAAATAATGCAACCAAAAGATGGTGTACCCTGTGATGTCAAGAAGATGAGGCAACCAGGGGATGTTGTACCCTGTGTTGACATAAAATAATGCAACCAGGGGATGGTGTACCCTATGTTGACTGTAAATAATTCAATCGGGGGATGTTGTACCCTGTGTTGACAATAAGATGAGGCTCGTGGCACTCGGAAATGCTACTAGGGAATGTTATACCCTATGTAGAAAATAATTCAATTAGGGGATGTTGTACCATGTGTTGACAAAAAATAATGCAACCATGGAATGGTGTACCCAGTGTTGACAATAAGATGAGACAACCAGGGGATGTTGTACCGTATGTTGACAGAAAATAATGCATCCAGGGGATGGTGTACCCTGTGTTGATAGAAAATAATGCAACCAGGGGATGGTGTACCCTGTATTGACAACAAGATGAGCCTCGTGGCACTCTGAAATTCTACTAGGTAATGTTATACTCTATGTAGAAAATAATTCAACCAGGGGATGTTGTACCCTATGTTGACAGAAAATAATGCAACCAGGGGATAGTGTACCCTGTGTTGACAACAAGATGAGACAACCAGGGGATGTTGTACCCTGTGTTGGTAGAAAAAAATGCAACCAGGGGATGGTGTATCCTATGTTGACAGAAAATAATGCATCCAAGGGATGGTGTACCTAGTGTTGACTGAAAATAATGCAATCAGGGGATGGTGTACCCTGTGTTGACAACAAGATAAGACAACCAGAGGATGGTGTACCCTGTGTTGACAGAAAAAAATGGAACCAAGGGATGGTGTACCCAGTGTGGATAGAAGATAATTCAACCAGGGGATGGTGTGCCCTGTGTTTACAGAATATAATACATCCAGGGGATGGTGTACCCTGTGTTGACAGAAAATAATGCATCCAGGGGATGGTGTACCATGTGTTGACAAACTATAATGCAACAAGGGGATAGTGTACCCTGTGTTGACAACAAGATGAGACAACCAGGGGATATTGTACCCTGTGTTGACAAAAAGTAATGCAACCAGGGGATGGTGTACCATGTGTTGACAACAAGATGAGACAACCAGGGGATGTTGTACTCTGTGTTGAAAGAAAATAATGCAACCAGTGGATGGTGTACCCTGTGTTGATAGAAATAATTCAACCAGGGGATGGTGTACCCTGTGTTTACAGAAAATAATACATCCAGGGGATGGTGTACCCTGTGTTGACAGAAAATAATGCATCCAGGGGATGGTGTACCATGTGTTGACAGACTATAATGCAACAAGGGGATGGTGTACCCTGTGTTGACAACAAGATAAGACAACCAGGAGATATTGTACCCTGTGTTGACAGAAAATAATGCATCCAGGGGGTGGTATACCCTGTGTTGACAGAAAATAATGCAACTAGAGGATGGTGTACCCTGTGTTGACAACAAGCTGAGACAACCAGGGATGTTGTACGTTGTGTTGACAGAAAATAATGCAACCGGGGATGGTGTACCCTATGTTGACAATAAGATGATACAACCAGGGGATGGTGTACCCTGTGTTGACAAAAAAATAATGCAATCAGGGGATGGTGTACCCTATGTTGACAAAAAATAATGCAATCAGGGGATGGTGTACCATGTGCTAACAACAAGATGAGGCTCGTGGCACTCTGAAATGCTACTAGGGAATGTTATACCCTATGTAGAAAAAATAATTCAACCAGGGGATGTTATACCCTGTGTTGACAGGAAATAATGCAATCAAGGGATGGTGTACCCTGTGTTGACAACAAGATAAGACAACTAAGGGATGGTATACCCTGTGTTGACAGAAAATAATGCAACCAGGGGATGGTGTACCCTACGTTGATAGAAAATATTGCAACCAGGGGAAGGTGTACCCTATGTTGACAGAAAATACTGCATCCAGACGATTATGTACCCTGTGTTGACAGAAAATAATGCATCCAGGGGATGGTGTACCATGTGTTGACAGAAAATAATGCATCCAGGGGATGTGTACCTTGTGTAGACAGAAAATAATGCAACCAGCGGATGGTGTACCCTATATTGACAACAAGATGAGGCTCATGAAACTCTAAAATGCTACTAGGGAATGTTATACCCTATGTGGAAAATAATTCAACTAGGGGATATTGTACCCTGTGTTGACAGTAAATAATGCAACAAAGGGATGGTGTACCCTGTGTTGACAACAAGATGAGACAACCAGGGGATGTTGTACCCTGTGTTGACAGAAAATAATGCAACCAGAGGATGGTGTACCCTGTTTTGGCAGAAAATATTGCATCAGGGGATAGTGTACCCTGTGTTGAAAGAAAATAATGCAACCACGGGATGGTGTACCCTGTGTTGACAACAAGATGAGGCTTGTGTCACTCTGAAGTGCTACTAGGGAATGTTATACCCTATGTAGAAAATAATTCAACGAGGGGATGTTGTACCCTGTGTTGACAGAAAATAATGCAACCAGGGGATGGTGTACCATGTGTTGACAGAAAATAATGCAACCAGGGGATGGTGTACCCTGTGATGATAGAAAATAATGCAACCAATGGGTGGTGTACCTTGTGTTGTCAACAAAATGAGGCAATCAGGGGATGTTGTACCCTGTGTTGACATAAAATAATGCAACCAGGAGATGGTGTACCCTGTGTTGACTGAAAATAATGCAATTGGGGGATGGTGTACCCTGTGTTGATAACAAGATGAGGCTCGTGGCATGCTGAATTGCTACTAAGGAATGTTATACCATATGTAGAAAATAATTCAACCAGGGGATGTTGTACCATGTGTTGACAAAAAATAATGCAACCAGGGGATGGTGTACCCTGTGTTGACTACAAGATGAGACAACTAGGGGATGGTGTACCCTGTGTTGACAAAAAATAATGCATCAAGGGGATGGTGTACCCTGTGTTCACAGAAAATAATGCAACCAGGGTTGGTGTACCTTGTATTGACAACAAGATGAGCCTCGTGGCACTCTGAAATGCTACTAGGGAATGATATACTCTATGTACAAAATAATTCAACCAGAGGATGTTGTACCCTGTGTTGACAGAAAATAATGCAATCAGGGGATGGTGTACCCTGTGATGACAACCAAATGAGACAACCAGGGGATCTTGTACCTTGTGTTGACAGAAAATAATGCAACCAGGGGATGGTGTACCCTGTGTTGGCAGAAAATAATGCATCCAGGGGATAGTGTACCCTGTGTTAAAAGAAAATAATGCAACCACGGGATGGTGTACCCTATGTTGACAACAAGATAAGACGACCAGGTGATGGTGTACCCTGTGTTGACAGAAAATAATGTATCCAGGGGATGGTGTAGCATGTGTTGACAGAAAATAATGCATCCAGGGGATGGTGTACCCTGTGTTGATAGAAAATAATGCAACCAGGGGATGGTGTACCTTGTGTTGACAACAAAAAGAGACAACCAGGGGATGGTGAACCCTGTGTTTACATATAATAATGCATCTAGGGGATGATGTACCCTGTGTTGACAGAAAATAATGCAACCAGGGGATGGTATACCCTGTGTTGACAACAAGATGAGGCTCGTGGCACTCTGAAATGCTACTAGGTAATGTTGTACCCTGTGTAGAAATAATTCAACCAGGGGATATTGTACCCTGTGTTGGCAACAAAATGGTGCAACTAGGGTGTTGTATCCTCTGTTGAAGATAGGGTGTTGATTCCCTATAATGATACTAAAAATAACCTGCTTAAATGTATATTGGAAGAAAATCATGGATTTGAGAACTCCATTTGGTGGTGTTAGTCTTTCCACGAATTGTTTTAATAAACTATTTTTTTCTGTTCTAAACAAAGAAAGATTCGTTAGTTTTAAAATGGTGGTGAGTTTGTGGCCTTGATTTCTTGAGCGACTTAACCTTGCGTCCATTACACTTGTTAGGAGAACCATATTGTCGATGATCGTACAAATTGTCGAGAGATTCTGACTTTACTCTCTGAAGATCTTCTTTCTCAACATCAATACCTGACTATTTTGCGCCTATCATCCTTTGAGTCTATGGTGCAAACAACTTTGTTCCCCAAAACAACTTTTGATGAGTAACTTTTGTTGACCCTTGAACATTGCTAAGTCCTTCAAGCCTTTGTTTTACAAGGAATATCAAAGTCGGCTTTATAGCTTTTCCCATACTGTTTATTCCCAAAAACTTTTGCTTCATGTAACGGGGAAACTTTAACCAATTTTGTGGCCTTTTCTTTGCTTTGCTTTGACAAAAACTGAAAGGGACTTGAGAATAATAGGACAAAAGAAAATAACTAGGTGAACCAATGCGCATTACAACTTAATCAAGAAGCGTCCCTTTCAGGGGAAAAATAAGAAAGGACTTATCTGGAGGAACATGCTGACATCAATGAACATGACATGCTATTTGGACTGGATACCCGATCCGTCTAAACCGTCTAATTCTCAGAATCTGTTGTAAACTTCTCTTTGAAACTGAGTTCTTTAACCATGCTTGTGCCGGGATATAAGAAGATCTAAAATCAATCAACGATGCCCTACGTGGGTTTTCACCAATTGACCTCTGTCATTTGCCTTTTTTCTCAACTCACAATCGCCTTATTGTGCTCGTAAGGGTTTCACCAATAAGACTCTCTCATTTGATTTCTCAACTCACCATTGCCTTATATTGCCCGTATGGGTTTTCACCAATAAGACTCTCTCATTTGTTTTCTCAATTCACCATCACCTTATAGTGCCCGTGAGGGTTTTCACAAATAAGACTCTCTCATTTGTTTTTCTCTCTTTGCAATGGTTGAAGTATCACTCGCAGTGTACTGACTTAGCATTCTCAAAAGCTGATCAGAAAGTCTTAAAAGGGAAAGGTAAAGTGAACTACTTAGCTGAATTACAACTTTTGGAACCATCTGATGGAACATCGTGAAAAAAATAAAATAAAAACATGCCCTAGTGTCTTTGAATATTGTGGAAATATAGATTTTTTGTTTGGTGTGACTGAACCTCAGAGAGAGGCTGTCTACGTATCCTTTCGGAATCAAGTCGAACGTAGTTCAAGGAACTTTGTTTTTGATTTACTTTTATTTATTTTTATTTTATTTTTTTTCATTTTTTTATTTATTTTTTTTCCTTTGTCTTCTCTTTATCTTCTTCATTTTTTTTCGTTTCCAATAACACCTTCAGGTTCCAAAGAGGGTAATCAAAGAAAAGTAACCGACTCAAAGGGTTGGAAAAAGGGTTAACGATGTTTAGATAGCAAGAATGAAAGCCTTCGTCATCCCAATCAGAGAACATTAGCTTTGCATAAGGGGTCGATCTCAGTACCTTTTGACTTCATCCACATTGACAGTTGACTCGGGGATATTTCCTTTGATGTCTCCCAAATACAACGCTCCATTTAGAAATACTCTTGTTACAATTTATGGACCTTTGTAATTTGGAGCAAATTTTTGTCTTAACTTCTTCATGGTGCGGAAGAATGTGTCTCAGGATGAGTTGCCCCCAGTTCAAATTTCTTGGGACGTACTTTCTTATTGTAAGCATGGGCAATTATTTATTGTACAACTACCTATAGTTGCCTCCGACCAATCACATTCCATCAATCAAAGATAATGTTTCAATCGGATCTTGACTCAATCTCCATCAACAATCTCGACTTCAATAATGATCCGAAGAGAGAGAATCTCATTTTTATTTCAATTCTTTGTTTATTTTCTTACAAGAATTATTTTCAACACATTATGCTTCTTTGTTTATTTTCTTACAAGCCTTATCTTCAACACATTAGGATTTGGGCATGAAGTCCGCAAGCATGTGATATTATTAAAATCTGCAACTACAGAATTGAAAAAAGAACAGGAAAGGTGACAAAGATTAAGAAAAGAGGCATTCATGGATGTAAGACAGTAAAGTAAAAAAATTCGGATGACACACTGAAATAACTCGAAATGCAGAAAAGATAGCAAGACCGACTACTGAGACTCCCATCTGATAGGGAATGTTTCTGTGTTGGTGCCCATTTTTTTGTTTCTCTTACGCCACGGCAATGACTACCATGTCTTTCAATGCTGGATCAAATTCTCCATCATCAAATCATCCCGAGCAGGCCATGTCCTATTGCTCAAATAAGCTAAAGTCAACCCCACATTTGTCAACTTGCCTACTTGCCTTTTCGTAACCTTGGATCAACAACAGTGATGCTTGTTCAATTTGTTGAGAAGATGCTTTTACTTTTGAGGGATCTTGGATTGTTTGCATGACTCGCCATTTCAAACCAATAAACCGACCACCTTTAATTAGCTTTTATTTCAAAACAACAAGCCAGTTAGAATAAACATTCTCGTTTTTTTAACAAAATGATTCGATCGAACCTTATGTGGGTTGCCTACGTCTCATGTGGAGACATGAATCATATCATGCGTAGTTCGAGAAGATCAAGTATAATATAAATAAACTAATTCTTTTGTTTTACTTTTTTTTTTAAAAATATCTAACCATAAAAGCTCCTAATAGGAAAATGTTTTTGAATTTTGAATTCTCTATCTCTTTATTTTTTTATTCAAGATTTTTAAAGAATGAATTTTAAATAATAAAGAAAATACTTTTGGGAGAAAGACTTCTAAAAAAGGTGGAAAATATTTTGGATTTTAAATTTGGCATCTTAAAGAAAGAATTCTAAATAAAAAGAATTAAAGGAGAATATTCTATTTTTTTGGATTTTTTGGAAATGGGGACCGGACCCGATGAAGGTTGCCTACGTATCTCACATATCGTGAGAATCAGACCCGTGTAGTTCGTACATATTTCGGGAATAGGGTGACACTTTTTTTTGAAAAACAATTAAGCTTATTTCGTAATAATCTTTTGGAGTAAATACTGATAGTTTTCAAAAATCGGATAAAATTTCCCCCCTTCTGGTTTTCCCTCAATTTTATATATAGGTATTTTATTTTGTTATTTTTTAGGAGCCGGTCAACATGCACAAGCCGAATAAAACATAATGCACAAGTAGCACATAAGATGCATCAGGATGATCTTGTAATTCTCGGGTACACCTGTCCTAGACAGACCCAACCCCTGTGTTGAGTCCCAAAATCAAATGCACATGATGCAAACAAACGTTCCAACTAGGGATCCGGCATGAGGCTATGTTATTCTAGGTTTAAACCCTGGGGGAGTGTTTTAGACATGACTTACCCAAGCGGACAACTCCAGCCGAGGTGGGGGCAACATACCGGGAGCACGAAAGTCTACCCGGCCTAGTTACTTGACACAACCTCGTTCTAATTGGTATGACTTCTAACAGAAAGTGGGCCACGCGCACGTGTGCACCATAAATTTAGAAGACACAGAAGGGAGGCGTAAGAAAGTAGTTTAATACAATTAAAATAATATCAAAGCAGTAAATAAGCGGCAATAAACACATTAGGCCCAAAAATACAGTAATAACATCAAATTAATAAAGCCATGTATAGATCACATTTGAAGCTCAAATTCTAAACCCTGAACTAGAAGTTCTGGGTTATTGTCCCCAGCAGTGTCGCCATCGCAGTCACACCTCCTTTTTACCGCCCCGAAGGAGTATGTGAGTTTTTCCAATTTAAGTGACATTATTCGAAATGAGATTATTTAATCAATTCAGAGTTACCACTTGGAATAAATTTTTAGTGTCCCAAGTCACTGATTTATTTTAAAATCCCAAATCGAGGAAAATTTTATTTATTTTTTAATGTCTGTGAATCAGAAATTCTAGATAAGGAATTCTGTTAACTCAGGAGAAGGTGTTAGACATTCCCGGGTTCTGTGGTTCTAGCACTGTCGCTTAGTGATTATTACTTAGCTTATATTGTTTAACTACTCATCTTTAGGACCTATATGCACTTTTTTTTACTGCTTTTAATCACTTGATTCGTTCGTAATCAAAGAATCGAGTTATGCGTACATATACTCTTTTCTTTTGGCGCGTCAAAATCATGTCACGCGAATGTGTTCATAATTAATAACGCTTTATTTTTTTTTAAAAAAGGTTTGGTTGAAATTGCGCGAACGCATCCTTCATTTATTTTAAAAATCGTAATTATATCACGCGAACGTGTACATAATCATGATGATTGATGGTTAACACGCGTCTAAAGCATGTTAATTTATTCAGAGTACTCCGTTTATTTATCTTTTTATTAGCATTATTATTTATTTTACTTATTAGAGCAGAATCTTGAGTTAATTAGCTAATCAATGCATTACTTGATTATTAAGCCTAAGTTCTTTTACAAGATCAATCCTTAGCATATATAATTTCTAATTGATTTAAGCTCCACTTTTCATTCTTTATTAACTCAAACCTAAACTTACTAAAACGTTAGGAATAACTAAATTTTAATCCTTTTATGCAAGTTTTTTTTATTAGTACTAAGATTAAACTATTTAATAGACTACTGTTGCTATTACTTTCTAAAGATTTCAAAAATAAAAATTAAGCAAAGAAATAAAATGAACCAGCTAAATCATCTTAGAATTGAAAATAAAAACAAAATATTTAAACTATTATACTAGAAGGACATTCACCTCATATATATACTAATTAGAGTACTTCAACCTATACTGAAGTTAGCAATTTGCCAAAAAGAAAGTTTTGTACGAAATTTATACGGATATCTACATTGCAAGTAAATTAGTTTTATTATTATTTATATGATGCAAGATTGACGATTTTTAAAGACTAATGGAGACGTCTAAATTAATATTTTTTTTAACAATGTTAAGAAACACAGTAAAAAAAATTGTGAATTTTCTTCTTCTAATATACTTTATCCATTTAGCCAAAGGACCATTTCAACTTCTAAAAGAAAATTAAACCAAACAGTAGGTATAAGATATCTTAGCAGTAATTTAACAAAACTTTAAGAATGACATTCTCATTTTTTATTTAACAATCTATACAAACTAGTGAAAATAATTATATACTGATATAAGATAATAATCAATAATTAGTGTAGTATAACAAAGTAACTTCTATAATTAAATTTATTAACTTTAGCAGCAAATGAGTGTTCAACCAATTATAAGTTACTTTCACAACACTATCTATAGCGTCCGAATTAAGATTAAAAAGATTAAAGAGAACTAAACACATCACATTAAACATTGCTAAACACAAAAATTAAAAACAAATTCAAAGAATAAAAAATAATAAAGATAGAGAATATGAACCTTTGCAGAAGCTTTTAATAATGTAAAAGAAGACCAGCAATTACAAGAAAACAGATGAGGATAGCAAACGTAACTCGAATCCGAACCTCGACGCTGAACTTTTGTCGTTCCAAAAAAGAACTTTTTCTCTAGATCCTCCCTCCTTAGTTCTTTATTTTTTTTCTTCTTCTTTCAACGTTAACTTTTTTCCCTCTTTCTCCTTTTCTTCTTGTTTATAACAGAAGTCACTTTGTCTTTATATAGATGAGTATGCGTAGTTTTATTACTTCTAAGGAAGTGGGGATTGGGAAGTTAGGAACGTGAGAATTAGTGGGAAAGGAAGTTACTTGAAGTGAGGAAGTTGGGAAGTTGGGTTGTTTTATTTTATTATTATTTTGTTTATATTTTTTAAACTTTATATATATTTATTTAAATTTTCCTAATCCCTTTTTTAATTAAATAAAAGAAGATAAAAAACGCACACACGGATAAAAAACTTACTTTAGATTAAAAAAAAAACTATAAGAAAGCCTAATAATTACATTATAGTTTAAATTATACTATGAAAAATACTATAGCTTACATTTAAAATTAGAAGAAACCAAATATTATATATATTTTTTGTAAATTTTCTTCTATTTAAAAATAGGAACAAAAGTTATACTCTAAGAATGCAAATAAATTTTTTTGTATTTTTTTAAATTTTCGTAAATAAAACCTATTAAGAGAAAGATAAAAGTTTATATATTAATATTTAAATATTTACACTAAAATAATATAGAATTTGAGTGAGATCAAAAATTAGGTGTTCACAGTGTTTCCGCTTCCTCTTGATAGCTAGATGACGCAGAGTTCTTGGTGGGTTGAAAATTCGGTTGAAGCATGATCTGCTCGTCCTCCTCCATAACAGTCATCGGAGTAGATGTGAGAAATATGACAACAAACTTCTCCGGGTTCTCGGGCGGGCAAGCTCGAAGATTGATGGATGTTTCGCTGATAGTCCGATGCCCCTGCACAAATATTTTTCTTTCGACATTTTCTAGAAGAGTTAGTGTCAAAGTTTTCCTTAATGGAAAATATTCTATATCAATCTCTTGGATATTTGAGATCATGTCGGGCAATGGATTCCTCAACTGTGGAGTATGGGATAATGGCCAGTGAGGAAGTTGTATAAATTGTTGTTCGTTGTTGAAATTCTGATGAAACGGGTCGTCTGGTAGTGGAGGACTTTGTGGTGGTGAGTGTAGAGGGTTGTGTAGTTGGTGTAAAAGGTTCTATTGGTTCGGAGAAATAGGTTCTTGTAGTTGAAGTAGTTGGAGCAAAGACATTAACTTGAACTGCCTCCATTAGTAATTTGGTTCATAGGATTGTTGTCCATCTGAGGTGACGGAGGTTGTAGTTGGAGTCATGAGGTAGAAGTGTGATTTGGTCCTGCTCTTGTTTGCGTAGGCGTACATAATCTAGAAGGGATGGAGTCAGGGGCGGATTTATGCTTATCGAAGCAGTGTTACACGATACCGCTTTATCGAAATTCTTTATCAAATATATGTATTAATAATGTATGGAAACTGTTAAGTAGAACAAAAATGACACCACTTGATATAAATTGTGTGTTGGTCAATTGGCAATGTATTTGGTTTTTCTCTAGGAGGTCAAAGATTCAAACCTCAACTAAGACATTTTTCTTTTGTAAATATTTAATTAAGACTCAACAAAATTAATAGACTAAGACTATTTCTTGTCTAAAAATATGACGATCAAAATTACATTCTAATTTTTTTATAAATTTCAATACCGCTTATAAAAATTCATACGTATGCCCCTGAATGGAGTTATGCATGGGCGTCGGTAGTAATCCATGTTGGTGGGAAGATAGGGATATTGGTACACAATGTATTACATTGAATTATTGATGGATCTAATCCCACTTGTACTTCATACTTGTACAATTTTCTTTTTCCTTTATTTCTTCCTTTCATTTATTTTCCAACACACATACTAGTCAATAATCCGTATTTATCTCTAGCTTTTCCTAATATCTATTATCTCCTTATCCCAATTTATCCTAACCCCAATCCCAATTGCTATTTCTCGAGTAATTTTCTGTTTATCCTTTTTTACTTCTTAGTTTTTAACTGCTTTTACCTCAAAGAATTTTGAACTATTAGCATAGTTTCTTCATGAATATTTTTGTTACGGCAAATTATTGATTGAACAATAAATTACACAATGAACTTGCTTAAATATTTTGGTTACAATTAAATTATTGTGTCTATAATTTTTCATTGTAGCATATGATTTATTTTTGGAACCAATTCCCATATAAAGAATTAGTCATATATTAATAATTTTATATTTCCCGTGCTACTTTTTGCACAAGTTTCAATTACCTCTTTATGTTAAATATTAATTGTAAGAATTGAACGGTTTAAGAAATATATTGTATATCTCTTTGTATGATATTCAAAATTAATAATAAGCTATAAATCACCAAACGTTCTCACATCAATTGACATTGTTGTCACGTACCACATTTATGTTAAAGCAGGCGATGCATTCATAATTTCAAAATTTTGAATCCGCCTCCGACTGATTTGGTAGGAAAAGTTGTATTTTTGGAGCCCGCATAGGAACATGCTTCAGGTGATTGCATGAGCATTGCTTCAATATCAATTGTCTCATCTTCTTGTGTTTGGTCGGTGACTGTACTATTACTTTTGCTGCATGGAACATCCTTTTTTGGAACCAATTTTCTTCTTCTTCTGACCATCATTTTTGCTTGTTTTTTCTGTGATATCTTTTGAAGTTATCTTAGGTTATTGTGTACGCATAGCTTCAAATATCAAAATGTGAGAGACAGAGGTAGGTTGTGATATAGGCACCTCTTCGTGAATCGTATAGGGGCTATTTAGGTGTAGTGGTGTCGTGGAGTGTTGGACGTCTAGTTTTAGGTATTAACTGTTTGGAATAGATTTAGGATTGGCTGGATCCAAATGGATGAAGAGTTGGTAGTATCACCTGAGACCAAAAGTTTAGGCTCCCAATTGCGAACTGTAATATACTGAGAACATATAAACCAAGGACCTTGGTGTAGAGATTTATGGTAGTTTTGTAAGAGGTAAGTTGAATAAGGTAATAGTTGTTCCCTAAATCGATAAGGTTGAATGGTTCAATAAATTGCCAAAGTGTCTGAAGTTGTAGCCTATTTTTATCCCTAGTTGTTTGACAATAACAGATTGTTTCCAGGTGTTGTATAGGCGATTCTTTTCATGTGCAGTAATAGGAATGAAGGGGGGATGGTTGGAAGGGTTGTCATGTTTGCTAGAAAGATGGAAATTTTGGAATGTTTGATTGAGTAATTGGAAGGAGGGATCAGTGAAAGTAGTATCTTCTTGATCACTCATGTTGTTATCGTTGGAGGTGGACATGTTCGACTACGATCGTACAAATTGATGGAGTTCTGAGATGTTTCCTGCTTTTGATTTGGATTTGCAGAATTGTGAGAGGAAATCGTCAACTTAACGGATTCCTTCTCTTTGTATATTGCCTTCTTTCTATTGGTATGAAATTATAATTAGATATCATTTATACTTATACATGCAGAAGCTTTTAGAAAATATTTTTTTTTAAAATTTTAAATAAGTTGTATGCTTCCAAAGAAAATCTTATTTTTTAAAATTTAAATAAGTTGTATGCTTCCAAAAATCTCGAGATAAGATTTTTGGAGCTCATTTAATTTAGAGTTTAATCTGTTTTAAGAAATAATTTTGTTTTAATATATAAAGATCAAATAAAAGATAAGACAAAACTTTATTATTAATTTTTTTGGTTAAAAGGATAAATTTATAGATAATACTAAGCTATTACAAATGCTCTATTATGAGCCAGCATTACTGGAGTAGACTTACTAGTTGTAGGAGCATCCTCTACATTTACTACAATTAATTTCCAATTTGTGACAAGAGGGGTTTCTCTCCCATTTGCTGTGAGTTCGAGTCTCCCCAAGAAAAGGTAGGAAGTTCTTGGAGGGAAGGATGCCGGGGGTCTATAGGGAAACAGGCTCTCTACCCAAGGGTAGGGGTAAAGTCTGCTTACATACTACCCTTCCCAAACCTCACTAAGTGAGATTATACTGGGTTGTTGTTATTGATCGCCTCCTTATCAGCTTGCAAACTGGTCCATACAGGTGTAGGCGGATGCAGGAATACTGATAGTTGATTGCGTATGGCTTGCTTGGAACCTTCTTTGTCCAAAAGGTGGGTTATTTTGTTTGCCTCACAAAAGCTATACGGGACCACTGGATTCCCCAACCTCTTCAACAGGCACCTACAAAAAACTATTAGTGTTTGATGAATTGGATTATGTTGCTCGAGTAGCTGTATGACCTCAATGGAATCTGTTCGATTTTAATAGAGATATGATGGTGGTCTGCTGCCTGCTGCCTTGGTGTAATGCTAATAATTTTATATGTGTGTGATTTATAGCACAGGAATATTTCAACTAGCCTACTACCCAATCTCCATTTGAGTTTCTAATCACCTCACCGATTCCGCCACTGTTTGTATTAGTTTTGAATGCACCACTTGCGTTTAGTGTGTAGTAACTAACAATGGAGCGTGCCCAATTCACGTGGATTGTTTTTTCCTCTGTGGTTTTTTTTAGGGGATGTGGTATATTTAAATTCTAATGTCCTCATAATAGGGAAATTAATGAGGAGAGTTCGTTGGGTACTTTTAAAGAAGTTATGATTGCGATTTAATCAAATATGCCATAGTGCAAAAAGGAAGAAGTCAAGCCATTGAAGGTGTTTATTCTGTAGGAGAATATTCATTCTTTTAGTAGTCGGAACCAGTGGAGGTGTTGGTAAGGAAGACTTTGAATGTTTAGGCCTATGTCCAGCTAAAATTTCATTGCTACTGGACACTCGAAAAAGATGTGGTGAATGTTTTCTTGCGTGCTGTTACATAGGAAGCAAGTACATTTTATATTTAAGCCTATACGGTGGAGATATGGTTTGGTTGGTATTCTACTATGATAATATTTCCAGAGAAAGAATTTAATTTTTTCCAATCTATGTAGTGACCAAATCAATTCGAAGTTATAAGGAATTGGAGATTTGGTGTGTATAAGGAAGTATATAGATTTGGTTGTGAACATACCATTACCAATTAGTGACTATTAGGGCGTGTCTTTATGACCAATAGTTATTACACCCCATGTTTTCTTACATAAAAGTATGTCATATGTAAATTGATTAAAGCTCAAAAGGGATGAAATCCTTCTACAAGGCTAAGCAAAGTTTATCAAAGTATTAGGTAAGTTATGATGAATGAGACTTTTAATCATGATTTAAATGAGATTAAAGTTATGATATGACTATATATGATATTTGGATATGAAATATAAAGTTTGGGAAAATCGGATTTAAGTTGTGGAAAAATCGATTAAGGATTTGCCTTGTGATGAAGCGTTTTGAGCAATACATTTTATGTGTTATATGAGGTCTTTTTGGGACATAATAAATACCAAAATGAAGCTCTTTCAACATACTTTTCAATGCTCCAAACCATTTATTCATACGACATCGGACAGAGAAATAAAAATTTTTAAAGTAGGGTCACCAAATCAAGTTGCCACACTTCGAAGAAACTGGCAGGTTTATCGGTCAAGTAGAGATGCAGTTTTCTCCCAATCTATTGAGAGTTACAAGGATATCTTTATATGGAACTAATATCCATGTGCCTAGTTTCTAACGTTGAAAACTATTTGTCAATACAATATTAGAGTAGAGATATACAAGTGTCCGAAGTTGCACTGCTCAAGCTGCCAAGTAGGAGCTTACCCACCTGCTTGGAGAATTGAGGCAGTGGGCTTATAAGTTGTCTTTACCCATTACATTTAGTCAATATCCAGATATTTCTTACACCAAAACTCTCTCAATCTCTCCAAAATTGGTCCAAGATCTGAAGAACCAAACTCAAGAGAAATCAACATAAATCATCATCAAAGAAATTAAAGACTACAAGAGAATGCTTTTATGATGTTGTAGTGTGGTTGAGGCTATTCTGAGCTAAGTTGAGATAGTGTTTCGAGTTGTAGCTAGTGTATAAGGTATGTATAACATCTTCTTGATTTTCTAAAGTTAATCTTGTGCTCGATGTGTTGTTTGTGTGAAATATCATAAGATAGTACTTGAAAGAATATAGGATATGATTGTCTTTTTGGTTGGTCTGTTTTGTGGCTAAATATATGATTTATAGTGGCTGAAAATTGTGATAAATAATTTGATAATATTGTATCTGATGTTGTTAAGATTTTTAGGTGTTAATTAAGTTGATTGAAGAATAAAAGATGAAAAATAAGTGATTGGCGATAAAAGTTAAGGTACTAGGTATATAGAGCTATTCTGGAAGGTATTATGTTAGATGTTTTAAAATAGAAATAATATGGTGCATATATGTATAATGTTCTGAAGATTGTAAACTAGTTTATGGAATAAGAGTTGATTCGTATATCTTGTTATGAATAAAAACGAGCTTGCCGCTCAATATGATTGTTAAGATAATCGAAGAAACTCATATTGGATTATATTGTTGTTGTTGCGATTGTTGGTTATAGTTGTTGTTCTAGGGATGTTGATGACCCTTAGTAGTCTTTGGGATGTATTAAAAAATAGGGAAGTTGTTGCTTGATTTTCCTCAAGTTATACGACTAACCAAATACATGGTACGATATTATATGTTAATGACAATATCATTTCACTTATTGTAGATGCAAGAAGTTGTGTTGAGCTTCGTTGACTAATAAGGAAGAGATCATACATGTATGTTAAATCTATCCCTTCTTTCTTTTGGCATGATCCAAGCAATGATACGTAAATGTAATGTTATTCCATAAGTGGTTCTACTCTTAGCAGTTAAGGATGTCTATGTTATTGATTCATGTAAAATGATATTCAAGCATGTCTAAGTATGTTCCTAAGTCTCTATTGAGGTATTTGATAAAGATGTTAATGTTCATAATATAGTAATACATGCATCTTCATGCATATGCATTTACCACCGAGCTACGGTCAGTTGGGCAGTTACATATTTGCCATCGTGCTACGACTAGTTGGGCAATCATGCATATTCATTTACTACTGTGATACGACCGGTTGGGCAGACATGCATCTTCATTTACCACCGTGCTATGGCCGGTCAGACAGTCATGCATTTGCTATCGGGCTATGGCTGGTCGGGCAGTTACCACCAATTGGGCCATTATGTATTATTATTTACCACCGGTTGGGCAGTCATACATTTACCACTGTACGACGGCTGGTCGGACAGTTATCACTGATCAGTTAGGTAGTCATGCATCATAAGATATTGATAATAGTCTCAAAGAAAAGCATTGTGTATGTGTGTGTGTGTGTATATATATATTTATTTATATAATAAGTATGTATATCTGGTGGCACTTCAGTGATTCAAGTTGACTCTTATATGTCCTTTATTAATGTTGACTTACTATTATGTTTCGATTTCGTCGTACATACTCGGTACATGTTTCGTACATATGTACGTTTATTGGGAATTCTACATTCATGACTGTAGGTATCGACAATCAGTTTGACGATCCCTCATAGTAGACGTGGTCAACATTTAACGAACAATTGGTAAGACTACACCTCATTTGGAGTGCATCCGACTCTATAATTCACTGTGTCAGAATTTTGCTACAGACTTATGGGTAGGTCAGTACCCTATCCCATTTGATGTCAAACAATATTAGAGGCTTGTAGACAGAGGTTCATTTTATACAGTATATCAGAGGCCTTGACAGCCCATAATATTCACGTTTTAAGAGAGATGGTTCATTGATACAGTGTTTTCCCACCTATAGTTATACATTACGAGTGGTGGCCATATTGGCCCTTGATATTTAAGAAAGAAAAAAATGAGCTATAAAGTATTCGCTCGGGCCAGTACATCACCGAATGCCAGCCACGCCTCCCCAGGTTTGGGGCGTGACAAAGTGGTATCAGAGAGTTCTGTCATAGAGAGTCCGTGTCTAGTAGAGTCTTGTTTATGGGCGTGTTGTGCACCACACTTATTGTCACTCTTTCTTCTTACTCAAGATCGTTTGGTAGAGCTCAGTTGTAAGAATTCGAACTCCTAAATTCTATTTTATTCATATTACAACGACACCTACATCCAAAAAGACAATTGGTAAGAGATTGAATGTGGTTATGGAAAAGTCACATATGCACACATACAAGGATAGAGTCGTACATGCTACATGATAGAGACGATATAATAAGAATTTCAACCACAGGTCGTGGTGTGAGAAAGAGTCCTAAATGGGGGGAATGTCCTAGCCTTTGGATTCATTCACCGAGTAGTTTCCTAAATGGCAAGAAGAGTAGTAAAGTTATCGCAAGAGTTATACGTTATGATAATGATAAGTGCATCAGTCAACATTCGAGGACGAATGTTCCAAAGGGGAGGAATGATGTTACAGCCCATGTTTCTGTACGTGAAAGAACGCCATATGTAAATTGATGTAAGCTCAAAAAAGGGATGGATTCCTTCTATAAGGTTAAACAAGGTTTATCAAAGTATTAGGTAACTTATGATGAATGAGAATTTTTAATCATCATTTAAATGAGATTAAAGTCGTGATATGGCTATATATGATGTTTGGATATGAAATATAAAGTTTGGAAAAATTAGATTTAAATTGTGGAAAATCGACTAAGGATTTGACTTGTAATAAAGTGTTTTGAGAAATACATTTCATGTGTTATATGAGGTCTTTTTGGGACATATTATATATTAAGAGGAAGGTCTTGCAACATAGTTTCCAATAGTACAAATTATTTGTCAATACGATATCGGAGTAGAGAGATACACATGTCTAAATTTGCACTGCTCAAGCTGCCAAGCAGGCAGCTTACCCACCTGCTTGGAGAATTGAGGCGGAGGGCTTATAAGTTGTATTTAACCATTACATTTCATCAATATCCAGAGATTTCTTACACCAAAAGTCTCTCAAGATCCCAAGAACTGGTCCAAAATCCCAAGAACCAAATTTAAGAGAAATCAACACAAATCATCATAAAAGAAGTTAAATACTACACGAGAATACTTCTATGATGTTCTGGTGTAATTGAGGGCTATTATGAGCTAAGTTGAGATAGTGTTTTGAGTTGTAGCTGCTGTAAAAGGTATTTATAACATCTTCTTGATTGTGACTAAGGTTAGTCTTGTGTTAGATGTGTTTTTAGAGTGAAAAACCATAAGACGTCACTTGAAAGAACATGGGATATGGTTGTCTTTTTGGTTAGACTATTTTGTGGCTAAATATATGATTTGTGGCTGAATATTGTGAGAAATAATTTGATAATGTTGTGTCTGATGTTGTTAATCTTTTCTAGGTGAAGTTGATTGAGGAAGAAAATATGAAAAACATGTGACAGATGATAAAAATAAGGTGCTAGACGTATAGGGCTGTTTTAGAAGGTACTTTGTGGATGTATTAAACTAGAAATATATGGTATATATATGATGATGTTCTGAAGATTGTAAACTAATTTATAGGGTAAGAGTTGGATTCAATTTATATCTTGTTATGAGTAAAAACGAGCTTGCCGCTCAATATAATTGTTAAGATAATTAGAGAAACTTATATTAGATTATATTGTTGTTATTGCTATTACTGGTTATAGTTGTTGTTCTTCGAATGTTGATGATCCTTAGTAGTCTTTGTGATGTACTAAAAAATAAGGGAGTTGCTGCCTGATTTTCTTAAGTTATATGACTAGCCAAATACATAGTACAATATTATACTTTAACAACAATATCAGTTCACTTGTAGTAGATGCAAGATGTTGTGTTGAGCTTGGTTGAGTAATAAGGAAGAGATCATACAGGTATGTTAAGGCTATCCCTTCTTTCTTTGGCATGATCCAAGCAACGATACGTAAATGTAATGATATTCCATAAATGATTATACTCTTAGCAGATGTATATGTCATTCATTCATGTAAAATAATATTCAAGCATGTCTTTGGAGTTGATATACCTGTTGATTGTGCATTCTGCAAACAGCAAGAAGAAAGTTTTGAACACCTTTTCTTTGCATGCCCAGTCACAAACAGATTATGGCTCAGAATATGCTATTGGATGGGTTACCAGCGAGCTGTTAGTACTTGGGAGGAAGAATTAAAGTGGATATGCAGTAAGGCTCGAAGCAGAAACTGGCATAAGGCAATTACTGCTACTGCTTTTGTCACTATTGTTGCATTGATATGGAGAACCAGAAACTCTATTAGATTTGAGAACAAGTTTTTTGCTGAAGATCAATTCTGTAAAGAGGTGGCAGTGTTGATTCATACAAGAAGCAGAAAATATAAAAAGTGGCAGGAGGGGCTACGTCAACTCAATTGCTATCCTTAGCTTAGATGAATAGCTATATGATAGATTAGTCTATATGAGATTGTTTAGTTAGAACTAAATGTAAATGAGTAGTAGAATGTCCATACTACTACCATAGAAATGCATTGTACATACTTTTTGAAATCAATGAAATGACAGTTTGATCTAAAAAAATATTCAAGCATGTCTAAGTATGTTTCTAAGTCTCTATTGAGGTATTTGATAAAGATGTTAATGTTCATAATATAGTAATACATGCACCTTCATGCATATGTATTTACCACCGAGCTATGACCGATTGGGCAGTTACATATTTACCATCATGTTACGGCCGATTAGGCAATCATGCATATTCATTTACCACCTTGATATGACCGGTTGGACAGACATGCATCTTAATTAACCATCGTGCTACGAGCGATCGAGAAGTCATGAATTTACTACCGGGCTACGACCGGTCGGGCAGTTACCACCAGTTACAGTTACCACCGTGCAACGGCCAATCGGGCTGTTACCACTGATCAGTTGGATAGTGATGCATCATAAGATATGGATAATAGTCTCAAAGAGAAGCATTATATATATATATATATATATATATATATATATATATATATAATAAATATGCATATACAGCGAAAGTTTAGTGATTCAGGTTGATTCTTATATGTCCTTAATTAACGTTGACTTACTGTTATGTTTCAGTTCCGCCTTACATACTCGTTACATTATTCAGCTGGACGTCCTTTTATTGGGAAAGATGTATTCATGCATGTATTACAATCAGTTTGATGAGTCCTCACAGTAGAAGGGTCATAATTAAGCCAATGATCGATAAGAATCCACCTTATTCGGAGTGCATTCGAGTCTACAAGTCATCATGTCTGAGTTTTGCTATAGACTTATGGGTAGGCCAGTACACTATACCATTTGATGTCATATAATCTTAGAGGATTTGTAGATAGAGGTTCATTCTGTACAATGTGTCAGAGGCTTTGACACCCCATATGTATTCATGTTTTACGAAATATGGTTCATTGATACAATGTTTCTCACTTATAGCTATATATTATAAGTTGTGGTCATGTTGTCCCATGATAGTTAAGAAAGAAAAAAATGAGCTATAGTGTATTTCGCTCGGGCCAGTATGGCACCGGGTGGCAGCTACGCCTCTCTAGGTTTGAGGCGTGACAATAGTATTAGGGATAATAGTGGCTCAGACTTTGAGGGTCATTTCTTGGGAAAATTGGAGAGATAGTTTTGTACAGTCCCAACCATTGCCATTCCATAAATGGATGATATTGAGCCTCTCTTCATTATGGTTTAGGGGCCCATAGACACTTGTTCTGAGTGGGGAGTGGGGGAGTGAGAAATCCATCTTGAGTTCTATAGGTCTATTGAAGAGTTTGCCTAGGGGTCCAGGCAATTCTCTTAGAGCAATAAGTACATCCTGTTAAAACATTTTTCCAAATTTAGGAGTGGGAGGTTGTGTTCCTGTTTGAAGTATATTTGTTAATAAGGTTTGTGCTAAAAGAGTATTGGGGTGCAGGAAGAGATGCCAAGAGAGGTTCATCAGAAGAGCAATATTTTTGTTATGGGATTTGCGAAGTCCCATGCCACCTTGGCTTTTTGGTAAAATGACTACATCCCAACTAATATAATTGATTTTCTTTTTCTTTGATTATGAACCTCAAATAACGTTCCTTTGAATTTTGTCAATATTGAATGCTCTTTGGTAGAGAAAATTATTGCATTGCATATGTTGGGATTGTATTTAGAGTAGTCTTAGCAAGAGTGACTTTTCCAACCGGTGTAAGGAAATTTATTTTCCAATTAGATACTCTACTTTTCATGTTGTCAACGATAAATTAGAAGTCAGAGGCCTTGGGGTTGTTATTAAGGATGAGGAAGCCTAGATATTTTCCAAAGTTATCGGCTTCTTTGATACTAAGGAGTCGTAGAACAAGTTTCTTGGTATCCTCATGGTATTGAGGTGATTAGATAGCTTTGGATTTGGCAGGGCGGAATTTTTGCCCCGAAAGGTGACAGAAGTACCTTAGGCTATGGTGAATAGAGTGTATCAACTTTTGGTTAGCATTAGACATAATGGTTATATCATCCGCAAAGAATAAATAGGATAGTTAGGGTCCCTTCTTACTAAAGGTGATGAGATCCCATCTTTGAAGGTTTACTTGATGATTAATATACATAGAGAGTAACTCCATGCATAGGATAAAAATATAAGGTGACATTTGGTCTCCTTGAGGAATGCCCCGTGATAGGGAAAAATAGTCTGTTCTTGTCCCATTAACTAGATAACAACGTTGCTGCTACTATTACAATTCATGATGGGGGTGCTGATTTTTGGAGGAAATCTCAAAGGCTTTTTATAGGTCTACTTTTAGTATCAGCTTTCCCTTTGTCCCTTTTGAACGCTTAATATGTCTTAGAACTTCCTAAACAAGAATAGCATTATCACTCACTCTCCTGCCTTTATGGAAGCTATATTGGTAAGGTCTAATAAGATCGGGCAGGAAAGACTTAATGCGATTGACAATAATTTTCGTAACAACTTTGTAGATAGTGTTGCACAGGCTATTGGACGAACAAATTTCAAGTTATTGGCATTTTTGAATTTAGGGATTAGGCATATGAGCGTGTTATTAAGATTTTCGGGGAGTTGTTGTAAGCTAAAAATCTTATGGCAATAATTGAGGACGTACTTCCCTTCTATAGACCAATTTTTTTGATAAAAGAATGGGTGTAGGCCATTTGGGCTTGGTTCCTTAAAGGTCTTGAAAGAAACTAGTTCTTGAATAACCTCTTGGTCATGGAAAAGATTGTCTAGTGGTGATAGGTCTGTTTTATGGTAGCTAGTGGGATTCTTAAGGATATCACTCCAATTGGTGTTAACGACCTATGGATAGAAAGAAAGATGCAGGAAAGGCAAATGAAAGAAGAAAGCAAAATTCGCTTTGGGAGTGTGAGATAGGCAGACGGGGAGTACGCAGCCGAACAACTGTGTGTTCTGTTGTGAAAATTGTTTGGAAGTACTGGAGTGTGTGTTGGGTCGAAATTTTATGGTCAATGATCCAATTCCTTTCTTCGTCTTTAAAGAACGAGATCCTATTTTTTCTTCTTCTATTGATAACAGAAAGGTGAAATTTTTTTATGTTTGTATTCCCTTTGTTGAGCCAATTAATAAGTGGCCTAATTTTCCAGAAATCTTCTTTCATTTGTAAAACATTATTATAGTCATTAATAAATTCCTTTTTGAGGGTTTGGGTGAAGAGGTTAGCAGGGTATGAATTAGAGTTTTGTATGCCCTCTAAACGTGCTAAAATTCTTATTTTTTTGATGGAAGATGTTACCAAATGTAGCTTTTCCGAAGAGGTTACGTTATATTTGAAAAAGCTAGTGGCTTGTGTGAGATTATTTTGATGCCAGCTTTGATGAACATTATTACAAAATTTAGGGTGTGTGCACCAAAAGGTTTCAGGTTTAAAGGGCTTATTACTAGGTCTAGCGCTTCATTACTAGTATTTGTTTGAAGTGGATTATGGTCGGAACAAGTTTTAGGTGGATGAGTAATTGAGGCATCAGGATACTTTTGAAGCCATTCCTCATTAGCGAAGCATCTAACAAGTCGTCCAAGAATTAAATCTCTATGCCTTCTATGACGGTTAACCCGGGTACAACGGCACCCCTTGAAACCTAGGTCTATTAGGTTACAATCATTTATACATGTTAAAAAATTTAAAGTTCTATCTCGACTCATCGGTCTCCCACCCTATTTTTCATCTTCGTTAAGGATATCATTCAAATCCCCTACGACTAACCAAGGACTAGTATGTGAGTGTGAAATAGCTTCTAGACTATCCCATAATAGTCAACGTTTACTCATTTTAGTACTTGCATAAATGACACTAAAAAGACTGGAAACATGGCTAGGACATACCTGTATCATAATATGTAGTTCTTAGTCAGCTTGCCTAATACGTATGACTATGACCATGTTAGTGAGCCATATGAGAAAAATCCAACATGCTCTACCTTGGACAGGTATGTCCAAGAAGTCATCAAAATGGAATTCATCTCTAAGCCCCATATGGTTTTCCATCCCGTTTCGAGCAAGGCCACCATGCATGGCTTGTAGTTAGCAACTAGCTCTTTGAAATTTCTTCTGAAGGCGTAATTATTAGCCCCTGAATATCCCAAACTATAAAACTGGTGGTCCTATTCATGGGGATATCCTGGTTGGGAGGGTGTAGAGCCACTTGTCTCTCTTTGACAGGAAATTGACTTCCTCTCAGGGTTGGGGTCATCAATACTGCATAATTTGCTAGAGCTCTGTTTATTACAGGACGAAGGTCGAAGGAGCATTTAGTCAATGCAATTGGGTAGTTGCGGATGTAATTTTTTTCCCTCTCTCTCCGAAAAGATCATAAGGCTTGCGTTTGTGAGACTTTGAAATTTTTGCAAACGAGCCCGTGTGTGGGTGCATCTCCTCGATTTTCTATACTATATCTATCCCTTCTTGTTCTTATAGAGGGGGAGAGGGTGGTGCATTCATTTGTATAGGGATATGCTAAGGGAGTGCATGGCCTTGAACTTTGCCATGGAAAGAATAATGGATTGGAATTGATCATTTCCTGGGGTGGGAAAAAGGTAGCTCATATATCTGGTTCATATTGAAAAGGGGATAGAAGTGCGGTGGAAGATTACACTGTTGGTGCATGTTATGGTACAGGGTTGGAGAGGATCCAACATATTCACCAACCACTTGTGGTTCATGTAGTTGTCTATGGCCAGTATCATTCATTCTATTATCAGTTGTGCTAAAAAATTAGGATTTTGGATGATTATCAATACTTTCATTCCATTGATGATCATTGTGAAAAACACGGCCTGTCCCTGGATTCCTTGCTTGATCCATGATTGGGGTTGGTGAAATGGTGGCAGTGGTTGAGTTGCATACACCAATTGGTGGTGCGCTAGTTGAGATGGTAGGTTGTTCATAGGATTGGTTGCAAGTATGAGAGGGCGTGGATGAAGGAGTAGAGGTAATCTTGTGTGTTAGGGGAATAGCCGACGTGGCATCATGGAGATGAGTAGGCTGGTTAATATTGGAGGAGGTATAGAAGTGATTAGAAGGGGATAATTATTGCAGATCTTTAGTGTGAGATTTATTATGAACGGTATTGGGGGATCTTGGCGTGTGGGAGAGCAAGAAGAGATGAATTTGTTCTTAAGGAGATGTTCTGTTAATTTGGAGAATTCCTATTGGTTAGTTCCTAATGAAGTGTGTTTATCCATTTGAGTAGTGGCAGTTGAATTTTCTAATTGGGAAACGTTATGTCCACGAGGCATTTCATCTATTGAGTCTTTTCTTATCTGTATCGAAGGGGATGAGGAGTGTATGGCAGAGTTAGAGGCGGCGATGATTGAAAGGTTTGGAGTACTAGGTTTTTTAGCCGACTCTAATTCCATTTAAGGAAGAGAAAGTGATGCAAATTGATTGGCCGTTGAAAACTTATTGATTGGATATTAGCAAAACATGTTTTTTTTTTGTTATTGATGACAGAACAAGAGGGGTTGATCTGATGGTAAGCAATCTTCACTTTCAACCGAGAGGTTGTGAGTTCGAATCTCCTTAAGAGCAAGGTGGGAAGTTCTTGGAAGGAAGGATGCCGGGGGTCTATTTGAAAATAGCCTCTCTACCTAAGGATAGAGGTAAGGTCTACATACACACTACCTCCCCAGACCCCTACTAGGTTGTTGTTGTTGTTGACGAGAGAACTAGAGTCTCTAGTACTGGAGTTTAGGCCGATATTTATTACCTCAATGGACTGATTATTAGGCGTTAACGTGTTACTTAGTACTTTTGTCATTATAGTAATTTGAATAAGGGTGGTCATTATAGTTTAAGGCTTATAGGCTAGAGTTTGTGAGTGGAAGGACTTACCTTGTTCTCTTATATAATTATTAACGATGATATCTGTGATGGTTTCTATCTCTTTCTCCTTTGTGGTATCCCTTGATCCATGTTTTGAATTCTGTGCTTTTCTTTTTCTGGCGAAGGACGCTCTTTGCCATTCATTGGCCTTATCGTTAGCCGTCTGATGATTGAGGTGTGGGTTCTTGTTGTAAGATATATGGACTTATATCTATATACATATGAACAATATATGGATAAATTATATGTTATGTGCTATCTTTTTGGTTTGGCCTAATTTTGTGGTCTTATGGACATTATGTTAAGGGGGCCAATGTATTGTCATATAAAGTGTAGGCCTAATGTGTAGATACCCAAAAGAGTAACCTTAGTTAATGATGGGCTAACTAAGGTTACATATATGTAACTATGGTTACATGCTTATGACTCTTGAGTTTCATAACTTATTTGTTATAAGTGGGGGGTTATGGTTCCCACATTATAGCAAGACACTCTCTTCTTCCTCACATTGAATCAAGAGAGCCACCATTGTTGTCTTGCATATCTTTGTGGAAAACCATTCCCATTTTGGTCTTGAGTACATTATTGTTGTGAAACCGATACTGCAAGAAGGATCAAGGAGTCAATCTTGAAGGAAGGATTAAGGAGCTTTCAAAGGCACACTTTGGACAATCTTCAACAAGAAGATTAAGGTTTTCCACATATGGATTCAGGTACGCTTCCGTTCATGTTGTTATTCCAAATTATTCGATATGAAGGCTATTGTGTTTTAGTCGAAATCATTATTCTAACAATTGGTATCGGAGCCTCCTTCATATTTGGATAATTTGGAAGTTCATGAAATTGCATGTTATATAAAGTTCATGTTTAAATTATGATAGAATTTTGATTATGAAATTCTAGTACCATGATATAGCATGATTTCATGAATGTTATGTAGTTGATGAACTTTAGTGATTCAATATTTTGTTATCTCTATATGAATGAAATATTGAAGTTTGCAAAATTTTGGTTGTTGAACAACAAGAAACTTAAACAAGGAATTGTTGCTACAAATAACCTTCAGTGACGGCAACTCCAGTTTCCAGTTTCAATACATAGTCGCCACTAATACATTTAGCGGCGACTTTTATGGGTTTAGTGGCGACGTTCGTCGCCGCAAAAGGTCCTGGAATAATTTTTAAAATTCACCAAAATTTTGCAAAACAGAAGCATCACATAATCGATTATTCTTTGAAAATAATCGATTATGCAATTTTTTCATCAAAATTTTTGAAACAGAATCTGAGGATAATCGATTATATTTAAAATAATCGATTATCTGGAGTTTTTTTCAGCAAAATTGGAAATTCCAGAGAGCTAAGATAATCGATTATCCTAGTTTTTCAGCAAAATTTGAGATTCTAGAAGGCCCAGATAATCGATTATCAGGCTCAGATAATCGATTATCTGGCCATAAATTGCAGAAACGTTTTGTTTTCTGGCTGTTTAATGAGGACATAATGTAAGAAACGTTTTTCATAATTAATGAAACGTTTTAAGTCTTTTAAGTTTCAGATTTTAATTGTACATTTATAATATGACAATTAATATTCAGTTTTTCATTATTAATATTTTATACATTAATATTCAGTTCTAATATTTATTGTTTTAGTCCATCAAACTTCAGATTTTGGAATTGTCCAATTAAGTCTATAACAATTAACATTCAGATGTTGCATGTCAAAACATGTAACATATTAAGTTAAGATTCATAATATGGCTTAAGGAACTAAAGTTTTTAGCATCTAATATTTTAAGTTAGTCAATTGAAGCATTATGTTGCCAAAGTAACCTCTATTGTGTAGATTGATTGATCTTGAAATATAAGATAACTGTGGATGTTAGTCTTCCATGCGTTTAACACCGGCCCAAAGGAAGGTTGTTATTTGGCAGGAATTCGAACATGCTTGTGGTGATAAATATGTGACAATTATTTGGTTTTCCATGTAAATATTAAGTCGGCCCAAAGGAAGGCTTGATATTTGACAGGAGTTTATTGTCAATATTTGATCACTACACCAAGAGTGCCACTTACAAGTTGATTTTCTGTCCAAAGACTAAAATCAATGTTGTGCTAGGTATCTTGTAATGAAATTTGCCTATTTTGAATCTATAAACTAAAGTTAAAGTTCAAGTTATTGTAAGCATGTATTAAGTAATCTTTTGTTCTATTTTCAGCGAATTCTTCAGCTGCTTCGATTTCTGCTAATATAAACATCATCCCTGTGCTTAACGGCACAAACTTTAAGGAATGGAAAGAGAACATTATGATAGTTCTCGGTTGCATGGATCTTGACCTTGCACTTCGGAATGAGCAACCTGCTTCTCTTGAGGATACATCCTCTCCTGATGAAAGGAGGGAGATGGGGAAGTGGGAACGCTCGAATCGCATGAGTCTAATGATCATATAACGTGCAATTCCAGAATCATTCAGGGGCACTATGAATGATGAAGCTAATGCCAAAGTTTTCCTTGAAAACCTTGAAAAGCGTTTTGAACAAAACGAAAAGGCGGAAACAAGTACACTTTGAGTAAACTTGTTTCCATGAGGTATAAAGGCAAGGGAAACATTAGGGAGTACATTTTGGAAATGTCTCATCTTGCTTCGAAACTTAAGTCACTCAAGCTAGTATTACCTGAGGAACTGCTTGTGTACTTAGTTTTGATATCTCTTCCTGCACACTTTAATCAGTTTAAGGTCAGTTACAACAGCCTGAAGGAGAAATGGACTCTTAATGAGCTCATTTCACATTGTGTGTAAGAGGAGGAAAGGATAAAGCAAGATATGACTGAAAGTGCTCATTTGGCATCCTCTTCTAAGGATCCTAAGAAGAGGAAAGGTAAGGAAGTTGTGGTTGCAAGGCCCAAGAATAAGCAACATAAGGACCTAAGGTTGAAATTATTGAATTAGGTTGCTTTTTCTGTAAGGGGACTAATCATGTGAAGAAGGATTGTACCAAGTACCACGCTTGGCGTGCGAAAAAAGGTACATTTCTTTCTCTTGTTTGTTCTGAAGTTAATTTAATTTCGGTACCTAAGGATACTTGGTGGGTAGATTCTGCTGCTACTACTTACATAAGTATATCTATGAAGGGTTGCCTGAACTGCCGAAAACCAAATGATGGTGAAAGATACATCTATGTGGGTGACGGCAAGAAGGTGCCAGTTGAGGCTATTGGAAAGTTTAGGCTGTTGTTTAAGACCGGTTTTTATTTAGATTTGGATGAGACTTTTGTTGTACCGTCTTTTAGACGAAATTTAATTTCTGTTCCCAAATTGGACATATTCGGTTATACATGTTCATTTGGTGACAATAAAGTTAGTCTCTTTCAGAGCTCAAATCTTATCGGTACTGGTCTTTTATCAACATTTGATAGCCTATATTTGGTTGACACAATAACCTCACACAATGAAACCTTGCATACAAGTTTAAGTGGTACCAAAAGAAAATTAACTAATGAGAATTCTATATCACTCTGGCACAAACGTTTGGGTCACATATCCATTCAAAGAATTCAGAAACTCGTGTCACATGGAATTCTTGATTCTCTTGATTCCTCAAATTTGGATATATGTGTTGAGTATATCAAGGGAAAACAAACAAACAAGACGAGATTAGGTGCTAAGAGAGCTTCGGACGTCTTAGAATTGATACATACGGATATTTGTGGGCCATTTCCTACTCCTTGTAGGAATGGTCAACAATACTTTATCACATTCATAGACGATTACTCTCGTTATGGGTACCTATATCTTATTCATAAAAAGTCCCAATCCATAGACGTGTTCAAATCATTTAAGGCTGAAGTTGAAAATCAACTAAGCAAAAGAATTAAATCCGTTAGATCTGACCGTGGTGGTGAATACTATGGTCGATATGATGGTTCAGGTGAACAACGTCCAGGGCCATTTGCTAAATTCCTAGATGAGTGTGGGATCGTCCCTCAGTATACTATTCCAGGAAGTCCTACGATGAATGGTGTAGCTGAGAGACGAAATCGGACCCTTAAGGATATGGTAAGAAGTATGATTTGTCGTACTACTTTACCAGACTCACTTTGGGGTGAAGCATTAAAAACCGCAGCTTATATTCTTAATAGAGTTCCAACTAAAGCTACAATCAAAATCCCATATGAACTTTGGACTGGGCATAAACCCAGTATTAGGCATTTACACATTTGGGGTTGTCCAGCTGAGGCAAGGCCTTATAGGCCGAATGAAAGGAAACTGGATGCTAAGACGGTTAGTAGCTATTTTGTTGGATACTCTGAAAGGTCCAGGGGTTTTAAGTTTTATGACCCCACTTCTAGAACTATTTTTGAGACGGGTAATGCTAGTTTTTTTGAAGATATTGAGTTTGGGGGGTGGGGAGATATAGTTGTTAGAGATTTTGTCTTTGAGGAAGAACATGTGCCTTTCCCTCAAGTTGTTGATCTTGGTCAGGGTGTTCTCATTCTTGACACGGATCACACAACTCCAGTTCAAGACAATCTCGAAAATCTCTCCAATCAGGATCCTGAAATTACTAATGCAAATCAAACTCAACAACCTCAAGAAACTGAAGTGCCATTAAGGAGATCCACTAGAGAGAGGAGAAATGCAATTCCGAATGATTATGTTGTATTTCTCCAAGAACAAGAAAGTGATATTGGACTTGAGGAAGATGATCCAATCAACTTCCGTCAAGTCATTAAGGGTTCTAACTCTCAAAAGTGGATTGATGCCATGAATGATGAGATGAAGTCTATGAGCGATAATGACGTTTGGGAGCTTGTTACATTGCCCGAAGGTATTAAACCTATTGGTTGTAAATGGATTTTTAAAATCAAAAGGGATTCAGGGGGCAATGTTATTAAGTATAAAGCTCGTCTTGTCGTAAAAGGCTACACTCAAAAGGAAGGAATTGATTATAAAGAGACTTTCTCTCCAGTTTCATCGAAAGACACTTTCAGGACTATAATGGCACTAGTAGCACATTTTGATCTCGAGCTTCATCAGATGGATGTTAAGATAACATTTCTCAAGGTGGCATTGAAGAAACAATTTATATGGTGCAACCTGAAAACTTTGTTTCGAATGAATCAGAGAAAAGAGTCTGCAAATTAAAGAAATCCATCTATAGGCTCAAGCAGGCTTCCCGTCAATGGTATTATAAGTTTCATGTAGTCATTACATCTTTTGGTTTTGAACCGAATGTTGCTGATGACTGTATATACCATAAGTTCAGTAGGAGTAAGTATATTTTTCTGGTTTTATATGTCGATGACATACTGCTTACCTGTAACGATATAGCATTATTGCATGAAACTAAGAAATTTCTTTCAAAGAAATTTGAAATAAAAGATCTTGGTGAAGCTTCTTTTGTATTAGGAATTCAGATACATCGAGATCGCTCAAAAGGTGTTCTCGGTCTGTCACAAAAGGGCTATATCGATAAGGTTCTGAAAAGATTTGGCATGCAGGATTGTAAACCAGGTAACACCCCTGTTGCTAAGGGAGACAAGTTTAGTCTCAAACAGTGCCCAAATAATAATTATGAAACTTCGGAAATGCAGAAGACACCTTATGCTTCGGCTGTAGGTAGTCTGATGTATGCTCAGGTATGTACACGACCTGAAATAGCATACATTGTTGGGATGTTAGGCAGATATCTTAGCAATCTGGGAATGGACCATTAGAAGGCAGCCAAAAGGGTCATAAGGTACTTACAGAGAACAAAGGATTACATGCTTACATATCGGAAATCGGACCAGCTTGAGATCATCGGGTACACCGATTCCGATTTTGCTGCTAACAACAGTAGTTTGACGAAAGCAAAACATATGGACGTCAAATTTCGGGTTGTTAAAGAAAGAGTACAGAATGGACAATTGTGCATAGAGCACATAAGTACAAACTCCATGATTGCGGATCCGCTCACTAAGGGATTGATACCAAAAGTATTTCTTGAGCATATTGCTTGTATGGGTGTCAAATCATTTGAGGATTATGTATTTTAGTGGGAGTTTGTATTATACAATTATGTATTGTCCATTACATTCAGTAATTCAGTTATATCTGCGCAGATATTCAGTTTTAAAGTTTTTGTACTCTTACAGTTTATGATTGATCTCAATAAAGAGAACCAGTTGGAAATAGACATTCTATTGACCACACTTTATGTTATTTCCATGCTATATACCTACACTTGATCCACGTTGTTGGTTATATTGATATTCGTGATCTATGTTGGTTCTAGTTACGCAAGAGTAACTAAGAGCTCTTAGTTCCTATGTTGGTATGATTGATGGACCGGATTGTTCATGACAATTTTATTATGATAGCAATTCTGAGCTCATAAGGTTATATTGTAACATATAATGCTAAGGTTTGTACATATGTATGAATATCTCGTCCAAGTGGGAGATTGTAAGATATATGGACTTATATCTACATACATATGAACAATATATGGATAAATTATATGTTATGTGCTATCTTTTTGGTTTGGCCTAATTTTGTGGTCTTATGGACATTATGTTAAGGGGGCCAATGTATTGTCATATAAAGTGTAGGACTAATGTGTAGATACCTAAAAGGGTAACCTTAGTTAATGATGAGCTAACTAAGGTTACATATATGTAACTATGGTTACATGCTTATGGCTCGTGAGTTTCATAACTCATTTGTTATAAGTGGGGAGTTATGGTTCCCATATTATAGCAAGACATTCTCTTCTTCCTCCCATTGAATCAAGAGAGCCACCATTGTTGTCTTGCATATCTTTGTGGAAAACCATTCCCATTTTGGTCTTGAGTACATTATTATTGTGAAACCAATACTTCAAGAAGGATCAAGGAGTCAATCTTGAAGGAAGGACTAAGGAGCTTTCAAAGGCACACTTTGGACAATCTTCAACAAGAAGATTAAGGTTTTCCACATATGGATTCAGGTACGCTTCCGTTCATGTTGTTATTCCAAATTATTCGATATGAAGGCTATTGTGTTTTAGTCGGAATCATTATTCTAACACTTGGTTGTTTCGATCTGCCGCCTGGTTGTCATGTGTTGGCTATAGAACGAGTGTTTGTTGAGTTAGTGATGGAGTCTGTGACCTAATCTGCCACAAATGCTTGCAAAAGAAGCCTTCTCCTTCATGTGGTAACTGGTTCTTGTAATGGAACATGTATGCATATCTTCCTCATAGGGTGGAGCTAGTTTAAGCATCATTTTTCAATTAAGTGCCTATCGAATTCTCTATTCGCTTGAGTAGAGTTCCATCATAGTACCCATATGACGACATCTGTTTGTTTTGCTTCAGCAACGACAAGATTGAGATCCCATTTCTTCACAGAGAGAACATGTTCATTCACAAACCAAGGCACATTCCTAAGCAAATTATTCATGTTTTCCTCTTTTGAAAATTTCACTATGAATCCCAGATCAATAAGTGGGAATTGCTACGTGGGTTACCATAGTTCTTGTATTTTTGTTTTTAAGTTGTGATGAACAATGCTTTCCCAAAGAATTTAATGATTAGGGATTATTTCTAGTAAAGCCTTTCTTTTTCCTTGTCAGACCCTGCTGGTTAAACAATTTACATCATTTTCAAAGGATGGTGTTTTGTTGGCCTCCTGTACGACTTCCTCTTCCTGGTGGTCCATGTCAATTCCATGGGCAGATGTATTGGATTAGGAAGGAATTTAGAGAGAAGGCAGAGAATGTTTTCTAAAGAGAGAAACACTTTACTATCGAATATTTTATGAGTTCATTACTCAAATAGTCATTGAACTATCTCAAATTATCTCCTAATGTTACATTTCTTTCATTTGTAATAATAAAGTCACTGAATTATGCATATTGCACTCAAAAGGTCACTCAACTAGATTTTTCAAATTTTGGATTGCCAAATACCTATTTTACCCTCTAAATTATAAACATTTATCTTCTCTTTATTTTTTAAACTTCTTAATATTATGATTTTTTCCTTTATAATTTATTATAAACTTACCTATAATATAAATAAATATTATTTATAAACTAAAAACATAAAATTATTTAAGCATATGTAATATTACAATAACAAAATAATGAGCATAGTAAAAAAATTAATTAGAGTAATTTATTAGTAATAAAAAATTTAGTATTAACAGAAACATTAAATAATTATTTACACAATTAAGAGTGAAAGAAAATAAAGGTATTAAAATATATATATATTTTATGCACTTAATATAAAAATAATTATTTAAATAAATATTTTTTTATAATATACATTAAATATTTTTGAAAATTATGCTTAGTTATATTATGTTGAACGTGTATTTTTAAGAATATATAATGTATATTAAAAATTTTTTTATTTAAATAATTATTTTTATATTACGTGCATGAAATATATATTTTACAACATTTACTTTCTTTCATTATGAATTATGTAAATAAATTTTTAAACTTTTGTTGTTAATAGTAAAGTTATTATTACGAACAAATTATTCTAATTAATGTTTTTACTATGTTCATTATTTTGTTATTCCAACATCATAGTTTCTTAAATACTTTTTATTTTTTTAATTTATAAATAATATTTATTTAATCTATAAGTAAGTCTATAATATAATTTAAAAAGGGAAAATTATAATATTAAAAAATTTAAAGAAATAAAGAAGATAAATATTTATAACTTAGAGGGTAAAATAGGTATTTAGCAATTCAAAAATTGAAAAATCTAGTTGAGTGACCTTCTGAGTGCAATAGGCATAGTTCAGTGACTTTGTTGTTACAAACGAAAGAAAAATGACTTTAGGAGATAATTTGCGATAATTGAGTGACCATTTGAGTATTTGACTCAATATTTTATGCGTAGACCAAACTTTAACTCGCTCTATTATGTGAAGGACTCCCATCTATATCATAAGATTATAAACTTTAGATATCAACTTATTATGGATCCACCTATTATGTATGAAAACTTTACCATTAATAGAGGAACTTTCATCGTAAAAGCTATGTATGCTTTATAACTTATTGCAATTTCTTTTTATTCATAGTCTAATGTACATTATTTCTAAGTTAGTTATGTGATGTATTATCAACTACATAATATCTTTATACAGATGGGAGATGACATTTTGGGTAATTAGTACATTTTCGCTCCAATTTATATGAACTACTTTGACTCGATACGAAGTTTAAATAAAACTTTTATGAAGGTTAGATTCTTTGTGAGATCATAATATTTGTATGATTATAAAAAATTATTTATTAAGAATAAAATAGGTAAAATAAAATTTTAAAATTAAATTATTTTAAATATAAAAATGTGCCACTTTTTGTGAACACACTAACAAAAAGAGTTGCGTCATATAAATCGAAATAGGTGAAGTATATATTAAAACTCATGTGGACACAAATAGAAAAGTGAAAAAGATCAAATATATGTCATTCACAGACAAATTTGCAGATTTCTAGACGAAACCAATTTTGATTGGCATGGGACTTATAATGAGGTAAGGCTGTACTGTGGCCCGGTTTAAGCCCGGGACCGGATCGGGACCGTAGTCCTGAAGGGCCTACCGGTCCTATTGGGCCGGTCTTGACGGTCCGGTCTTTACCGGTCCAAAAAACCCGTGACGGGCCGGTCTTCCGTTTCGAACCGTCAGGTCGGGGACCGCCAGGCTCGGGACCGCCTGACGGGCCTGGGCCGGTCCTGGAGGGCCCAACGATTATTTTTAAAAAAAAAATCTTTTTTTTAAAAAAAAAATCAGTAACGGCTCTTTGCAAAAATTAGCCGTTTAGAACTTTCTAAAATAGCCATTTTGCCCCCAAACTTTATTTTAACCCCAAACTTTATATAATTATACTTTTTCCATTTCTCAACTATAAATACCCCATCATTCTTTTATTTTTATTCACCAATTAATCAATATCTCTCAATCTCTCTTTCAATCTTTCTACTACAAGTGCTTAATTTATTGCTGAAAATTCGTAAAAATTTGTGAAGTTGAATTGAAGTTTTCAAGTGTTCAACGATTTTCAATTTTCAAGAAGTTGTTCGGCAATCCGGTAAACTCGTTTCAACTCTTACGTGCTAATAATATTTTTTTGTATTGTTTAGTTTGCATAATTCTAATTAGTATGGCATTTTCTTTGAAAAAAATGTTCGGTAAAGGAAAAGGTAAAACCGGTGAAAGTAGTGGCCATAATACTACCCTTCCCCCGGCTCCCCGACCTACAAAAGATAAGCAAGTTGAAAGTAGTCGCCAACCTAGACGTCCCGCCTCCCATAGTGCTTGATAGTGATCACCCTTGTTTTCAATTTACCGATAGTGAATTTCTACATGATGTTGCAGCAGGTGATAGATTAGATGATGAAATTATGAATGCTCTATATCTTAATGAACCTATCTTAGAGGAAAATGAGGATGATAATGATGATGATGAAACCGAAGCACCAGATTTAGATGATACACCTACTAGTCCTGTTCATAACTCAGGTAATGCACCGGCACACCCACCTGTAGAAACTCCAACTTTTAGTAGACAACCTGCTAAACGTCAAGAAACATCATTAGTTTGGCATTTTTTACTCAAGTAAGAGAACACAAAAAGGCTAACTGTAAAACTTGTGGGAAATTACTTGTTCATAAATTTACTGGAGACTGTAGCGACACAGGTAGTTTGGTTAGACACATAAAATTACACCCTGGAGATAGGGCTAGATTTTTTCAAATGCAAGCGCGGCAAGATGGGACAAGTGTAGATTCTCAAGTTAACCCGAGTACAGGTTCAAATCTAGTTCAACCAAGAATTAACACTGTCACCGGAGGTATTTTATATTACGATCCAAATAAGGATCGTGAAGAATTAGCAAAAATTATTACTATTATGTGCTTGCCTTATACTTTTGCTTCTAGTCCTAATTGGGTTCATTATATTAGAAGAGTTTTTAATCCTACTTATAAAGGTTGGCCTCGCGCAACAGTTAAGGCCGATATTTATAAATTCAAGCATGAATATGAACAATATTTGCGCTATTTATTTTCTCATATACCTAATCGTATTTCTATTACAACAGATATTGGTAGAAGTAATAATGATTGTGATTATCTAACTGTTACAAGTCATTGGATAGATGAGGACTGGACAATGCAAAAACGCATACTTGCATATAGAATAATTAATTCACGTCACACGGGTAGGTTTATAGCGAACACTGTTTCAGATATATGTAGATATTTTTGCTTTAGCGATAAAATAATGGCAATTTCTATGGATAATGCTTCTAGTAACACTAGTGCAATAGGCATGCTAACACAAACCCTTAATCCTGCATTTAGTAATATTTTCCATGTTAGATGTATTTGTCATATTTATCATTTAATTATTAGTGATGGTATGCGAATATTAAACATAGAAATTGAAAATGTGAGAATGACTCTTAATTGGCTATTTTATTCAAACCGTAGAACTAGACTTAGAGAGTATTTTAAAAAATGTGACGAATATGGCCTTAGAGAAAGAAAGGTTCCTAAACCTTGCCCGACTAGGTGGAATTGCATGTACGAAAGTTTAGTAGAAGCGTATGAATATAGAAACCCAATTAATGCTACGTTTAATTCTCGGGTAGGTGGTGAGGATGATGATGAAATGCTAACTACCCAAGATTGGACTAAGGCTAAAATTCTTTTAGATTTTTTAGAACATTTTCAAGTTGCTACAAATGCATTTTCTGGGCAATATTATCCGACTATTTCAAACTGTTTAGTTTATATTGCCGCACTAGCTGATTTATTTGTTGAATTTAGCGAGGGTGGGGATATTTATGAACTTGCTATAAATGAAATGAAACAACATTTTAAAAAAAAAAATTTCCCTATCCCTCCTATTTTTGGTGTAGCTGCATTGTTAAATCCAACAATGAAGTTAGGATGTCCTCATTTTTAGTATTCTAATATTTATAAAGCATTAGATCTTTCAGATGAGGAAATTGCTACACTTGCTGATGCAAAAGCATCAATTAAAATAATGTTCAAACTATTTATAATGCCTATAAACATGCGTTAGAGCATGCTAGGCCAAATATTCCAACCCCTACTTCGTCTACATCACAATCGTCTAAAAGAGCTGCTGGCTTAACAGCTCTTAAATCGTGGACGGAGTTCCGGGGTTCTCAAGGTGATAATTTTGATGAAATTTCCCATCTAAATGAGCTTCAAGTTTACTTGTCACAGAGACTAGAAAAGGAGAATCCAGACGGCTCTTTCGATCTTTTGGAATGGTGGAAGTCAATGGAAAAACATTTTCCCGTTCTTGCAAGGATGACTCGGGATGTTTTGTCAATTCAAGCTTCAACTGTTGCATCGGAGAGCGCTTTCAGTCAAGCAAGACTACAAATTGGTGATCATAGAGCGGCGATGCGGGAGAGCTTGGAAAAATCAGTGCTTTTTAGAGATTGGATCCGCGCGGAAAGAAGAAGCTTTGGCATTGCAGAATTACAACCGGCGATAGATGAAGCATATAAAGAAATGATAGCAGAACTATCTGAGTAATCGGCTTCGCCCGAAAGTGGTGATGAACAAGCTTCATTTCCACCACCGCCAACACAACCTCCTCCCAACCTTGACGGATTTATGAGATTTGTTAGAGATACAACGTAAATTATGGTGTAACTTGTACATTGGCACGTCTTCTTTTAGTTTTTTTCCTTTTAATGGTGGTATTAGTACCTTGTTGTGCTCATTCCATTGGGGGAAGGAAGACTAAGAAAGATATGCCATTTTGGTCAATAAAAATGCTCTTTATCATATCCTTGAATATCTTTTTTCTCAATATTTCTTTGTCTTTACTTCGATATCAATCCTTGAATATATATATATATATATATATATATATATATATATATATATAACATACAATATATAACATATAACACAATATACTAATTACTACAACACAATATATACATTATATACAATATATACTAATTATTACAAACACAATATATACATAATATATATTCATATATACATAATATACAATATATACTAATTACTGCAACACACTATATACATAATATACAATATATACTAATTATTACAACATATTATATACATAATATATATCCATATATACATAATATACAATATATATATACTAATTACTACAGCACATTGCATACATAATATATATCCATATATACATAATATACAATATATACTAATTACTACAACACAATATATATATAATATACAACATATACTAATTACTACAACACAATATATACTATACTAATAACTTAGTACACCATATAAAATATATTCTACACTATACTAATGACTACTATACAAGATATTGCTTTAAAAAAAACCCCGTCAGGCCCAGGACCGCAGTGGACTTAAGCCCGTAATGGGCCGATCTCTACCGTGAGGACCGCCAGACCTGACACACCAAGCCCGGGATCACGAAGGCCGGCCCGTCAGACCCGTTTAGGCCCGGGCCACAATACACCATTAAATGAGGCAATATGTCATCCTCGCCATTTTCTCTTTCTTGATTTACATAACCAGCCAATGTTTGAGTATCAGTCTACTATTAGTCCAGCATTGTCTATCTTTTTTCTCTTCAAATTCTTACTAATTAGATCTATTAAAATCGCTTGCTATATTTTTATTGGGAATAAAATACCTTTTTGCTATTTCACTTTACTTTGGTTAGAAAATTTAGCAAACAAAATATATTAAGAGTAATTTTCTCATTTCTCACCCTTTTTACCCTTAATTTACGTGTAACCAGCCTAATGCTGAGTATGTTTTTTCTACCAATTAAAACTTCAATTTAGCCATGCAATATTCATCTTCAATCTTCCCCAATATCATCTTCTTCTTCTTTAATTTCAACTTCTCAGCATTTTTCCCTTCATCTTTGCTTGAAATTAAAGTTGCATTTCCCTTTTCCTTAGGAAGGTCATACAGCAATATTTATTCATGTCAATGGAGAACGAACATGATACCTCATCTTTAAGGACCAGACGAGGTAAAACATCCTCAAGTTTATCATGTTGTTTCAATAGTCATCGTCGTTCAGATCTTTTTGAATCTTTACCAAGTCCAAGCAAGTTATCGTCGTGTTGGTTTCGTAACAAAACAACACATGATCATAATAATTTGCCAGAGATTAGAGGAAAATGTAAGCGTTTCATTCATCGTATGGGTAGACATCATCGCAACGTGTCAGCAGATTTTATCTATGATCCCCTTAGTTATGCTATGAATTTTGAAGATGATGAGACATCATTTGATGATTATGAGGATTTTCCTGCAAGGAATTTTGCAGCAAGATTGCCATTATCTCCACCTTCCAAAGGGAAAGTGCCAAAAAATAATATATTAAGACAAGATGATGATAATAATAATAATAATAATAATAATAATAATAATAATAATAATAATAATAATAATAATAATAATAATAATAATAATAATAATAATAATAATAATAATAATAATAATAATAATAATAATAATAATAATAATAATAATAATAATAATAATAATAATAATAATAATAATAATAATAATAATAATAATAATAATAATAATAATAATAATAATAATAATAATAATAATAATAATAATAATAATAATAATAATAATAATAATAATAATAATAATAATAATAATAATAATAATAATAATAATAATAATAATAATAATAATAATAATAATAATAATAATAATAATAATAATAATAATAATAATAATAATAATAATAATAATAATAATAATAATAATAATAATAATAATAATAATAATAATAATAATAATAATAATAATAATAATAATAATAATAATAATAATAATAATAATAATAATAATAATAATAATAATAATAATAATAATAATAATAATAATAATAATAATAATAATAATAATAATAATAATAATAATAATAATAATAATAATAATAATAATAATAATAATAATAATAATAATAATAATAATAATAATAATAATAATAATAATAATAATAATAATAATAATAATAATAATAATAATAATAATAATAATAATAATAATAATAATAATAATAATAATAATAATAATAATAATAATAATAATAATAATAATAATAATAATAATAATAATAATAATAATAATAATAATAATAATAATAATAATAATAATAATAATAATAATAATAATAATAATAATAATAATAATAATAATAATAATAATAATAATAATAATAATAATAATAATAATAATAATAATAATAATAATAATAATAATAATAATAATAATAATAATAATAATAATAATAATAATAATAATAATAATAATAATAATAATAATAATAATAATAATAATAATATGGATGAGTTGGTATTGCCAAAAGTTACAACGTCAATGCTAGAGATGAAGAGTAAAAGCTTTAAATTGCCATCAAATGAAAGGACACGAGCTATAGAAGAGGTGAGGAGAAGTCTTGAAATGCCAATGTCTGAAGTAAACAACGGCATTATTATAACAGACGCAAAAAAGAGCTATTGAGGTACAATTAAGGAGACGCTAAAATAGACACAAATCCAACATAGAAACAGTGGGTGCACATAATATTTCGGGATTGGACACAAAGTATATATATATAAAATTTATCAAACGGTTAACTTGTTGTTTTAAATTCTGGATCCATTTCTAAACGTCCCGCACATCAAGGTAAAAGGAGTTTAGAAGATGTAACAACATTGATGGTACGTTCATGCTCGCCGGGTCCAATTTACAGGAGGTTAGAATTAATGATTACATATGTGTTGCTATATATACTAGAAATTAAACCTTATTGCTCCATGGTTATGTTATGTGACTAATTAATAACTTTTACCTTTCATTAGTGATTCTCAAAATTACTGTTCAAACGGCACTATCATTTTTTTACCTTTGTCTTTTACCCAGAAGGCAATGGAGACACCGGTCGTTTGATTTGCACATAAAATTATGTTGAGATTATAATGCAGACCGGTATTGTTATATTTGGATTAGTAATCCCTAAGATTATTTAGAATTTATGATTTGTTTAGTTCATTGCAACGGTATATATGATGTGTTTGGTTTTAAAATCGATAAACTTGGATCTTAATTTTTATTTATAATTAATTTTAACCTTGACCTTTTTTTTTTACGAGTTATAAAATAATACTGAATTTTATACCGAGATTATTTTCATATTATTGATAACCAATGTGCCCAAAAAATTTGCGGCATGGTTCAATATGGAAATTAATGTATTGATTTGACTTATATTATGAATAAAAAGTATTAAGGCAATAATTTAAACAAGTTGTTTAATACTCCTAATAAATACAGAAAATTTGAATTTGTAAAGTTATAAGTGTTTTTCTTTATAAGTTTTTAAATTTTAAAAAAAAACAAGCGACCGCGGTCTCCTGTATGCAAACCAAGTCCACTGGCCCTTCCGCTTTCTTATATATAAGTCAGATTTTTAACTTGTCTTTCAAAAGTAATTAAAATTTAGTTACTTTTTATGTAAAAATAAATTTGAACGAAAATATTATTTATATCCGGTATATTATGCTGGAGTTCCAGCATAACTATACTTGAACTCCAACATATTATTGGAGTTCAGAGATAAGTATGTTAGAACTCCTAATATGATGGAGTTCCAGCATAAATGAGCTAAAACTCCAGCATAATATACTGGATTTCCAGCAAGTAAACAGATCCAGCATAATATACTGGAGTTTAAAACACCGGTGCTCCTGCTTTCCTATATATAAGAACCCTACAGTCCAAAATCCGCAAACAGAAGAATAAAAAAGGTAACAAAGGAGCAGAAAATTCAGCAGTTTTTACCATGGAAGAAGATAATGGATGTTTAAATTAATACAGCAGCTTAGTTTCAGAATTAGAGGAGAAAAACATGTATTGATTAAAGAAAACATGCTAAAGTCGAAGATATTAGTAGCGGCTAAGAAGAAAATTTTCATGATTATACGTCCCAATATATTAGTGGCAAACAAATAGGGAGGGTTTCCCTTAATTATGATCCAAAAAGCTATGCACTTAATTTTGATTATGGTGATTATATTAGAGAAACCGATGGTCCAAATTATGCTGATAATGTACTCTACTATTTTACTATTCAAAATTACCAAATATAGTAAGGAAGCTTTAGGTTTTCTTTTAGCGGTATATTCAGGAGCGGATATAGCTTTATGGCAGATATTGTTGACTCACTCGCGCATTCAATTGTACATATATATACATGTATATAGTCTTCTTCGTTTTTTTGCTTGAGTCGGGTATAGCTGTATGATTATATTGTGCTTGTTGTTGTTGAATAATAGAATTTAAAAAAAGAAAAAATTTTAGCTGTTTTCACACAGATTAAGAAATTCACTTTTTTAGTTAATTAGCAATAAAATTAATCATTTTAACCTTTGATATCTCACATTACTCCTAGTACATATTCCCATACTATTTATTCCAAGGGTAATGTAGAAAAAAATAATTAATTTATTCTTGAAATCTGAAGAAATCACTTATTTTGGACCACAAAAAAGGCAAAAAAATCACTTATTTTGCACCGGAGGGAGTAAATATCTAGATTAAATTTTTACAATGATACTTAAAAATTAATTAATCACTAGTTTGAAATTATGAATACGTCTAAATTAATGCATTTTCATGAATGAGCATTGGCTAGGGTTCATTAGGCGATAGATTAATAAGTTTATCTCATCCGTTGTAGTCTATGAAGCTCCAAATATTGTTATAACAAAACGAGTGTGAAAGATATGTAGTTCCATGACTCATAGACTCATAGTCAACGTCGTGAGATACTCAAATATTCAATAGGAATGGGATAAGATATAGTATTTGAAAGCAACAAAAGAAAGCTGGGAAATAAGAATGACAAGGCTTTGCTATAATGCCAACAATATAAAAGGTGCTAAGCTCCTTGAAAAACTATTTTCATTGGGCAATTATTCTACTGTTAGATAAAGGAAAAGTTAAGAAATGAAGAGAAAGCGTTGATATATCAGATCACTTGTTCCATTTTTCAATCATTACGAGACTGAAAGTAATGTTTTATTTATTTAACCATCTAGCTATTAGAATTTACTAACTTGACTTGTTACATATTATTCATCTAAGATGATAGTACTTCTTACTGGAAGTTGTCATTTTCCAAGATTTAAGTGTAGTGGTACTTACTCTCCATATATGTGGATTTTATCTTCGTTCATGACGATGCATGGGCAGATTGTATATTTGCTAACTTCTTTTTTTTTTGTCTGCAATGTTAAACATTGCATTTGGTCGAACTCGAGCAACATTTTTCTAGAATGGCCATGTCTTTATGTTCACCAAGAAGAAAGTAAAAGGTTGTGACATATGGCTTACTCTCCCTATGACATGTTCTATATATGGATTTTCATCTTCTTTAAACAATGTTTTTTCTTTATCATTCAGAAATGACAGTCTTATGTAGTTGCCCAAAAAAAAAAAATCGGACACTCTATTTTTCATTGCTAGTTACAATTTTAATATTTTTTTTAAAGAACTAGTTCATGTTTATTTAGAAAAAAGGAAAATAGAAAAACCATTAGATCAATACATGTCTACAAATCAAAGTTGAGAAAAGATAGCATATTTTCGAACCGTCAGCATGTATAAACTTGCATGCACATATTTGTATCCATGATATTCTTTTTTCTTTTTCTCCACATTAATTGTAAACCAAAACATGATATGAGCCAACTATAACGATAGTAAAACCTACACATTTCGTCAATCTTACATGGCTACAAGAAAAGTTATTGATGAAACCGAGCTTATTCAACTGTACTCCCCCACATCTAACCCATACAAGAATATTGTAAATAGTAAAAAAAAATGTTGTAATATCAGCAATGAGTCACTGACTTTTCCGCCCATTCAATCCACGCAGAATGAATATAGACGATTCATATCAATCCCAACTACTTTGTGATCTTAAAACGGAGCTGATAATTGATATATATTAATCATCATCCCTCCCCATCTGACTATACGAAAACCACTAGCGCGCCTTTGCTCATCATGTAAGCAGTAATAACTGAGCTTTGGATGCAGCCACGTGAAGTATATAGTTCTGTGTTACCAATATCAGATATGCTAATTGAGCTGGATGCACAAGCAAAAATATCCAAGGAAGCTGTTAATAAGTTGATAATACCTTCCCTTTTATGATAGTGTTTGCAGTTTCACCTGGATCAGTTTGGAATCAAGTTAGCAAAAATCACTTACAATTTATTAAGAAAAAAGAAATTTGTATACATACTTAACTTGCATTACCTTTTGCGTTTGCTCTTCGAAGTAGTAGAAGAGGAAGGATTGCTGTGCCAGTTCCTTTTTCTTTGGTTGATGAACCAATTATTTATCTGCTTTAGTTGAAGGCCTGTTTCTTGTACCAGTTTAGCTTTATCTTCCTCCTGCAAGTGTACAAATTAACCACAAAAGAAAGTAGAAGGTTATAAGTTCAGCAAGGGCATAATTGTAACAAGCAGAACGTACAGAGTTATGCCAATAGACTGATTATTCAAACTTATCACACCAAGTTGACCTTATCAACTCATTTTCCTTTTGCATAATTGTAACGAGCAGAACGTACAAAGTTATGCCAATAGACTAATTATTCAAACTTATCACACCAAGTTGACCTTATCAACTCATTTTCCTTTTGGATCTACCAAGTGAAAGCCACTAGATGCGTTATTGATTATTCTTCATTGACGAAAAACTTAGCAGATTAATTTCTCTTGAAAGATGACAGCACAAAAAGAATGTATTTCCAGACTTTACCTTATAAACTAAGGCTACAGTTTTTGTGAATTAAACTTTCCTGTGATTTCTGTACTTCTATAAGTGCAAAATGTACAAAAGGATGCCATCTGGTCTTATAGGTGAAGAAAATCAGAATGGAAGATTGATAATTAAGAACTTACAGTGGGGTATGGCCACTTCGCATGTGATTGCCACCAAGCTTTCAAGACAGAGGTAGTATCGCCCGGGAGTTTTCCTGCCCTTCTCTTTCGCAGAATTTCCTCCCTAATATCCACAAGTTTTTCCTTGTAACCCTATTTATGAAGAGAGGAGAAGGAGGCCACTGAGTTAAACAAAATTTGATAAAACAATAGGGGCCAGAATAGCTCAAAAAATATCATAGCATACCTGTTTCAGCTCATGCTTTAGCTCCTGCCTCACACGCTCCATCAATGACCTCTCACTCTCTGTTGGAAGACCAAAGCCCATGCCGTCATGACCATCTATACTTCCATCAAACAAATTGGCTTCACTATCCACCTGGTCATCTTCATCATCAGACATTGTAGCACCTGTACCTTCTCCTGGAGAAACTCCTGCATAAGCAGAATAAGAACGATTATTAACTTCAGTTCATGACTAAAAAATACACAGTTCATTGTCAAAAATTCAAACATTCTTTATTAACGTATCAAAAATCAGGTCATTCCGAAAACTCCAGGGGGAAAGATAAAAATAAAAGAGATAATAGTCAGCGTAAGGTTAAGAGGAAGTAATTTCAAACTTTAAACATCACAGGAAGATCAATGACCTCTCTTCTATCAGATAATGAAAAAAGAAAATAAAACAAGAATAAATGTGTGAACTGTTAAGTAGGTTAGATGCCATGCGGAAGTCCTAAGCTTAAGAATTATTTATGGTCATTGAGAAAAGGGGAAGTGCATTCTACCATACTGAATAAGGAACACATTAAGGTCATACTTTCTGTCATTTATGAGTTTTCATCAACCTCAAGCGACAAAGAAATATCAACAAATTGGAGTAAAAAATAATGTCATTCGAAGAGAGAAGTCCAATTTACTATAGATAATAAATTACTTTCCTTTTTTTCTTCCTCAACTGTGTGACTGGAATGAGAAAATTTACATATTAAGTAGTCTTTGTTGAAGCTTAAAACATCAAATAAAAAATTCCTTCAAATTGTATGTGATAATATTCAGAGAGAAGACTCGAACTCAATAGTTTACTTCAACGCGATGAACGTTTGCTACTAGATTTTCATGCTTGCAATTTCCGAAACCAACCACAGAGGTTAGAACTGTCTAGTTTGATACTTCTAGCAGAGTAGACACATATATCTCAAAGAACTTACCCAACTCAATGAATAAAGAGCGGCAAAAGTTTCAGAAAAATCAAATGTTAAAATTTGAAGAAATGACATGAAATTGTATCCTACAGTTTTTCTGTTCTAAAAAGGTTACGTAAAAAATGATCATCGAGAATGCAAGGTCAAAAATATGAAGTAGGTTCACATACTGCTTTTTGTTACCCCCAACCCTTCTCAACTTCTAACAGAGGTAAAAGGCAGACTGAACTTACATGCAATATGTGTTCACTCTCCACACACACATTGAGCAAATATTAAATCGACAACAGTAAATCACAATAGGCATATGTAAATAGTAACCATGAAAATGCCCCAAAATGAATAATCGATGCATGCTTACCAGTTAAGCTTTGCAATGACTGCTCAATCTCCCAGCAAGCCATGACTGCTTCCATTGCATGGACACGAACATGTTGTTGTAGTTGTTCTTTAAAGGAACAAAGCAACAGGACGTAATGTGTCTACAAAACAAAATGAGAGTAATAGTAAGCTCTAGCATCGAGCTATTTTCAGATTTGTTTTATGAATAAAAGATATTGCCCTGAGAGCAAGATGCAGCTAGTGTAAACGTCAAGGGAATATTCGCATGAACGTTATTATTTTGTTTCTTTTTATTTCAATCATTAGAAGAATAACTCAAGCTCCAGACACTCGGGCTGAACTCTTTACTCCATATTAAAAGGTGTTGCTCGCCCAGAACGATTATAAATTTCATTTCTTAATTGATTCTACTCTGTCCTAATGTTTCCACACTTAGACTAGGATATAGAAACCTACGATATGCTGATTTCACAGTGACCCTAAACCTAAAGAACTAAATTTCCTAATAAGCAACCGAACCACATCTAGACTTCCAAAAGCTTATACTTTTAGGCATTGAAGACCACCGTGAAAATTATGTCCTGGCCTGGCCAAAAAGAAGGCTACTCTTTTAGGTGACAAATTGCACTGTTTTCTTAAACAGGGAAGGCAGTCATCTTCCGGACATCTCTGTCTATTAATGATCAGAATTGATATCTTTTGCTCTATGTGCCACATCACTGATGGCCAGAAGGAAAATAAATTATTTATTGTTGAACATTTATATCAACATTTAAGTGGATGCAGCACGAGGATCCACAATGCTGGTTTTGTTAGTTACATAAACAGTGCCAAGAATAAAATGTTACAACAGGAGTTATTTCTATAAATTAGTAGCGGATATAACTTCGCACCAAATAAGTTAAAAACAACCCAATATCTTTGGTAAAATATAAATACATTTAAAAGGAGAGCAATATGAAAAAGCATACCTTTTAAACGTCATCCACTTTGCCATGGAAGAGAGAGGAAGAGAAACAAAGGAAACCGTGAAATTGGAAGAAACAAACACTAGAATTTAATCAAGAAAACCACCAGATGTAATTTAATGAAAACCCAAATTAATCTGCATTACCAGATTTCCTCATTTAAGTTAACAAAGAGACTTCAAAACAACATTCCAGAAAACAAATACATCTATATAGCTAAGCAGAAGTAAGTCATAAGATACTAATCTATCCACTTTCCTGATCAGGAAAAACAAAAAACATATGTTAAGCTTTGGCTTTGTGTTTCATATCAATATCAATATTGCATAGTCCTGTCAAATAATTATTACATTAGTTTCCCATATGACTGCAACAGCGTTTTTTTGTGCTAGCAGCAAGCAGTGAATGACGACCAATAGTATTGAAAACGGAGATGCTGCAGTCAATAGTAAAATCCATTGATTAAGTAGGTTATAATTCTTGGATGGAGCATGCAAGGAAACCTTTCACGCTGAAGCTTAACATCTGATCTTGTTTTGGTCAACCTTCGGACGAGTTAAAGAAATACCTAATTAGAAACCTCTTAATGAGATAAAGTACAAATAGAGAATATTTACTTCTTCCATTAGCATTAGGGCATAATGATCAGAAGCTCTACAGGTAGCAGCCTGCAATAATTACTGACTATATCCACTTAAGCTGAATTAAGTTCTCTCAAATTTTTTGCTTATATACATGGTCGAATTGTTAACATATTACTTGAGATTCCTGCAATTGGATGAAGCTGGTGCCTCATTTGTTTTCTGTTTCTAGAAAAATGGACACCTACTTTTATCCCTAGTAATTCCAAAAAGAAATTCCAACCTCTTCTGAAAAAGAAAACTAGGAGCCATAGTAAATGCTCCCACGCCATTGTCTTTAATTATTGTAAATACAAAAAACAGGTGACAAGTCTTTTCAGACTAGACATTTTATTCAGTCAGTCTTACTATTTAGAGGACAATATGAGCAAAGACTTTGTTAGTATTACTATTTACTATACTATTACATCTGCAACCAACCAGTGATTGAAAGTAATGAAGCAGTTGCAAGGACAGCAAAGATAATTACTACTAGTGCTATTTTACCTTTAGCACTAGTACTACTACTACTGCAATTTTACCTTTTAAGACAAAGAGACCCCACTTCCAACCGAGACGTTGTGAGTTCGAGTCTCCCCAAGAGCAAGGTGGGAAGTTCTTGGAGGGAAGGATGCCGGGGGTCTATTTGGAAACAGACTCTCTACCCCAGGGTAGAGGTAAGGTCTGCGTACATACTACCATCCCCTTACCCCACTATGTGGGATTATACTGGGTTGTTATTGTTGTATTATTGTTGCTATTTTACCTTTGAATTTGGAACTCTTTCCCTATGATATCAAACCCAGCCTATATGTTCATCAAAATAGCTCCTCATTTCAGAATTTTAAAATATCAACTCATAAATACTACACAGCAGCATGATTTCTTGACTTCAAGTTTGAACTTAGAACTATTGTTTGAATTTCATTTTCCAGAACCGTTAAAAGAGCATCCCGGTGCAGCAAGCCCCTTGTTATGCATAGGGTCCAGGAAAGGGCCGGACCACAAGGGTCTATTGTACGAAGCTTTCCCTGCTTTTCTGCGAAAGGTGTTTCTACGACTCCAACCCGTGACCTTATATGACAACAATTTTACAAGTTACACAAAGCTTCCCTTATTTCCAAAACTTAACACTGAGATAAAAAATAAAAAAAGCTTTAGCTAACAAATTCTGAAACCCAACTGGAAGATGGGTTAAAAACATTAAATTTAGACAGAAGAAATCTGACAAGTCTCAGAAATCCTAACTCAATAAAATTCAAGAAACAAATTTTTCAGATCCAATTGTTAAGAGTTATTCAGAAAAAAGTAAAATTTGAAACCTAATTCTTATAAGAAAATAAGAGTCTATCACTGCAAATACAAAAAAAGATTCTACTGCAGTTGCGCATGTGTTAAAATAGAAGAAAGAAGAGCTTACCAAAAACTGATCAAGTTCTTTATCATCACCAATATTTTGTCCAAGGCTGGAATATTTCGCTACTACTTGCTGTGATTGTGCCAGCTGTGCATCAATTCTTGGCAACTGATCCACAGGCGTAGCTATTCGCAAGCACGCCACGTGTGCTGATAACAACTGCTCAAACAATGGATGTGCTAAAATTTCAGCTTTAAACCCAGCATTTTGCCAATTCAAGATTCCATCGGTACCGTCGCCGCCGCCACCGACGACTTCACTGTCAGTTAACTGACCGCCGGCGTTGTTGTTCCCATTATCGTTGTTATTATTCCCATCGTCGTTCTTCAAATCGGCGGTGGCGATTACAGCTGATGAATTATTGGATGTTTGAACATCGCTTACGTTTCTCTGTAAAATCGACCTCGATAGCCACTGATTTGAGGCTTGTGACGCTGCCGCCGACGACTCCAAATTTGAGTGCAAATTGAGGAAATTCTCACCGGCACCACGACCACCGGTACCGGTATAATGACTTTCCTGTCGGAGGATTGCGCTGTTGAGCCACGTCGGTGGCTGCTGGTGGTCCAGTGGTTTAACGTCCGGCGAGGACTGAGCTAGCTGTTCAGGTAATATACTCCTTAAAACTGCTGAATTTTCGTCAGAGAAATGGTGCATATCCATTTCTTGTGACATATGATTCGGATTATATGCCATTATCCACTTTTATCGAAACCCAACCTCTACTGGCACCATTTCACAAACCACAACGATGTTGACATCTGCATATATAAACAACTAAACCAACTCTACTGTAACAAATTGTTCACTGTATGGTTTCAGAAATTGATCTAACAATCCTCTTCCACAAATATGATTGAAATTTGAGGTCTTGTACAGGTCTGCAGTTTTATACAGTGCAACAACAAAATAGGTTATAGGTACCCCTATTTATTTCGAGACAAAAATAAACAGAATACGAATTGGACTACACGTTAAGTAGAATAATCAGAAAACTAAGTACAGGATTCAGGAAAAACAATATACAGTACTGATTATCAGGCTCATACAAAGGCTGCTGGTCGAGAAAGAAAAGGCAGAAGAAGAAGAAAACTCAATATTGAAGAAAGCAAGTATTTATAGAGTGTGAATATATAAGTAAATGGAGTTTTTTGCGCAATGGGCAGAAGAAAGAGGGAAGGCGGGGGGGGGGGGGGGGGGGAGAGAGAGAGATGGAGATAAAAAAGGAAGCTTCGGTGTGAATATATGTCTGTGGTTATGTGTATTATGTATTGTTATATACTTGTGCACATATGGGGGACCAGAACAGATGAATGTACTGTGAACAGGAAGAAAGTGGGGTTCACCGGAAAAGATGTCGGCGGTTGATTTCCGGTGAACGAAAAAAAGGTCGGGAAATTGGTGATGGGAATTCAGTAGTGGTACCTAAATCTTGGGAAAGAGGTTTGTGATTTTGAGCGTGGACTAAAAGTGGTTGGTTTAGTCGTTGGATGAATAGAATACACGGCTCTTGATTTGTTTACGTGGCATGATTGTCGTTTAGGAGTATGGCGCTCTCATTTGATTTTAATTATGTTTATTATTTGATTGTTGCATAAAGGCGTGCTTCGCACGTGTGCTTTATTTCGCCCCCCTTTTTGGGCGATAGATAGAGAACATTTCTAATTATTGGAAGTAGACTCATTAATTATTAAAACATATTAATATGTAATAACATTTTATTGAATAAGTGTTGATACTCAATTTTTTTTCTGTATATTTTTATATGTAAAATACTTTCAAAATAGCATATATATGCATCTATAAGTATGTCCCAATATTTTATTAATTTTTTTGATTTTTAAAAGATTTTTAACCAATTTATTCCGCTATTTTATTCATAAAAATTCAATAATTATTTTAAAATTATCATCTTGGTGATCCATTTATTAAAATCTCCTATTTACATTAAAATATAGCTAATATAATTTTTACATATTTTTACAAAGTCATTTGTATTTTTAAAGTTTGTATACAATTACAACATTAGCCTCTTTTAGGATTAATAACGTTTATATTCATAAAAATTAGGTCTAGTATTTTTAAATAGTTAATTATGTGTTATAAATCATTTTAGTTCCTTTAATTTACTTTTAAGAATTAATTTATTATTTTTTATAAGTCAAATAGAGAAAATTGAATATTTAAATGTTAGCCCAATTTCATTATGATTATAGCCTACTTCTGACCCCAATTGAATTCAATTGAAACCATTTGAACCCTGACCCAAATCCATTTTAATCCAACCCAAATCCATTTTTTCCACAACCCGCCCACTCGCCCGTTTTAATCCAGGTCGTTGATCATTCAGATCAATGACCAACAACTATCTTTGCCTTAATTAATCCTAAACTACCCCCTAACCCTAATCATCTTCTATATGCCCCCGCCCTAAAATTCTCTCTTTTCCGTAAACACTCTCAACCTAACCCTAATTTTCAAAGGCCGATCTTCCGTCTTCGGCCATCTCCGACGACCTTTCATCGTCTCTTAAGCCTTCAATGGCTTCTCTCATGATATGCATTCCTTTTCTAAGGTCTTCAGGGGCTTGGGTCCATGCAGACTTGCATCTAGGATTCATCTCCTACATGTTCTTGGCTATTTCAGTGTGATTTCAAGCAGAATCATTCTATATTTGATACGGTCTTTATGTTCCTGGACAGGTTTCTTCGTCTCATTATGGGTTTTTTCGAAACCCTAATTTCTTTCCTATACCTCCTAGATCTCTACAAATCTAGGACGATCTGAGTTTGTTTCTCGAATGTTTTCCACTGTCCTTTAGGTTTTTACAAAAATCATGTGGTTTCAAGTATTTTTCATCTTCTTCTAAACTAGAGGTTTTTGAAACTTCTTCTAAAACCTCGTTTAACTGATTCTTTATGTTTTAACTTATATTTCTTGCATATCTTGACTGATTCTATGAGTTTGCTACATTTTTAATTCGTCTATATTGAAAGCCCTAATTTTAAGGAGTTCTTTGTTTGGTTTTGTGTATCAGCATGACTGGCTAGTTCTCTTCTTTCAGTTTCTGTGATTCTTCGTGACTATCTTTCAGTGCCATGTTTCTACTCAGTTTCTTAGCCACATTAAGTCTATGTGTTTGTATTCATCTTGACTGTTCAAAAGTTTCCTCTTTCTCATTGAATCAGTATTGTTTGACTCTCATGTTTGCTAGAGCTGTATGTCGACTCTTGACCATCTGTGTCTTACTTTATTTATATGCAAAACATTGACTCATGACTTTCTTTTTGATTGATTCTGATTTTCCTGTTTCTTAGTCTAATTTGAACACTTTCCTTTAAACCTTTAACCCTACTTTTCTACTCAATTTCATTAATTCCCTTACCTTGGCTGTATTGGTACTTGATTCTTACTGACTATCTCCTTAATTAGGATTTTTCTGAATATAACCCTAATGGTTTACTGTATGCCTAATATAATCGAATTATTTCCTTGTCTACACATTGATTTCTTTTCTTATTTGCTACTTGTCCTTACCGTTTGAATTGATTTCATTAAATTAAGGGAGTACTCGTAATGATTTTTGCTCTAATTGATTCTAAGTTCCATAATTACTATACAGTTATGATTCTTGCCTTATTTTACATGGTTTCTAACTACTATATATACATACTCTCTCATTAACACAAACACACGAACATTTTTAGTTCTGAACTCACACTTACACTCAAACACTCTCTCTTGCTTTACTAATACTTGTGCTACTGCCTGTTTAGCCAGCTAAAATCCAAGGCTAATATTTCGAAGTCCTGCTACTTTTCTTTACTGCACTTTGCTTCTTTGACCTCTATGTTCTAATTAAGTTTTCAGCATCAACGACAACAGGTTTCTTTATTGTGTATTTCCTCTTGCCTATCTCCTGTTGTATTTAGTTGATTTCTATTGTTAAGCATGTTGCATTCTGCCTTCTTTGTTCTTAATTAGTGTCTCTTTATCATAGTTTGAGCATCTTAAATCTCCATCCCTAATATGTTTGATGACTGTGATTGGTATGGGGCATGGCAACATTATACATTGTTGTCCATGACTCAAACTTGGTCCTTCTGGGACCATAACCTTCGTGGTTCCTCTATTTGTTGTGTGTTTTTATTGGCTCATAGGCAGGCCAACATCTTCTATTGTTGCTCATTCCCAAAGCTGGTATTTGCTCAATTACACAGGCTCTTTGCAATGAATCCCCAATCCTTGACCCCTTGCATGGAGTTAACATCTCTGTGTTACTGGTTATTGCTTTCCTATCACCCTTTACCTTTCTCTTTTGCTCTCTTCAGTTATAAAACCCCTATTCTTGCACTTCCACTATCTTCCTAGACTCAAGGTATGTCCCCTCTATGTGAGTCTTCCCTTGGGACCTAAGAGCTCCCTTTGAACTTGGACACATAAAGGTTGTCATTTCTACACTGCACTCATCTCTATTCTGGTAATGTAACTTGGGTGTGAGCAATGTCCGGTATCTTGTTGAGGCCCTTAGGGAACTCTAGCACACTCAAGTCTGAGAAAGGCTTTGAAGCAATGGAATCTTACGGAAGTTACTCCATAGCTTAGGGAGGAACCAAGAATCAGACCTCCTCTAGTTGTATTTTTTGATGTATTTCCAGTTTGTAATAATTTCTAATAAACATTTGGGGTTGGCTAGTGAAAAGAGTTTCGTATTTATGCATGTCAAGGATAGAAAATATGCCTATAGACTATTTATAATTCTGCATCTTCAAACTGCATTTAGACCCATGCCTATAGGGTATTTTAATTCTGCATCTTCAAACTGCATTTAGAAACCATGCCTATAGGGTATTTTAATTCTGCACCTTAGACATCATACCTATAAAGGTTTATTTACTCTGCATTTTTAACTTCATACCTAGATAACCTACCTATAGGACTTCATTCTAAATTCTGCACGTTTGTTACCACTCAGACATCATGCTCTAGGAATTCACGGCTGTAAATTAGTACCATGTTCAAAATTAGTACGCTCGATACCATGTTCATAAGAGTCAACTGGCAATAATGGATCCTATCGTCTGCAACTAGTTTAATGTAAAACCAGTCTGTTTTGAATGAGTATTTAAGTAGCTGGTTAACACGATTTAGCAAGCATGCCTGTAAGGTTTCAAATCATCTGCTTTAAGCTGTGACTATATTCAGAATCAGTAATAGAAACCATGCTTCTAAAGTCTCACCTAAACACTTAGGCAAGCCTTAGGCAATGTAAATAAAATTGAACTCGCCTATGTTATTTGTTTATGTGCTACAATCAACAGATAGGCCTGATTCATGTTTCCTAACCGAGTCTTGTAATAAGCTAGACCTGTTGTAACAACAACCATCTCCTCTCCCCTCAAGTATCTTTTTAGACTTAGACCTTACTCGTTTATGTCATGCTATTGGATTATTTTGTTTGAGAAGGTATACTTGAGCCTTATGTGTTTATGTGTTTCCCCTTTAATATGCAGTCTTTTATATGTTTTGTGTGTCGCCTTAGATTTTTAGCTTTGAAACTACAAGTCAGCCTAATATCCCTCCCTTTTAGGATTAGTAGTCCTAAGTGCCTCCAGGACTGATAGGAATGAGATGGGTAATAACATGCAATAGTGGTCAAGACCGATATGCGGTTTAGTACCTTAAACGGCGGAGGAAATGATAGATATGGATATGATAATTGGTGCGCTAATTCCATGTGCAATCCCTATTTTGAGGCGTGATTACCGGATATTGCATTGATGTGATCCATATTTTATAAACCTAGGACCCCTTTCTTTATTTCCCCATTCTTTTTTAAAGCATTGTAACTCCTTATTTAAAATCGGCTCTTTTAATTGCTCTTTCAAACTTTGTTTTCTTTAAAACCATTGTGTATTGAAATCCTTTCTTATTTGAGCCTTATCTGCTTATATGTTAATTGCACCCTAAATTCACAATGAATGTCTGGCCGGGAACCACACTAGTGGATCCTAAGGGGTGCCTAACACCTTCCCCTTAGGATAATTTCAAGCTCTTACCCTATCTATGGCTATTCAAATGGCACTTAGAATTGAACTCTGTTGGTGTCCTAATTCACCTCGACTTAAGATGGAAACTCTTCAAATATGCAAAATCCAGTTCCCAAAAGGATCGAGTTTCCCTATACCAAAATGTCATAAACCCGATTTCCAGAGGAAAAAAGGGGGGGGGGCGACAACATGGAGACTCTGCTGGGGATATTTAGGCTTTTACCATTTCAGAATATCATTGTGAATTTATGCTCATTTATGTGCAATTACCTGTTTACTTCCTTTAAGCATTCAATTCCCTTTTCAATTGCAAGAACTGACTTGTCTGTTTGTTTCTTCCCTTTATACTGCTTTATATTATGAAACTGCTGTATTTACTGCTTTATTAACATGCAAATACGTGACAATATACTTTTAATTATTGCATAATTATGCTCAACATCATATTCTACTTGTGCCAAACAAATACCATAGCAATGCTTATAATGAGTGGTTGCGCTCTTCTTATATTATTACCCCCTAAATTCGAAAAAGGTATATTTGAGGTAAAATCAGCTTATCAACAGTGTATTCGTCCATGCCTTTCCCCCTTGAGTTGTCCGATCAAGGTTACCAGTCTAAAACCTCATAGAAACCTTACTCTGTTAAATTGTGCATGCATCATGATCAAACCTAGTTGGGTCAGTTATGTTGTCCACATAATGATCCTTTAAGAAGGCATTGTCCAAAGTCCACTGGGTTTCCCTAAACCCAAACGGACGCCGTCACGTTCTGTGCATTCATTTGGAGAACTAAATAATTCATACTAATTGTTGACGTTAGATAGTCGAGTCTTGTGGGGGTAGGGTCTAACCCTTTTGTTTTGTAGAAAATGAGGCAGGAGGTCCCTAGTTTCGGTATGATTAGCATGCTACTCTTGCTAGACTGGTGGAGAAGTCTTCTATCAAATGACCAAATCAATGAGTGGAAAGAAAGGGTCGCCAAAGCTAGCGGAAAGTTTGAATATCTGGAAAACAGTCTGTTGTAGTTGGAAGGGAAGATGAGGAAGAGAGCCACCGACTGCTAGAATTTTGAGGGAAACAAAGGAGAACACCTGGCAAAGGCATTTTTATTGGTGAACCTATGCGAATTGGAGAATTTTATCAACGAGAGCATTCAACCTGGGGAAGGTCCTTCTAGGACCAAATAGATAGGAATTAACTTTTTCGCTTTATGAATGTAATAAGGCTAATGGCCATTAGTAACTTTCATTTCTTATTTATTTAGTGTCGTTTTGGGATTAGTCTATTTTTATCAATAAAGTGAGTCATTTAGCATTCTAAGTTCTCCAAATTAATTTGTCGCTAGGCCTACCTCGAGCACAAAGAGTTTCCCAAATTAGGACACGCTTTACATTCCCCGCACTATGTGTTTAAATATCACAATATTTTTATGATCCTCACTAACTTGTTTACCTTTTGTTTTATTTTTATTTTTTTGTTCCCCTCCCCGGAGATTAGTTCATACACTGGCAATATCAACTTATTCCACGAGATCTAGAGGCCCTCCACCCACTCCTCCTCTTAGTCCTGTCAAAAACAAGAACAAAAGAAAGATGGAAGATTTGAACAATGCCAGAAAGGAGAACTCAACTGAACGGGTAGAGGTTACTCATGGTCATGGTACTTAGGTTCCTAAGGAAAGTGTATCCCAACTCGAACAAAAGCTTCTGAAATTCCAAGAAGAACTTGATCAAGTTCGTAATCTGGCGAATCTGTCATTTTCCCTCACCACTTCAGATATCAATTTCCCAAATGTCCAGACCCTACACCTCCACAGAATATCCCAAAGCAACAGAACCATCCCGCTCATCACCATCACTACAACACCTATCATACCTCAAATAACACCGTGCTTCTCGTACCAGACCTCTAGAACTCCACAAATGACCACTTCCACACCCACCATAACACCCCCATCTATGTGGAAACCATGCCACACTTAACCCAATCCATCTCAAGCACACCCGAGTAAGATGATAAGGACTTGCTCATCAGTAACCTGGCTAAAGAACTTAAGAAATTGACTAGCCAAATTCAAGGTGTTGAAGGAAGTAAGGGAATTGAAGGATTGAACTACGAAGATCATTGCATAACACCCGATGTCGGACTGCCCGAGGGGTACAAACCTCCTAAGTTCGAGATGTTTGATGGTACAGGGGATCCGACTTTATGGACAGGTTCAGCTTCAACATGAAGAATGTGCCGGATGTAATCTATATTCAAAATCTAAAAGAAGCCTACAGAAACATTCTGCAAGTATGCTACTCGGTAGAGGTTCGAAGCTACTAAGGTCAGACCTGCCTTAGAGGAGGAACAGATGAATAAATTCTTCGTCCGGACTCAGGACCCCCAGTATTATGAAAGGCTAATGATGATCGAGAGCCACAAATTTTATGACATTATCAAGCTGGGAGAAAGGATCGAAGAGGGCATCAAATGCGGTATGGTTACGAACTTCGAGGCCTTGCAAGCTACAAATAAGGCCTTCCAGTCAGGTGGTATGTCCAAGAAAAAGGACGTAGGAGCCATAATGGTATCATAGAGAATCAAATCTCCCATCAAATACCAAACCTACCTAATGCATCCATTCACATATCAGCCTACCCCAAACTACCAAGAACCCTCACCCTTTTACCAAGCTCCACTACCCACTTGTCAATCACCTTCACCTCCCACATATCAGCCTACTTCACCCAAATATTCCCAACCTGCACATGTTTATCAATCCTACAATGCTCAACCATCCCACTATCAATCCCCTCATGCATGCCAAAACTTCCGAAACAATATACGGCTATTGCTGGACCTATTGACCAGTTGTACGAAAGACTCAAAATTTCTGGTTATGTCATCCCATCCTTACTGCAACTCCTGAGAACCGTTCTCAGTGGGTTAACCAGAACAAATCCTGTGCATACTATTCCGGCATGAAAAGACACACCATCAATGAATTTCGCTCTCTGAAAGATAAGATCCAGACTTTAATTGCTAATATTATTGTGGCAAAGGAACCTACTCCAAATGTCCGTAATAATCCAGTACAAGACCACAAGGGTGGAGGCGTTCACATGATTGAAATAGAAGACGATTGGGATCCCGAATGATTGATTGGATTGATCGCAGAAGGTGATGACCCAAAGAAGCCAATATTTACTCTTAGCCCGATCGTGGTCCAGATTCAGCCCTCTGGGACGCCGAGGTAAATATGTCTGTGCCACTTTAGTTTGAAGCAGCATCCTCTGCAAAGACACCAGCACCAATTGAAGTCAAATTCGTGTCTCCAGCAAATACACCCCCACCATTTAAAATTGTAGTTTTACCACCCAAGGCACATGCTCTGTGCAGAGTAAAGTATCCACACCGATTCCAGTGGCAATGTCGACCATGTCTCCATTCCATACAAAGGCTATACCATGGGACTATACCGCTGAGGCACATAGTATGACAAGAAATGGTAGAGTTTATACCTCGGAACATCCAGTTGGGTCGAGCAAGTAGGCCTCTAATCGGTCACCCATCATTGAGATAGGGCCAAATGATCTTTGGAGAAAGATACAGGCCAAGGAATACTCGGTCATCGACCAGTTGAACAAAACACCAGCGCAAATCTCCATACTTGCTTTGCTACAAAATTTCGAGGCACACAAGAATGTCTGTTGAGGGTGCAGAGTGAAGCATACGTGCCAAGCAACATCACTAGCGGGGAAATGGCTAACATGGTAGGACAGGTATTGGAAATTCATAAGATCATTTTTCATGAAGATGAGCTGCCACCTAAAGGGTTGGGTCACAACAAGACACTGCACATCATAGTGCAATGCGAAGACTATTTTATCACCAGAATCCTAATCTATGGAGGGTCCAGCCTTAACATTTGTCCGCCGGTAACACTCAGGACGTTGGGTAAGGGATTTCATGAAATAAAGGACGAAGCTATCAATGTGAAGCTTTCAATGGCTCCCAAAGGTCCACCATTAGGGAGATTAGCCTGTGTTTGCAAATGGGGCCAGCTTGGTTCGATGTTTATTTCCAAGTGATAGACGTGCCAACATCTTACAATCTGCTATTAGGACGGCTCTAGATTCATTTCGTAGGGGATGTGGTTTCGACACTGCATCAGGCCGTGGAATTTGAAAGGAATAACCAAGAAGTGATCATCCACGGTGACAACATCAATCCTATATACACTCGTCAGACTATTCCAGCAATAGGGGGAAGAAGAAAGTTAGGTAGGGAGACCTATCACCACATCAAGCAAGTCAATGTTGTTGACAAAGATTAATGGTGGGAGAACAAGATTGAGAGTATATTGAACTAGGGTGGCTACGAACTTAGCAAGGGGCTTGGCAAGAACCTCCAAGGAATCACTAGGCCCATAAAACTGAAGAAACATGGCACCACTTTCAGCCTGGGAGATGAGTACACCTGGGAAGAATTCAAAAATTGGTCGCCACCAGGGCGCGGTCCTTACTATCCACTGGAGCAGCTAATACCACATTTAGAACAGACTTTCTAGCCGACGGATGTTATCTATGGGTTAGAAGAAGAAGAGGCACTTGCTGCAGTGAAGAACTTGTTTTTAGAAGACGACGACATAGATTTCTATGTTATGTTCGAGGAGGAGGGGAAGGAAGGCCCTTCCATACAAGCCGTAAGTAGAGGAGCACCCCTTAACAATTGGACCATCAGAACCACAAATCCCGGCGAGCCTCGGGGTAGCAAGCTGAACAAGCATCATGCACTATCTTTTATTTTTACTTAATTTTTCCTTTCATGTTTTTGATTTCTGCAATAAGATCTTCAATGTTCGAAACAATTATGGAATTTATCAAAGCATTTCAATTTTTATTATAAATCAACACTCTTGTTATTTTCTCTCATTACTTTACTTATACATCATTACTATTACTTATCTTGATGAGCCAATGACTGTAACATTCAATGAGACAACGAAACAGACATACATTGTTTCGGAAGAAGATGACATACCCGAGGAGATCGTCAAAGAAGTGGAGAACTTTGAAAACCTAGATGAGATGGAAATTTTTTATTTGGGAGATGTAGACAATGTCAAGGAAACACAAATCAGCGTTCATTTGTCACCATCAGAAAAGAAGGAATACAAAGTATTTCTAAGGGAATATGAGGGAATATTCGCATGGTTATATGATGACACGACTGGTTTAAGTACTTCTATTGTGGCCCATTAACTGCCAGATGATCCGACATGTCCGTCGGTAAAGTAGAAACTCAGGAAGTTCAAGCAACACATGAGTTTGAAAATCAAGGAAGAAGTCACTAAGCAAGTCAAAGCCAAGGTTCTCAGGGTAGTAGAATACCCGACATGGTTAGCCAACATTGTGCCAGTACCAAAGAAGGACGGGAAAGTTAGAGTTTGTGTCGACTATCGGGATCTCCACCAGGCCAGTCCAAAAGATGACTTCTCTTTACCAAACATACACGTCCTAATTGACAATTGCGCGGAGCTCGAGTTGCAATTATTTGTGGATTGTTTTGTTGGTTATCATCAGATGTGGATGGATGAAGAAGATGCTGAGAAAACGGCTTTTATTACGCTGTGGGGACAAGATGATGTCGTTCGGCCTGAAGAATGCAGGGGCCACCTACATGAGGTCCATGACTACCATTTTCCATGATATGATGCACAAGGAGATAGAAGTGTACGTAAATGATGTTATCATCAAGTCCAAAGGGGCCACTGATCACATGGAAGATCTGAGGAAGTTCTTCAATAGACTGCGAATGTACAACCTGAATCTAAATCCCGCGAAGTGTGCATTTGGTGTTCCTACTGGAGAATTTCTTGGGTTTATTGTGAGTCGTTGGGGAATAGAACTGGATCCATCAAAAGTCAAATCTATTTAAGAATTCCCACAGCTAAAGAACAAGAAGGATATGATGAGTTTCTTGGAAAGGCTTAACTACATCGGCCGGTTCATAGCACAGTCTACAGTTATCATTGAGCCAATATTTAAGATGTTGAAGAAGGATGCCGCTACCAAATGGATTGATGACTGCCAGAAAGCTTTCGACAAAATCAAGGAATACCTGTTAACACCACCTGTCTTGGTCTCGCCCGAGCCAGGTAGACCCTTATTACTCTACCTCCAGTATTGAATGGAGCGTTCGATTGTGTTCTGGGGCAGTATGATGAAACAAGGAGGAAGGATCAGGCCATCTATTACCTCAGTAAAAAGTTCACCTCGTACGAGGCCCGGTATTCTCTGTTAGAGCGTACCTGTTGTGCTCTAACTAGGGTAGCCCTGAAGTTGATGCACTACTTCTATGCTTATACTACATATCTCATATCAAGGATGGATCCCTTGAAGTACATCTTTCAGAAGCCCAATCCCATTGGCAAGCTGGCTAAGTGGCAAATCTTGTTGAGTGAATTTGACATTGTCTATGTAACTTAGAAGACAATCAAGGGATAGGTACTAGCAGATCACCTTGCCCGTAGATGGAAAATACGAACCCCTAAAAATATATTTTTCTGACAAAGAGGTATCATTCATAGGAGAAGACATTGTAGAATCTTATGACGGTTGGAGAATGTTTTTCGATAGAGCAGCAAATTTTAAAGGAGTTGGCATAGGAACCGTCCTGGTATCAGAAACCGATCAGCATTATTCGGTGTCTGCGAAACTCAAGTTCCCTATACACCAGCAATATGGATGAATACAAAGGCTGCATCATAGGGCTCAATATGGCCATTGACATAAGCATTCAAGAGTTGCTAGTGATCGGAGATTCGGATCTACTTACACGTCAGGTCTGAGAAGAATGGGAAACAAAGAACTCTAAGATACTCTCATATTTGCATCATGTATATGAAGTGAATAAAAGGTTCACAAAGACGGAATTCCAGCATATTCACATAATCCAGAATGAGTTCGCCGATGCGTTGGCTACCCTATCATCCATGATATGCACCTAGAAAAAAACTTCATTGACCTTATTCCAGTAAAGATCCATGATCAGCTAGCCTACTGTGCCCACATCTAAGAAGAAGCAGACGGAAAGCCTTTATTTCACGATATCAAGAAATATTTGGCAAAAGAAGAATGCCCAGAACTCGCAAATCCAACTAAGAAGTGCACACGTCGGAGGATATCCAATAATTTCTTCCACAAAGGAGGAATCCTATTTAGAAGGACTCTTGATTTGGGATTGTTAAGGTGTGTCGGCGCAAAGAAAGCATCCAAGCTACTTGAGGAAATCCACGTCGGGTCCTGTGGTCCACATATGAACAGTTTTGTCTTAGCAAAGACGATACTCCGAGTTGGTTACTTTTGGATGATTATGGAAATGAAATGCATCCAGTATGTACGGAAATTCCATTGTTTCCCGATATATGCAGACATGATAAAGGTACCTCCAAATGAGCTTAATGCAACAAGCTCGTTTTGGCCGTTCGTCGCTTGGGAAATGGATGTCATTGGACCAATCGAGCCTACCACTTCATAAGAGCAAAGGTTTATCCTAGTAGCAATCGACTATTTCACCAATTTGGTCGAAGAAGCATCTTTTAGAGTAGTAACCAAGAAAGTCGTGGCAGACTTTGTCCGCGATCGCATTATTTGTCGATTTGGTATTCCAGAATCAATCAATACTAATAATGGTTCCAACCTCAATAGTGACTTGATCAAAGCTATGTGTGAAACTTTTAAGATTAGGCACAAGAATTCTACAACCTACAGGCCTCAAATGAACGGAGTTGTGGAAGCTGCCAACAAGAACATCAAGAAGATATTGAGAAAGATGATAGAGAAACATAAGCAATGGCACGAAAAAGTTATCTTTTGCTCTGTTAGGATATCTCACCACAGTTCGCACATCAACTGGGGCGACCCCCTATTTGCTGGTTTATGGTACAGAAGTCGTCATTCCCACTGAAGTAGAGATTGCTTCCTTAATAATTGTACATGAAGCTGAGCTCGACGATGTAGAATGGGTGAAGAGTCACTCCGAACAGCTAGCTCTTATAGATGGAAAGAGAATGAATGCAGTTTTCCATGGTCAACTTTATCACAACGGAATGTTCAGAGCCTAAACAAAAGAGTTAGGCAGAGACAGTTCACACCGAGACAACTGGTGTTAAAGAAATTTTCCCGTATCAAGATTAATCCAAAAGAAAGTTCTCTCCCAATTGGCAGGGTCTATACATGGTTCATTGGGTTTTGACAGGAGGAACCTCATACTTGCAGAAATGGACGGAGAAGTCTGGCCAAAACCTATCAACTCAGATGCAGTCAAGCGTTACAATGTGTAGTCTTTATGCTTTCCTATAAGATGTATTGAACTACGCCTGGTCCGATTCCCATTTAAGAGGAGATATGTAGGCATCCTTATGGTTCAGTCATAATTAAATAAAATTTTCATTTCCCCTGCAATTAGAAGTGGGGAAGAATTTTGAGGAGGACCGTCAAAATTTTGAAGTAATTTCATCCAATCAGCGCAGGCGATAATCAAAAATATCAACCTATCAAACTGGGACAGAATTTTGAGGAGGACCCTCAAAATTCTGTAGCAAGAGAGGTTGCAATTTCTTGAACCATGTCATAGTCATCGGTTCATCTAAAAGTTGTTTCTTAATTATATACTTATGTCATATTCTTACAAATTCATGCATATTTATTATCGAAATTGCCTTGTTTAGCCATACTACCCTAATGGTACACACGGTATCACCAGATCGAAGCCGAGCAGATCAAGCAAAGCTAGCGGACCTTCCCCCTTACAAAACTCATGATGTTTCATTAGATGCAGGCACTTGGATTGCTAAATCATCAAATATACTATGCACTCACTATACGAACATTGTTCAGGAATACAACTCTCAGAACTGTCGCACTTACTCACATTTTCATTCGTGCACACCAGTGACGTCCCACGCGTCACCATGTTCCCAATAGTCACAATATCACAATCTGTTATAAGCTAAGAAAGCCCTATTACCATTTGCCATTTTACTTTTTGCATAAGCCGACCATTCTGCCTTCCGAAACTAAATGTTGTCTCCATCTGTATTTTCTGTATTGCATAAGGGTGCATTTCTGCTTTCCAAGACTAAACATTGTCTCCATCTGCAGTTTTTGCACTGCATAAGGCTACCATTCTACCTTCCGAGGTTAAGCTCTACCTCATTTACATTTGCATGGCTGAAAGATCGCTACTTTTTCTATATTTGCATGGCTAAAAGATCACCACTTTACCTACGTTTGTATTGTTGAGAGATCGACACCTTGTCTACATTTGTATGGTTGAAAGATCGCCACCTTATCTACATTTCCATGGCTGAAAAATTGCTACCTTACCTACATTTGCATGGCTGAAAGATCGCCACGTTATCTACATTTTCATGGCTGAAAGATTGCTACCTTATCTACATTTGCATGGCTGAAAGATCTCCACCTTACCTACATTTGCATGGCTGAAAGATCGCCACCTTACCTACATTTTCATGGCTAAAAAATCGCCATCTTATCTACATTTGCATGACTGAAAGATGGCCACTTCACCTACATTTGCATGGCTAAAAGATCACCACTTTACCTACATTTGAATGGCTGAAAGATCGCCATCTTATCTACATTTGAATGGTTTAAAGATCGCCAGATACATCATCTCATGGGCTGAAAGATCGCCAAATCATCCGAAGGCGTCATTGTTCGGAGGCACCATTTTAATAGCTTGAGAATGCCATGTCATGGACTGAGGACCCCTTTTAATCTTTTGCGTATCATTATTCAAAGGCATCATCCTTATAGCTCGAGAACATCATTTCATGGCCTACGAATCCTTTATCATACGCTTCATGGCTCATGACACCATGCTCTAAATACGTCATCCTAATCGTCCGAAGACAACATTCATGGTCCGACGGAAATTTGCATCATGTCTAAATTTACGCACAATATATGCTTGTATTATTTATTTATAAGTAAACTGGCAAGCAACAACCATCCGGAAGGACATTCTTGCTCCAGTGCTTGCAGCCACATCAAACCTATCTATTCTCGTAAGCCTTTCACTCACCCTGACCGAAATATTGCGTCCGTTCTTAGAAAGTACTTATCGGTAAACTCCGCCAATGGATCCTGAACTACATATGGTGTGATTCCTGTAAGACCAGGGATATGTAGGCAAATTAGAAGCCAGGGTTTGGCCTAAATACACAAACCGTTTTGCTCGGTCAAAATTGATCATCATTTCTTTACCCGAAAACTCTTTCATCCTTCTTGGGTAAAGAGGGGCAACTGTTGATACCTGGTTTTTCTCTGTATATTTTTATATGCAAAATTATTTCAAAATAGTACATATATGCATATATAAGTATGTCCCAGTGTTTTATTAATTTTATTTATTTTTAAAAGATTTTTAACCAATTTATTCCCTATTTTAGTCATAAAGAAACCAATAATTCTTCCCAATATTATCATCTTAGTGATCCATTTATTGGACTCTCAAATTTATATTAAAATATAGCTAATATAATTTTTGCATATTTTTACAAAATCATTTAGTATTTTTAAACTTAAATTGTATACAATTACAACATTAGCCTCTTTTAGGATTAATTACGTTTATATTCATAAAAATTATGTCTGGTATTTTTAGGTAATTAATTATGTGCTATAAATTATTTTGGTACCTTTAATTTCTTTTTAGAAATTAAATATTATTTTTTATATGTCAAATAGGAAAAATTGGCTATTTAAATGTTAGCCCAATTTTATTTCGATTATAGCCCAATTCTGACTCCAATTGAATTCAATTGAAACCATTTGAACCCCAAACCAAATCCATTTTAATCTAACCCAAACCCACTTTTTTCACAACCCGCCCAATCGCCCATTTTAATCCAGGGCGTGGATCTTTCAGATCAACGACCAACAACTATCCTTGCCTTAATCAATCCTAAACTATCCCCTAGCAATAATCATTTTCCATATGCCGCCGGCCTAGAATCCTCTCTTCTCTGAAAACACTCTCAACCTAACCCTATTTTCCAAAGGCCGACCTCCCATCTCCAGCCATCTCCGGTGACCTCTCATCGTCTCTTAAGCCTTCAATGGCTTCTCTCATGCTATGCTTGCCTTATCTAAGGTCTTCAAGTGCATGGGTCCATGTTGACCTGCATCTAGGATTCATCTCCTGCCTGTTCTTGGTTATTTCAGTGTGATTTCAAGCAGAATCATTCAATATTTGACACGGTCTTTGAGTTCCTAGACAGGTTTCTTCGTCTCAGTATGGTTTCTTCCGAAACCCAAATTTCTTTCCTATATCTGCTAGATCTGTACAGATCTAGGATGATCTTAGTTTGTTTCTCGAATGTTTTACACTATCCTTAAGGTTTTTACAAGAATCATGTGGTTTCAAGTGTTTTTCATCTTCTTCTAAACTAGGATTTTCAGAACTTCTTCTAAAACCTCGTTTAACTTATTCATTGTGTTTTAAATTATTTTTCTTGCATATCTTGACTAAATATATGTGTTTTCTACATATTAGTTCGTCTATGTTGAAAGCCTAATATTAGGGGGTTCTTTATTTGGTTTTGTGTATCAGCACGACTGGCCAGTTCTCATTTTTTAGTTTCTGTGATTTTTCGTGACTATCTTGATTTGACATGTTTCTACTCAGTTTCTTAGCCTAAACTTATACTGAGTCTACGTGCTTCTGTTCATCTTGATTGTTCAAAACTTGCGTCTTTCTCATTGAATCAGTATTGTTTGGCTCTCAAGTTTGCTAGAGTTGTATGTCGACTCTTGACCATGTATGTATTACTTTATTTGTATGCAAAACATTGACTCATGGCTTTCTTTTTTATTGATTCTGATTTTCCTGTTTCTTGGTCTAATTTGAACACTTTACTTTAGACCTTTAACCCATACTTTTCTACTCAATTTGATTGATTCCCTTACCTTGGCTGTATTGGTACTTGATTCTTACTGACTATCTCCTTAAATAGGGTTTTTCTGAACATAGCCCTAATGGTTTACTATATGCCTAATATGTTCGAATTATTTCCTTGTCTACATATTGATTTCTTTCCTTATTTGTTACTTGTTTTTACCGTTTGAACTGATTTCATTAAATTAAGGGAGTACTTGTACTGATTTTTTATCTAATTAGTTCTGAATTCAATAATTACTATACAATTGTGACTCTTGCCTTATTTTACATGGTTTCAAACTACTATATATACATACTCTCTCGTTAATACAAACACACGAACACTTTTAGTTCTGAACTCACACTTACACTCAAACACTCTCTCTTGCTTTACTAGTACTTGTGCTACTGCCTGTTAGCCGGCTGAAAGCCAAGGCTAATATTTCGAAGTCATGTTGCTTTTATTACTGCACTTTATTTCTTTGATTTGTATGTTCTAATTAAGTTTTCAGCATCAACGACAACATGTTTCTTTACTGTTTCTTTCTTTTTGTCTGTTCCCTGTTGTATTTAGTTGATTTCCATTGTTAAGCATGCTGCATTCTTCCTTCTTTGTTCTGAATTATTGTCTCTTTATCATTGTTTGAACATTGTAAATCTCCACCCCAATATGTTTGATGACTGTGGTTGGTATGGGGCATGGCAGCATTAAACATTGTTATCCATGGCTCAAATTTGGTCCTTCTGGTACCATAACCTTCATGTTTCCTTTGGTTGTTGTGTGTTTTGGTTGGCTCATAGGAAGGCCAGCATTTTCTATTGATGTTCATGGCTAAAGCTGGACTTTCCTCAATTACACAGGCTATTTGCAATGAATCCCCAACTCTTGACCCCTTGCATGAAGTTACCAACTATGTGTTTTACTGGTTATTGCGTTCCTATCACCCTTTACCCTTCTTCTATTCTCTCTTCAGTTGTAAAACCCCTATTCCTGCACTTCTACTGTCTTCGTAAGCTCAAGTTTTGTCCCCTCTAGGTGAGCCTTGCCTTAGGACCCAAGAGCTCCCTTTGAACTTGGACACATAAAGGCTGTCATTTCCACGCTACACTCATCTCTATTCTGGTTATGTAACTTGAGTGTGAGCACTGCCCCGGGTCTTGTTGAGGCCCTTAGGGAACTCTGATACACTCAAGTTTGAGAAAGGCTTTGAAGCAATGACACTCTAAGGCAGTTATTCCATATCTCAGGGAGGAACAAAGAATTAGACCTCCTCTTGTTGTATTTTTTGATGTATTTCAGTATTTCCAGTTTGTAATAATTTCTAATAAACATTTGGTACTGGCTAGTGAAAAGGGTTGTGTGTTTATGCATGTCAAGAGTATAAAATATGCCTATAGGACTATTTATAATTCTGCATCTTCAAACAGCATTTAGACACCATGCCTATTGGGTATTTTGATTATGCATCTTCAAACTGCATTTAGAAACCATGCCTATAGGGTATTTTAATTCTGCACCTTAGACATCATGCCTATAGAGGTTTATTTACTTTTCTTGTTTAACTTCATACCTAGATAACCTACCTATAGGACTTCATTCTAAATTCTGCACGTTTTTTACCACTCAGACATCATGCTGTAGGATTTAACGATTGTAAATTAGTACCATGTTCAAAATCAATACGCTAGATACCATGTTCATAGGAGTCAAAACTAGCAATAATGGATCCTATTGTTTGAACTAGTTTAATGTAAAACCAGTCTATTTGGAACGAGTGTTTAAGTAACTAGTTAATACGATTTAGCAAGCATTCCTGTAAGGTTTCAAATCATCCGCTTTAAGCTGTCACTACATTCAGAATCAGTAATAGATACCATGCTTCTGAGGTCTCGCCTAAACACTTAGGCAAGCCTTAGGCAATGTAAATAAAACTGAACTCACCTATGTTATTTGTTTAAGTGCTACAATCAGCAGGTAGGCCCGATTCGTATTTCCTAACTGAGTCATGTAATAAGCCAGACCTGCTGCAACAACAACCATCTCCTCTTCCCTCAAGTATTTTTTTAGAATCAGAACTTACTCATTTAAGTCATACTATTGGATTGTTTTATTTGAGAAGGTATACTTGAGCCATATATGTTTATGTGTTTCCCCTTTAATATGCAGTCTTTTATATGTTTTGAATGTCGTCTTAGATTTTTACCTTTGAAACTAGAAGTCAACCTAATATTTCTCCCTTTTAGGATTAGTAGTCCTAAGTGCCTTTGAGACTGATAGGAACGGAACGGGTAATAGCATGCAATAGTGGTCGAGACCAATCTGCGCTTTAGTACCTTAAAGGGGGTGGGAAAGGGTAAATATAGATATGATGACCAGTGCGCTAATGCCATGTGTAACCCCTTTTTTGAGGAGTGATTATGGGTATTGCATTAATATGATCCATATTTTTATAAACGTAGGACCCTCTCATCCTTTATTTCCCCTCCTTTTTTTAAGCATTGTAACTCCTTATTTAAAATCAACTCTTTTAATTGCTCTTTCAAACTTTGTTTACTTTCAAATAATTGTGTATTGAAATTTCCACTTATTTGAGCCTTAACTGCTTATATGTTAATTGCACCCCAAATTCACAATGACTGTCTGCCTTGGAACCACACTAGTGAATCTTGAGGGATGCCAAACACCTTACCGTTAATATAATTTCAAGCCCTTACCCTATCTCTGGTTATTTAGATGGCACTTAGAATTGAACTCCATTGGTGTCCTAATGTACCTCGAATCATTAGGTGGTGATTCTTCAAAAATACAAAATCCAGTTTCCAAAAGGAACGAGTTGCCTTATACCAAAATGTCATAAATTCGATTCCTGCAAAGGAAAAAGGGGGCGCAACAGTAAGTAGTTTATTTGATAAAACTTTTATTAATTAAGCATGGAGAGGTGGTGAAAATCATATTCTTCTATTGCAGTAATTCACTATTTAATTTCACTTGAATATAGGAAGATGGACTGGATCATTATAATTGATTTTTTTTTGGTAATTAACTTAATTTTATTAATCACCAAAGCAATCCAAATCCATAGCTAAGCCAACAAAGCTATCTATCTCAATTAAAAAAATAGAAGACTACCTACTTCCTACATTGATCATATTAGAAGACATAAGAGCGTAATTGAGCTTTGATCCAGGGGTGCTCGAACACAACAAATATAAGCTATCTCCTTTACAATATTTCCATATTGCCTAATCTGTTATTCAAATATTCGTAAGTTCCTCTCAATCCAAATGTGGTGGATAGCCGCTGCATAAAGTTTAAAAATCAGTGCTTATTGGGATTTCCCTTTTGAACACTTGATGACTTGCTGAATGTAATCACTCCAATTTATTGTGGTTGACTCGTGTAACTGTATCCAATGCCACAATTTGGTCCATATAGCTCTTGCATATCGACATCGTACAAATAGGTGCTCTCTTGTTTCTTCCCACTCTTGACATAAGGCACACTATGTATTTACATGTATACCCCATTTGCTTAACCTATCAGTTGTTAATAGTCTTTTATGCATTAAAAGCAAGTGTGAATTTTGCTTTTTTCCATGCAACATTGTTGAAAATGATACTTTTCCATTCAAACCTGGCATAGTCCCCCAGTAGATGAAAGTATATGTTCCTGATTATGCTCTTCTTAGTCTTCTGTGCAATTACAATATTCTCTAGAGAACCTCTAGCTTCAAATATCTTCCTGACCATCCGTAAGCCTGTTGAGGGGTCGGTGTAATGTTGTTTTGCTGATTTTTGATGTAGTAGGTATGGATTCACCTGATCCATAGCATATATTCCTTGTGAGCCAAATCTTGGCATACTTTAGTTATAGCAGCTTTGTTCCAGATTTGTAGGTTTGTAAGGTTTTGTCCACCTTCTGCTTTGGATAGACATACCTTATCACAGGCTAGTAAATCTTTCTTTGTGATCATATTGGTACTCGATCACATATACAATCGGTATATTCCTTTAATGACCTTGGTCACCTTGGAAGGAATAATAAAAAGTTGAGCCCAGAAAGTTTGTATTCCAAAAAAAATATTTTGGACTAGTTGAACTCTGCCAGCATAAGAGAGATTCTTTGCAGTCCAAGAGGTTTTTTTTGATATCATATTGTCTATCAAAAGGTTGCCATTGCATGATACTCAATTTCTTGGTAGATAGAGGAACTCCTAGATACTTGTTAGGTAGGTCTTCTATGGTGAAACCCAAGTGCTGTAAGATCCGCTGATGCATTGTTATTGATATTCCTCCAAGATATACTGCACTCTTACTTTGCTTAGCATGTAGTCAAGATATTTATGTATGTTGTAGTAATTTATGATCTATTGCAACAACTGACATCATATCCCCTCTAGCAAATAGCAAGAGGTCATCAGCAAAACATAAGCGAGTAATCTTGAGCCTTGAACACCTGTGATGATAGTTGTTATCTTTTTTGTTTGTCTTAAGATCATGTAAGCTTCTACTCAAGTATTACACAACTATTGCAAGAAGAAAATATGACATCGGATTACCTTGTATAAGGCCCTTGGCAGCATTGAATGTCATTAAATATTTTCCATTAACTATGACAAAATAGTTGGATGTCTGTATGTATTCCATAACACATGCATTGGACAATTTAGGAAATCCTAACTCTTGCATAATCTCTTTCAATAGGGTCATTTCACAGAGTCATATGCCTTTTGAAGATCTATATTAATCATGCATCTGGTGGAGGTGTGTTTCCTAGAATATGCTTTCACCAATTCATGTTCTAAACTGACATTATTAGATATCCTCCAACTAGGTATAAAGTCGGCTTGTTCTTCACTAATTATAGTAGAGATAACAACTTGAATTCTAGCAGCCATGATATTGGAAATAAGGTTATAAAGCACTATGCAACATGTAATTGGCCAAAATTCTTTAACAGTGTTAGGTTTGCCAGTCTTGGCAACTAAGGTGATAATTGTATAATTAATTGCTTTGTATAGTTTTCTAGTGGAAAAGAAATCCATAATAGTTGTTGTAATTTCATGGTGATTGAAACTTCATGCTTCTTGAAAAAATATTCATTGAATCCATCAACACCAGGGGCTTTGTCATCACCAGTTGACATTAGTCCATCATACACTTCTTGTTCAGTGACATATTCACATAGTACAATCCTCTATTGCTATGACAATATTGGCCCTTCTGCATTATGTCCTTTTCTATTGCTGGTAGGTTGTGTGCTGCAGAACTTATCAATGATTTATAAAAACCTCATTATTTCATTAGTGATATCTTCAGGTTCAGATAACTTGTCTCCGGTAAGAGATGTAAGCTCAATTATCTGTTTCTTCCACTGCATTTCCTTTACAATTGCTGTAAAATACTTTGAATGTGAGTCTCCTAGCTTGATCCACTTTGCTCTAGATTTTTTTTCCAAGGCACCTTCCTCCATCAAATCTCATTTCTCAAGGTTTTGCATTAATTGTCTCTCTTCCACTAATAGCTCATATGTACATTATGTATAGATTATGCCCTGTATGATGGTAAGCTCTGCTCTTACTCTTTCTATCTTGTGCTAAATGAACTTGAATTCCTGATTATTCATCCTTCTTAGCACATGTCTGAGTGCCTCAATTTCAACCACATATTTTGTATTTTCCTGCTGCTGAGTCTCAACCCCCATCCCTATTTTACAATGGATAAGAAATCTTCATGATCTGCTCATACATTGAAGAACTTAAAAGGTGTTTACTCAATCCACTATTTGGTTGTTAACTTCAGGCACATAGAAGACTGATCTGAGATATAAGGGAGTCCATACTCAGTACAAATGTGCCCCCATTTAATTATCCAATCATAGTTCCTAAACATTCTATCAATTCTACTCCATATCCTGTTAGCGCTCGATTGATTGTTAGACCATGTAAAATATTGCCCTTCCCAAGTCAATTCACTAAGACCTAGTTTTTGTACATAATTTGCATAGTCTCTAGTCTCTGTTTTCGATTTCCATACCTTTATCCTATGAGTACATAACTGAATTGAAATCTCCTCCAATAAGCTATAGTTTGGCAATCCCCGGTGCAATCTCCTTCAGTTGTTCCCACAGGTGTTTTCTCTTTTTCACAGTATTGTATCCATACACAACTGTCACTTAGCAATCAATATCATCAGTAATCCCTTTAATTGAACAATGAATTATTTGTGCTTCTAATCTCAGTGGAGTAATTGTATAATAACTTGAATCCCATAGTAACCACAATTTTCCATTGGTAACATAATTATAATTATGAAGAGTTTCCCAGCCAGGGGCAATATGACACCATACCTTTCTTTTATTATGCTCTTTCACCCTTGTTTTTATAATACTTGCTAGTTTAATATTATTAATTTTCAGGCAGTTCTTCAATTCTTTCTACTTATACCACTTGTTCACACCCTTGGTATTCCAGAAAAGTCAAGTCATTAATTGTTTTGTTTAACCCTACTCGATCATGAGGCAGGGAGAGGCTTGCACTATGGCCCCTTAGTCACCAAAACCTAAGTTTTTGATTGTGGAAGTTGGTAGCATAGGAAAATTTGTCAAGTTCATTTCTAGGTTGGCCACTTCCTTGTCTTTGCCTTTTTGCACTGCCTCTTTTCTTGATGTTGTATTTGCTTTTAGGACTCGACAATTCTTTTGAGCTAATCTTTGGTCACTGCTTTAACTATGATGTTGCATATTTGGGGCTTGAGATTGTTCTTCCTTAGCAGCCTCTATATTCACTACATGGCCCTTGGTTCTCCATTCATAAGTAACCTTTCTGGCCTCTCTTCTTTTTCTAAGTTGTTCTGCATATTGTGGTTTAGGGACTTGCTGGTTAGCACATGCGTGTCCAACAGATTGGCACTTACCACAATGCATTGGTTTCCATTCATACACCAACTGTTGTTGAAAGTTCTTGCCTCTTGGTCTATGATAGTGGGTTTGTTGGTAGAGTTTTAGTTGTTAGAATATACGCTTAACGCTAGAGGGGGGGGGGGATGAATAGCGATATAATAAAAAATAATATAAACTTGCGGAATTAAAAATTGCAGGATTGAAATAAGTGCGGTAAGTAAATAATAAGGAACGAACGCACCGAAATTATCCAGGTTCACCACAACCTGTGGCTAGTCCAGTCCCCGAGAGACTCTCTCGAGATTCCACTAACTTCGTTAAGCTTACGGGTGCTTAACAAACCGTTACAAACTGAGAACTTGAGTCACACAAGCCTCAACAACCTTTCCTCGAAGATACCACACTTCAAGACTTCAACTGAAGGAATGAAAACGTTCCTTCTTACAACCACAAGGGATTAACACTTCCCTTTAAGTGTATACAAACACTTAGCACTCAAGACAAGACTCTCTTTAAGAGTAGATATGAGTAAAATAAATACGCTCAAGAGCACAACAACTTTCGTCAATAGTTTGGCTCTCAAAAACTTATTAAATGAATAGAAAATGATGAATATGAGAGTATGCAAGCTTTAGCAAGAATATAATCAGTTGTTGTACTTAGAAGACTGATTTTGAGTTGTATTTATAGTGTTCAAAACCCCCACAACCGTTGCCTAATTGCCAATCAAGAATTGCTGATTTTGTGCTAAGATAATCGATTATCTGATTTGCATAATCGATTATTTTCCAATCGTTCAAAAATCAATCCCAGAATTTAAGCAGAATAATCGATTATCCAAATCGCATAATCGATTACCTGACAACGTTCAAAAAATCATATTCAAATTTTACTTAACATAATCGATTATCAGATTGTGTATAATCGATTACCTGACAACGTTCAAAAAATCATATGCAGATTTTACTTAGCATAATCGATTATCAGATTGTGTATAATCGATTATCTTTCAGAGTTTAAAAATACTTTGGCAACGGTCATTTGCATAATCGATTATGCTATAAGGATAATCGATTATCTTTTATATTTTGAAAATTTCGGACAACACTGTCTTAACATAATCGATTATCATAAAGTACATAATCGATTATTTTACAGTCTTGTAAAATTTGATAGACACTGCCTCAACATAATCGATTATCATATGTGCATAATCGATTATTTATAGCTTTAAAAAATCTGATGGACACTGCCTCAACATAATCGATTATCATAAGGTACATAATCGATTATCTTGTAGCTTTGAAAAATCTAATGTACACTGCCTTAACATAATCAATTATCATAAGGTACATAATCGATTATTGTTCAGCTTTGTAAATCTGGTGCACATTGTCTTAACATAATCGATTATCATAAAGTACATAATCGATTATCTTTGTCCAGATTTGAGAGGCATGTTTAAAAATCATTTTGGCTAAAATAAAATGTTTGAAAATCATTTTGCTATAAATTAAATATGCATGATTTGATAAAGATGATTTTACGAGAGAAGCCAAGTCTTGAGTTAATTGTCGGATCAAGATCACAATTAAAGAACGACTCATGTATAACTTTATTTCTTTGCTTTATCATGATCTTTGTTCGTCTTGTGCTTGAACCTCGTTATGTGTCAATTGCGCGCTTGTGCTTGGACCTCGTCATATGTCAATTGCGTGTCGTTTGTCATTTATCAAAACCTACAAATATGAACACACGTTTAGTTTAGTGCCTTGAGAACGTGTTTCAACAATTTCCCCCTTTTTGATAATGGCAAACCAATATCGGGATATGCATATTAGATAATTCATAATGACGATCCAAGAAAAGTATATAGATATGCAATTAGTTCCCCCTCAACATATGAATTCCCCCTCAATTTATGCCAATAACTATTAAGTGCATAGCCCTTATTCTTCCCCCTTTTGACATTAGCAAAAAAAACATTAGTAAATAACTTTGCTTATTGATTTACCAAAAATCGCAATTAAAAAAAAGGGACAATATAATGTCAACATAATCGACTATTGATACTTGATAATCGATTATGTACTTAAGAGAAATCGATTATTCTTAAAAGAGATCGATTTTTCTGCACCAGTGCTTTATAATTCCCCCTGTCTTTGGGGCGATGCCTGCAAAACAGAATTAGGCGCCTCCGACGCTCAAGTTAGTAATGAAAAACAAAAAGAATGCAATGCATGACTTAGATCAACGTGGAGTCAAGAATCCCGAGTTCACTACGAATTCGGAAAAAGGACTCTTTCTCTAAAGGCTTTGTGAAAATGTCGGCCAATTGAGATTTGGTTTCAACAAACTCAATTTCGACATCACCTTTGAGAACGTGATCTCTTATAAAGTGGTGCCTAATTTCAATGTGTTTTGTTCTTGAATGAAGAACGGGGTTCTTCGTCAAGCTTATGGCGCTAGTATTATCACATCTAAGAGGGATATGATCGAGACTTAGTCCATAGTCCGAAAGTTGTTGTTTCATCCAAAGGATTTGAGCACAACAACTCCCTGCGGCTACATATTCAGCCTCGGTTGTGGACAACGCAACACTTACCTGTTTCTTACTAAACCAAGAGACAAGAGAGCCACCGAGCAAATGGCAAGTGCCACTAGTGCTCTTGCGGTCCAATTTGCAACCCGCAAAATCGGAGACGGAATAGCCAATAAGTTGGCATGAAGAACCTTTGGGATACCATAGTCCCACATTTATAGTACCAACAAGATACTTCATTATCTGCTTAACCGCAGTTAGGTGCGACTCCTTCGGACATGATTGATATCGAGCGCATAAACATACGCTAAACATTATGTCCGGTCTACTAGCAGTAAGATAAAGAAGAGATCCGATCATACCTTGATACTTCTTGGTGTCGACTTCCTTACCTTTCTCATCTTTGTCAAGATGATCGGATGTGCTCATTGGAGTGGCCATTTCTTTGGCGTTGCTCATTTCAAATCGTTTTAGCAACTCTTTGCAATATTTAGATTGACAAATGAAAGTTGCATCTTTCATTTGTTTCACTTGCAACCCCAAGAGGAGATTAGGCTCGTCCATCATTGACATCTCAATTTCGCTAGTCATGAGTTTTAAAAACTCCTTGCATAAAAACTTATTAGTTGCTCCAAAAATAATATCATCAATATAAATTTATTTTGAAACACAAAAATAATATCAACATAAATTATTTTTGAAATACAAATGAAATGATATCATCAACATAAAAATCATGCAATCTATTTCCCCTTAATGAAAATTCCCCCTCAAACAAGGCATACTAGAATGTAAAGACATTCCTCCTTGCATATCGCCTAAACTCATCTTCTATTTTGCATTAGCATAAAGAGAGTATATTAAGGCTACTTCCCTTTTTCGACATTTCCCTGAATAAAACAGGAAAGGCATTAAGGAATATGCATGATGAAGATTGCCAGAAAATTATCAAGACATACCAAAACAAAACATATCAATTGTTATTTTTTAAAAAAAGATATCAATTGTTATAAAAACAATGATAAAACCATTTGTTGGAAAACATAACAAATGTATCAATTGATATTTTATTAACAGTGATACTAATTGTTATTTTTAGAAAAACATATTACTAAAATATATCAACTGTTAATATCTAACAAATCAACAGTTTTATTAAAAACATGAATCAAATTTTTGAAAAATATACCGATTATTATAAACCAAAAGATATATTTATCAAAACAAGAATCAATTTCTAACAGCAATATACCAATAGTTAGCATATATCAACTGATAATTTTTAACAAATCAAGAGTTGTAAGCATACCAACTGTTATCAACTATTAAAAACATGAATCCTTTATTATTCTAGAATATATCAACAGTTATTCAAAACAAAAAATATCGTTCAAAAAAAAATGAATGAAATGTTTTTAACAAAGGGCATGCTAACAGTTAATACATACCAACTGTTAAACAAAACAACCATTTCAAGAAGTTATTTTTTATCGAAAAGATATTAATTGTTAATACATATCAACAATTAGGTTTTTATCAAACACATAACTGATATTTATCAAAACATGGATCAATCATTATTTTTAACAAACATAATTGATACCCATTGTTATTCAAAATAATTTATCAAAACATGAATTAACAAAAATAATTGATACTAATTGTTAACACATATCAACAATTAGGTATTTATAAAAAATAACTAACATGGATCAATCACTATTTTTAACAAAAATAATTGATACCAAAAAAAGATTATCAAATCATGAATAAAAAATAATTGATATCAATTGTTAACAAGGACATATCAATTGTTAACACATATCAACTATTACATTCTATTAAGCATATGATAACTAACTGAAATTCCTTTTTCGATGCAATGAGGTTTCGTGCTTGGTGCATCTGCTATAGTATTGTAGTCTTCAAGCACACCTGCAAAAGTACCTAAGGATAGGTTTTTGGTACCCAAACCATTTTGGGTCCTTGGGGGTTAGGCAAATAATAATCATAGCTAGAAGATAAATCCCTATGTTTCGCAAAACATATGGGTGCTATGTGTCCTACCCGGTTACAATAGTGACATACTACGTTCGGATTGTGCCTATGCCTAGGTTGTGCTTGACATGCAGTTAAGTGTCTGTGTCTAGTAAAACAAGCAGGAGCAATATGTCCTATTCGACTACAATAGTGACAAATGACGTTAGGATTAGACATTCTTCTAGGTTGGTAGTAGTTGGAGGTACGAAAATCGTTTGCTCTATTTTTGACAATATGGCTATTGCGCAATCCTTGAAAATCATTTCTCCTACTGTTTCTTCTAGGATATGCAGCGTTTCTAGAATAATTTTTTCTAGGTCGAGTATGTCTAGGTTGCGATTGTTGAAGGCCATTTCTAGGCGTTCTAAAATGTTCAAAGTTTCTTCTAGTGTTTGGTCTAGGAGGCATGTTGATTCTAGGATGGTTATTTCTAGGATGAATGTTTATTTTATTTATCCTAGGTTGAGCCTTGGGTTGTTAGGGGATGGCTTCAACTTTTTCTTTAGGCTCGTTTTTGAAGCCTACGCCATGTTTGGTCGATTTCAAATTGACAAGAACATCATTCAAATTTTTATGAGAAGAATTGAACTTATCTAGGGTGCCCTTAAGTCTTTCTACTTCATCTTTTAGATGCATGCAAGAAATACATTTTTACTAGAAATCTCGGGTTTGTCGGCGCTTCTCTTGCCGAAAAATTTGTTTTCTTCTTTCAACTTCTCATTTTCCAAAATCAATTTTTCCAAATCTTTTTCTTTCAAAGAGAGTTGTTTTCCAAAATCTTTTTCTTTCAAAGAAGAATTTTTCTTTACGTCTCTAACAGTTTCGGAAGCTCTAATGAATTCACTATACAATTCATCAAAAGCATTTTGCATTTCCTCTAGAGAAAAGAAATTTTTTGAAGAAATTTGACATACCTCTTCTTGATTGTCTCCGTGTGCCATGAGACATAGATTTGCGGCTTCGTCTTCTTCATCATCGCTTGATTCGTCTCCGGAGTCACCTCCCCAAGATATGTATGCTCGTTGTTTCTTGAAGGATTTCTTCTCCTTTTTGACATTTGGGCAATTTGATTTAATGTGCCCGATTTCTCCGCATCCATAGCACTTTACTTGATCTCCTTGTTGTTTGCCTTTTCGTTCATACTCTTTTCGCATGAACTTTTGAAACCTCTTAATAACGAGTCCGAACTCGTTATCTCCGTTGTTTGAGTCCTCATCATTTTGAGGTTGAGCCGTGCTTGCCTTGAGGGCGATTCTTTGTTTCCTTTGATCATTAAACGGAGGGTTAAGTATAGTAGATTCATAGGTTTTAAGATTACCTCTTAGTCCGTCGATGGTGACATTTGAAACGCTGATAGACTCTTGAATCGCGTCGGCCTTGGAGCGCCATTCCGGAGTGAGACTTCGGAGAATTTTTCGGACAAGTTCCTTATCCGTGAAGGTCTTCTTAAGAGCATGTAGGTCATTGACGATTTTTGAAAATCGTTCGAACATGTCATCGATCCTCTCGCTTTCCTTCATGTAAAGCAGTTCATATGCATGGATTAGAAAATCAATTTTAGCTTCTCTTACCTGGTCCGTACCTTCGTACGTGATTTCCAGCTTATCCCACATTTGCTTAGCCGTTGTGCAACATGATATTTTTCTGTGAACATCAGCATTTACCGCACAATATAATAAGTTGATGGCTCTAGCGTTGTTCTGCACTTTTCGGATATCATCCGCATCGTATTCATCTTCGGATTTTGGAACCCATTCATTTTCAACCTTTTTGGTTGGAATTTGTTCTCCCTTCGTTATAACCTTCCATAGGTGAAAATTATTCGATTGGATGAATATTCTCATCCTCTCCTTCCAGTACGTATAGTTTGTGCCGTCGAACAGTGGTGGTCTGGTGGAGCATTGTCCTTCACCTATTCCTGCATTAAAGTCACGAGTAGAAGCCATGGATTGTTTCTCTCAAACGGTTAAGTCTTTCAGAGAGTTGGGCTCTGATACCAATTGTTAGAATATACGCTTAACGCTAGAGGGGGGGGGGGTGAATAGCGTTATAATAAAAAACAATATAATCTTGCGGAATTAAAAATTGCAGGATTGAAATAAGTGCGTTAAGTAAATAATAAGGAACGAACGCACCGAAATTATCCTGGTTCACCACAACCTGTGGCTAGTCCAGTCCCCGAGAGACTCTCTCGAGATTCCACTAACTTCGTTAAGCTTACGGGTGCTTAACAAACCGTTACAAACTGAGAACTTGAGTCACACAAGCCTCAACAACCTTTCCTCGAAGATACCACACTTCAAGACTTCAACCGAAGGAATGAAAACTTTCCTTCTTACAACCACAAGGGATTAACACTTCCCTTTAAGTGTATACAAACACTTAGCACTCAAGACAAGACTCTCTTTAAGAGTAGATATAAGTAAAATAAATACACTCAAGAACACAACAACTTTCGTCAAGAGCTTGGCTCTCAAAAACTTATTAAATGAATAGAAAATGATGAATATGAGAGTATGCAAGCTTTAGCAAGAATATAATCAGTTGTTGTACTTAGAAGACTGATTTTGAGTTGTATTTATAGTGTTCAAAACCCCCACAACCGCTGCCTAATTGCCAATCAAGAATTGCTGATTTTGTGCTAAGATAATCGATTATCTGATTTGCATAATCGATTATTTTCCAATCGTTCAAAAATCAATCCCAGATTTTAAGCAGAATAATCGATGATCCAAATCGTATAATCGATTACCTGACAACGTTCAAAAAATCATATTCAGATTTTACTTAACATAATCGATTATCAGATTGTGTATAATCGATTATCTGACAACGTTCAAAAAATCATATGCAGATTTTACTTAGCATAATCGATTATCAGATTGTGTATAATCGATTATCTTTCAGAGTTTAAAAATACTTTGGCAACAGTCATTTGCATAATCGATTATGCTATAAGGATAATCGATTATCTTTTATATTTTGAAAACTTCGGACAACACTGTCTTAACATAATCGATTATCATAAAGTACATAATCGATTATTTTACAGTCTTGTAAAATTTGATAGACACTGCCTCAACATAATCGATTATCATATGTGCATAATCGATTATTTTATAGCTTTAAAAAATCTAATGGACACTGCCTCAACATAATCAATTATCATAAGGTACATAATCGATTATCTTGTAGCTTTGAAAAATCTAATGTACACTGCCTTAACATAATCGATTATCATAAGGTACATAATCGATTATTGTTCAGCTTTGTAAATCTGGTGTACATTGTCTTAACATAATCGATTATCATAAAGTACATAATCGATTATCTTTGTCCAGATTTGAGAGGCATGTTTAAAAATCATTTTGGCTAAAATAAAATGTTTGAAAATCATTTTGCTTTAAATTAAATATGCATGATTTGATAAAGATGATTTTACGAGAGAAGCCAAGTCTTGAATTAATTGTCGGATCAAGATCACAATTAAAGAACGACTCATGTATAACTTTATTTCGTTGCTTGATCATGATCTTTGTTCGTCTTGTGCTTGAACCTCGTTATGTGTCAATTGCGCGCTTGTGCTTGGACCTCGTCATATGTCAATTGCGCGTCGTTTGTCATTTATCAAAACCTACAAATATGAACACACGTTTAGTTTAGTGCCTTGAGAACGTGCTTCAACATTAGTCACATTAGCCTCTATTAACATTCTTGCATATGATATTCATGTTTGCTTTGTAGTGCACACATCTACAAACAATTGCTTCCCAATTGCACTAGCTATTTTGCTTAACGACTCACTTCCCTACCAGCTCATTGGAAAATTACGTAAGACTACCCATAAGAGAATTTCTGTGAGAAACTCCTTGACTAGATCAAAATCTGTCGTCCAAGGCTTCAGGATGATTGGTCTATTACTAGTAGTGCGAGGCCCAACATATAAGATTGTGTACATATCCTCCATTGACTGAAACTTGATGATATAGTACCCCTCATCATGATAAAATAAACCGGTTCTGCAACATCCAACTAGTGTTGATCGATGTATCTCTTCGTTGCATTGTATCCTGGATTACTTCCAACATGTAGGCAATCAAAGCACGACTTCATTTCTCCTCTTCTTTTTCCTCAACTTGCTATTCCAATTGAACAACTTCTTGCCCATCAACAATTTGAGGGGGAATGCATCTCAATACCATTCCATGAGTTACGACCCTGTTCTGTTGAAAACGGCTAGCCCATGGTTTGGATCCCGCAACAATTGTAGATTTCTCTGTTTCATTAGCCTTCACCTGGGGGTTCTCACTACTTCTCGTGCCTAAATTGTTACTCAGCTTTTCAATTTTACTCAAATTGTCCTTCGCATGTGTGCTTTCACGATTTGGGACCTCACTATTCCTCCTCTCTAAATTAGGGTTTTCAATGGTTGTTGTTCCATTGTTTTGCCCAATATGGTTGTCAATGGGTACTGTTCCATTACTTTCATGTCACCATCGGGATTTCCCACCCTCGGGTGTCGTGATGGCGCCTACTAATCGGAGCTAGGCAAGGCAACTTTAATTACTTTTCCTCAACCACATAATCCCTTTTTTTAATAATTATCAACAATAAGATAAAGCAACTGATTTAACTAAACAAGCAAAAGACTCAATATTAGTGCAAACTGAATAACAACGCAGAAGTTCAACATAGGCTCTACCCAAGATCTGGTGTCACAAAACTTACAAACTACTAAGATTTACTAAATATATTGGTTTGAAATAAAATATAACTGTTTGTCTCGAAATACATGAGATATAGGCCGAAATAAAGATAGAGAAGACGCCGGGCCTGCTGACGCCTGCAAGACTACCTTGGTGTCTCACTGGACTGAAGGCTTGCTCCCAGACTACTGCTGCTGCTCAAAAGCTGCTCTGGTATCTGCACATAAGTGCAAAGTGCAGCATCAGCACAACTGACCCCATGTGCTGGTAAGTGTCTGGCCTAACCCTCACGAAGTAGCGACTAGGCTAGGACTAGACTCCATATAAGAGAGTGCCATTCTATAGTTTACAACGGAAAAGTAAAAAAAAAAAGCACTTTAAGGCTGGGGAAGGAGACCATGCAGTGGGGATGACAGATAAACAGAATATCAAGAGCAATAAGAAAAAATTGTAATTTACTACTAATGCAGGTAAAGAGAGGTAAAAATAACTTTCACTTTCAGTTTCAATCTTGTTGCAAGCATGCAACCCCATCCCATTTCATTATATCTGTGGTAGATGTACCAACCGATCCCATTTCATTATATCTCGTGGTAGGCGTACCACCCGATCCCATTTCATTACATCTCCTGGTAGGCGTACCACCTGATCCCATTTTATTACATCCTGTGGTAGGCGTACCACCCAATCCCATTTCATTACATCTCGTGGTAGGTGTAACACTCGATCCCATTTCATTACATCTCGTGGTAAGCGTACCACCTGATCCCATATCATTAATTCTCGTGTTAGGTGTACCACCCGATCGTATTTTATTACATCTCGTGGTAGGCATACCACCCGATCCCATTTCATTACATCTCGTGGTAGGCATACCACCCGCTCCCATTTTAATATCTTGTGGTAGGCGTACTACCCGATCACATTTCATTATCTTGTGGTAGGCGTACAGCCCGCTCCCTTTTTGATATCATGTGGTAGGTGTACCACCCGCTCCCATTTCAATATCTTGTGGTAGGCGTACCATCCGATCCCATTTCATTTTATCACATAATCACAAGAAATCCCAGTAAGGGAGAATCAACTATAACCAACCTTAACTCAGTTTGATTAATGAAGATACTCAATCACAATTAGGATCTACCAGGATAGACAAATCTTTGCCCGATACGATAGATCATTAGTTAAGGCATACATGATGTCATTTAAGGATACAACAACTTCTAATTTAGGACCCAAGGTCATGCTTGACACCAACGTATAGATACTCGTCACCATGCCTATACGTCGTACTAAAAAAAGAGCAATTAGCACATAAGACTCAACTCCTAATCCCTCAAGCTAGGGTTAGACCGAACACTTACCTCAATGCCATGAATTCAACTCAAGCCTTAATTATAGCCTTTCCCCATGGTTCCACCACCAATCCGCTCGAATCTAATCGTAAGTTACTTAATCTTATTACCAAATGCTAAATTAATCAACCCCGATGCATGAAAATAAGTTTTACAAAGTTTTACCCGAAAGGTCAAAAATGCCACGGGGCCCGCGTGGTCGAAACTCGAGGTTCAGACCAAAACCCGGTTGCCTATTCCCCCCACGAATCCAAATATATGATTTGTTTTGAAATCAAACCTCAAATTGAGGTCCAATTCCCCAATTTTTAGAAAACCTAGGTTTTACCCAAAACACCCAGTTTCCCCATGAAAATCTTTGATTTGAAGTTGAAATCATGTTAAAAGATGTTAAGGAGTGAAGAAAATGAGTTAGAAATCACATACCATTCATTTTGGAGAAGAAGAGTTGCTGGGAAAATCGTCTCTTATTTTTTGGGGTTTTTGAAAAGTGTAAAATAACTGAAATTCACTTGTATTTATACCCCTCTGAGGTCCCCTATGCAGATCGCGCAAAAAGAACCGCGGCCGCACAAACTTGCCGAAGGACTGCGGGTCTTTGCTCAGTGCGGACCGCGCTAAGCCGACCGTCGCTGTGCAGTACCCACCGCGGACCGCGCAAAGGCGACCCTGGCCGTGCTGGCCCCTCTGCGGCCGTACGCATTTTCTGGCGGGCCGCGCTAGAGGGTTCAGAGACCTGTTAATTTTCTGAACCTACAACATCTGATCTTTTTAAGCCTAAGGCATTCCGGAACCTACTCGAAGCTCACCCGAGCCCTCAAAACTCTAATCCAAGTATACACACACCTCAAAACATCTTATAAACCTATTTGTGTGATCAAATCACCAATACAACATCATGAACATGGAGTTGAACCTCAAGATCAATGAAATTTCTCAAATCTCCCTTTTAAGCATAAATTTCCCAATTAGGGTCCGGATCGCGTCAAATGACGTCCGTTTTTAACCAAACTTTACAGAAAGTGATTAAAGCACATATAAGACTTGTACTGGGTGCCGGAACCAAAATACGGGCTCGATACCATAGTCTTCTAATCGAATTTCATTTCCAAAAAATAATTTTACTCAAAAATTCATTTCTCGGGCTTGGGACCTCGGAATTCAATTCGGGGCATACGCTCAAGTTCCATATTTTGCTATGGACCCTCCGGGATCATTAAATCACGGGTCTAAGTTCATTTACTCAAAATATTGACCAAAGTTAAATTAATCATTTTAATATTAAAATTTAGCATTTTTCTCACAGAATTCATATTTAAGCTTTTCGTCTACGCACCCGCACTGCGCACGTAATTCAAGGCTGCCCTAAATTAGGTTTTCAAAGCCTCGGAGACACATAACGAATAGGGAAATAAGTGATGACCCCTTTGGGTCGTCACATTCTCCACCTCTAGAACACCCGTTTATCCTCGAATGGACAAAAGAAGAAGTACCTGAGTAGGGAAAAAGATGGGGATAACGGCTCTGCATATCAGACTCAAACTCCCAGATCGATGCCTCAGGAGGGTGACCTCTCCACTGAACACGCACCGAAGGAAAGCTCTTCGACCTCAATTATCGAGTTTGCCAGTCTAGAATAGCCACGGACTCCTCCTCATAAGACAGATCCTTATCCAACTGGACAGTGCTGAAATCTAATGCGTGGGCTGGATCGGCGTGCTACCTCCGAAGCATGGACACATGAAAAACTGGATGCACGACAGATAAGCTAGGCGGCAATGCAAGTCTATAAACCACCTCTCCCACTCGATCAAGAATCTCAAAGGGACCAATAAATTTAGGGCTAAGCTTGCCCTTCTACCCAAACCTCATCACGCCCTTCATAGGCGACACTTGGAGCAATACCCGCTCACCAACCATGAATGCTACATCTCAAACCTTACTATCTGCATAGCTTTTTTTCCTAGACTAGCTGACTGAAGCCTATCCTGAATGGTCCTGAACTTGTCCAAGGCCTCCTGAACCAAATTCGTACCCAACAACCGAGCCTTACCCGGCTCAAACCATCCAACCGGAGATCGACACCGCCTACCATATAAAGCCTCATAAGGGGCTATCTGGATGCTCGACTGGTAGCTATTGTTGTAGGCAAACTCTGCTAAAGGTAAGAACTAATCCGCGAACCTCCAAAGTCAATAACACAAGCTCAGAGCATATCCTCCAATATCTGAATAGTCCGCTTGGATTGTCCATCCGCCTGAGTATGAAATGATGTACTCAACTCAACCTGGGTGCCTAACTCTCGCTGAACTGCTCTCCAGAAACACGAGGTAAACTGCGTACCCTGGTCCAAAATGATAGATACGAGCAAACCATGGAGGCGAACAATCTCCCAAATATAGATCTCAGCTAACCTCTCAGAAGAATCGGAGACTGCCATAGAAATAAAATGTGTTGACTTGGTCAGCCTATCAACAATGACTCAAACTACATCGAACTTTTTCCGAGTAAGCGGAAGTCTAGTGACAAAGTCCATAGTGATCCACTCCCACTTCCACTTGGGAAGCTCAACCCTCTGAAATAATCCACCAGGCCTCTGATGCTCATACTTAACCTGCTGACAATTCAAACACCGCGTCGCACATGTCACAATATCCTTCTTCATTCTACACCCCCAGTAATACTGCCACAAATCTTGATACATCTTTGCGGCGCCCGGGTGAATAGAGTACCGGGAACTATGGGCCTCCTCTAGGATCAACTCTCAAAGTCCATCCACATTGGGCACACAAGCTCGCCCCCCCAAACTCAAGACTCTATCAGCGTCTAATGTAACCTGCTTGGCACTTTTTCGATGCACCGTGTCTCTAAGGACACACAAGTGGGGATCATCAAACTGCCGATCATGGATGCACTCCAATAATGAAGAACGAGCGATTGTTCAAGCTAACACCCGACTAGGCTTAGAAATATCCAACCTCACAAATCGATTGGTCAAATCCTGAACATCCAAAGCAAGCGGCCTCTAACTGACCGGAATGTAAGCTAGACTGGCCATGCCGGCTGACTTCCTACTCAAAGCATCGGCCACCACATTGGCTTTCCCTGGGTGATATAATATAGTGACATCATAATCCTTCAACAACTCCAAAAACCTTCTCTGCCTCAAATTCAATTCCTTTTGCTTGAACAGATACTGAAGACTCTTGTGATCAGTGTACACCTCACATGTCATGCCGTATAGATAATGCCTCTAGATCTTCAATGCATGAACAATGGCTGCCAACTCCAAATGTTGCACTGGATAATTCTTCTATTGAATCTTCAATAGCCTCAAAGCATAGGCAATGACCTCGCCATCCTGCATCAACACTACACCAAGCCCAATATGGGAAGCATCACAGTTGAGTGTATAAGGTCCTGAACCTGTGGGTAAAACCAATATCGGTGCCATAGTTAGAGCTGTTTTGAGATTTTGAAAGCTCGCCTCACACTCATATGACCATTTGAACAGAGCATCCTTCTGGGTTAATCTAGTTATCGGGGCTGCAATAGATAAAAACCCCTCCACGAACCGTTGATAGTAGCCTGCCAATCTCAGTAGCTGATGTTGGTCTAGGCTAGCTCTTGACCGCCTCAATCTTTCTTTGTTCCACCTGAATACCCTCTGCTGATACAATATGACCCAGAAATGCAACTGAACTCAACCAGAATTCACACTTCGAGAACTTAGCATATAACCGACTATCCCTTAGTGTCTGAAGAATCACTCTAAGGTGCTACTCGTGCTCCTCATGGCTGCGAGAATATATCAATATATCATCAATGAAAACTATCATGAATGAGTCCAGATAAGTCCTGAACACTCGGTTCATCAAGTCCAAGAAAGCTGCTAGGCATTTGTCAACCCGAATAACATAACCAAGAACTCGTAATGCTCGTACCGAGTGCGGAAAGCTATCTTAGGGACATTGCATGCCTTAGTCCTTAACTGATGATAGCCAGATCGCAAGTCAGTCTTGAAAAATACCTTAGTGCCCTAAAGCTGGTCAAACGAATTATCAATCCTCGGCAGTGGATACTTATTCTTAATCGTTACCTTGTTCAATTGTTGGTAGTCAATACACATTATCATTGACCCATCCTTCTTTGTGACAAATAGTGCTGGCTCAACCCATGGTGAGACACTGGTCTAATGAAACCCTTCTCAAGAAAATCCTGCAATTGTTCCTTTAACTCTTTCGACTTAGGCGGGGCCATACGATATGGGCGAATAAAAATGGGCTGAGTGCCCGGAACCAAATCAATGCAGAAATCAATATCCCTGTCGGGTGGCATACTCGATAGGTCAAAGGAAAAATATGGGGGAATTCGGAAACTACGAGCATAGAATTAATAGAAGGTACCTCGGAACTTGAATCCCGAACATAAGACAAATAAGCCAAACACCCCTTTTCGACCATGCACCGAGCCTTCACATACGATATAACTCTACGGGTTGAATGATCTAGAGTCCCTATCTACTCTAAATGAGGCATACCTGGTAAAGCTAAGGTCTCAGTCTTGGCATGACAGTCCAAGATAGCGTGATAAGGTGATAACCAGTCCATCCCCAATATAATGTCGAAATCAACCATATCTAAAACCAATAAATCTGCATGAGTCTCAAGACCCCCAATCACCACAACACAAGAATGATGGACTCCATAGACCACAAAGGAGTCACCCACTGGTGTAGATCATAAAAATATGTATCCAATGCATCACTATGCATGATCAAGTACGAGGCAAAAAAAGATGACACATACGAATACGTAGACCCTGGATCAAACAACACTGAAGCATCTCTATCACATACCAGAACCGTACCAGTAATAATCGCATCCGAAGCCTCTACCTCAGGCCTAGCCTGAAGAGCATAACATCGGGGCTGGGCCCCACCACTCTGATCTACCTCCCTGGGACGACCCGTTGCTGGCTGGCTTCTACCCCTGGTGGTCTGAGCTCCACTTCTATGACCTCTGCCCCCTAGCAGTCTGAGCTCCACTTCTATGACCTCTGCCTCTACCTCTAGCACCTCTGCTCCAACCTCTAGGCGGCTGGGCAGGCTGTGGAACATCTGGTGCCTCTATTATGGCACAGGAACCCTGCTGTGAAGAACTGCTCGAAGCTTAAGGACAACACCTAGCAATGTGCCTCGTGTTGCCACAAGTAAAACAAGCTCTTAGCTGCTGGGACTGGCGACCCTGGAAACTCTGAAGCGCTGGTGCAATGATGGGTGCTGATCAGAATAATGCGGCTGAGAACCACGACCACCTGAAGTACCATGAGGAACCTGGAGCGCTGACTGGAAGGGCCTAGGAGGATGAGCCCTATCATGCGAATCCTTCCCTCCAAATGAAGCACCACTGAATCGTCCTGACTGACGGGTTCTCTTATCTGCTCTGTGTCCACCCCCTGTGACAATATCATCTCAATCCTCCAGGCCACATTGGCCGCCTCCTGAAAGGATATCTCGCTTCTAGCCTCTCTAGCCATCTAGAGACGAATAGGCTGAATAAGTCCATCAATAAACCGTCTCACTCTCTCCCTCTTAGTGGGGAGTATAACAGTGGCATGGCGTGCCAGCTTAATAAACCTGGTCTCGTACTGGGTGTCTGTCATAGATCCCTGATGGAGACGCTCGAACTGCCTCCGATAGGCCTCTCACTGAGTAATAGGGAGAAACTTCTTCAAAAATACATGCGTGAACTGCTCCCAGGTTAAGGCTGGTTGTCCCGCTGGCCTAGCTAAACAATAATCCCTCCACCAAGTCTTGGAGGATCCAGACAACCGAAAAGTAGTGAAATCAAACCCGTTGGTCTCAATGATCCCCATGTCCCAAAGAACCTCATGACAATTATCCAGGTAATCCTGGGGATCCTCAGTGGATGCACTGCTGAATGAAGATGTGAAAATTTTGGTGAACCTATCCAGCCTCCATAAAGCATATGCGGACATAGCCGCTCCATCGCTGGTCTGAGCAACCTCTCCCAACCGAACAATCATAGTTGGCTGAACTACTAGAATCTGAACCCGGGGAGCTACGTGCTCTGGAGCACCAGTAGCAGGAGTCTGGGCCCCTCCTCCAGCCTCACATACGGCTGGTGCTACTAATAGTAAACCTGCTCAGGTAACAGTCTCCATGAGACCCACCAATCGGACCAGAGCGTCCTGAAGAACTGGGGTAGCAATAAATCCCTCTGGGGCCTGAGCTGGGCCCACCAGAACTGCTGGGGCTGGGGCCGGAACCTCCTTTTCAAAGTCGACTTGAGGCTCCGCCACTGGTGTTGCTGCTCAGGGCTGAGCTCCGCCCCTACCTCGGCCTCTAATACGGCCTCGGCGTCGCCCTTTGACCCTAGTGGGAGCTTCCTGGGGCTCGAACTGCTGATCATAAGATGAGGAAGCGCGTGTTCTCTCTGTCTGCGATAGAACAAAGTAGAAAGACAATCACTATTGAGAAACCGAACCACACAACATGAAGGAACAAATGTGAAACTTTTCCTAACTCTGTAGCCTCTGGGGGATAAATACAGACGTCTCCGTACCAATCCCTCAAACTTTACTAAGCTTGTCCGTGAGTCGTGAGACCTATGCAACCTAGAGCTCTGATACCAACTTGTCACGACCCGGATTTCCTACCTTCAGGAGTCGTGATGGCTCCTACTAATGGGAGCTAGGCAAGGAAACTTTAATTACTTTTCCTCAACCACGTAATCCCCTTTTTTATAATTATCAACAATAAGATAAAAGCAACTGAATTAACTGAACAAGCGGAAGACTCAATATTAATGCAAACTAAATAATAACGCGGAAGTTCAACATAGGCTCTACCCAAAATCTAGTGTCACATAACTCGCGAACTACTAAGATTTACTAAATACATTGGTCTGAAAGAAAATATAACTATTTGTCTCGAAATACATGAGATACAGGCTGAAATAAAAATAGAGGAGACGACGGGCCTGTGGACGCCTGCAAGGCTACCTCGGTGTCTCACTGGACTGAAGGCTCGCTCCCAGACTATTGCTGCTGCTTAAAAGTTGCTCTGGTATCTGCACATAAGTGCAGAGTGCAGCATCAACACAACCGATCCATGTGCTGGTAAGTGTCTGACCTAACCCTAGAGAAGTAATGACGAGGCTAGGACCAGACTCCAGATAATCCAGTGCCATTATATAGTATATAGCGGAAAAGTAAACAAGTAATAAGCACTTTAAGGCTGGGTAAGGGGAACATGCTTTGGGGATGACAGATAAACAGAATATCAAGAGCAATAAGGAAAAACTCTAATTTACTACTAACACAGGTAAATATAGGTAAAAAAAACTTTCATTTTCAGTTTCAATCTTGTTGCAAGCGTGCAACCCGATCACATTTCATTATATCTCGTGGTAGGCGTACCACCCGATCCCATTTCATTACATCTCTTGGTAGGCGTATCACCCGATCCCATTTCATTACATCTCGTGGTGGGCATACCACCTGATACCATTTCATTACATCTCGTGGTAGGCGTACCACTCGATCCCATTTCATTTAATCACATAATCACAAGAGATCCTGGAAAGGGAGAATCAACTATAACCAACCTTAACTCAGTTTGATGTGAAAATACTCAATCATAATTAGGATCTACGAGGATAAACAAATATTTTCCCAATACAGTAGATCATTAGTTAAGGCATACATGATGTCATTTAAGAATACAACATCTTCAAATTTAGGACCCATGGTCATGCTTGACACCAATGTATAGATGCTCATCACCATGCCTATACGTCTTACTCAATAAAGAGCAATTAGCACATAAGACTCAACTCCTAATCTCTCAAGCTAGGGTTAGACCGAACACTTGCCTCAATGCCTTGATTCAACTCAAGCCTCAATTATATCCTTTCCCCTTGGTTCCACCACTAACCCCCTCGAATCTAATCATCTGCTACTTAATCTCATTAACAAATGCTAAATGAATCAACCCCGATGCATGAAAAAAAAGTTTTCCAAAATTTTACCCCGAAAGGTCAAAAATTCCCCTGGGCCCACGTGATTGAAACTCGAGGTTCGGACTAAAACGCAGTTACCCATTCCTCCACGAATCCAAATATATCATTTATTTTGAAATCGGACCTCAAATTGAGGTCCAACTCCCCAATTTTTTGAAAATCTAAGTTTAACCCAAAATACCCAATTTCCCCTTTAAAATCTTTGACTTGAAGTTGAAATCATATTAAAAGATGTTAAGGAATGAAGAAAATGAGTTAGAAATCACTTACCAATCGTTTTGGAGAAGAAGAGTTGTTTGGAAAATCGTCTCTTTTGTTTTGGGGCTTTTGAAAAGTGTAAAATAACTGAAATTCACGTGTATTTATACCCTCTAAGGTCCCTTGTACGGACCGCGCAAAAAGAACTGTGACCGCACAGGCTTGCTGAAGGCGTGCGGGTCTTTGCTCAGCGCGGACCGCGCTAAGCCAACTGCGGTCGCGCAGCACCCATTGCGGACCGTGCAAAGGCGACCGCGGTCACACTTGTTGCGGAGGGGCCTAGGAGGATGAGCGCTATCATGGTGGGTCTCATGGAGACTGTTACCCGAGCAGGTTTACTTTTAGCAGCACCAGCCATCTCTCAGGCTGGAGGAGAGGCCCAGACTCCTGCTACTGGTACTCTGGAGCAGGTAACTCCCCGGGTTCAGATTCCAGTAGTTCAGCCAACTATGATTGTTCGGTTGGGAGTGGTTGCTCAGACCAGCGATGGAGCGGCTATGTCCGCAGATTCTTTATGGAGGCTGGATAGGTTCACCAAGCTTTTCACATCTTCATTCAGCGGTGCATCCACTGAGGATCCCTAGGATTACCTGGATAATTGTCGTGAGGTTCTTTGGGACATGGGGATCATTGAGAACAATGGGGTTGATTTCACTACTTTCCGATTGTCTGGATCCTCCAAGACTTGGTGGAGGGATTATTGTTTAGCTAGGCCAGCGGGATATCCAGCGTTAACCTGGGAGCAGTTCACGCATGTATTTTTGAAGAAGTTTCTCCCTATTACTCAGTGAGAGGCCTATCGGAGGCAATTCGAGCGTCTCCATCAGGGATCTATGACAGTCACCCAGTACGAGACCAGGTTTATTAAGCTGGCATGCCATGCCGTTGTTATACTCCCCACTAAGAGGGAGAGAATGAGACAGTTTATTGATGGACTTATTCAGCCTATTCGTCTCCATATGGCTAGAGAGGCTGGAAACGAGATATCCTTTCAGGAGGCGGCCAATGTGGCCCGGAGGATTGAGATGGTATTGTCACAGGGGGTGGTCACAGGGCAGATAAGAGACCCCGTCAGTCAGGACGATTCAGTGGTGCTTCATTTGGAGGGAGGGATTCGCATGATAGGGCTCATCCTCCTAGGCCCTCCCCTCCGTCACCCATCTGATCTTTTTAAGCCTAAGGCATTCCGAAACCTATTCAAAGCTCACCCGAGCCCTCAAAACTCGAATCCAGGCATACACACACCTAAAAAACATCTTACAAACGTATTCGTCTGATAAAATCACCAATACAGCATCATGAACATGGAATTGGACCTCAAGATCAATGAAATTTCTCAAATCTCCCTTTTAAGCATAAATTTCCCAATTATGGTCCGCATCGCGTCAAACGAGTCCGTTTTTAACCAAACTTTACAGAAAGTGCGTAAATCATATATATGACTTGTATCGGGCGTCGGAACTAAAATACGGTCCCGATACCATAGTCTTCTAATCGAATTTCATTTCTATTTTCCATAATTATTGCAAGAAAATAAATTTACTCAAAAATTCATTTCTCGGGCTTGGGACCTCGGAATTCGATTTCGGTCATATGCTCAACTCTTATATTTTCCTATGGACCCTCCGGTACCGTAAAATCACGGGTCTGGTCCCGTTTACTCAAAATATTGACCGAAGTCAAAATTAATCATTTTAATATCAAAATTGAGCATTTTTCTCACAGAATTCATATTTAAGCTTTCCAGCTATGCGTCCAGACTACGTACGCAACTCGAGGCAATCCTAAATTAGGTTTTTAGGACCTCGAAAATAGATAACAAATAAAGAAACATGTGATAACTCTTTGGGTCGTCTCATTTCCCCATCACATTTTCCTTTACTTATCTGAGCCAATTGATAATTTAAAGGTGAACCATTGAGATTCTTACTTACCCATGTACCTCTCGAAGATGAGCCAATTTCCTTTGCTATGGATTGCATCTCTGGTGTCACCATTGCATGATCATGTGTTGAATTCATCTTTCCCACTTGTGTCTTAGAGCTTACTGTACTTTCAAAAGCTATAACAAGTGTTTGTTTTGGTCTTCCTCGCCCACACCCCTACCTTTCCCACGGTGGCCACGTTGGCATACGTTTATCTAACGTACGCTGAAAGCATGAGAGATAAGGGAGTGGTATATCATTGTTTGAATTTTTGACCAATCTTATAATTGATTCTTTAAGTCGAAAATTTAAAAGAGGAAAACTTATACAAATGTCCCAAATAAATCTTAACTTACTAATCTCTAGCTATTAGTCATAAACTTATTAAAACTAGCCAACAAAAATTGAAAAACTAAATAATAGGATTCTTTTTATCAAAGAATCACATGCAAAAATCACATTCCATATTTTTAAGCGTGATTAGCAACATTAGATACAAGATGGAAAGAAAATTTCATAGACGGGGTAGCAAATAAAGTGATGAAATAAAAAAATTTATACAATATTCCAAAAATCTAAACAAAAAGGAAAATTTTTCGATGGGCATAGGTAAAATTTATTCAAAATACATAGATAAGTCAATATACAAAATTTAAGAAATATTGGAGGTGATTTGGACTGGTTTTGTATCAAAATTACTAATTAAATTGAGTTCGAAAAAGTCCTCTGCGACACATGTATCAAACATGTATCTGGCATGTACCTCACACATAAGTATACATAGATATACATATGATGCACAATTGATAAATGTGTGATACACATAATTTTTTTCATGTTCGGCTTTTACTTCGAATTTTCAATTCAAACCACCTCAAAACTTAACCAAATCATCCCAAAACTGATATTCAAGCTCTTTAAGTTGTGCCCAATCTATTCTAATAACAGTCACTCAAAACAAAGCAAAATTTGATATTTTTTGATACAAATAGCTAATTGACTAAATGTGTGATACACAAATGATACACATAATTTTTTTCATGTTCGGATTTTATTTTGAATTTTCAATTCAAACCACCTCAAAACTTAACCAAATCATCCCAAAACTGATATTCAAGCTCTTTAAGTTGTGCCCAATCTATTCTAATAACAGTCACTCAAAACAAAGCAAAAACTTGATTTTTTTTATACAAATAGCTAATTGACTAATTTGGCTAATATTAATAATATTTTATCAATTGACGAATTTTTGTAATGAGCTACTTATAAATGGACATAACTGGTAATTTCTCTTTAAAAAATGTAATACTAATAATGTAATTAATACTAAAGTTGCAAACCTGTAATAACGCACTTACCATTTAATATAAAAGCTATATTTTTTTCGAAATCGATTTTAATATTATGTTATAATATAGAATATTCTGTAACAACACTTTATTATAGCAGCCAAAATATATCGAAATAACGAGGCTGTTATAGAGAAGTTTGAGTGTATTACACCATATGAATTGTCCGACTTTTTCGTGTAATAACGCACTTACCCATATATATATATAGAAAGGTTAAAATATTAACCGTGCCAAATGACCTTTCATCAAGGATAATATTGCCAAAAGTTTTTTTCTTATCCGAGCATCTACTCAAAATAACTTCCTTGTCCAATCGTGATGATCCAAGATTTAGTAATATGTTATAAAATATTCTATTTTAGGTGAATGTCCATATTTAGAGAGATTCTAGGGTTTACTTCTTGGTGGCTAAGTCACCACCTCCCTATAAATAAAGGGGTTCTATTCCATTGTAAACCATCCCAAAGTATCAATAAGAATACTCCTCTCTCTACTTTTCTCTCTATTGTTCTTGTTCTTGTATTATTGTTCTTGTTCTTATATTATTTCATAACACGTTATCAGCACGAGACTCTACCTTCTCAAGAATCCTCTTGAGAAAATTAAGGTATTTTCCTTTTTCCGAATTTGGTTTTAATTATGTCTGATATTATGAAAAGAAAGTTCGTTGCCCTTGAAATTTCGGGCAAGAACTATATGACATGGGTGTTGGATGCTGAAATCCACTTAGATGCTATGGGTCTTGGAGACGCCATTAAAGACAGAGATAAAGCATCCACCCAAGACTGTGCTAAGGCCTTGATTTTCTTGCGCCATCACCTTGATGAAGGTTTGAAAATTGAATATCTCACAGTCAAAGATCCACTCATCTTGTGGAAAGGCTTAGAGGAGAGATATGACAACCTGAAGTTGGTCACTCTGCCACAAGCACGATATGATTGGGCTCATCTGAGGCTCCAAGACTTTAAGTTTGTTTCTGAATATAATTCTGCAATGTTCAGAATTACTTCTAAATTGAAAATCTGTGGAGATAATATCTCTGATTATGATATGCTTGAAAAAACGTTTACAACGTTTCATGCCTCCAATATGGTACTGCAACAACAGTACAGAGAGAAAGGTTTCAAAAAGTACTCTGAACTGATTTCTCTTCTCCTTGTGGTTGAGTGAAACAATGACCTGCTCATGAGAAATCACGAAAATCGACCCACTGGGTCTACACCATTGCCTGAAGCAGATAAGGTGTATTCTCATTATGCCAAGCATGGAAAAGGCTATGGCTTTAATCATGGTCGTGGTCGTAATCGGGGTCATGGCCGTGGACGTAGACAAGGAAGAAATTTCCCTGATGTCCGTCACCCCCCAAAGAGATATAACCACCAAAAGCAGAAACGGGATTATGAGGATCCAAAGGCAAATAGTTCAGAAACTATATGTTATCATTGCGGTGGAAAAGGGCACTGGTCAAAAGCTTGCCGTGTACCAAGACATTTGGTTGATCTTTATCAAGCATCTCTAAAGAATAAAGGCCCTGAAACAAATTTTATCTCTGACGACAATTTTGACATCACCACCTGGATGTGGCAGACTTCTTTGAGCAACCCGAGGGGAAAATAGACCACTTAATCGGTGATGGATCTGTGATGAAGGAAGATGGAATTGTTTGATTTTATTTTACTTATTTGTATTAGTTAGTGAATAAACTAATAGTCATTAGTATCAGCTCGTATTAGTTAGTTTATGATATAATGTTAGTATTAGTTCTTTAGAATGTTCCAATATGCTTAAATTTCAAAGATATTTTTATTTTCCAGTAGAGTTAATCGATTAACCTAACAGTTAGTCGATTATCTAATATTTCGCATTAAAACTGGACTTTTCCGCAAGCTAAGTTAGTCGACTATCTGATTTAGTTAGTCGACTATCTAATATTTCGCATTAAAACTAGACTTTTCCGCAAGGCAAGATAGTCGACTATCTGATTTAGTTACTCGACTAACCTAATGACTGCTTCCCAAGATAGTCGACTATCAACTAAGTTAATTGACTAACCTCAGCAGATTTTGAAAATATTGTTTAAAACAAACGGATTGAATTTGTTTATTCTCATGTTCGTGTATTTCTTTTGTATGTCAAACCATGGGAAAGAAAATATGGATATCTCACAAAGCAAGCTTGGATCAACGTCCAACTGTAAAAATATTTGTTTAGTTGATTCATGTACTACACATACGATACTCAAAGAAAAGAAATATTTCTCTCAACTAAGTATGTGTAAGGCAGATGTTACTACAATCTCTGGCAGTAGTAAATTGATTGAAGGCTCCGGAAGAGCAACTATAACTCTGCCTAGAGGAACAATGTTTATCATAGAGAACGCAATGTTCTCCTCCAAGTCTAAGAGAAACTTGTTGAGTTTTAATGATATACGCCGGAATGGCTATCATATTGAGACAATAGATGAGAATAATCTTGAATATCTCATCATTACAAAGAATGTCTCTGGCCAAAAGAGGGTTATTGAGAAATTCCCGTCTTTATCTTGTGGCCTGTATTGGACAAAAATTAGTGCAATTGAGGCACATTCAACAGTAAACCAAAAGGTTACTGATTCCAATACTTTTGTACTTTGGCATGATCGATTGGGACACCCTGTATCAATCATGATGAGACGGATTATAGAAAGCTCATATGGGCATCCGTTAAAGAATTTCAAGATTCTTTTAAATAATGAATTTTCTTGCACTTCTTGTTACCAAGGCAAGTTAATTATTAGACCATCACCAACAAAGGTTAGGACTGAGTCACCTACGTTTTTGGAACGTATACAAGGGGACATTTGTGGACCTATTCACCCACCTAGTGGGACCTTTAGATATTTTATGGTCTTAATAGACGCATCCTGTAGATGGTCTCATGTGTGCCTGTTGTCATCACGCAACCTTGCGTTTGCAAAACTAATGGCACTAATAATTCGACTACGAGCACAATTTCCTAATAATCCAATCAAGTCTATTAGACTGGATAATGCTGCTGAGTTTTCATCCCAAGCATTTAATGATTATTGCTTATCAATTGGGATAAAAGTGGAACATTCTGTAGCTCATGGTCACACTCAAAACGGTCTTGCAGAATCTTTAATTAAACGCTTGCAGTTGATTGCAAGACCATTACTCATGAAAACGAGGATGCCCACTTCGGTATGGGGTCACGCCATTTTGCATGCAGCAATGCTAATTCGTCTCAGACCGACGAATTATCACAAATATTCCCCGTTGCAATTGGTTTTGGATCATGAACCCAGTATATCCCATTTAAGAATCTTTGGATGCGCAGTATATGTGCCTATAGCACCGCCATACCGCACCAAAATGGGTCCACAAAGAAGGTTAGGAATATATGTTGGGTTTGAATCGCCCTCCATTATTCGCTACCTCGAAACATTGACAAGGGATTTTTTCACTGCACGATTTGCAGACTGTCAATTTGATGAGACACTTTTCCCAAAATTAGGGGGAGAAGTTGGTGAAACCAAACGGGAAATTTTGTGGAAAAATGCATCATTATCTCATCTTGATCCACATACCTCTATTTATAAAAAAGAGGTGCAAAAGATTATCCATTTGCAAAGAATAGCAAATCAAATGCCTGACGCATTTACGGACTTGAAAAGGATAACAAAATCCTACATCCCCGCAGAGAATGTTCCAATCCGTATTGATGTCCATGTTGGACAATCATCTAGTGTCATATCCAATGAGTCGAATGCACGCCTGAAGCGTGGCAGGCCATTAGGTTCCAAAGATCGAAATCCTAGAAAGAGGAAAGCAAACGATCAAAATGACACTACGAAAGAATCTCATGAGGAAATTCATGATTTAATAAATTATGAGATTCATGAAGAATCCATTGAGCCCGAGACTCAAGAAAATAAGGAACTATCAATAAATCCAATCGATATTGAGGCAAATTTTAATCGAGTGGATATAGTGGTGGATTATGTCTTTGCTTTTAATGTCGCATCTAGCATTATGCAAGAAAGTGAGGATCTTGAACCTCAATCTGTTGGAGAATGTCGAAAAAGACATGATTGGCCAAAATGGCAAGAAGCAACCAATCAGAATTGAATTCACTGGCAAAACATGAAGTTTTTGGCCCTATAGTTGAAACACCTAATGGTGTTAAGCCTGTTGGCTATAAATGGGTCTTTGTACGCAAGAGAAATGAGAAAAACGAGGTACAAAGATATAAGGCACGCCTTGTTGCACAAGGATTTTCTCAAAGGCCTGGTGTCGATTATGAAGAGACATATTCGCCTGTAATGGATGCCATAACTTTTCGTTATCTCATTAGTTTTGCTGTCCTTGAAAAGCTTGACATGCATTTAATGGATGTGGTTACTGCCTATCTTTATGGCTCACTGGATAATGAGATATACATGAAAATTCCCGATGGACTCAAAATGCCAAACGCTCATAATTCAAAGTCCCGGGAAATGTTTTCAATCAAATTGCAAAGATCCTTGTATGGTCTAAAGCAATCAGGACGAATGTGGTATAATCGTCTTAGTGAGTATTTATTAAAAGAAGGCTATATAAATGATGCCATTTGCCCGTGTGTTTTAATAAAGAAAACAACATCGGAATTTGTTGTACTTACCGTATATATCGATGACATAAACCTTATTGGAACCCCCATAGAACTCCAAAAGGCAATTGATTATCTAAAGAATGAATTCCAGATGAAAGATCTCGGAAAGATAAAATTATGTCTTAGTTTGCAAATTGAATATTTGGCAAACGGAATTTTTGTTCATCAATCTACCTATGTAGAAAAGGTACTGAAACGGTTTTACATGGATGGAGCATATCCTTTAAGTACTCCGATGGTTGTTCGATCACTTGATGTGAATAAAGATCCATTCCGACCGCAAGAAAGGAATGAAGAGCTACTTGGTCCTTAAGTACCATATCTTAGTGCAATTGGCCCACTAATGTATCTTGCAAATACTACAAGGCCTGACATAACCTTTTCAGTTAATGTCTTAGCAAGGTATAGCTCAGCTCCCACAAAGAGACATTGGAATGGGATCAAACATATATTGCGGTACCTAAAAGGGACTACCAATATGGGCTTATTTTATAGTGATAATTGCAGTCCTGATCTTGTTGGTTATGCTGATGCTGGATATTTATCCGACCCACACAAGGCTCGATCTCAAACGGGTTATGTGTTTACCTGTGGAGGCACCGCCATATCTTGGCGATCGACTAAGCAATCAATTGTGGCTACTTCATCTAATCATGCCGAGATAATCGCTATTCATGAAGCAAGTCGGGAGTGTGTGTGGTTGAGTTCTATAATACATCATATTCAAGACAAATGTGGTTTGAAGTGTAACAAACTACCCACGACTTTGTATGAAGACAATGCAGCATGTATAGCTCAATTGAAGGGAGGATTCATAAAAGGAGATAGAACAAAGCATATTTCACCAAAGTTATTTTCACACATGATTTTCAAAAGAATGGTGATATCAATGTGCAACAGATTCATTCAAGCGATAATATGGCTGATTTGTTCACAAAATCTCTACCAACGTCAACCTTCAAGAAGCTGGTTCACAAGATCGGAATGCGAAGACTCAAGAATATGAATTGATGCTCTTTTCAGGGGGAGTTAATGCGCGTTGCACTCTTTTTCCCTTACAAGGTTTTGTCCCAATGGGTTTTCCTTGCAAGGTTTTTAACGAGGCAACCAATAGGCGCATATTCAAACATGTGTATTCTTTTTCCTTTTCTTTAATTTTTTCCCATTGGGTTTTGTTTTAGTTAAGGTTTTAACGAGGCACATTATTGAATAGATATTCAAGGGGAGTGTTATAAAATATTCTATTTTTAGGTGAATGTCCATATTTAGGGAGATTCTAGGGTTTACTTCTTGGTGGCTAAGTCACCACCTCCCTATAAATAAAGGGGTTCTATTCCATTGTAAACCATCCCAAAGTATCAATAAGAATACTCCTCTCTCTACTTTTCTCTCTATTGTTCTTGTTCTTGTATTATTGTTCTTGTTCTTATATTATTTCATAACATAATATATTTTTTCTTAGAATTTTATTCATCAAATTGTCATTCATCTTCAAATCCAAGTGAACTAAGCCAAATCTGATAGTATTACTCATTATACTAACGGTGATAAATTTGCTAAATCGTCAGCTTAACCTATTATCATTTAATTAAAGGTTTCTTTGAAAACATACAGAATATCGGAGGAATTTTAGAGAGAGAAAGTAGAGAGAAGGGAGAGGATCGAAGAGTCTCGAAGAAGAGACTGTAAAAATATCTTTGATAAAATGAGTGCCTCGGTACAGACAAACGACCCCTGACCCCTTATATCAAATGACCCCTTTACATATGTGGCCTATTTACATGACATAGCCTAATTACAGGAATAGCCTATTTACACAATTGACCTAACTACAAAAGTATACAAAATATACAAACAAATTACAAGAATAGCCTAATTGTAGAAATAGCCTATTAGGCTCAGATATGACTCCTACAATGACCAAAATGGTCCACAATTGAGTATTATCATCATAGCCAAGTTATACATCTCAGCACCCACCTTCAACTTGGACAAAATAGGAGAAAGAGCAGTCCCAGATAATGCCTTCGTCAACGGATCAGCCAGCTGTTGAGAAGTGGAAACATGGGAAAGTTTTAGGAAACCATTGCGTATCAAAGTACGAACATAATGACAATCCACCTCAATATGCTTAGTGCATTCATGGAAAACTGGATTATTAGCAATGTGGACAGCAGCCTGACTATCACAAAACACAGAAATAGGAGATGGAACAGATACCCCAAGATCAGCAAGCAAACGAGAGAGCCAAGTAAGTTCAGCAGTAACCTTGCTCAAAGCCCTATATTCAGCTTCAGCAGAAGAAAGAGAGACAACATGTTGTTTTTTCGATTTCCAACTTACCAAACTGCCACCCAACAAAACACAGAAGCCAGTAACAGATCGTCGAGTGTCAGGGCAAGCTGCCCAATCACTATCAGAGAACCCAGTCAAAGAGTAATCAGCAACATCAGAGTAAAAAAGACCCAAAGAGGAAGTGCCCTTAAGATACCTCAAAACATGCATAGCAGCAGACATATGGGGAACTCTTGGGGATTTAAGGTACTGACTCAGATGTTGCACGGCAAAGAATATATCAGGTCGAGTATGGGTTAAAAACAATAATTTGCCAACAAGACTCCTGAACTGATCAGGAGCGGGCAAAAGATCACCAGAATCAGCATGTAGTTTAAAAGAAATGTCCAGAGGGGAAACAACAGGAGAAACAGAGGCACAGTCGAAAGCATGCAACAAATCATGAGTATACTTATGCTGATTCAGATGAATCCCACCAGGGACATGTTTAACCTCAAGACCCAAAAAATAATGTAATGACCCCAAATCCTTGATTTTGAAAGTATCATCCAAGAAGGTCTTTAAGCCAGCAATCTCATCACAGTCAACCCCAGTAACAATGATGTCATCCACATACACAGCCACCACAACAAGGGAATCAGGATTACCTTTTAAGAACAAGGAATAATCATTCAAAGAGTGCCTGTAACCTCTAGAGTGAAGAGCAGAGGACAGCTTAGCATACCACTGCCGGGAGGCCTGCCTGAGCCCATATAAAGACTTCTTTAGTTTACAAACCAAAGGAAGAGAAGAAGAAGAGGGAGAAGAAGAAGAAGGAGAAGAAGAAGAAGGAGAAGAAGAAGAATCAGAAACCACCAAACCTGGAGGAAGTTTCATATAAACTTCCTCATCCAAATCACCATGGAGGAAAGCATTGTTAACATAAAGCTGAAACAAGGGCCAATGGTTCTTAACAGCCACTGCAAGTAGGCATTTCACTGAAGTCATCTTGACAACAGGAGAAAATGTGTCTGTAAAGTCCACACCCTCAACCTGTGTATCACCTCTGATAACCAACCTTGCCTTATACCTTTCAATAGAGCCATCAGATTTATATTTGATCTTGTAAACCCACTTACAGCCAATAGGTTTCTTACCAGGAGGAAGATGCACAATGTCCCAAGTATGGTTAGCATCCAATGCATCAAATTCCTTCTGCATGGCATCCTGCCAAGCTGGTACAGAGGCAGCTTGAGAGTAAAACATAGGTTCAGATTCCAAATTGGAGGAAGAGGAGCCAGAGAAGGCTGGAAGCTGGCAAACATAGTCTTTGAGGTAGGAAGGAGGAATATGTTGTCTGGTGGATTTTCTGGGCAAGGACACAGGCTGGGATAGAGGTAGAGCAGGAGGAGGAACATCACGATTGAAAAAGGGAGAAGGAATGGATATATGAGAGGCAGGAGAAGGACTAGGAGGAGAAGAAGAGGAAGAATCAGTGGAAGTTGGTAGCAGGGAAGGATGGTCAAGAATATCATCAGAAAATGGAACAGGTGGAGGAGGAGAGGAAGAGGGAGGTGCAGTTTTAAAGGGAAAGTGAGTTTCATGAAAGACAACATCTCTAGACACAAAACATTTCTTAGAATTCAAATCATACAGTTTGTAGCCTTTCTTACCAAAAGGATAACCAATAAAAACACAAGAGTGAGCTCTGGGCTTCAGTTTGTCCCTATGAGGAATAGGGACAGCAGCATAAGCTAAACAACCAAAAGCTTTTAGGTGAGAATAAGAAGGGGGAGAACCATGCAATAATTCATGAGGTGTTTTGTAATGAAGTACTCTGGATGGCAATCTATTAAGGATGTATGTGGCAGTTAGCAAACAATCACCCCAAAAGGATATAGGCAAACCAGACTGAAAAAGAAGAGCTCTACAAGTTTCAAGTAAAGATCTGTGCTTTCTCTCAACAACCCCATTCTGTTGGGGAGAATGAGGGCAAGTTGTTTGATGCACAATCCCAAGCTTATTAAAGAAAGAAATCCCTTCAGCACTGGAACCCAGTTCCAGGGCATTATCACTCCTCACAACCTGGACAATGGAGTTGAATTGAGTTTGAGCATAAGAAATGAAGGATTTAAGGAGAGGGAAGGCATTACTTTTAGAACCCATTAAATGTGTCCAGGTGGCCCTAGAAAAGTCATCAACTATGGTGAGAAAATATTTACTACCAAGGAAAGTAGGGGTGTGGTAAGGACCCCAAGTATCCACATGTATAAGTTGGAAGGGTTTAGTAGTGGTAATGCTACTATCAGGAAAAGGTAGTCTAGTTTGTTTAGCCATAGGACAAATAGTGCAGGGAAAAAGTTGTTTAGCAGCAAGAGAAAAAGGTAAGCCAGAAACATGTTTCATATTAACAAAAGAAGTGTGTGCTAATCTCAAATGCCAAATATAGTTCATATCAGCAGTATCAGCATTATTACAACAGGAAGATTGTACAATTGAGCTAAAATGTTTGCCATCAGAAACAACATCATCATTACAAACATGTGAAACACTATGCTCAGGAGTAGAAGAACACTTGGAAGAGGCAGAAGAGGGAGGAGGTGACCAAGAGTACTTGTACAGGCCAGCCTCCTCTTTACCAAGATCCAGAAGCCTCTTCAGAGAAAGGTCCTGTAACAGGTAAAGAAGGCATGAGGTTGGTGTAAACAAAACCAGACAATTCAATTGTTTCATCAATTTATGAACAGAAATCAAATTATGTTTGAAAGAAGGGACCAAGAGCACATTGTGAAGGGTAAGGGAAGAAGTCAATGCAAATGATCCTGTACAAGTAACCTTCACCTTATAGCCATTAGGTAGGGAAACAAGGTAAGGGATAGTTAAGGGTATAATGTCAAAAAGTAGATTTTTATCATAAGTCATGTGATTGGAAGCCCCTGAATCAATGATCCAGGTAACAGAGTTTATGTTTGCAAGCATGCACAACTTGGAATCAGAAACAAGACTCTCAGACATCAAAGTACCAGCAAAATTAGCAGAACTCATGGGAGAAGGAGCTTGATCACTAGTAGAAAGAGTCTGTTGAATTAAGCTCACAATCTGATCATATTGCTGTCTGCTCAACCCTGGTATCACATGTTGACTGGCAATAGGATCCCCTAGAGGAACAGACAGACTTGAATTTCCTGTATCAGCAGACATACAATCAGTACTAGTGGAAAGATGAGCAGCAGATTTCCTTCCCTTGGTGTAAGAATTGCTTTGAGGAAAACCATGGAGCTTGAAACACTTATCAATTAAGTGTCCAGACTTCTTGCAATATCTGCAAAACAAGTTTCCTCTATTTTGCTCAAAATTGACTTTAGGTCTGAAGTTGGAACCAGACAATTTACTCTGGCTGAACCCAGCAGGGGGCCTGTCAGTGTGAGTGTTAAAAGACATGGAGTCTGGACTCATATGAGAAACAAACTTGACTTGTCTTTGTTTTTCATCATTGAGCACAATATTATAAACACTGTCAAGGGAAGGAAAGTGCTGCATCATTAACAAATTACTCCTTACACCCAAATATGTCTCATTCAGTCCCATGAGGAACTGGTAAATCTTGTTCTCATCATCTTCCTCAATAATACCATTCTTAGCAGCACAAGTGCACTTCTGTCCATGGTTTGGGACCATTGTCCCCAATTCATCCCACAAACTCTTGAGTTTGTTGAAGTATGAGGCTACATCAAGGGAACCTTGGGATGTCTGAGAGAGTTCCCGTTTAAGCTCAAAGATTTTGGTTTTATTGGGGGTACTATATCTCTTCTCAAGTTGAGACCACATGCTTTGAGCAGTGTCAGAATATTGGACACTATCAGCTATTTGAGATGACACAGAAGAAGTTAACCATGACATAACGAGCATGTTACATCTATCCCACAACCTCTGTAAACTCACATTATTATTAGGTCTGGAAAATGAACCATCAATGAAACAGATTTTATTTTTAGCAGATAAGGCCATAGTCATTTTACGCTTCCATCCTCCATAACCACTTCCTGAGAAAGGAGTGGGGACTAAACATGCACCAGGGACATCAGAAGAATGCACAAATAAGGGATTGGAAGGGTCAATAGGACCAGAGTTAGCACCAGAACTACCAGCATTCATGTTAGCAGCCATGCTCAATAAATGAATCAAACCTTTTGTAAAATATCACCAAAACAATATTCACAATCTACACGGTCAGTATTCACAACTCAAAGAATCTATTCACAGCTAGAATCAAACAATCACATATACAGTCAAAGAATCACAACCAGAGAATAGGAACGAGGTTACCGTCCTTCTTCGCAACCGGAGAAGTTCGACCTTTAACAATAGGCAAAACCCTAGGTGTGAGCCCTAGGAATAACCGTCAAAACTTTACCACAAACGCCGACAATGTTGTCACAACACCACGGATGATAACCAAAACCACAGCAAAATGAGTATCAAACCACCGGATGGCAACCAAACACTCGATTTGACCACCAGAAAACCCTAGAGGTTGAAACTCACCGCAAAATCTCCGAAACCTTCACAATAAACGATTGAACCGTTCAGTACAGAAGGAACAAACGTAGATCGTGAAGATAGAGGCACCGAAGAACCCTAATAGGGTTGAAAACATCATCGATCTTTTCGATCTCAAAAAAAAAACCCAAATTTTGATCAGAAAATAGTTCGAATGAACTATTGATTCACAAAACAACGTCACCGGATCATTGTACCGGCTCTGATACCATGAAAACATACAGAATATCGGAGGAATTTTAGAGAGAGAAAGTAGAGAGAAGGGAGAGGATCGAAGAGTCTCGAAGAAGAGACTGTAAAAATATCTTTGATAAAATGAGTGCCTCGGTACAGACAAACGACCCCTGACCCCTTATATCAAATGACCCCTTTACATATGTGGCCTATTTACATGACATAGCCTAATTACAGGAATAGCCTATTTACACAATTGACCTAACTACAAAAGTATACAAAATATACAAACAAAATTACAAGAATAGCCTAATTGTAGAAATAGCCTATTAGGCTCAGATATGACTCCTACAATGACCAAAATGGTCCACAATTAAGTTTATCATCATAGCCAAGTTATACATCTCAACATTCTTATTAGTATAGGCGCCAACTATGTTCCGGATATTCTCATTATTCTGTAAGCTGTTTATATTTTAATTGTTTTATAAATTGTTTGTAATTTATTGAAAGCAAGTTATTGCCGTCTTTTAGTTATAATAATTTTGCAGCTGACTTTTACCTAATCTACGTAGACTTTTCTTTTTTAATTTATTAATAAATTGTTTGCAATTTTCTTTGCTCGCTAGCTAAGTATATATAACTAGGGACTACTATCTGTAACTACAAAATGATTACTAATAATAATATGATACTTAGGTCTCAGAATCAATGCAATCTTAATTTACAAAGGTTCAACCACATTTTGATATTAGTTACAACAAAAAATGCATTCACACTTAATTAGTTGTACCCTCAATGGCAAATAATAAGTTCAACTCATAAATTTCTCATTTATTCGTCATAAGCCTCTCGAGTCTGAATACATAGGTTTGTTCTTTTCTTCTTTCCCAATTAGTTTTTATTGCTTTAAATATTCAAATATCCTCGTTGGTTAAAACACATATAAAGCTTAATATATTTCTTTTAAGGTAGCTAGCTAACTTGCTGATAAGTTATTCTCAAAGCAAGACTTCAAATGTTATTATATAGTATATAGTTTAAAATATATAGCTAGAGTTAATTAAAAGACACTTATCATCTCAAGAGAAAAAAGCGAAAATTTTATCTAAAACTAAGCTATTAATGTTATGAAATCTCCTATTTAAGGTGAATGTCTATAATTAGAGAGATTCTAGAGTTCTATTCTTGGTAGCTAAAAATCGTCCCCTCCCTATAAATAAAGGGGTCTTCTACCATTGTAAACCATCCCTAACAATCTCTAAGTATCAATAAGAATACTTCTCTCTCTCTATTCTCTCTATTGCTCTTGTTCTTGCATTATTGTTCTTGTTTTTATATTATTTCATAACACGTTATCAGCACGAGTCTCTAACCAGTTGAATTTGATTTCTTCCTTCTTCCAGAATTTCTTCTTGCGACTCCATTAAGAATTCGGAGAAGGAAAAGCCTCAGCCGCCGCCAGCCTTTATCCTCAAGCATCGTTAAATCCAACTAGGAGTAAAATTCCTTACCAATTCTATGAGTAAAATAGGAGACTTGCACTTTCAACTATTATTATTCTCTCCCATCTTTATCTGTATCCGTCCTTTGCTTTACTCCGATCAAATGGCAATGATTGCCGTGAAACTCTTTGTTGGTCTTCTGTTATTCCTATGTCTTCTCTCTCCTCTCACTTCCGCTGAATCCACCGATTTCAAGTATTGCAATAAAAAGGCCAAGTACGATGTTAAGGTCAGTGGAATTGATATAACGCCCTATCCAGTCAGCGGAGGTAAAAAGACCACATTCAGTATCAGTGCATCCACAGAATTTCTATAAGGAAAAATAGAAGAGATGATATCATCATAAGGTAATGCAACGGGATGGAAAATCAAGAGGTATATTTGATATCACAACATTTATTGGTATATCTTAAAGGTAAGTAATTTATTTTTCCCTTTCAAATTCTTGAAATTCTACGATTTGATTTCATATACAAACAAAGAGAACAAAGTTTGATTATAACTCTAATGGAGTTTTGTAAGAAATTACACTCAGTGGTAAAATTTCTATGCCTTGCCATGATCAAATTCATGTATGATTGTGGGCAAAGAATTAAAAAATCCGTCCAATTGAATTTGCTCCATTCCCTTTAGAGAATGTGGTAGCAGTATGTGATAAGTCTGAAAGAAGACAAAATCCGTCCAATTGAATTTGCTCCATTCCCTTTAGAGAATGTGGTAGCAGTATGTGATAATTCTGAAAGAAGACAAAATCCGTCCAATTGAATTTGCTCCATTCCCTTTAGAGAATGTGGTAGAGTATGTGATAAGTCTGAAAGAAGACAAAATTATTACCATGAAGGTATCAATGGATGTGGACGTGGCAATAGACGGAATTATAATCGTCATCATTGTGATAATGAGAATAATAAAGATTCTCAAAATAATCTTTCACTTTATGAAAGTACTATTTGACATGAGATTGTATATAACACATACAGATGATTATAATCCATTCCCTGAAGTGAATGTGATAATAAAAGTATGAACACGCTCTTGATGTAATTTTGTTTTCATATTTAACATTATGAAAAGAAAGTTCATTGCCCTTGAAATTTCGGGCAAGAATTATATGACATGGGTGTTGGATGCTGAAATCCACTTAGATGCTATGGGTATTGGAGACGCCATTAAAGACAGAAATAATGCACCCACCCAAGACTATGCTAAGGCCTTGATTTTCTTGCGCCATCACCTTGATGAAGGTTTGAAACTATGCTAAGGCCTTGATTTACTTGCGCATCACCTTGATGAAGGTTTGAAAATTGAATATATCACAGTCAAAGATCCACCTATCTTGTGGAATGGCTTAAAGGAGAGATATGACAACCTGAAGTTGGTCACTCTGCCACAAGCACGATACGATGAGAATCCAAAAGCAAATAGTTCATAAACTATATATTATCGTTGCGGTGGAAAAGGGCACTGGGCGAAAATTTGCCGTGTACCAAGACATTTGGTTGAGCTTTATCAAGCATCTCTAAAAGGTAAATGCCCTGAAACCAACTTTGTCTCTGATGACAATTTTGACATCACCCACTTGGATATGGCAGACTTCTTTGAGCACCCTGAGGGGAAAAATAAACCACTTGATCGGTAATGGATCAGTGGTTAAAGATGATTGAGAAGTTAAATTTTTATTCTTGCCTATTCATAGTAATTATTTGTAATCCTTTCTAATCTGCTCGGTGTTAATCTGCTCGGTGTAGTTTATTTTTTTCTCTCTGGGATACTATGTATGCATTGGCATAGCATTTTTGCACATGAAATATCCAGATGCAAGTGATTTGTAGTTAAGCTTGAAAAGTGTGTAGATAAATGTAAATATTATACAGATACCACTATGCTCAAGAATATACTAGACGTTGCAAAAATTGGAAAACCATGAAAAGTACATTGTCTGTGTATATTCTGTTTATTACCTAGATTATGCATTTTTTTTTGTTTACGCAACTGACATGCTAAGTTGCTATTTGTATGAATTTTTTTTTGTTTCATGTGAACCATTACAGCTTCTTTCATAACTCATCAGTTTATTATCAAAGCACCAACACGCCAATAACGTAGACCAATCACCCATTCATTATAATGTAATAATTGCATTATTATCAAATCGAGAACTTACGGTTTTATTCTTTCGCAACTGACATATTAAGTTGGCTCGAAATTGATAGTCATTATTAAGTTATTGACTTTACTTTATCTCTTTTGTTTTATCTTTTGTATGTCAAACCATGGGAATTAAATTGATTGAAGGCTCCGGAAGAGCAACTGTAACTCTGCCCAAAGGCACGACGTTTATCTTAGAGAATGTAATATTCTCCTCCAAGTCTAAGAAGAACTTGTTGAGTTTTAATGATATCAATCGCAATGTTCTCCTCCAAATCTAAAAGGAACTTGTTGAGTTTTAAAGATATCATTCAAAAGGATATCATATTGAGACAATAGATGAGAATAATCCTGAATTCTTCATGAAAACGAGGCTGCCCATTTCGGTTTGGGTTCACGCCATTTTGCATGCAGCAATACTAGTTCGTCGGCTGCCCACTTCGGTTTGGGGTCACGCCATTTTGCATGCAGCAATGCTAGTTCGTCCGCTGCCCACTTTGGTTTGGGGTCACGCCATTTTGCATGCAGCAATACTAGTTCGTCGGTTGCCCACTTCGGTTTGCGGACACGCCATTTTGCATACAGCAATGCTAGTTCGTCTCTGACTGACGAATTGACACAAATATTCCCCGTTGCAATTGGTTTTGGGTCATGGACCCAATATAACCCATTTAAGAATCTTTGGATGCGCAGTATATGTGCCTGTAGCACCGCCATCCCGCACCAAAATGGGTCTGCAAAGAGGTTAGGAATATATGTTGAGGTTGAATCGCCCTCCATTATTCGCTACCTCGAAACATTGACTGGAGATTTGTTCACTGCACCATTTGCAGACTGTCAATTTGATGAGACACTTTTCCCAAAATTAGGGGGAGAAGTTGGTGAAACCAAACGGGAAATTTTGTGGAAAAATGCATCATTATCTCATCTTGATCCACATACCTCTATTTGTGAAAGAGGCACAAAAAATTATCCATTTGCAAAGAATAGCAAATCAAATGCCTGACGCATTTATAGATTTGAAAAGGATAACAAAATCTGATTCACGAATACATATTCATTATTGGAAGAATATGAGCATGAAATTGGTATTAAATATACCACACTCACCCCTAGAAGGAGGTTTGAGATGATATATGGCATGAATGATCGTTGGTCACGTACCTATTGTACGCCAAAGTATTTTGGATATATGACTATTAAAGGACAACGATAATGCAAGAAACATATCTTGCATATAAGTTTGACATGACCATAATGGTATAACTTTCTCTTTAAGAAAGATATTCACCACATGGATGTTGATGAATCTGTGGTAGTACAAAATTAATTGAGAGCTCTAGAAGAGCCAATTATTACTATGTTGGAGAAACACAATTGAGTATTGTGCTGTAGTAAGTCTCAAAGAAACTTATTCAGTTTCCAAAGTACACGCGAAAGCGATTGATTATATTGAGACTATAAATGAAGGAAAGATTTGATATCTCCTATTACTACAACTTGTAGCGGGATAATTTGTATATGAAAAGCTACCCGCTTCATTCTCCAGTTTGTACTACACAAAACAAAAGAATGCCACAATAAAGTGGATATCTATTGGTATAAAAACCCATGTCATAATAAACCTGAAGTTTATTGATAAGTGCACATGTCATGGTGTAAATTTGAAGTTTACCAATATTGATAATTTATTCAGTTGGCATTCGTGTCAGCCATCTCATTTTAAGTATGATGTGCAAATTCACATGGGTGAATATTAAAGAACTAGAAAGTTCTTTACGAGTTCTCTTGTATTACTTGTTCTCATTAATGAACTGACCAACTAAAGAGTTCGGGTTGAAGCCCATAAATTCTGGAAATATCAAAGGTGAATATGGGCCCATTCACCTGCCATGTATACCACATATGATGCATCTATGATATGGTTACATGCGCAATTGTTATTAACCCGCAGCCTGGCCGGTGCTTGCGAGGTAAATTGCTCAGTAATCTAACTTCGAGCATAATTTCCAGATTTTCTACTCAAGATAGTTCATCTTGATAAGTTGGTTTATATCAAAGTTGGTTTAGCAAGATAATTATTGAGTGCTTCCACTTAATAGCTAAACTGTTTCTTATGAGAACAAAGTTATATATATCAGTTTCCTTCTCTTTTATTAATGCGCCGTGTATATTGACATGATAATGCACAAAGATGATTTCCCAAAGTTGAGGAAACAAGTTAGCTTTTCTAACATGAGGGGGAGACATGATAAACACTTGAGAAAAGGTTACATGGATGAATTATCATTTGTATATGTATATCCCCGAATATCATGATATGAACCTGAAGTTCGTAAAAGGGATAATTCAATTGCAACATATTGCAAAGCATGCTATACACATTTGCTGACCCAAAGAAAGTAACTAAATGGAAGAGATACAATTCAAGAAGAATTGATTCCATATGAAAGACATGTAGTTTTGAACCTATAGTTCAAATGCTTGAAAGTATAAAGTCAAAGGTATGTATAATCAGTTTTCGATATCTTATTTGACATGGAAAACTTGATATGCATCTAAAGTCTATTATATGGCTTATATGACTTAACTTGAAAGATTTAAGTTGCTTGAAGCATATGCAATTCTTGGTCCTGAAGTACCAAATCCTTAGTACAATTTGTGTACATATGTATCTTGCTATAACTATAAGCATGATGGCATTAAGAATGCATCTATGGAGATATTGAAGAGTTATTCCACGACATTATATGAAGATGTTCATATCTATCAAGAATGATGATTTCAAGGTGCGGAATATTTATTCAAGTCAATATGGTTGATTTATCAAATCTCTATCAAAGATCGTTTTGAAGATGATGCACAAGATTGGAATGCAAATGCTCAAGGATATAAATTGATGTTCTTATTAGGGGGAGTTAATGCGCGTTGCACTCTTTTTCCCTTACAAGGTTTTGTCCCACTGGGTTTTCCTTGCGAGGTTTTTAACGAGGCAACCAATAAGCGCATATTCAAACATGTGTACTCTTTTTCCTTTCTTTAATTTTTCCCATTGGGTTTTGGTTTTAAGGTTTTAACGAGGCACATTGTTGAATAGACATTCAAGGGGGAGTGTTATGAAATCTCCTATTTAAGGTGAATGTCTATAATTAGAGAGATTCTAGAGTTCTATTCTTGGTAGCTAAATCATCCCCCTCCCTATAAATAAAGGGGTCTTCTACCATTGTAAACCATCCCTAACAATCTCTAAGTATCAATAAGAATACTTCTCTCTCTCTATTCTCTCTATTGCTCTTGTTCTTGCATTATTGTTCTTGTTTTTATATTATTTCATAACAATTAATTACTTATAAGGCTTATCATTTTATATTTTCATCATTGTTATTCTTTCTAATGATATGACATTTAGCTTATGTAAGTTTTTTTTAATTAGAATCTTAAATATAATTTTTTTAAGTTGAGAATTTATCTGAAAAAAATTATTTTTACTAGGTAAGGGTAAAATTGTACATATATTATTTTTCAGACTTTATTTGTGAAATCACACTGACATTGTTATTGTAAATTATTAGGGTGTTCTGTCTTCCTGACAATAATGTTTTGACTATCCAATTACTCGACGAATAGCTTCTCTTTCATATCAATACTCGACTTGACTTATTAAGGCCGTTAGATGATTTTTTATATAATCGTAAATATCTCAACAAAAACTCACATTTTTTCAGATGGCTATGCAATGACTGTTGTAATAGTTTAAGACCTTTTTGTCTACTTTTGAATGTCTTAACTGTTCATTCTTAATATAAGAAACTCAATCTAAAAGACCATTAACGAGTGTAAACAGGCATGCTCCCAAAAACCTAACCAAAAAAATAAAAAAAATAGGGGAAGAGAATTTCAGAGGCTGATGTAGGCGGAAGGGGTTCGTGAAATAAAATTATATCGTATATATAAGATAAAAATAATTTTATATTTGTATACCCAAAAGCTTAGTTTGATGGTCTAGAATATTTAAAATTTCTGTAAGGTTATTGGTTCAGTTCTCTCTGGCTACAATTTTTTTTAACTTTTTCTTTGTTAATCCTTTAGCAAAAAGCATGCTTTCCTCACGGCAGAGAAAAGCACAAAATAATGAAGCTATGCTTTTCGCATTCATTATTGTGCTGGTGGTAGTTAACACTTAACAGAATCAAATCAATAGCAACTACAAGACGGCCATTAATAATGAAAGCCTCTCTTTTTACTGTTTGGTAGTCGTTCTAAACAGCCCTTTAGCCGTTTGGTACCCTCTCTTTTGGAGCGATTCACCTGCAAGGCTGCAACCTATTGTCCACCTACTAATTATTTATCTTTATATTTTTGTTAATCAATTAATTATGTTTATGAAACTCTTGAGAAAGGATTAAGGTTGTATCCGGTTCCGGTTCTGGGTTTATTTGGGTCTGCGGTTCCGGTTTTGGCGGTTTTGGAGGTTCCGGTTCTGGCGGTTCCGGACCCGGAACCGCTACCATCCGGTTTCGGGTACCATCCGGTTCCGGTTCCGGTTTTGGCGGTTCCCGGCGGTTCTGAAATTTTTTTTTAAAAAAAAAAATCAATATCTTGTTTAGTAGTCATTAGTATATTGTAGAATATATTTTATATGGTGTACTATGTTATTAGTATAGTATATATTGTGTTTGGTAATTAGTATATATTGTGTATAAGTAGTGTATATTTCGTATATAAGTAGTATATATTGTATATAAGTAGTGTATATTGTGTTGTAGTTATAGTATAAATTGTATATAAGTAGTATATATTGATAAAAGAATGTTGTCATTAGTATATTGTGTTGTATGTTATATATTGTATGTTATATAAATATTCAAGGATTGATATAGAAGTAAAGACAAAGAAATATTGAGACAAAAGATATTCAAGGATATGATAAAGAGCTTATTTATTGACCAAATGGCATATCTTTCTTAGTCTTCCTTCCCCCAATGGAATGAGCACAACATGGTACTAATACCACCATTAAAAGGAAAAAAAACTAAAAGAAGACATGCCAATGTACAAGTTACATCATAATTTATGCATTATTTCTAACAAATCTCATAAAACCTTCAAGGTTTGGAGGTGGTTGTGTCGGCGGTGGTGGAAATGAAGCTTGTTCATCACCACTTCCGGGTGAAGTTGCTTCCTGAGCAAGTTCTGCTATCATTTCTTCATAGCACTCATCTATTTCTGGTTGTGATTCAGCTAGGCCAAAGTTCCTTCTTTCTGCACGGATCCAATCTTGAAAAAGCACTGATTTTTCCAAGTTGTCCCGCATCGACGCTCTGTGATCACCTATTTGTAGTCTTGCTTGACTAAAAGAGCTCTCCGATGCAACAGTTGACGCTTGAATCGACAGAACATCCCGAGCCATCCTTGCAAGAACGGGAAAATGCTTTTCCCTTGTCTTCCACCAATCCAAAAGGTCGAAAGAGCTGTCTAGATTCTCATTCTCTAGTCCCTGCGACAAATAAACTTGAAGCTCATTTAGATGGGAAATTTCATCTAAATTATCCCCTTGAGTACCCCTGAACTCCGTCCACGATATAAGAGCTGTTAAGCCAGCAGCTCTTTTAGACGACTGTGATGTAGACGAAGTAGGGGTTGGAATATTAGGCCTAGCATGCTCTAACGCCTGTTTATAAGCATTATAAACAGTTTGAGCATTAACTTTAATTGATGCTTTCGCATCAGCTAGTGTAGCAATTTCTACTTCTGAAAGATCTAAAGATTGATAAATAGTAGAATACCAAAAGTTAGGACCTCCTAATTTCATAGTTGGATTTAACATAGCAGATACACCATATATAAGAGGGATTGGAAAAAAATATTTTTTAAACTTCTTTTTCATTTTAGTTATTGCAATTTCATAAATGTCCCCTCCCTCGCTAAAATCAACAAACAAATTAGCAAGTGCGGCAATATAAACTAAACAGTTAGAAATAGTTGGATAATATTGGCCAGATAAAGCATTTGTAGCCACATGAAAATATTCTAAAAAATCTAAAAGAATTTTAACGTTAGTCCAATCTTGTGTAGTTAACATGTCATTATCGTCCTCACCACAATCCCGAGAATTATACGTAGTTATATGGGTAAATAGACATACGATTAGTTATATGGGTAAATAAATAGCGCAAGTATTGTTCATATTCATGCTTGTATTTATAAATATCGGCCTTAACTGTGGCGCGAGACCAACCTTTATACGTAGGATTAAATACTCTTCTAATATAATGAATCCATGCAGGATTAGAAGCAAAAGAATAAGGCAAACACATAACAGTAATCATTTTAGCTAATTCTTCACGATCCTTAATTGGATCGTAATATAATATGCCTCCGGTGACTGTGTTTATTCCTGGTTGAACTAGATTTGAACCAGTACTTGGGTTAACTGTAGAATCAGCACTTGTCCTCCCCTCTTGTTGCGCTTTCAATTGCAAATATCTAGCCTTATCGCTAGGGTGTAATCTTATATGCTTAACTAAACTACCCGTCCCGCTACGATCTCCAGTATACCTATGAACAAGTAATTTCCCACAAGATTTACACTTTGCCTTATCTTGTTCTCTTAGTTGAATAAAAAATTTCCAAACTAATGATGTTTCTGTACGTTTAGGAGGTTGTCTACTAAAAGTGGGAGTTTGTACGGGTGGGTGTGCCGGTTCATCACCTAAGTTATGAGCAGGACTAGTAGGTGTATCATCTAAATCTACTGGAGCTTGGGTTTCATCATCATCATCATCCTCATTTCCCTCTAAGATAGGTGCATTAGGATAAAGAGCATTCATAATATCATCGTCTATTCTATCACCAACTGCTACATCATGTAGAAAATCAATATCGCTAAATTGAAAATACGGGTGATCACTATCAAGGATTTCGAAGGTTTCATTAGGATTTCCAGGTTGGCTACTACTTTGAACTTGCTTATCTTTTCTAGGTTGGGGAGCCGAGGGAGGGGTAGTATTTTGGCCACTACTTTCATCGATTTTGGCTTTTCCTTTACCGAACATTTTTTTCAACCAAAATGCCATAATAATTATAATTAAGCAAACTAACAACACACAAAAATATTCTTAGCACGTAAGTGTTGAAACGAGTTTACCGGATTGACGAACAACTTCTTGAAAATTGAAAATCGTTGAAATTGAACACTTGAAAACTTCAATTCAACAACTTCACAATGTTTCACGAATTTGCAACAATAAATTAAGCACTTGCACTAGAAATATTGAAAGAGAGCTTGAGAGAGATTGAGAGACATTGATGAATTGGTGAATAAAAATGAAAGAATGAGGGGGTATTTATAGTTGAGAAATGGGAAATAGTGTAATTATGTAAAGTTTGGGGGCCAAATGGATATTTTTTAAACTTCCAAACGGCTACTTTTGAAAAAGAGTCGTTTGGAAAATATTTTTAAAAAAAATTTTTTTTTTAAAAATCACCGTTATAGAACTGTTTGGAACCGCCAGAACCGGTCCGGTTCCGGTTCTGGCGGTTCCAACGGGTAGAACCGCCCCGCCACGGTTCCCGGGAACCGCCGGAACCGGGCCGCCGGAACCGCCAGGGCCGCGATTCCGGTCCGGTTCCGGTTCGGAACCGCCCCATTTACAGCCTTAGAAAGGATATTGATTTGTCTAAACCTAACTAATAGAAATTCCATGAAGATGAATTTCTTTTTTCAGATTAGAAATTGGAAGATTGTACTAGATCAAGACAGTATAATTAGAACATTAGACAAATTTAAATGTCTATCGATATATATAATCGGGAAAGTTATTATATAAGTGTATACGACTATAATCTGAGTGTCCTATTTTATAATAAGCTCCATAGCCCGTCTTCAGGAGGCTCGAGGTATAGCTTGAGGTTCGATTCCGAGGGTAAATCGGTGGCTATGATGGATAAACGTGAAATTCACAAGGCACGTGGTTAGGGCTTACCAAGTCTCTTAGGCCAGTACAAGTCCATACTGTGATATTAAATGGTTGTATCCGTCGCACATCTTGTAATAAATGTACATGTACTATGTTGGGAATCCCCCTCCTATATAAAGGGGACCCATATCATTTTGTAAGATACATGATATTCAATACAAGAACAAGAACATTCTCAGGTCTCCAACTTAAACATATTTTACTGTCATTCCTTTGGTTTATTGCTTATATTTATTGGGTTTTATTGATTGTTCTTAATTTATTACTAATCCCATTGATCATAAAGAGCCATCATCAAAGCTCTTAGAATTGTTAGTCCTTTATCGGTCATCCTCAGTCTGACGTTTTAGCTCGACCTCGAGGCCCAGCACAGGCTAGCCCGTGACCCGGATTCTCAGCCATTCGGCTTGCATAACATACTCTTATCTCAGTTTTATGACTCACACTTAGCATCTACTGGCTAACAACTAGCATTAAAATAAATCACGTATTTTTAGAACCACAAAATCAAATCTAATTGTAATTACCATTTTCTAGGTAAACAGTTTTGTGCCCACCGTGGGGCTAAAAATAATAGTGATTGTTTTCTTGCTGGTTTATTGAAAACACAAGTTATTCTTCACACTTTTTCTTGCCCAAGAATTTTGGTTTCAGGTCAAAATGTCTAATTCAGTGAATGCCCATGAAAACAACGATCATGAGGACCAAGAAGAAAATGGTGTAGGTGTTCCAGGGGTCGATGTATCACTGCGAAACCCTGAGGATGCACCAGATCCGATCCCCGTGGATACGGTCTCACGAAATGCCCAACACGTCGATATAAGCTCCCACACTAACGAGAGTATACGCCAAGAAAACTAACAAGAAGCTCAGAAAATCCCAGCTCGGGAGGAACAAGAGGTTAGCCTTCACGTAATTTTTGAAATGTTGCAAGCACAACAACCGACGGTTGCTCAACTGCAAAGCCATAAAAAAACTCCAAGCACAGTAGCACCGAAAATGACTCCTCGAGCCGAACAGGTATCGAAAAGATCGAGAAACAACATGTCAAGAGCCGACTCTGCTATTATGAAGATGCTCGAGGACCTCACAAAGAGGATTGAATCGGCCAAAAGAAGATAGAAGCTAAAGACAAAAATGTGGAGACCTACAATTCAAGGGTCGATTAGATCCCAGGCGCACCCCTGATTCTAAACGGTATAGATTCAAAGAAATTTGTACAAAAGCCATTCCTATCAAGCACCATCCCAAAGAAATTCAGAATTCCCGATCTCCCGAAGTACAATGGAACCTCTGACACCAACGAGCACATCACTACTTCAACTTGTGTTGTAAAGGGAAATGACCTAAAGGACGACGAGATTGAATCCATCCTGTTAAAAAAATTGGAGAAAGACTTTCAAAAGGGCCATGAAGTGGTATCACAACCAATCCCCAAACTCAATAGACTCATTTGCCATACTGGTATACTCCTTTATAAAGGCACATGCTGGTGCCATCAAAGTTTCTATAAGGAAATACGACGTCTTCAAAATGAAACAGAGAGAAAATGAGATGCTACGGGAGTTTGTATCTCTCTTTCAAATAGAGCAAATGGAATTACCACGGTCTCCGTGACTGGGAGGTGGAGGCCTTCACCTAACCGGTCGTGACTTGGGCAGATGTCCACAACCGGTATCAGTCAAAGATTATGGTCGAAGACAACCAACTAGGATCCCCTTGGGGCTTAATATATCTTAGCAGGATCTTAGCAAAAGAACCAAGGAAAAATAACGAAAGGTACTAACCATACATTGAAGATCGAAGAAACGCCCCAAGTCGCAACATACCCGAATCGACTGAAGGGCAGATCGAGGTCAAAACCCTCGGGGACTCGTGAGTAGAGCCATATTAGACAGATATACAGGACCAATGGAGGCACCACGATTATCTAAATACAACTTCAACATTGATATTTCGGACATCATATCAACCTTAGGTAAAATCAAAGACACCAAGTGGCCAAAACCCATACTATAGGATCCGTCGCAAAGGAAATCTAACCTGGCATGCTTATTTCATGACACACATGGTCTTAGGACTAAAGATTGCACACAGCTCCGAGAAGAAGTAGCTCGACTAATCAACAAAGGGAACCTCCGATAGTTCCTCAACAATTGAGCCAAAAATAAATTTTGGGAAAGAGAGGCGAACATGAAAAATGAAAAAGAAGAGCCACAATATGTCATCCACATGATCGTTGGAGGAGTCAACATCCCATATGAACCTATTGTCAAACGAACAAAAATATCCATCACCAGGGAAAAGCGAACTCGAGGTTACATACCCCAAGACGCTCTTACATTCAGCGAAGAGGACATCGAGGCCCTATTTCAGCCTCCTAACGATGCATTAGTAATTTATTTTCTTGTGAATACATTTCAAATTAAACGTGTGCTTGTGGATCTAGGTAGCTCGGCCAACATTATCAGGTCGAGGGTGGTGGAGCAGCTTGGACTGTTCGACTAGACCATGCCCTCTTCTCGAGTCCTCAACAAATTTAACATGGCGACCAAGACAACGAAAAGGGAAATCACCCTCTCGATTAACGTGGCTGGCACAACCCAAAATGTCAAGTTTCATGTCATCGAAGGAGACACGAGATGCAATGCCTTACTCGGAAGGCCATGGATACACTGTATGAGAGCAGTACTATCAACCTTTCATCAAATGATGAAGTTTCCAACAAAGGATGGAATAAAAATGGTATACAGGGAGTAATATACAGCAAGAGCGATATTCACGGTACACGATGTGGCAACGACATCGACAGCTTCAACATCGAAGGAGCCAAAGGATAAGCAAACAACGAAGTATGAATCATAAGATACATTCTCATATGCACCCAATTAAATATGTGAAGGATCGTACCGCATCCCCGGAGTAAGCGGTTGAATTATATCGAAGCTCGAGCGCCATCATCACTAAGGTATAACCGTCTCCCTTTTTTACTTACGTCTTACACTAACCGATATGCAGGCGTCCGGTTACAAAGATCGAAGCACCTTCCATCTTGAAGACATTAGGTTTTAAAGTATGCTTTATACACTTTTCCTTTGATCGGATTTTATTCCAAGAATGGCAAGGTTTTTAACAGGCAACATCTATATGCTACATAAGAAAAACTTAACAAGTATTCAAGTTTTCTCTTCAGTCAACCTCGAATATTGGGGGCCAACCCCCCGGGAGATCATCTACTTGGAGAAATCAAGACAAGCCAAAGAGGGTCTCAATAGAAAAGTGACGTATCGGGCCAAACAGTCGAAAGACCTGTGTTAGTATAGAATAATCAAACCTCGATACCGAAAACTATGTATACTTGTACCAAGTAATCAAGGAATTGTTTTGATTTTTTACCATCAAAACACTTTGCGCATCAAAAAAGTTTGCTATTTTCACAAGAAACGGCTTCGGCCAGAAATTTCTCAAACGCTCGGGAATTGACAGCAAAAATCGAAGCCATATGACCTCCGGGCTAAAAAGTTTGAGCTCATAAGACCTCAATGAGTCAAAATTAAGTTTACAAGGAACGACTTTAGAGCCAAAAACTTTCAATGTCTCGGGGACTATCGCCGACTGTCCCCCCATTGAGCTTTCAAAAACTCAAGGCCATAAGACCTCCATGAGGCAACCTCAAGCCCTCCATGTGGCAATGATAGAAAATATAAGACCTTCATGAGGCAACCCGAGATCATAATACCTCTATAAGGCAATACCTCCATAAGGCAACACCAAATCTATAAGACCTCGAGCAAGGAATGAATTATTCTTGTTCCAAGTAACCTATGTGTAAGACCTCAAGTAAGGAATGTTCAAATATATAAGACCTTACCAAAGACATAATCCCGATCTTAAAGTCAAGGCTATATATTCGAACTTGTAAGACCCCTAAAAAGGCACATCCTCGATATAGTTGATGAAGCTACTTCTCTCGGGGACTAAAAGGCTACAGCCAAACACAATGACTACGAATATAAGGCTCCGACCAAACTTATGTGACTTGGGGAATGCCGACCGTCGCCATAAAACCACAGGCCTTCAATTACTTTGAAAATACTTCAAAGAATCGATTAACCATGATACCCTCGGCGTAAGCATAAGAGCTTCAATCATGTCAGCTCCAAACAATGAAAGGCTTCGAAACAATATTTAGCTATTGAGTGAAACCTCCCGAGGTGCTCCTTTATTATCACATAACGACTCACAATCGAGGTTCTTATCGAACCATCGAAGAGTCAGATGAACAAAAAACCTCAACAAAGTCTTTAATGAGGGAAAATTAAAGCTTGTATTAGAGGTCATACCGACCCAACACGTAAGAGCCTAAGAGCCAGCATATATTAGAGGTCGTACCGATGCAGCACGTAAGAGCCTAAGAGCCATCCTATGTTAGAGGTCATACCAACCCAACACTTAAGAGCCTAAGAGCCAGCTTATATTAGATATTGTACGGACCTAACGCATATGAGTCTATGTGCCAGCCTATATTAGAGGTCGTACCGACCCAACACGTAAGAGCCTACAGGCCAACCCAGCAAGCTTCATGGACAATTTGTAAACCTAAATGTTTTACCTCAAAATCCAACTTATTAGGCTAATCTTTGACAAACGTCTAAATTCAAAACAAAATAAAGTCATACACAAGCAAAGGGAAATCCATGAAAGGGGAAAACTAAAAGGTTTCTTTTTATATGTCTATGTGAAATAATACAAGGCTTCATTTACAATGTTCTTTAAGAGCATTGTATGTAGAATCAAAAAGGAAAGCCTTGTCTACTTTCCCCTCGGGGACTGCGGCTCTACTGGCCCTTTGCTCATTATCTTCGGGATCAGATAAGAGAAACTTGGCATCGTATTCATCCGTCTTTCTATGCTCTGTCTATTCCAAGAGATCGAGGCCCCTAGCATGGATCTCCTTGATGGTTTACCTCTGGGATTTACACCTGGCATATTCATTGCTCCTGCTCTCTCGATCGGAAGACTCTCTCAACTCAGCTCGAGCATCGTCAAAGTCTTTTAAATAGACGACCACTTTCTTGTCAGCCTTAACTTGAATCTCTTCAGGTTCAGCCCGGGCATCTACAACCTCGCCCTTCATTTTCAAAAGGCCTTGCAATCCTGATCGTCTTGACCAAGCTGTATTCACGAGCATTCTGGAGTTGCACCTCGAGGGTAGAAGCCTTGGCTAAAACATTCTTCTCTACTGCAACTTAGACATCTATCTGAGCCCTTAGCTCATTACACTTATACTTAGCCTGACCTACTTCACCCCAAAGGCATTCCAGGTCCTCCATTTTACTCTGCAACTGAAGTATCAACATATTAATCTCCGAGGAATAGAATAAGAAACATATATCCCCTCAAAAAAAATGTCTCTCGAGGTGGCCTTCATAGCTCAGGCTTCAATTCATCTCGTACTGAAGGTGTCTCAACTTCTTTGCACTTTTATCACAAAGAAGCCTGGGAGATTTCTCCCTGTCCAAAGCTTTTTGCAACATGGCTTAGTAGCAGAATAACTCGGACTTGAGCTTGTTAAAGGCCTGTGAAAAAGAAGCTCAATGAGAAAACAAAATGCGAAAATGAACAAACCAACAAAGTAAAACAAAACTCACCGCAGAATAGAGCCGCTAAGCCTCCTCAAAAGATGAGCATACATCTACTTCTCTGGTCTTATTAGCCCCAGTTGAACCGTTCCAAGTGGGGATATGATCGCTCGATACCTCACTCGATTTAGGCTACCCCTATCCTCGAGAATCCCTCGAAGTACCTTCGACAGGAGAAGAAGATGGTGACAGAAAGTCCGTGCCCCTCGAAGTACCTTCGAAGGGGAAATAAGACGGCAGAAAAGGAGGAACCATCTTTCCTAGGCTAGAAGCCTCGGGTATTGCAAGTTCAGTCGAGACATCTTCTCTGATCCTTCGAGCCGAGCTTGCCAATTATTCCTTTTGTTTGTGATTCCTTGGCCCCGTATCTGATAATCCTTCTTTCTCTCTGAGGAGGCACGGTCTCATCTCAAAAAATTCTCCAATGCCGGAGGTGACAAGAGTTAATACACATAAAAAAGTACCTTTCAAAAAATAATCACACAGCACGTACCGTGGTGCTTTGCCTCCCATTTACCCTTGGATAGACCTTTCCACTTATGCTCATCGTAAGTCGGGCAAGCTACCAGTTTCTTAGTCTAATCCGCCAGATCGGGGACCTCATATGGAAGCCACAGGAGTACTGTAAAAAAGCGAAAGAAAATATCTTTACGGAGTCTACTTCCACCATGTACAAAAATGATAAAAACACAAGTGTACCACTTACATGTGAAATTCCATTTCACGGAAAATTACAGGAACTCTGTAGGGATAATATCGACAGTCCGCACTTGATGAATCGAGTCATCCAACACTGCTCCCCATCTTCTTCATTACTAGCAACAAAGGGTGGGTGGATCAACATCATAGAGTAATCAAGCCTCGGTAATGCAAGGGCCAGTACAATTTAATAAGATGGCTGAGGGTTAACTCGAGCCTGGCTTTATCTGCAAAGTACATTATCATCAATACTATGCTCCAAAACCACGGGTGAACCTGTGCCAGGGTAACCCGTTATCTTCTACAAAACTCAAGAACCACACTATCAAGAAATCTCAATGTAAAAGGGTACATGTATAAGTTCAAAAACCCCCTTCTACATGAGCCATGATGTCATCTTTAATGAAAGGTACCTACAGTAGAACCTTTTCTCCCCATCTGCAATCTCTCCTAACTGCCTCGAGATGTTCCTCTCCTATTGGTGAGATGAACCTCGATGCATGCTCCCAATGGCCCTGAACATTAGGCGGTGTCTCTAATGTAAAATTCCCTCTTCGAGACAAAGCATTTTGAGATCAGCTCACCAGACTCCAGCAGTGTACCACTGCCCGAGCGGGAAGTGGAGGCGGAACTCTCCTGTTCTTGGTGAATGGATTAGGGCATAGAAGCCATGACTTTGAGGAAACAAGATGAAGGAGATAAAAAATTAACTGAAAGCTTTGAATCGAATCGATGGAAGCATTGGTGCAAGGAAGAAAAGCTCTAATAGAAGGATATTTGATCAAAGTAGCAAAGTCACCAAATAAGAGGCCAATCAACTCTGACTAAGCCATTACCAATTTTTGGGAAGCGTATTGGTGGGACCACCCCAATCACTTCACAGCCATGTCATATTAATGACATTGTCATACTGCGACCAATAGCTATCAAGATCCCCATATCGATCCATCCTCAAGATGGTGCCCGATCTCAAGGATCTCTGTTACCACAAGTGTGGGTTTTAAAAGAGCTATCAATCTAGCCTCGATATGGTGCCCGATCTTGAGGATCTCTATTACCACAAGTGTGGGTTCTAAAAGAGCTGTCCATAAAGACTCGAGATAGTGCCCGATCTCGAGGATCTCGGTTACTCTATGTATGGGCTCAAAGGAGTTGACATCAAATTCAAAAATTAACTTTGCATGAAAAAGTAAAATTTGACTACTTGAAGCAAATGACTTTTTTGCATTCCCCAAAAATACATTTACAAAGGGTGTATTTACAAAGCTCACATAAAACCCATACACAAAAATAAAGAAAAGGAGAACCAGTGATGATATCACGAGTCTACTCGTCACTCTCACTACCGTCTGAATAACTTTTGAACCCTCATCTGAAGTAGTTGAAAGTGCTCATATTCCCCTAAGGTTCTAGCTTTCTCAATTTCAGCAAAGAGATCGACAACTTTGGTGCTTGCTTCATCGAAGTACTGCCTCCTACCTTGCAAACGAGCATGATCAAGGGCCCTAGTCAACTTCTGCTCCGCCTTATCAGATATCTCTCTGGCTCGATCGTTTGCAGTGATGGCTGTTGAAACCCAATTTTTTCCTATATATTTTAAATATACATAAATACCTTCAAAATATCATATATATATATATATATATATATATATATATATATATATATATATATATATATATATAAGCATGCCCAAGGTTTTTATTATTTTTCCATAATTTTTAATGTTTTAAATTGAATTATTTTCTCCCTTCTTATCCATAAAATCCCCAATAATTATTTCTAAAATAATTGTTTTAGTAATTCACCTATTTAATTTCTATATTTATTCCAAAATATGGCTAATGTAATTTTTATGTAATTTTATAGTTACATTTGATATTTTTAAAGCTAAATTGCATATAATTTCAATGTTAGCCCATTTTAAGATCGAATTATGTTTCATATGAATAAAATTAGATCATGTATTTTTAAATTGCTATTATGTATTCTAATATCATTTTGGCACCTTAAATTATTTTCAAAAATTATATTATTTTTATAAATTAAAATAGGAAAAAACTGGCTATTTAAATTATAGCCAAATTGTCTTTCAATTATAGCCATATCGGACCCTAATTCCCAGCCTAGATTTACAATTAAAAACCCAACCCATGCCCTATTATCCCCTACCCAAATCCAAAACCCATCTACCCATTTTAATCATGATCGTTGATCTCCCAGATCAACGGTCCAGACAATTCCTTTCCTTTTTAATTTCCAAACAACTCAACCCTAAGTCATTTCTCCCAATACACCGCCTTCAGATGCTCTCTCATCTCCACTCTTCTCTCAAACCTAACCCTAGACTCCTCCGCTCACCTCCTTCTCCAGTCATCTCTGGCGACTATCCCATTCAACCCAAGCCTCCAGTAAGTCTCTCATCGTGTTGCTCATCATATTTAAGGCTTTCAAAGATCCTGGGCCATGTCGATTGGAACCTAAGGTTTCTGTTTCTGTTACTTATGGTTCCCCGGTGTGATTTTGGGCAAAATCGCACCTTATTTGTCACGATCGGTGAAGTTTCGACAGGTTCTTTTGATTTTACTTGAGTTTCTTTTTGAAACCCTAACTCTCTTCTGAATCTCTCAGATCTATGTTATTTTTATACTTTAAGCCTATTTCCTCTTGTGATCTTCTTATTCTCAAGCTTTCTTCTGAAACATCTTCTACTCTAAACCATTTTTACTCCCTTAAAAAAACTAGGGTTTTCAGAGTTCTTTCTGTACTTGTTTCGACTGTTGTCTTTATGATTAAACCTTTTTCCTTGTTTATCTCGACCGATTCTAAGTTCTTACTTCTTTTTAACTCGACTATGTTAAAAACGCCTAATTTCTTAAAGGTTTTCTTTACTTGTTTCTGTGAGTTAGCATGATTTTCTTTACTTGTTTATGCATGTTAGCCTGATTTTCTTGTCTCTGTATGTCAGCTTGATTTTCTTTACTCTACTTATGTGTGTTAGCATGATGTGCTCCACTTTGGTTATGTGTGTTAGCATGTCTTTCCTTTACTTCGTTGTTGTGTGTTAGCTTGTTTACCTAGATCTTGTTAAGCTCTTGTGGTCACCATGCTTCGAATATGTTCTACTAAATCTCTAGCCTACTTACAACACCTCTATATCACTATGTTTGCTCATCTTTTGTTTCTTTTTTCCTATATAATCGAACTTGTTTGTTTGCTACTTCTGTTCAATAGTCTCTATATATATGTTGAGGTATGCAGAATCATGATTCCCTATGGTTGATTCTAATTGTCCTTAACTTTTGGTAATTGAAGATTTTCCTTCAAAGTCCTAGAATTCTACTCGTCTTTTTGAATTAACTGATTGCATTACCTTATTTACTATGGTACTTTGTTTTACTAAGTCTTTCCTTAATTGGGTCTTTCTGAATTTGGTCCTAATTGACTACTTTATGCATACTAAATCTTGACCCTTTCCTTATTTAATCATGCATTGATTTCCCTTCCTCCCCTTATATGGTATTGGATCATCCCGTTTGGCCTTGACTCCCTTAACTCAAGGAAGTACTTCCATGATTTTCTAGATGATTGATTCTGAGTTCTTAAACTAGCATACTACTATAGTTTTTTTACCTTATTCCACTACCTACTTTCAACTATAAATGCTCTAAGTCTTTCACAAACAAGACACACACACACACACTTGGCTTCCAAACAACCCCTCCTACTTAAATCTCTATTATTCTACTACTATTGGCCGGCTACAAGCCAAGGCTAATCATCTATATTCTTTGGTTCTTTCATTTTTCCTACTTTGGATTTACTGGTATGTCCTAGTTAAATTTAAAGTCCCAACAACAATATGTTTCTCTTCTTGATTAGTTTATTTTATTTCTAGCCTGCTTTTACTTAAGGTTTTGTTGTGAAGTTTGTAGTTAAGCATGCTAGTATGACTCCCTCCCTTTAAATTATGCATTCCTTTATGTGATTTAAGCATGCCTCGACAATTGTATTCTTTTACCCACCGTGTACTTACCACTTTGTGAATCCCAAATCCCTAGTCCCCTCAATGTGTTCATCACTTGTTTGTGGTTATGCTAATGTCAAACTATCTCTGTGCATGTCCATACCAGTCCTAACACTCTTGTTGGGGGTCATGTGTTTGCAATCATTGTATGTGTATCCCTTAACCCCTGTGTGATTACTGAATATATTTACTTGTTGTGGGTGATCTTATCCTGAAGTGTTTGAACTCTGTTTACTAATCCAACTTCTTTTCAACAATCTCTGTTACCAATTGCTTTCAAAAAAAGACCTTTTCAGTCTAGTCTTTAATAAACTTCTTTCAAACATGTGTCATGCACTTTCACTCTACTCCTAGTTATAAGTTCTGCCCCCCTCTAGTGTGTGTACTGCCTTGGGATCCCCTTGAGAACCCTTGGAACTCTGGTATACTGAGGCTGGCTTTCTACACTCCACTGGTTCAATGCTCAGCTACTAAGTCTAGGTGTAAGCATTTCCCGGGGTCCTTGAGGTCCTTAGGGAACTTTGATGCACCTAGACTCTGACTCGTCCATGGAAATGAGGCTTGAAAGACCATTGGAGGCTTTGGTAACTGTGGCCTGATTGCAGGCTCTCAATAGAATAGCTTATTAATTTTCTATTTCACTCACGTAATTTGTTTTGCCTGTAATAATTTTTAAATAGATACTTGAGGTATTTAGTGAAAGGGTCGGTAGATGTATACTTTGCGGGGTAACTTGGGTAGAAATCCTACCTTTAGGGTTTATTTTCAAACCTGCCTGCGTCACTCGAGAGAAAACATGCTTGTAGGATTTTTATTCCTGTTGAATCTAATTGCTTTTTGCATAATAGAAAACATGTCTATAGGGTTTTTATTCATGTTGAATCTGATTGCTTTTGCATAGTAGAATCATGGCTGCAGGGTTCCACTTTTAATTTCATAATAGAAATCATGCATATAAGGACTTCAACTTTTAATGTCACTTGTATCAGATACAAACCATATTCCTAAATCCTGCGTTTGTCATGATTAGAAACCATGTTTCTAGGTTTCGAGCCATCATATTTTAAATAGACTCAAATATAGATATCCGGCCTATAGGATATAATTCCAATTTAGTGAGTTTTTCCTATGTTACTGCAAATTGGCTAAAGACAGTAATACGCCTAGATCTCATGTCTATAAGGATCTAATTTGCAATTCCGTCTGGTAATTCTAATTAGCCCAGTAGATTAATTTTTATCTCGCCTAGTTTACTTCTTCAAACTGGCCTTACTAAGCGATAACCTTTATAAAACTAGCTCTTCCAAACATTGCTTTATTCTCATTAGATATCTCGCCTATAGGTGTTAAAAGGGTGTATTTCAAAACCTATTCGTTTCTACACAAACATAGATATTAGTTATGCCTATAGGCAAACCTTAGGTCATTTTCAAAACTTGTATTTCTCTGAAGTTGTTTCTGTCACTCAACGTCTCTGAACCCTAATGAGCTTTTAAAAGAGAGACTCTAGGCAACTAATAGGTTGTGACTTTTGTATATGAAATCGGTTTATTTCTGTATAATCATTTAGAAATCCTACTTTAAGACTTTGATTACTAAAGACCTTACACGTGGTTGAGTTGTGCTGCATGTATACATGTTAGCGGAGGAAACCATGAGCCTTTAATTGCTCTATCTATGTGAAAGTCCTAAATGCTTTTCTTTGACTGTCGCCTTTGAGTTTTACCATTAAAACCTTAGGGGTATGTCTAGAACTACCTATAGATAGAGGTCTTAAATCCTTCTGGAACTATTAAGAATGGACAGGAAGCAGCACACAGTAGGAATCAGTGACCAACACACGCTTTGCACGGCCAATGAGGGAACGGGAAGGGTAGACATGAGATATGATGACTACGCATTAATATCACATGTATCCCCTTGTTGATGAGTGTAAAATGGACATTGCGTGGGGTGGTACTATAGGATAAACAACCTAGGACCCCTATATACCCGAACCTTCTCCTTGTTTAAAACCTTACTTTATAATTTGTTCAACCTTTATTTCACTACTTGATTTGTTCAAACATGTTGTACTTATTTGATTCAACCATTTGTATGGACTAATTTGTAAATATAAGTTCGGTTGAGACCCACAGTTGTGGACAAAGAGGTGTGCCTAACACCTTCCCCTCGAGGTTATCTCGAGCCCTTACCCTAATCTCTAGTAATGCAAACCAATCAAAGAGTTAATTACTCTAGGTGCCCTAATGCACCTTCATTCGTTAGGTGGAGACTCTTCAAATACTCAATTCCCAAAAGGAAATGAGTCATTGCACCTCATAGAATGTCGAAACCCGAAATTCTCCCTGCGAGGAGGGAGAAAAAAGGGGCGCGATAGCGACGTCTTTCTTGTTTGAGGATGCATTTTCATCAGCCTTAGCCTTGGCCACAAATAATGTAGTTGCCTCCTTCTGAGCACTTCGAATAAGATCCTGGGTCAAAACCAACTTCCCCCCGCAAAAGGTCTTTCTTCGAGATCACGACCTCGTTTTGCCTCTTCAGCTCGAGGATATCCGTATTCTTGGCTGCAACATCTTCCTGAAGCTGCCCCACTAGGGCATTCTTTTCCCCAATCTACAAAGGCGAATCAAGATAGTGAGCATCAAGTTATAAGAATAAAAAGATGAACTCATGAATATCGTATTACCTGCTCGAAAAAGCTAGTCTATACCTGGTGCACTTCCTCCATACTCGCTCGAAGCTCACTCAACTTCTCTTCCTTTCTGGAAGAGGAAGCCTTCGACTTATTTAGCTCCGAGGTGATCTTCTCCAGCTCCTTCTCACAGTATGAAAGCTCATCTTGAATCTTAGAAAGGGCGTGGTCATACAATTTCTTGACTTGTAACAAAACAGAGAAGTTAGATAGGTAAGGGTAAAAATTTGAAGCGCAAATAATATGTCGAGAATATCACCTATTTTTGAAGACTTTCGGCCTCCTCAAGAGCGACGCGGGTGTCGAGGTCTGTGTCCACATTGATGCTTATGAAGTAGTCTTTGAACATATCATCCTATCCCTGAGAGGCCCCCACATTGGCAGCATCCATGTTTGGGGCGTCCTTCATTTCCCCCGGAGAAAATTAAGGGCCCGATTCAAAGCCGCCCACGGTATCAATGTCTATAGGGGTCTCTTCTCGAACCCAAAATTTTTTGGATTCAGGCCCTCCAAAACAGCTAGCCTAGGGTTCGCTGGCACGGAATGTACCATGTCCAACTTGAGGCTTGGGGAATGCACCCAAACCCTTCTCGAGGGTCTTTTTATCTCGAGTTTGGTCCACATCGGACATCCCCGACTCGATGGCTTTCCGACCAACAACCTATAGAGTATCAACACTATGTATTGCCTTCTGTACCAAAGGGCGATCGCCATCATCATCATCCTCACGAAGACTTGCCGTAATAATTGAATTCAATACCGTGGCGTCAGTCCTAGGCTTGCGGACCTTGGGTTTCTTTGATTCAGGAGATTCGATCGGCGCCTTGTTCTTCCTATTTTTGCCCTTGTCGGGTTTTGGGGCTTGTCCTTCACCAGGAGGAGGGTATCTCATCGGCATGCTTTCCTCAAGGCCTGCACAAGCATGGTATATTAAACTCACCTCCACAAAGAATACTCATAAAGAACTTAGTAATGGAGGCAATGAAAAGCATACCGTGGTTATTGGCCTACCACCGCATTTTGGCCAAATCATGCCAAACACTCTCGTTGTAAGGAAAAGTAGAGTCTAACTGTTTGATCTATCTCAAAATGTTCTGAACCGCGCCGGGGTACCAAATGGTGGCAGCATAATCAAGAGAAAATCATTTTAGAATGGGAATAAAGGGCAATAAAATGTGCTCGAGGTAGGGAACTTACGCTTCATATTCCATTCTGTTGGAAACACGTTTCAAATGCAATATACTAAACGTGTGTTCTTTTGTAGGTTTTGATGAATGTCAAACAAAGCAAAAAGCGATATATAGCAGTACTCAAGGACAAGCACAAAATGGATGCATTACAAGAAGCTCAAGACAAAGTTTAGAAATGTTATAATTGAGTCAATATTAATTGTGATCTTGATTCCTCAACTTGTCTCATAACATGGCTTCTCTACTAAAATTATTTTTCCAAAATCATGCATATTTAAATTAAGTGTCAAATGATTTTAAACTATGCATATTTACATTTGTTAAAATGTTTTCCAAGCATGCCTCAAAAATCTGGGCTAAGATAATCGATTATGTACTTATGATAATCGAGTATCTCTAAGCCAAGACTGCATGACAATCGATTGTGAATTAATGATAATCGATTGTGAGTAAGTCAGTTAACATCAGGTTTTTGCAAACTGCATAACAATCGATTGTGTACTTATGATAATCGATTGTTAACTGAGGCAAAGTTTTCAAAACTCATAAAAATTGATTATGAACTAATGGTAATCGATTAGAATGAGAAAAATGTCTCCCAGTGATTTTAAATAAAATGATAATCGATTGTGGCTTTTGATAATCGATTATATATGAGACAGAGAGTTTTGAAATTAATTAATAATCGATTATTCCATTTGATAATCGATTGTTGAAGCTGACCGTTGTCATATATTTTCAATTACCTTCAGGTAATCGATTGTTGATATTTAACAATCGATGTTTTGCGTAAAATCTGGAAAAGATTTTCTGAACGTTGTTAAAATAATCGATTGTTGATTTCCGGACAATCGATGTTTTATGCCAAAAATTGGAAAGGATTTCTTAACGTTATAAATAATCGATTATTGATTTGAAGTAATCGATTGTTGACGTAAAATCTGGGATTGAATTTTTAATCTGATAGGCAAACAATCGATTGTTTAGTCTTGACAATCGATTGTCACTGAGTAATTTCAGCAATCCTTAATTGGCAATTAGACAACGGTAAGACTGAGTTTTTCACCTATAAATACAGCTTCAACTCAGTGTTTTCACAACAACAACATATACACTTTGAGTATTTTCATTGCTAAAAGCTTTCTTACATTGATCATCATTTTCCATTCATCCATAAAGCTTTTTGAAGAGCCATTCTATTGAGCTAAGTTGTTGTGATCTTGAGCGTACTATTTCTACTCATATCTACTCATTAAGGAGTGCTTTGTAAAGTGAGTGTGTTTTGCGTTTGTAAGAGAATTGCGATTCTCGTTTGTTGAGGAACTTGTGATTCCTCGGTTGAAGTCTTTGGGATTGTTATCCCCGAGCAGTTGAAGTCTTTGGGATTGTTATCCCCGAGCAGTTGAAGTCTTTGGGATTGTTATCCCCGAGCAGTTGAAGTCTTTGGGATTGTTATCCCCGAGCAGTTGAAGTCTTTGGGATTGTTATCCCCGAGCAATTGAAGTCTTTGGGATTGGTATCCCCGAGCAATTGAAGTCTTTGGGATTGTGATCCCCGAGCAACTAGGTGAGGCTTGTGTCCTCAGCTGTAACGGTTTGTTAAGCACCCGTAAGCTTGACAAGTTTAGTGGAAATCTCGAGAGAGTCTCTCGGGGACTGGACTAACCACGTTTGTGGCCAACCAGGATACATCATTGTGTAAGTTTATTCTACTGCACTTGTTTTAATTTCTGCAAAGTTTTTAAATTCCGCACTAAAACGCTTAATATTTTTAAAACGCTATTCACCCCCCCCCCTCTAGCGTAAAGCGTATTGTCCAACACATTCCTCCTGGAATGACATCCTATCAGCAGGGATAATGTCCGAGGTTCTTACTCTGACAGACCAGCTAATCCATCCCCAGACCTCATCGATGATCATAAAGAATGTCTTGGCGGATCGAGGATAAAGCTTGATTTAACCTCGGAAGAGATGGGTATGCAGAATCTAACTAAGTGATCAAGGGTGAAGATCATTCCCTCGACCCGGTTGGAGAAAAATCTGAGCATGTAAACAATCCTCCAGAAAGAAGGATAGATCTGATCGAGTGTCACTCAGTATTCATGACACAAGTCAAGAATCACCAGATTGATCAACGAGGAAGAAGGATCTACGGGGCGTCGAGTGAAGGGCTATGTGTAGACGCCGAGGAAGCCAACTTTGTGTTCTACTATGCTTTCCTCGGCATTGGGGATCTCTACTTCCACTACCTCCCCCTAGAGACATTCTCTCTTTACTCTCTTCGTGTCAGTCACCACACTGATGTATCAAGAAATGGGCTCGCATCTGCTTAGCGTAGAAAGGAGATTTTATATGGTAAAATCTGGGACCATATCGAAGTGGTCAGGGGTACATTGCTCGATACTTGGAGTTATTTTTGGTTTGCCCTTGGACGGTCATGAGGAAAAAGTGGCACCCTCTTTCTAAGGCACCGTTTTCGAAGTTTTTCCCATGATTACAACTTAATTTTGAAGAAATATGATGAAGAAACAAGCACAAAAAAGAAGATAGATAAAGAGAGTCGTGAACTCAACTCTGAAAACTTGAAGATATTTTAAAAGTGTGAATGACAAATAGTTGAGGAATTTATAGAAGTTGTTTGGGAAACGTTTGAGAAGCGGAAGAGTCGAATCAATAATGGTTCATAGGATTCTCGATAATTGTATTGACAACAACCTTTGCGCATCCTTTTTGTCATGGCATTTAATGCTATGATGGGATGACATCATAATGGGAGTATCGAAGAAGCAAGAGTTCAAGACCGTTTCTTATCAGTTTTACTCTAAAATCGGAGAGTCCTATTTTATGATGACGCTCCATATCCCGTCTCAAGGAGGCTCGAGGTACAACTTGGGGTTTGACCCGAGGGTTCCCTATGTTTGATCCCGAGTCAGTGTAAATTGGTGGATATGATGGATAAACGGAAAATCCCCAAGGCACGTGGTTAGAGCTGACCAGTTGTACAAGACTAGTAAAAGTCCATACCGTGACATTAAATGGTTGTACCAGCCGTACATCGTGTAATAAATGCACTTGTTCTATGTTAGGATTCCCCCTCCTATATAAAAGGGACCTTTATCATTTTGTAAGATACATGATATTCAATACAAGAATAAGAACAATCTCTGGTCTCTAACTTAAACATATTCTATTCTCATTCCTTTTGTTTTTTTGCTTAAATTTATTATGTTTTATTGATTGTTCTTCATTTATTACTAATCTTTGATCATAAAGATCCATCATCAAAACTTTTAGAACTGTTAGTCCTTCAACGGCCATCCGCAGTCTGACGTTTTAGCTCAACCTTGAGGCCCGGCATAGGCTAGCCTGAGCCCCCGATTCTCAGCCATTCTGTTTGCATAACATACTGTCTTGAAGCTCTTATCTTATTTTTCTGCCTCACACTTAGCATCTAATGCCGAACAACTAGAACTAAAATAATATTACGAATTTTTAGAACCACGAAATCAAATCTAATTGTAATTACAAAGAATTACAAGAAAATACACATGACTTCATACCATAACAAAAAATGACCCATGTTTTTAAGTTTTACCCGACCTAGCACACATTGTACATATTTTGAAAGCAATGTGTTCTTACAACCATTGCTTCTAATGTCTATAGAGTTAAATTTGTATTCTCACAACCATTTCTTTCACTCTCTCGTTTTCTCACATCTTCTACATATGACTCAAGGGACCGTGTATTTTTTGCTTCTACTCTTGTGTCACTTGATTACAACGTAAGAAAATTGAAGAGCAGAAGTCCACCATTGAAGACTATTAAAAGCTTTGCTTTCGAAAATAGGTATTTTTGAATATGTTAGTTGTTTGGATTAGGTATTATTCCAATTGATTGAAAATATCAAAAGGAGTTCAAAATTTAAATTTGAAGTAATTTGGAATAGATTTGAGCAAGATTTGAGTTAAATTTCAGAAGAGACGCTAGGAAGAAAACGAAGTCAGTTTTTTGTATAACTAAGTATAATCTTGTATAATAGCGTATAATTGAGAAACACACCTTATACACTATCATATACTTTTATACACCTTTATACAAGTGTCTGTAGACGAACTTTTTCCATGGTTTTTAGTTGCAATGTTTTTCAAAACCAATCCAAATCTCCATTAAATGACTTCAAATTTTATACACAACCTCCCTATACTATTTCTAACAAGTCTAAATAACACCCGTTTCAAATTTCTCACAAAATCAAATTCGAGATTTAAACTCGTATATTTAAGCTTGTTAAAAATTTAATTTTCCCCACCCAAATGAATTTGGTTTGTTGAACTAATATCTAAGTCATAATTAGTTATCCGAAAATTAACTTAAAAGCTTGAGGAATCATTTTCAAAAATTAAATAGTAATTTTGAGAACTTATTGAAGTTAGAGGTTAAATTTTAGCTTATTATTTTTGGACTAGGTGATTGCAAATTGAAATGCAAGCTATAAGATTTAAAAGTAAAAAATTCAGTTATTTTAATATAAAATTTTTTCAGATTAGTTTAATTTTCCCGTTGTCTCAAGTAAGAAATCGAGTTTTCAACCGAGAAGAATTTTAGATGGATTGTGATTTGTGAATAATATATATTTTTGTTACCACAAAATAGCTCTGTAGATAAAAGTAATTCCGTGAGAGATAGATTACTATATCCTTCGTTCTAATTTATATGAAGATGTTAGAATTTCAAGAATCAAATGAAACCTTATTTGATTGTATTTTTTTATGAGTCTTTTAAGTATTTTTGAATTATTAATTATTATAATTTTATAGTATTTTTTATATTGTTTTTAAATTTAAAATTTTATATTTAAATTTACAGTTAAAATGAAGAAGCTTGAAATCTCGATAAGTGAAGTGTCACATAAAGACACAGGGACTAAGCTTTTACGATTAGTATTAACATTCATTTCCTATTAGTATTAACTATTAGTAACTATTAATATTCATTTACTCGTCAAAACAAAAGAATGAAAAAATGTTTACCCGTATAAAAAATTACATAATTTAGTTTGCAGAAGCAAAAAAGGGTGAGACACGGACCACAGTCCGGCAAGGACCACAGCCAGCACGCGCGCCACAGATTAACCAATCGACTCCAACCACATTGCAATTAGGGACCACAAGTGAACGACTTGCCTGACTTTGTGGTCCTCCGCCGGCTCAATAAATAAATGGGACCCAACAGTGGGGACAGTATTTTACTACGGACTTGCTAACTGTTGGGACTATGCACAGTTTTTGCCTTAGAGCTATGTCAGACAATAATACGGTCATGGGCTCGGGTTATATCCACTCGGGTCATTCCTATAGTTTGGAGGGTTCATAAAAATCTAAAAAATCGGACGATATCAAATTAAACTAATTAAAAAATTGATATTTTTTTGTTTGATTTGATTTGATTAATTTTAAATTTTAAAAATCAATCAAATTTAATTTGATTTTAATTTTAATAAAAAAATATATTTGCCTACCAGTGATAGAGGAAGGCTTACCTCAGACCCAAACCTCTTATGATTGCTTCCACTTGATAGTGTTGCGTTGAAAATATGATCGCCGGAATATGTGTTTGGTAGCGTTTGTCTTATATTTAAGAAAAAACCGACAAAAAATCGAAAAGATCGAAAAACCGACAAAATCCGATATAAACCAAATCGAGAAAAAACTGACTTAATTGGTTTTGGTTTGGTTCTAATATTTGAAAAATCAAATTACTTAATTTGGTTTCTTTTTAGGGAAAAACTAATTCAAACCGAACCATGAACACCCCTACCTACAGCTAGTCTACTACTCTATTCGTTTCGATAAGAAAAATTATATTTTATATTTCATACAACTGACGCTAGTTATATAAATCTTCTTTTTGTGTCATAAATCTATGGACCCAGAAATATAAGATTAACGTCCATAAATTTATAAAGCGTATGCCCAAAGAAGTGTTTTCAGAAAACTTTTCACAATTATTATTTTACGGATACTTTTCTAGAAAGTTTTTTGTTAAAGAGGTTTCGTGTAGCTCGTCACCTATTTCTTGTTGTCTAATGAATGCTAAGCCAAAGGGGCTACGTCACCGTCAAGCCAATAACTATCGTCCACGTCGCTATCATATATTTAATCTTAATAATTTTCCTCCGTTTTGGTTGGCAACATACTGTAATAGGGTTTTTTATCTTATCTTTTTTTTTTACTATTAGTAAATTAATTCACTTTCGTTTTATATATAATTATCTAATAAGTGATCTGACACTGCCAAAAGTTTTTGTCAATGCCCTTAATAATCAAACTCATCTTAATATTGCTCTAAAAAGTGGAGTCATATCTCAGATAAATAAATACTTTGATATATAATTGGGTCGTGTGAATTTAAACAAGAGCTCAAGAGTCAGAGTCGCACAAAACCTAAAATATTTTATAGGACTAATGTGTACTAATATAAAATAACTAATTCATGTATAAGTTATATATGAATAAAATACTAAAAATACAAAACCATCTTTTATTATTTTGAAGCATATGAAGACCAAGTATCCAAAGATATGATTATAATATTTAGATTATACTTTGTATATCCAAATTTCGTGGAATAAACCAAATATCTAATAAGAAATAATTTATATATTATTAATTTTTATAGTATAATTCATGCATAAATGGTCTTCTAACCAAACGAACCCAACGACTATTAATGCAAAAGGCCAAACATGTTGCTCCATGGATTCATTCTTTCTACTTTTAGAGGCGGAAAAGTGTATTTCTTTTTACACTTTTGAGGTACGAGGTGCAATTAGCTATAGTAGAGGTTATGCAATTTATAATTAAAAGGCAAAATACATAAGTAACCACATGTATACACTAAATTCCTATTATATATTTTCTGAGAATAAAAGTTACCTTACACATTCAACTTTTTTAAAGTGTAGTTAAAATACATCACTTTTTTCTTGACCAATTTTTTAAAATATATGTGATTTCATGCACCAATAAAATCATGACACGTATTAATAATTTTTTAAAAAAAATACTTAATGTTACAAGTATACTCTCAACATCTCACTTCCTCTCATCCTTAACAATGGCAGCTATCACAACAATGGCAACCACCATAAAACTCCGCCATCTCTGCCCCAAATCCAAACCCACTTCTTCTATTGCTTCTCTTCTTCGTCAAATTCTCAAATCCACCCCACTAAACAAACATAATCCCCACCCACTAAACCCTTCTATTTTTCCTCCATCGACAACCAAAACTCTTCTTTTTGTTAAGGTTGACTGAGTATAGTATATTTATACACTAATTGTCTTAGAGTTACAACTTTGTTAGTGTTAGTGTCCATGGAAGCCATGGATCTGGAGAAGAAAAGAGACCGATGAACAGTATCGAAGAGAGAAGGGAGAGAATTCTGAAAGGGTGTTTGTTTTATTTTCTCGAATCTTCCAATACAAACTGACCCCTCGCTTATATCAAAAATACAAAAAAAAATAAAATAAAAAATCTCTGTGTGTGTGTATACAGGTATATGTATTAAATAAAGAATGGCTATATTTACAATGTCTTAAAATGGCTACTTATGTAATATCTGTTGCTGTTTGTTTGTTCTTCAGATTTGGCTGCAGTTGAGTTGAGCCCAATATCTCAACACCCCCCCTCAAGCTGGAGGGTGGATGAACACCCAGCTTGGGCAAGAATGAATGATGCAGGATACCTGTCAAGGGCTTTGTAAAAATGTCAGCAAGTTGTGAGCCAGAAATAACATGATGTAAAGTGATGAGACCCTCCTGAAGCTTAGTCCGAATGAAATGGCAATCAAGTTCAATGTATTTGGTGCGCTCATGGAAGACAGGATTGTTGGCTATGTGGATGGCAGCTTGGTTGTCACAAAAAACAGGGACAGGAGAAGAAATAGGAAACCCAAAATCAGAGAACAAACGAGTAAGCCAAGTGATTTCACCAACAACTTTGCTCATGGCCCTATATTCAGCCTCAGCTGAGGACAAAGACACTACAGGTTGTTTCTTAGCTTTCCAGCTAATCAAAGAACCCCCTAAAAGGATGCAAAAACCAGAAACTGATCTCCTTGTGTCTGGGCAAGATGCCCAGTCACTATCACAATAGGCAGAAAGAGCCAAACTAGGAGAGTTATTAAGGAAGATCACAAGATCAAGAGTCCCCTTAAGGTACCTTAAGGTGTGTAAAGCAGCAGACATGTGTATAGAAGAAGGAGATTGAAGAAACTGACTGAGATGTTGGACAGCAAAGGCTAAATCAGGTCTGGTATGAGTAAGGAAGTTAAGTTTCCCAACAAGACTTCTGTAAGTCTCAGGGGAAGGAAAAGGAGTACCCAAGTCTTGTTTGAGTTTGACAGATAGATCAAGAGGGCAAGTGACAGGAGTAGCATCAAGACAATTATAGGAAGAAAGAAGGTCAGTAATGAACTTTCTTTGGTGAAGGAGAATACCAGCAGAAGAATAACAGACTTCAATGCCAAGAAAATAATTGAGGACACCCAAATCTTTGATCTTAAAAGTAGAATCCAAAAAAGACTTCAAAGCATTAATTTCTGGCAAGTCATTTCCAGTTAAGATAATGTCATCAACATACACAGCCAACAGCACAATAGAAGAACCAGATTTCTTATGAAAGAGAGAGTAATCATTAAGGGAGGAAGAATACCCCTTAGAGCTCAAAGCTTCAGAAAGCTTGGCATACCATTGCCTAGAAGCTTGTCTTAAGCCATACAATGATTTCTGAAGCAGGCATACCAAAGGAGGAGAAGAAGAAGAGGAAGAAATAGAAGAAGAGGAAGGAACAGAAGAGGAAGCAGAAGAAGAAGAGACAACCAAACCAGGGGGCAGTTTCATATAAACCTCCTCATTCAAATCACCATGGAGGAAAGCATTATTGACATCAAGTTGGAAGAGAGGCCAGGACTGTTTCACAGCAACAGCAATTAAAGATTTAATAGTGGAGAATTTAACAACAGGGGAAAAGGTATCAGTGAAGTCCACACCCTCTACCTGAGTGTCACCCCTAACAACCAACCTGGCTTTATATCTTTCCACACACCCATCAGCTTTATGTTTCACCTTATAAACCCATTTGCACCCAATTGGCTTCTTCCCAGGTGGGAGATGAACAATGGACCAAGTATTATTGGCTTGCAAAGCCTCAAACTCCTTGGTCATGGCATCCTGTCAGGCAGGATCAGAGGCAGCTTGCTGGTAGGAGGATGGTTCAGCAGGTGCCATGAGGACTGAGCTATTACAACAAGGGGATAAAGAACTAGTGCCAAAAAGGGAAGGAGGTAGGTTGCAAACATATTGGTTAAGATGGGCAGGTGGAACATGGGGTCTGGATGATCTTCTAATAGCAGGTAATACATGGTCTGGTTGAGTAGAGGAAATAGGAAGAGCAGGAGGGCAATGTGCTGAAGAATCAACAGGAGAGGAAGGTGGAATAAAGCTGGAAATAGGTGGATGTAAAGAGGAAGGAGGATGGAAGGAAGAGATACCGAGGGAAAGATCATCATCAATAGGTGGACACACAACAGGAGGAGGAATAATGGAGGAGCCCCCTGAAGGAGCAAAAGGGTAAATGTTCTCATGAAAAGACACATCTCTAGAGACAAGTGTGAGTTTAGTCTTCAAATTATACAACTTATAGCCTTTCTTGCCCAATGGGTACCCCAGAAACACACATGGATCAGCTCTTGGATGGAACTTGCCTCTATGGTGTTTTGGTATAGAGGCAAAGCACAAACAACCAAAAGATCTAAGATGGGTATAAGATGGACTGTGACCAAAAAGTAATTCATATGGGGATTTATTGTTAAGTAACTTGGAAGGAAATCTATTGATAAGGTAGGTGGCAGTGAGGACACAATCCCCCCAGAAGTGTAGAGGAAGATGGGATTGGAAAAGTAAAGCTTTGGCAGTTTCCAGTAAATGTCTATGTTTTCTTTCAACTACACCATTTTGTTGTGGTGTATAAGGACAAGAAGTTTGGTGAATGATGCCATTTTCAGCAAAAAAATCAACCCCAGCAGTGCTAGACCCAAGTTCAAGAGCATTATCACTTCTTATGGTTTGGACATGAGATTGAAACTGAGTTTTGACCATAGCAATAAAGGCTTTGATAATGGGGAATGCATTACTTTTGGATCCCATAAGGTGGGTCCAAGTAGCTCTTGTAAAATCATCAACAATGGTTAAAAAATATTTACAGCTAGTATAAGTAGCAGTGGTGTATGGTCCCCAGGTGTCCAAATGAATAAGTTGAAAAGGATGATTTGTTTTTATAGAGCTGTCAGGAAATGGTAGTTTAGAATGTCTAGCTAATGGACAAATAGTACACACAAAAGGCTGTTTATTTGAAAACTTGTATGGAATAGAAGAGATGGTTTTCATTTTTACAAAGGGGATGTGTCCCAGCCTATTATGCCATAAGACCTCCATTTTATTCAATTCAGAATGTTTTTCACAATGATAAGAAGACTGAGAAGAAGAGGCAGAAGCAACAGCTAATGGGGAATTGTAAAGACATGGGGAAAGGGAAGAATCAGAAGACTGAAAAAGTTTGTAGAGACCATCATCCAGTTTACCAATTTCCAGTGGCCTCTTCAGAGAAGGGGCCTGTATCAAGCAAGAAAATTTTGTAAATAGAACAATAGAATTCAGTTGGTATACAAGTTTGGAGACAGAGATGAGATTGTACTGAAAGCTAGGTATATAGAGCACATTGTGCAAAGTAAAACACAAAAATTTGATGGATCCAGTACAGGTTACTTTCACTTTGTAACCATTTGGAAAGACAACTAAGAAAGGCACAACTAATGGTTTGATGTCAAAGAGAAGGGTTTTATTAGAGGTCATATGGTCAGTGGCACCAGAATCTATAATCCAAATGAATGTATTAACTCTAGTCAACATGCAAGCACCATAAGAAACATCTTTTAGAGGACTGAAATAAGAAGGAAGAGTACCAGCAAAGTTTGCAGACCCCATAATGTTTGGTTGATGCTGAGATTCTGAAATCTGAGTCTGCTGAAGAAGCATCATGAGCTGTGCATATTGGTCCTTTGTTAAGCCAGGTATACCAGATTCTGAGCTAGACTGCCCCTGATTACCTTCATTTGAGCTTGAAGAATTAACAGGGCTGGCACATCCTTGTGTCTTAACATTAGCAGCAATTCTTTTGTTTCTGGTAAACTTGAACTCTGGTGGAAAACCATGCAGCTTATAGCACTTATCAATTGAATGACCTAGTTTCTTACAGTATCTACATGTAATGTTTGGCTTTGTGGTGTCAAAGTTGAGTTTTTGCTTAAATTGCTTGGCATGTGGATATGGTGCAGGGGTTTTAGTAGAAGGTTTATTGATGAAGTGAGTGTTGAAGGCACTAGACTCACCACCAAATTGTGATGGCACACGGCTGACCTGTCTTTGTCTTTCATCTTGAAGTAATATGTTGTAAGCAGTGTCTAATGAAGGAGGGGGTTGCATCATGAGAATGTTACTTCTAATCCCTAAGTATGTGTCATTCAGGCCCATGAGGAATTGATGTAATTTGTTCTCATTATCTTCCTGCTGAAATTCAGCTCTAGCAGTACATGCATCACCACAAGTAGATGCATTACACCTTGAAGACCTCATAAAATTCAACTCATCCCATAACTTCTTTAACCTATTGAAATATGATGCTATATCCAAAGATCCCTGAGTGGTGGAGGCTAACTCTAGTTTGATTTCAAAGATTTTTGTGCCATTGACTGCTCCATATCTGATGTTTAGCTGATTCCAAATACTCTGAGCAGTGTCGGAGTATTGGACACTCTCAGCTATTTCAGGTGAAAGGGAATTTGTAAGTCAGGATATGACTAGATTATTACATCTATCCCACTGCTTAGACTGAAGGGAATTTGCAGCAGGTTTTGGAACAGACCCATCGATAAAACCTAATTTGTTTCTAGCTGATAAGGAAACAATTATACTTCTTCTCCAACCCCCAAAACCAACACCTGAAAACTGGTTGGTAACTAGAGAAACCCCAGGTACATCAGAAGACATAAGAAATAGAGGATTCGACGGGTCAGGAACGAAGCTAGTAGGTACATGAGGAGGATTTTCACTTTGATCAGTCATTTTAAGTGTGAGTGACAACAAATGAACAAGGAAAACGAGAATGTGAGATACAAAACTGTTACTCAAAACTAATTGATTTAAGACACAAAACTTTGTAAACACACCATGAGTAGTACCGATGAAACAACAAGCAACTTCAAAATTGATGAATCGAAGAAGGAACAGAAAACTTCTGTGAACACACTACGAGTAGTGTCGATGAAACAATAAGCAACTTCAAAATTGATGAATCGAAGAAGAGATACTAACCGACTGCGAAGAAAAACGAAGAAAAACCTAGTTTGTGAAAACTGGTGAAAACTTGAACGATAAACGACGAGGCTAGTACCGGATGATAGCTCTTGACGAGAAGAGTCGAATGACCCGCTCTGATACCATGTTAGTGTCCATGGAAGCCATGGATTTGGAGAAGAAAAGAGACGGTGAACAGTATCGAAGAGAGAAGGGAGAGAATTCTGAAAGGGTGTTTGTTTTATTTTCTCGAATCTTCCAATACAAACTGACCCCTCGCTTATATCAAAAATACACAAAAAAAATAAAATCAAAAATCTGTGTGTGTGTGTATACAGGTGTATGTATTAAATAAAGAATGGCTATATTTACAATGTCTTAAAATGGCTACTTATGTAATATCTGTTGCTGTTTGTTTGTTCTTCAGATTGGGCTGCAGTTGAGTTGAGCTCAATATCTCAACAGTTAGTTAGTCTAAATAGTCAATTAGTTAGATTAGAAGTTAGTTAATGGTAGTTGTTAGATGTTGAGCTATCATTAGTTGTCAGAGTACTTCATACATGTATATATATTGTACTAAGTATAGTAATAAAATTACTTTTGCATTCTCCATATCATCTCTCAAATATCCAGAATATTCTTCTCCTGAGCTAGGTGCTCCAGCTCGAGATTCAGCTCTAATGAAAATCACTCCTCTCAATATTTGAGTTTCATATGGTATCAAAGCTCAGTTATGTTCTTCGCTTTGATCCTAACTATCAATTTCATGATTTCAAGCAACTTAACCGACTCAATCAAATATAGGGTTTTCCCAAATCTGAAAATCAATCTTCTGATTTTACGTCAATTTTTTGTTTCAACTCGATCTTCAATCTTCTTTAGAGTATAACCTCATATTCAATTTTTTGATTTTTCAAATTATGGCTGGAGAAGATGATATCGTTGACCCAGTCACTAAGGTGCCAAACTTGGTGATGGAGGTCATGGATTCGGCTAATCCTCTATATATGCATCCATCAAAATATGCTGGATCAACCTAGGTACCAATACCTTTTGATGGGCTATCATATAGATCCTAAAAGAAGAGTTTTGCGAGCCCTATCTCTTAAGAACAAAATAAGATTTTTCAATGACAAATGTAGAAAGCCCAATGTTGATTCTGCAAGTTATGGGCAACGGTAAAGGTATGACGATATAGTTACCTCATAAACTTCGACTCACTTTCGTAGGACATAGCGGATAGCTTACAGTATGTAAATGACACAAAGGAACTTTGGCAGGAATTGGAGGATAGATATGACCAAACCAACGGAGCTAAGATGTATCAGCTTCAAAAGAAAATTAATGATTTAATCCAGGGCTCATTGGACATTACTGGCTATTATAGCAAGATAAAGAAGCTTTCAGAAGAATTGCACACACTAAATGCAAATACTCAGCGAAATTGCTAGTGCACCTGTGGAGCAAAGGAAAATATGCACAAGCCAGAGCAAGACAAGAGACTCATTCAATTTTTGATGGGCTTGAATGAGGTGTATACTGTAGTAAGAGGGAATATTCTGATGATAAACACACTGCCCAAAATAGCACAAACATTCTCTATTATAGCCCTGGAGGAAAAGCAATGTGAAGTTAGGCCACACTGTCACTTGATCTTAGAATCTGCTTCAATAAATGTTCATGTACAGACTAACAGTAGTTTTAGAACAAATTACAATCAAGTGACAAACAATGCAGGAAACAATTCCTACATATCACGGAACAGAGGTCTACAATTGTTTTGTGACTATTGCAAAACGTTAGGACACGCCAAAAAGAAATATTACAAGTTACATGGTTTCCCACAAAACTTCAAGTTCACAAGAAGCAGGAATACATCATCTGCAGCAAATGCCAATGGAGGATCTCAAGAATTTTTGCCTAGAGAGCTTGATGTAGCTGATAATAAAGGACAGAACCATAACCAAAATGTACCAAACCTAACCAAAGAACAGTACAATTAGTGCAACCTATTGAAAAAACATCACATTGGGACTGTAGCTGAGACCTCAAACAACATCACAAGTGAAGCTATAAATTTTGCACGTATATTGGCTTGTTGTACTTTCGATGAAATCATTGGTAATCTTTTATATAAATGTTCCCACTTATCTACTAATTTTTGGTTTTTGAACTCTGGTATCTCAAACGACATATCCCATAACAAAAATCTATTTACTAATACAAGAACCTTACTATACCTATGTTTAGTCACTCTCCCAAATGGTACATGGTTAAAGTGACAGAGATAGGTGATGCAGTACTTAGCACAAGATTGACCTTATACAGGGCGATGTTTGTTATGAGTTTCAAGTTCAATTTTGTTTTCATTTGTTCATTAACATTACAACTCAAGTCTATTTTTAATTTTTTGCGTACACATGTGTATTGCAGGATCCTTCAAGAAGAGGCCTTTGGAGATTGGTAGAGCAAGGAATGGTTTGAATTTTCTCTGCTCAAAGTGCCAATCAGTCAGTTCAACCTCTTCCATCAGTTTTGGTAGTTCTAATTTACGTCATAATACTAGAATCATGTAGACTGATTCATCACTTTCATTTCCAATTGTAAATATATGTCAATCAAACAATAAAATAGTACATGTCAGTGGAAATCTTAGTAGTAATTCTAGCATTGTACAAGCTCTTAAGCCACATTTATTTCCTATTGTAAATACCTACCATCCATATAATGAAAAGAGTTTGTTGTAATAATAATGCTTCCTTGTTTGTATCTAATTATGGCATAACAGATTAGGACATATACCTTTTGTAAAATGAAGGGGATCTGCTCCATTCTAGTTAGTTTTGCACCAAAACAGTGTCCCTTTGTTCAGTATGTCCAATGGCTAGACATGGCAGACTTCCCTTTCCACAGAGGACCATATCTTTTACCAAAATTTTTGGTAACTACATGTAAACCTTTGGGGACCTTACCACCTTGCTACACATGATAATTACAAGTATTTTTTGACCATAGTGGATGAATGTATCATATCCACCTGGACATAATTATTGAGATGTAAAAGCAATGCACTACAAGCCATCAAAGCTTTTGTTTGCATAGTTGAAAATCGGTTCCAAGTATCAATCAAGACCATTAAGGCTAATAATGGACTAGAATTCACCAGCAATAAAGCCTCAATTTTTTACCAAAACCAAAGAGATTATCCACCAAAAAACCTGCCCATATACACCACAACAAAATGTGTGGTTGAAAGAAAAAATAAATACCTTTTAGAGACAGAAGAGCCTTACTGTACCAGTCAAAATTACCTTTGAGGTATTGGGGAGAATGCATCCTAAGTGCAACATATTTGATCAATAGACTCCCTTCTACAATCCTGAATAACAAGTGTACATTTGAAATCCTCTAAAAAAAGAAACCTACATATCTCATTTGAGGAGCTTTGGCTGTCTATGCCATCCCACTACTCTTAAAACCCACAAAGACAAATTTGAACCAAGATCTAGCCCTCATATATTTGTAGGATAACTTTTTGGATCAAAAGGTTACAAGGTACTTAATTTGTCTAGTAAAAGGATACACATTTCTAAAGATGTACAATTCCATGAACATATTTTCCCATTTGATATTTCTCCTAGTCATTCTACTTTTCCTTCTGTTTTACAATTGACAGATTCCAGTACAAGTTGTGCACCAAATCAGGTTATTTTTTAAAATATTTATGACCAAGTTGATACCCTGGATAACATTCAACTACAGGATAGAGATCACATACACAACTCTATCACTGGTTCTCCTATATATATTGACCATGTTATTCACACCCCATTATGAAACATACCTTCTCCAACTGCACATGAGTCCCCCACAACAAATGACCTAGACATTTCTACCAACCATATGATTGATCCTCCTACTATATTACCAGAACCTAGAAAATCTACTAGGACACATAGTTCACCTTCTTACTTAATTGATTATGTTTGTTCTTTTCCAATATTGAAAAACCAGCTTCAACGCACACATTAACTCAATTCTTTCTTCTTCAAAAATCAACATATTTCACTCAATACCTTAAGCCAAAATAGCCAGCAGGTTATGAAGACATTTCACATGACAGTTAACCATGTTCATATGAGGAGGCGGTCATAAACTCTTCTAAGCAATCAGCTACGACACAGGAATTTGAGGCCCTGCATGCTAACCATACTTGACATTTGGTAACTTTGCCCATAGGAAAGAAAGCCATAAGATGCAAATGGTTGTACAGGATCAAACATAAAGCAGATAAAAGCATAAAGAGGTTCAAATTAAGGCTTATGGTTAATGTTTACACAGAACATGTAGGGATTGACTATACAGACACCCTTTCCCCTATTGTCAAAATGACAGCTGTTAGAACATTGATAAGTATGGCTATGAAAAAAGGTTGGTTCCTTTTTTAATTGGATGTAAATAATGTTTTCCTACATGGAGATTTGCAAGAAGAAGTGTACATGGATGTTCAACAAGGTTTGCAAGGTGACACACCAGGTGCTGTATGCAAATTGAAGAAGTCCTTGTATGGACTGAAATAAGCAAGCAGACAATAGTATGACAAACTCACGGAATCTCTGTGTTCAAGAAGTTTTGTACGTTCAGCTAATGAATATTCACTTTTCTACAAGAATAATGGCTCCTCAAGGCTATTTGTGGTTGTGTATGTGGATGATCTAATCCTCACAGGGACAGATTTGGAAGAGATCTGGTTTGAAGAACTTCTTATATGACAAACTCAAGATCAAAGATTTGGGAAAGTTACACTATTTCTTAGGCATAGAAATATTCTATAAGGATGATGGAGTCCTCATTTCACAAAGAAAGTTTGCTATACATTTGCTCAATGAGTATGACTGCCTGAGATATACCACAGTCTCTTATCCTCTTGATTGCATAGTTAAGTTGAAGGCAAATGAAGAATCATTATTATTTAGATCTCACATATTACAGGAAGCTTGTGGGAAAGATCAACTTCCTCACAAACACAATATTGGAAATCACATATAATGTATAATATCTAAGTCAGTTCATGCAATCACCAAGGGAACCACACCTTAAAGCTGCATTACATGTTCTTAGGTACTTGAAAGCTGATCTCACACTTAGTATTTTCTTGTCCAACAGCCTTGACTGTACCTTAAAAGAATATTTTGACTCAGGTTGTGTTGCTTGTCCTGATTCTAGAAGGTCTGTGAGTGGGCATGTAGTTCTATTTGGAGAAAGTGTCAGTTCGAAGTCAAAGAAACAAGACACAGTTTCTTTATTGTCTGCAGAAGCTGAATACAGATCCATTTGTAAAGTAGTTGGTGAGCTAATACGGATAAGGAGACTGTTGGAGGTATTGACTGATACTTACCAACAACTTATTCCTATTTTCTGTGACATCCAAGTTGTTGTCCACATGGCAATGAATCCTGTGTTTCATGAGCATATAAAGCATATAGAGGTTGACTATCATTTCGTAAAAGATAAGCTACGTGATGGGCTAATTACTCTACATCACATCTTAACAAATGATCTATTGGTTGATATTTTGACCAAAGCCTTGACATGCATCAAATATACCAGCATTCTTGGCAATTGGCAGTGAATCCTTCCCCACCAACTTGAGGGGGTGTTAGATTGACTAAGTATAGTATAATTATACACTGATAGTCTTAGAGTTACAACACTGTTAGTTAGCCTAAACAGTCAATTAGTTATGTTAGCAGTTAGTTAACGATAGTTGTTAGTTAGTTAGAAATATTGAGCTGTCATTAGCTGCTAGAGTACTTCATACACGTGTATGTATTGTACTCAGTGTAGTAATAAAATTACTTTTGCATTTTCTACATTATCTCACAAATATCCAGAATGTTCTTCTCCTAAGTTGAGTGCTCTAGCTCGAACTTCATCTCTAGTGGAGTTCACTCCTCTTAATTTGTGAGTTTCACACTTCTAAACCATCCCCCTTCGACAAAATTAAGAAAAAGCTTGACGAATTCCACTATCGTACACCCCTATCATTTTACGACCTCTACAAAATCCAATCTCAATTATAAAAATAATAATTTTCAAAATCCATGGAATGTTTGACCTCAGTGCCATTCACACAAATATGTGCAACTTCAGATCCAAAGAGTAGCTGGAGAAAGAAGACACGGTGGGACAGCGGGAATGGTTTCAAAGTTAAGGAACCTGCCACATGTCATCTAAATAAGGATTGGGATAAAAAAATTTAACAGTTGGACGCGATTATATTTTTTTGTTAAGCACGCATGTACCACATAGCAAAAGTAATGCGTCTTAGCTACATTTTGAAAAAGTTGAATGTGTAAGGTGACTTTTGTTTCTAAAAATGTGTAACATAGAATTTGATGTATAGTTCATAGGGCTATTTGCTTAATTAAAACCATCAAGATGTGACCTAAATAACAATAGAACTAGCAATAAAAGTTGCCTTCAATTGTGGGTATTACTCTTTATATCAGCAATTTTGCTTTACTTAATTTTTTTCTTATAGGGTGGTAAAAGAAACATGTATTTTGAGTTAACAAATAGAAGCTTGAGTCATGCTACAAAATCAACCGCAAAAGGCTTAAAATTACCAAGTTACCAAACTGGTTTACTTTTTTTTTTTTGAGTTTTTTATTTATTAGGGATTCATTAGAAGAAGAAGAAGTAGAAGTGTAAATGGTCTTTTCAAAAATAGAACAATATTTATCTTCTTTAGTTTGTTTTTTTTTAAACTTTTTGTTTTTAACTTGAGAATGGTACAATGTAGGTCATAATCCATTAAATTAGGACTAAGCCAAAATCCACCAAACCCAAAATCTTTCTTTTTAGTCTAATAGTAAAATGCTTATTCTTATTTAGGAAAGGAATTTTTATATTTTTATGGCACATAGAAAATCTTATTATCCTCAATGTTTAATGTTTGATTTAATTACACTTAGTATACGAAATTATCAATTCTATACCATAATTAATTAAGGGTATAATTAATTATATATTTTTTACTCCTTAATTAAATAAATCTGCACGTGTCTCTCTCCTAATCTCTCAGTCCCAATCACGTTTTACCAATACCCATGTTCTTTTTACCATTTTTCATCTTTTGAAATCAAATTCTCCTCTAAATTCACTGAAAATTGAAGAAACTCTTTAACAAAGTTGGTTTCCCATTTTACTCTAGTTGTAGTTCATTAATGAAGAACAACAAAGTTCATCATAATTAAAGTCAAATCTTCAAAGTTCATACATACATTTACCTTCAGTTTCAAATTTTCTCATGAAGAAGAACAAACCTTCAAAGAGACAAGAGAGCAGCAATTCCACCATTGACAGCCATTAAAAAGCTTTGAAACTTTGAATTCAAATTTAGATTTTTAAAAATTATTATTTTTTTGATTGGGTGTTGTTGAAAATAATTGAAAATATGCTTTGGAGTTTATATCTCAATTTTGAAGGATTTTGTTGAAGATTAGACTTGGTTTTGACTGAAATTCATATTGAAACTCAAAGAAGAAAGAGAATAAGAAGACATATTGTAGAAATTATAGATAAATTGTAGGAAAATTGTAAACAAATTGTAGACTATTTTTTGCAGAAGATTTTATAGAAGTTTAGTCGTTTTGGATTTGTGAAAATAGAAAACAATGCATCTACAATCAGAATACAGAAAATCTATAATTTATCTATAAAATATCTACAAACTGGATACATTGAATTTTCATATCCCAATTCATATCCAATTGAAGCATAATTGGCATTTTCGACATAATTGAATTTTTTGCACAAGATTTGTAGAAGTTTTAGTCATTTTTGAATTGTAAAATAGAAAATAAAGCACCTACAATTAAAATAAACATAAGCTATAATTTATCTACAAACTGATTACATTGAATTTTTATATCACAATTCTTATCCAATTGTAGCATAATTGTGATTTTTTATATAATTACGTTTTTTCAGAAGATTTGTAGAAGTTTTAGCCATTTTTGTATTTGTGGAAAAAAAAACATCTACAATCAAAATACAAATAATCTACAATTTCTGCAATATGTCGTCATCTTCTTCTTTGAGTTTCAATATGAATTCAGTCAAAACCAAGTTTAATCTTCACCAACCCTCAAAATTGAGAAATAAACTCCAAACCATATTCCTGATTATGTTCAACAATACCCAATCCAAATAAATAGTGATTTTTGAAAACCCAAATTTGAATTCAAAGTTTTCAATCTTTTTAATGGTTATCAATGTTGAAAAAAATCTAGAAGAATATGTACTTCCATAATTGTAGCGTGCTTAAATAGGAATGTCTGGAAGAATATAATTTGATCTGATTTACACCAAATCTTTTTAGAATATTCAATTCCTTAATTTTAGCTCGACAAATTAGAAAGATTCAGCTACTATTTATTAGTATTTAATTATTAGTATAATAACTATAGAAACAATATGAACAGAGCGAAAAAATTAAAAATTATATACATTTTTAATAATAAAGTTTCATATATAATATAGGGAAAAAAAATCTCTTCAGGAAAACAGACAAAGTTAATAATGTTGTTGTCTATAAGAAAAGCCCTGCAACACCCCAGGTTAAGGGAAGTTTTGAGAATTGATAGTAGTATAATGGTAATGTTGTTACCTTTATATTTGTAATTTTTACCTACACTTGCAAAATAATAAATCTAATTACTACAAATAATGAGGTTCTCATTTAATTATTTAACTTAATTATATTTACTTAAAAGCAATCAAATGCAGATCAGAGATTCCCCTTGCAACTTGTCATAGGCAAAATTAATTAGCCTTACTTCTTGTCTCTTGGTAAAAAAAAAATCAATTTATAAAACATTAGGGAGAATTCGCCACTATCCTCGTAAGTCACAAATTAAATATATTAGAAGTCAAATAATTATTCATCATTTTCAAATATGATGAATTCCAACTTAGGCTACTTTAAGAAAATTATAGACCTTCCTCGGCTGTGTGAAACATGAAGTGAAGAGCTTAAACTCTATTGTCAATATATCATTAAAAAACTTCACAACTTTAAATTCGAAAATTAACCTTTGTATAAATTATTATTTATTTAAATTGAGTGTTATTACAAACTATTGAAAATATATGTTGCAGTTTATTTCAGTTTTGAGTGAATTTAATAAAGATTAGAGTTTATTTTTGCAAGAATTATATGTTAAATTTGAATAGGAAGACATAAATAAGTTGTAGGTAAATTATATGCAAGCTGTATTTTTCGACCAGATTTATATATAACAAAAAATTTATATGCAAATTGTATACATCCTAGATTTAGAATTCGCCTGCATGTTAGGTCTCCAAGGTTGAATTGATTAAAATATTAACAACAAACTACATTAGGTTATGCTCATCCGACAAAAATAACTTTCTTGCTTTCTCTAAAAAAAAATTGGAATATTCAACGAATTCGAAGAAAATGAAAAGGTGAAAAGGCTAATTCATCTTTAGAAACTGATCGAAAGTAGTAAATTAAATTAGCCAAACAAATAGTAAAGGAAGTATAATTGTAGTTTCTTTGCAGGGGAAGCATGAATAAATGGTCAACATTTTGACCAGCTTATAATTACAAGTCAATATTGGTAAGAGTACCTATTTTTCTATCTTTGACAAGAACATGTTGGCTTTAAGACAAAGGAAAAACTGTCGTTAAGACAAGTATAAACTTTAATGAAATGGTATAATACATGTATTTTTTATTCTCACCATTGTTTATAATCAAAAAATTTGAAAAAGAAACTAAAAGTAAAAAAAAAACGTATTCACTAAGATTTTATGTTTTTGGATGAGATGATCATGCATTTCAATATTATACTGAAGTAAATAAAGTATTTTTTCCTTACAGTTTAAACTTTTAGATGAGATGGTTGTTGGAGAATAAATCCCACAAAAATAATATTCACGGTATACAACTGTTATAAATGTTGATTACTAAATACAGTAACCAACGGTAATAATAACACAAACAAGGATACTGAATTTTCACGTGAAAAACCCTTCTAAATAAGAGAAAAACCACGACCTGAGAGGAACAACTGATTTTACAAATTATTGTACCAAGCAAAATATAGGAGGTGAGAGAATAAGAAAGCGGGGGGGATTCACGAAAAATGAACAGAAGAACAGGAGAGGATCTCTGAGGAAAACAAAGCGAAGGTCAAGATCTTGGTCACAAACCTTTGTAATCGTCATTGTTGAATCAATAAAGATAGATCCCCTAGCTAGTAATGGCATTCCTTTTCTTTCTTGTGTGTTCTTACATTACAGAATAATACGTCAAAAATGTACACTTACCATTTATGTTGATATCTTTTATAATCTTAAAAAAGTTGTAAGCTTGATTATATTCTATTCTCCTATTTAAAGTGCTTTGGTCTAGAGTTCATTATCCTTAGCTAAGATTTATCCTCTTTCTTCTCATTAATTAGTTTGACAAAGAGCTTAACACTTTTTGATCAAACAAATAGAGTATACTTTTATTTTCTATTCTAAAATACCTCTCACGTATATATATTTTTCATGAGCTAAGTGTGTGGATAGGTTCTCTGCAGATCAGCATGTTAAAGTGTATGACATCTGTTTGCTCTGATACCAAAGTAATATGTATAATTATTATTGGGTCCATTCCAAATAATTCATGTGAAAGAAAAGATTTTTCTTTGGTATGAACTGCACCGTCCAAATCAATGCTTTGTCAAATAAAGATTTATCACGCAAGGAAAATTTAAAGAAGAAGATAAGTTTGGTTAAGTTTTCTATTACTGATGTCATTACTAACATCTTTGAAAGGTTCTTCACCTTGATAAATAAGGAAGTCCTTCTTCAGTTGTATGACATACCAAATATAAAGAGAGGAGCAATTCACAAAGTAAGAAGTAAAATACTCTATGAGAAAAAATACATAGAGTTTGAATGGTATTGTATCGAGGTTGAACAAATCAAAAGAGGGTTAATTTTTTTGAGTTTGTAATGGTCTTGCAGTATATATTTTAGGAATTTCCTTTTGTCCTACGGTGCTTAGCCATAATACCTTAACTTGTTGGTTGTATTTTAGGTTGTCCCCCTTAAGTGTCACGAGATATTCTTCGCAGAGGTTTTCTGTTAGTTCGATCTCGGTAGTGGCCGATATACACGTTGTTATGATGCCTAGCAGATACAACCACGATTTAGTCGGCCCATTCCATCACGTTTAGTACTAGTCCACCTAGGATCAGATTTTGACCCATACACTCTCTACTAAATTAAAATTAAAAATATGATGATCACATACTTCAACTATTACAAGATAACATAAGTAGAAGAATACATACCTATTTTTCTATATTTTCTATAAGTACATATTGTCTTTAGTGAAAAAGAACTATTCCTAGCTAAAATGTTCATGTTTTCTTGATGACAGAAGAGAGGTCTAAAGAAATATTGATTTCAATATCTTTTACTCGTAAAGAAGATAAGTTTTCTTTTGTTGAAATCTTTAATGACAGTGTGAAGGGTTGAAATAAGAAAGAAAAAAAGGAAATTCTCTTTAAGATTGTCTTTAGTGGCCATGAAATATTGCTGGTATTGCAACAAGTGTCGTGAGATGCATGTCAACTCAGGACGGGCAGTAATGCTCAATCCATTTGGGAGGAGATGGAGAAAAGGGACAAGTAACTGATACATTCCATCTGCAGATGCAGTGAGCTCGAGGAGTTGCTTTATGCCAGGAATGAGGAGCTTGAAGTGGGCAAAGGGGTTGCGGAGGAGTGTGAAGACCTTTAGGCGAAGGTGTTGTCTTTGCGAGCCGAGCTTGAACAAATTGCCACCAGAGTCGCCAACCTAAGCGTAGAATGGATGGAGAAAGTGGCTGAGCTAGAAAAGAAGGTGGCCGAGTTGGAGAGAGCTGAAAGGGATCGAGTGTCGGTATTGGAAAGGGCAGCATCATTAGAAGATGCTTTCATGTCCTCAGGTCCAAGAAGGAGTCTGAAAGGGAGACGGCAACACTGAAGTAGGAGCGGCTCGAGGAGCGAATTAGTGAAATTGACCGGGAGGCTTCGATCCTGGGGGATCGAGTTGCTGCCCTTGAGGCCGAGAAGGCATAGTTGTTGTCTTAGGTTCCCCCTCAAGAATTTGCATATGCTAATGTCCCATGCCATTTATATGAGTCATGAGTCCATGCTGAGGGCTAATGAGATATATACAAGGGTTTGTGGGAGGCGAGGAGTGTTCCTAAGGCCGCGTTTGAAGATACTCGGGAGAAGGTATGTGAGGCTCGTCTTGCCTGCGGCAACAAACCTCGACGCCAAAGATCGATAAAGGTTCCGAGATTGATGATAAGATTTCTTCGGATGACGGCGATGCCAGGGAGAACGGTAGTGCATATGATGCCGAGTGAACGTTTTTTTGCAGCTTTTGTACTTAGTTTTTTTTTTTGTTCTTTTGTTGTTTGTTTTCATATTTTTTTTGGGGGAGCGCTTTTGTCCCTTTGTAAGGTGCACTTGTTATATATGTACACCTTCTGAATAAAATAGTCGCTTTACCTTGGGTTACATATCTTCTGATTTTCTTTCTTCCTCTCTTTTTTTTTTGAAAAATATCTCCGGACTTCTCCATAATGAGTCCCTGATTTTTAATTGGGAATTCTAATGTGGTTATTTCGCTTGATTCGAGCGAGATCGAAGTCAAACTTGCCAGCTTAGGCAAGGTCAGTTTGACATATAAATTTGAGCAAGGTCGAAGTCTGATATGGCAATCTGGGCGAAGTCAGTTTTGACTTATACATTCGGGCGAGGTCAAAGTTTGACTTTCCAACTTTGGGTGTAGTCAATTTTGACTTGCAAATTCAAGTGAGTTCGAAGTTTGAATTAGAAATTTGGGCGAAGTCAGTTATGGCTTATACATTCGAGCGAGGTTGAAGTTTGAATTTCCAACTTTGGGCATCGTCAGTTTTGACTTAACTCGCGTATTACATACACTTAGCAATGTCTAGGGGCCGTAAGTGTGTAAATTCGAGCGAGGTCGAATTTGTCCCATTGTAAATCCGAACGAGGTTGAACTTTCCTTTCACTTGGGGACAACTGATGGTGGTAAGGGTATAAATTCGAGCAAGGTCAAATTGTGACCCATTGTGAGTTCGAGAGAAGTCAAAATTTCTTTCCACTTTGCAACAACCGATGGCCGTAAGGGTGTAAATTCGAGTGAGGTTGAATTGTGGTCTATTGTGAGGTTGGGAGAAGTCAAAATTTCTTTTTACTTGGCGATGGTCGATAGCCATAAGGGTGAAAATTCGAGCAAGGTCGAGTTGTAGCCTGTTATGAATTCGAACGAGGTCGAATTAAAATTTTCACATGGCGATGGACAATGGCCGCAAGGGTGTAAATTCGAATGAGGTCAAATTGTGACCTGTTGTGAGTTCGAGAGAAATCAGACTTTCTTTTAACTTGGCAACATTTGATGGTTGTAAGGGTGTAAATTTGAGCGAGGTAGAATTATGGCTCGTTATGAATTTGAACAAGGTCGAATTTCATTTTTACTTGGCGATGGCCGATTATCGCAAGGGTATAAATTTGAGCGAGGTCAAATTGTGACCCGTTGTGAGTTCGAGAGAGGTTGAACTTTCTTCTCACTTGGAGACATGCGGGTTTTGAGGATGGTGAGGTTTTTGTCGTTGCATTACTTTTAATGGAGAACATTACACGTCATCGCGTTGTCTATGCTTGCATCGGGGTGAGTCCCGATTTGTTCAATTTATCTTTCATTGTAAAATACTGTGCATAGGGATAAGTCCCAGTTTGTTCAATTTTGCTTTCAATGGAGAGTACTGTGCGTCGTTGAATAGTTTGTATGCACCGATGGAGTCCCGGTTTATCTGGTCCTTTCGTTGCTCGGCCTGGAGAGGCTGTTGGAGGGACAGACAATGAACTTATTGCTTGGGTTACTAGGTTACGGAGATTATTTCTTAATAATTATGGCTTGTTCTGATTCACTTTTGTTATTTGTAATATGGTACGGGGCAAAGGGCTTTGCTCGGTCATTGCCTGCGGGATGATATAGTATGGAACGTTTTCCTGGTGTGTTCGGTGGTGTTTGTTCCTCGTTTGGTCACCTGTGAGAATGATCGTGTTCTTATCCCGAAACAAAAATAAAGAAAGTATGATAAGTTAAACCCAAATGAAATTGCATGTTACCTTGATCCAGTAAGTCGTTGAGGGAGGAAGTGCATTGTAGGGCTACTTGCTTTGTCTCATACTCAAATGGTGGTTTCAGATTTGGCAGCCTTGTGTTAGGCTTCATTGCCAGTCTCGTCTAGGCTTCTCGTGGGCTGAACTTACTTTTCCCATTGGGGTTTTGAGATCGAGTCTCGATCCGATCCTGTTCGATATGCGCCAACAATAAGGAAAACATGCCATACTTGCTCATAAATTACACAATGCGTCAGGGTACAAAAATAAAGCAGGATACGTCGGTCATTTCAAAAAATCAAAAAGTAGGCTATCGTTCTTTCCCAAGAGGTGGGGATACAGATTGACGTATAAAGTAAATATGTCAAATAGGATTGTAGTAATGTCAAGTGCGTCGTGGCTGTGGATTTAGATATCAGACATAATTTCGATCTCATGCAAAGATCTGCCCTGATTGGTTTGATTATTTCAAAAGTTTTCCTACAACTTTCTCGATTTGGTGTTTATACAGAGGGTGGGGCTATGGCCACCGAGAAGCGAAACTTTGGCTTTAGATCTAGAGGGAACTAAAAGTTTGTGTAAGAAATCATCACACACGGAGCCAAATTATTTGGTCAAAAAGTGTTAAGCTCTTTGTAAAACTAATGAGAAAAAAGAGGATAAATCTTAGCTTAGGATAATTAACTCCAGATCAAAGTACTTTAACTACGAAAATAAAATATATTAAAGCTTACAACCTTTTTAAGATTGTAAAATATATGATAGGATTTCATTCTTGAAGTATTGATTCGTAATGTAAGAACACAAAAGAAAAAGAATGAATGCTATCGACAGCTACGAGATCTATCTTTATTGATTCAACAATGACGATTACAAAGATTTGTGACCAAGATCTGGACCTTCGCTTTGTTTTCCTCAGAGATCCTCTCCTATTATTTTGACCATTTTTCGTGAATCCTCCCGCCCCCTTTCCTATTCTTTCACCTCCTATATATATATATATATATATATATATATATATATTATAAGCGTTCCCTTTTTGTCCGACGGTCCTTATCCAAAATACCTTAATCTGCCGGTTGTACTTTAGGTCGTCCCCCGTAAGTGTAGTTTGTTACGTCAGCTCCAAAAGGATAAGTCGCATTGGAATTGATAGAGTTTTTCGCCCCTCCTAGCAAAGAAAGAAATGCAGGTTCAAGCGAATGATCAAAAAAAGATTTTCTTCCCTATGTCAAGAAGACTACAACTGATAGTGGATCATCTTTTGCTTAAAACAAGGCCGAACTATGTACATATATGATTTTAAAAAGGAGTCATTTTCGACAACCAACCGGTGGAGCCGGCCTCCCTGTCGTCCCCCTTGCCAGCACCCTCTATAATGGAAGTACGTAGAAACCTTGATCTGTTTACTTACCCCTTTAATAAGATCGGGATGAGGAGTGACCTTTTACTGGACCTCGAGGATCGACTTAAACTTGAAATTTCCTTGGCCGAAGGTTAGCAAGCCTGCTCCCAGGTTAGTTCTTTCCGAACTCGTTAATATCAGAATACCCGCCATGAAGGTCACTTTTTGGGTATGTGAAGAAAGAAGGAGATGTATGTTTTGTCAAAGGAGGAAGCTGGCACGTATCAAGAAAAAGAAAAGAAAAAAACATTTCAATGGTGTCGATAGTTCATTAAAAATAAAATCACTTTCTTAACCAAGATGTTATCATAATACTTATTAAGAAAATAAAGTAGTAAGAGTAGATGTTTAACGTTGTGCGCTAGGTTTCAAGGTTAGTGGCATATTCAGGAATTCAAGAGAGACTGGGTTTGGTTTTTCAACCCGATCCATGTATGTAATGGAATAGAATACCTTATTTCTTTTTATCGGGAGCACATACACACTACGAATGGGCGTATATCATTTCTTATCTGATGAAATTGAAACAACTAATCTACTGGCATATCAGGGAGGAACATGAGTTAAAGGATTGCTTTCCGCATAAAGGTTCTGATTTGAGCGAGAACCCAAACAGCCTCTTCTTTTTTTTTGGGGGAATCACATCACTGCTTTGCCTGAAGTTCTTAGTCAACCTTATATGCTCCTTTGCCCTATGCCTTTAGTCTTCTTTAAATGATCCTTTCACTCTTCGAAAGTGAGTGAAGTACTTCAAGGTATTATGTGGAAGGAACTCATTGGGAGCTAACTGTAGTAGGACAACGAGCATTTTGACCCCCATTTAGAAAGGAATGGGCATTTTATTAAGGCAGTAGATTATTCTGATTAGCTTTCGAACATCGTCCCCATGCCCAAGAGGGATGGACGGTTCACGTATGCATCTATTTTTGAAATCTCAATAAAGCACGTTCCCAAAGATGATTTTCCATTGCCGAACATTGATTTTCTTGTGACAAGACTATTGTGAAAGTATGCCTATTTCTCTTTTCTGACGATTCAAAGTTCTAGTCGTCGGCTTCCTCGAGTTAGAGTTCATTTGGTAATAGGAGCCCCATTGGGCTTTTATGGAGCTTGGCCTGCTTTCACATTAACTCACCATTTGGTAATTTTGTTCATAGAAGCCCAAGTATATCTATGAGTTCTTTTTACACGCTACGCTAGCCTCGGTGATGATATCTTCATCGGAGATAGCGGGTGGCTGAGCGTTAACGCGAGCTAATTTCTCCACTGAATGATCCGTTTTCATTAGAGAAATCATTAGTATCATCAGTTGGTGCTTTGGAGTTTGCTAACCAGTTCTTCAGACGCGGAGTGACTAAGGACTTTTTTCCTGTCTCCTTTCACATGTTATCCCTTGATCCTGTAATAAGGGCTATATGTCTAAGGATCTTCTAAGCCGGTGTATCTAACCGAAGAGCGGAAAGAAGGAACCGAAAAATCAATGCATTCCTTCATAAACTTACCGGTCTAAGCTAAAGTCTAGCCCCAAAGGGATAAGGAGCATAGCAACTTGCATATAAAGAAGGGATAAAGGCCATACTGCATAGCCTCCTTTTCGTATGAAATTTCCTAATTTTGCACTCTTATTTCATTAAATTCAGTTTGAGATGAAAGGAGAGGAGTCCTTTTTCTTTATATTTATATATTTGGAAAATTGAATTATCATGCACTTTAGGTCCTTCTAAAATCCATGAGGCGGGGTCACACGAGTAGCGAAAGACTGAGCTTGCAATTTTCAGACAAAGAAGATAAAAAAAGAAAACTATTGCGGCTAGGAAAGCTTCGGAGATTCTACGGGAAATTTAAAACATCGAAGTAAGATGTGGCTTATAAATAGGAATATGAGGAGATAAGGGACAAAGGATATTCATGATATTAGGAAAGATTTATATACCGAAAAAAAGAAGTTCCGACTCAGCCTTGAGAAGCTTGTATCCTTTTAATTTTTGGGACCTAACGAGCCAGGACCCCTTAAGTGTCACGGCGTATACTTCGCCATATCGGCTTTCTGTTAGTTCGATCTCGGTAGTGGCCGAGATACTCGTCGTTATGATTCCTAGCGGATACAACCACACAGTTTAGTCGGCCCATGCTATCACTTTTAGCACTAATCCATGTGTTTAACAAAAAAATAAAATTTCGAGCAAAGCTATTATTTAGAAGAACGCGAGTTACTAATAATCAAAAGAATGTATAAGAGAAAATAATTTGGATAGAAAGAATATAATCAAGAGAAAACAAGTAAACCAAAGTATATTCAGATAGTGTTTCATGTCGTTAGAATTGATCAGTTGTCTCCCTTTTATAGCTATTTGAGAGAAATGCGTTTTGCTTTTGTCATAATAAAGCTATTATGAGAAATTAAGGTCATTAAATGCTACGTTACACAATCATTATATTTAATACATATTCTCTAACGTATTCAGTAAACGCTCATTAAATATTGTATCTATACTCTCATATATTGTCAAATTTATTCCCCTTGATTTGCGGATCTAGATTACTTGAATAGGTACGAGTGATGATTCTTTTGAATAACTGCCCGTGTCTCTTTCTTTTCCCTTCCTCGTGTCTGTTGCTATTCGTGCCTTTTTGCTAGTTGTAACTGTTTGACCATCCTACATGTCTTGACACGTCATCTTTATATATAAACCCAATTTCTCCCAATACAGATAGTCCCCCACTTGCCATTTATTCATCAGTTGAATATTTTGGGAAGTGAATTTCTTTAAAACGAGAATTTTTGTCACCATTAATGCTACGACAAAATTGACGCTTCAATTGTCACTTCCAATTAGTGCTCTCCATATGTGTCGCCTTTTCATTAACTCTGTAGGTTTGCAGCCCCTTTTAAGGCCTTTTTGTAGCTCCACTATTCACGAAGCGTCAGTTATCATTATTGTGGTACTTCTATCATTACACTTTTTCCTTCGGTAGTTGCTTATCAATATAATTATAACTTCTTTCTTTGTCTTTACCACATAAAGTTTACTGAATATTCAATTTCTCAATCCCTGTTTATGTCTTCATCATATCTCCCTTCTTTACTATTTATTCACCAAACCCTAACCCTAGGAGAGTTTCCATAATTGATACCTTCCCTAATGCCCTCATCAGGAGCAGAAGGGGAGGTAGACTTCGTAATTTAGGCTCTGCTCGTGGGTGTTCTCTATGCCTTCACCTAGTTCTGGTCCTTCTTCTAGAACTAGGGCTTCACTTTCACAAAGGTCTTCTTCAAGAGGTAAAGAACCTTCTGAGCCTCTTTGTGAACCCACAGTAGAAGAGATAGTTCCTATGGAGCTATCTTTTTATCACGATAGAGAATCCCTTAGGAATCAAGTCTCTAGTTTAGATCGAGTTGGCATCTATCCTACTCAGATTACAGAAGTTTTGGCTCCTGTAGTTCGTAAGGACTGCCATTGGGGTAGTGATTTTCCTATTATTATCCCCAATCCAAATCAAAGAATCACCTCCTACTTAACCAGGTTTTCTTTTGTTTGCACATATCCTTTCACATTGGGGTTCAAACCAGCTATTGACCCGGTCATTCTTGAATTCTTTCATTTATTTGATGTCTGCTTGGGTCAAATTGGTCCAATCATATGGAGGGCTATTGCCTGTTTGAGTCATTTGACCAACACAGCCGGTATTCCTTTCACTTTCTCACATTTGATTCACCTTTACTTCCCCGGACTCTCTTCCACAATGGTTTTTTCAAAAAAAGGGTCTTGGTGAGTCCCGAGGATGACAAAGACCGTAACTGGTATGCCGGATTTCTTCCTGCCCCCACTATTGGTTTAGTGGGTGAAGATAACATTCCCCTCCCTGAGAAGTGGAATTTTGCACGTAAGTCTTTTTTTTTAACTTTCTCGTGCCTTTTTTCTTCAAGTATGTCAACTTTTCTAATATTATTTTTTAGCAACTATGGGGGTTGTGGAAATTGTTCCCAATTTCCGTGATTGGGTAGACCAGTTGTTGAAGACCGCACCAATGGATGGCAGGTCTTGGAAGACACTTTCTAACCGTTTTGGTTGGAAAGTAAAAACTCATGGTAAGAGTTTTTGTTTTATTCCATTTTTCATATGTTTTTTTTACTAATTTCAATCCCTATTTTTATCAGGATTCACTATTCGAGGAGTTACTGCCGAGGCAGTTGCGGCTTCCTGTGTCTCTTCGAGAACCCGCATCTCTTTAGAAAGGGCTCAAGAAATAGTTTTGGGTTCCTCGTCAAAGAGAAAAGTTGTTTAAGAAGACTCTAATGAAGAGAAAGACGGAGGCTCTTTGGTGACAAGGCCACGAACCCGAAGGCGCATCATTTTTTATGACAAAGCAGAGGCCTCTCCCCGTCCTTCTATTCCTCTTTTCGAGTCTACTGAAGCCTTGGTTGTAATTCCTGATGACGACGTTGATCCCAACAATACTCATGAGTCCATTGAAAGACTTTTTACCAGCAGATTTGGTAGTGAAGGCTTAGGGCCCGTTTTAGATGAAACTCCCTTAGCCTCTTTTCTGACACCCGTATCTGTGATTCCTTCCATTCCTTCCTTGTTAACCCCAGCTGTTTCTGTTATTTCCTCAACTATTTTTACCTCTTCTATTGCTCCTCCTTTGAAATTCCTTCTTCAATCATTCATCAAACTGAAGTTGGCCCTTCAAGTAGGAGCGCTGGTATGAGGAGGGTAGTCATTGAGGTTCCTGCAAAGAGTAGTCTTCTAAGAAAATCAGGTCAATCGGATGCTTGGATAGAGCCTTTAATTGACCCAATTGAAAAATCTAAACTTCAAAGCCACAGTTTATTGACACTGATGAATGATATTGTGCATGAAACTTTGAAGGTATTTACCTTCTCTCTCTTTTTCCCTTTACTTTATGGTTTTTCTATCTTTGGGATTCTTATTTCCCTATTTTTTTGGCCAATCTTATCGGCATGGAGATGATGAAAAGAGTTACCTCCTCAGAACAGATTGCACATGATTCTCAGCTAGAGACATTTAATTGGAAGGAACAGTACGAAATCTTGTAGATTGATTTGGAATTTTTGGAAGAAAACAAGAGTACCTTGGAGCAGAAGGTATAGGTTTTGAGTTCAGAACTAGCGGTTGAAAAGGCTTCCTCTATCCAAGCAGATAAAGAAAAAACTCGCCTCAAAACCTCCTGCTCAGAACAACTATCCAAGGCTAGTGAGGAAATTAGAGAGTTAAAGGCTCTCTTGAGTGAAAAAGAGACTTACGCTGGGGAGTTGGTGCAAAATTTTACTCAAACACAAGAAGACCTTCTTGCTTCTTCTGATAAGGTTCGTGCTTTAGAAAGCTCTCATGCCTCTCTTTAAACTTCTCACACCACTGCCTTAGCTGAAAATGAGAAGTTAAGGGATGAGATTGTTGATTGGGAAAGGGATTACGAGACCCTTGAGGAAGAATCTGCTTTTGAGGTGAGTTGGCCTTTTTTGAATTCATGCCATGATACCCTAATTAAAGTTGGCCAAGAAAATTTTAACTTAGAGTCCGAGTTGGCTAAGGTCAATGAAACTATTGAGAAAGCTCAGCAAACTCAAGATTTTCCTTCTCCCATGGCCGAAGCTTCTCTGAATGTGGAAGTTGATATGGGTATCCCAACCCTTTTAAGCCCAATCGAGCCTATTTCTGCAAGTCAAGTTCAATCCGCATTTGTTGATGCACCTACCCAAGTTGAACACATTGTTGCTGATGCACCTACTTTAATACCTACAACCGCTCAGTGACCGGTCTTAGTTGTTTGAATGCCTTTGCTTTTTTGATTTTGGATTTATTTGGAAAATTATGGTCAAAACCCTTGGTTTCATTTGAGGGTTTATTTTAGAAACGCAAGTCCCAGACCTTTCATGCGGTAATTTGTATGAACAATTTGCAGTTTACTACTAAGTTCTTACTTAGTCTTAAGCTTTTTTTAATATTTTAGAAGTTTTATCGTTATTATTTTGAACTTCTATTTAATTTATTCTTGCCTTTATTTTTAAGGGCTTATAGAATAATCTGCATTTTTATTCTTAGGAAATGCTTCTGGTAACTTCATGAATAACTAAATTAAACATGAATTTTATAAAAGAGGGCCCTTTTCTATTGACACTTAATGAAAAAGATTTCTCAACTTCAGAATGGTGTTTAACATACGATAAAAGAAATAGGAACAAAAATGTTTCTTTGAAATAACTTTGACAAGTTTTTATTTGAACCTTGTCTAGTTTTGTATGGTACTTTACATGTATTGGAATTACATCTATGACTTTCTCGTAACTGTTTTTCTTGTAACAAATTTTAAAAAGAAAAAATAGTATAAACACGATGTTTTTATTTATAACCCGTTTTATTACAATGCCTTCACCCTAACTATAAGGTTTTCTTTTGGCCTTAGCTCGTGACTACGTGACTTTTACTCTGCACTTGATTTTTTTCAGGCTTGATCTTTGATTTTTCTCAATCTTATTTCTTTGCCTTCTGTATACACTTGCTTGTTTATATTATGTAGTTCCCCAAGTGTTTGAGTGTTGATGCATGAAGTCTCGAGCACTTGGTTATTCCCTTTATTGGGTCCTTTCCCTGAAAAAAGGAAAAACATATGGGACTGGAAGGTACGACTATAGATGAAGACTGCTAATCCGTTTGAATTTCTATCAAAATTTTTGTAACCATAGGCCGGGAAGTTTAATGTATTATACGTTCCTTGCAGGTCGTGACTCATCATTTAGTACGGGCTAGCTTTTTGCCTATCATCTAAAATCATTAGTAAATTTTAACAATTCAAAAATAGAATTTTAAAACAAAGATACCTAACCGTGGGTATTCCTTAGAAGTAATATTTCTTCAATTGAACAACATTCTAATGTAAAGGTATTATTTTGCCATCCATTGTTTCCAATTCATATGCTCCTTTACCTGCAATACCATGAATCTTATAGACTCCTTCCCGTGTTGGACTTAATTTACCTACATTACCTGCCTTCGTAGATTGAAAAACCTTTTAAAGCACGATGTCCCTAATTTTACAGAATTTGAGGCGCGCTCTCCGATTGTAATACCGTTCTACGACCTGCTTCTGTGCTGCCATTCTTATTAGTGCAGCTTCTCTCCTTCCTTCAAGCAAATCAAGATATATATGCATTTCCTCGTCATTAGAATCTTCTATTTCCTGAGTAAACCTTGTGCTTGGCTCCCCTATCTTAACAGGAATTAGAGCTTCTGCACCATAAACCAATGAAAATGGTGTTTCTCATGTACTTGTTTTTGCTGTTGTATAATATGCCCATAAAACACCAGGTAGCACTTCTGGCTAATTGCTTTTTGAATCTCTAATCGCTTTTTTAAATTGTTGACAATGAATTTATTTGTTGATTATTCCTGCCCATTACCCACCGAATGATAAGGTGTAGACGTAATCCTTTTAATATGCCAACTTTGAAAGAACTCCGTGATTTCAGCTCCTTTAAATTGAGGGCAATAATCACACACGATCTCCTTTGGTACACCGAATCGGCATATGATATTCTTCCAAATGAAATATTCAACTTCTTTTCTTGTACCTGTTTGAATGCTCCTTCCTCTACTCATTTAGTAAAATAATCAGTAAGTATGAGCAAAAATTTTACATGTTCTTTTGCTTGTGGTAATGGACCCATGTTCATTCCCCATTTCATAAATGGACATGGTGCAATTGCCGAATGTAGTAACTCCGCAAGTTTGTATACATTGTTACCGTAACTTTGGAATTAATTGCATTTAGCCACGAAACTTTCTGCTTCTTCTTCCATTTTAGGCCAATAATAGCCTGTCCTAATTAAGGTTCTTACCAATGATCTTCCTCATGTATGATTCCCGCAATGTTCCTCGTGTATCTCTTTCATTACGTACTCCGTTTCAGAAGGCCCGATGCATCTTTCTAAGGGACCACCAAACATTTTACGATATAGATTTTCTTGCTTTAAGCAGTATCGAGCACCATTTTCTTGAAGAGGTTGAGCTTTTTTCTTATCATCAGGGACGGTACCATACTGCAAAAAGCAACAATTTCGTTCCTACAATGCCAAGTCAAGTTATTAAAATTTACCTCATTCTTATCGGGGTCGAGAACTGAATGGAATAAATTAATAACTGAGGCATTTGCATCACTTGCCTCGTCAGCCGCAGATGCGAGATTAGCTAGGGTCTGCTTCAACATTTTCATCCCTTGGTATTTGTATAACCTTCCAGGTTTGAAATTGCTTTATAATTCCCGTACCTTTTCTAAATACTGTTGCATCCTTGCTTCCCTGGCCGTATAAGTCCCCAACATTTGATTAACCACGAGTTGAGAATCACTCTTGATTATAATCTGGTTTATGTCGAGTTCTTGTGCCAGTTCCAAACTTGCAGTCATAGCCTCATACTCTGCCTCATTGTTATTTAAAGAATGACATTTGATAGCTTGTCGAATTGTTTCATCCGTAGGTGGTACCAAAATAAGCCATAAACCTGCACCTTTTACATTAGATGAACCGTTAGTGTATAAAGTCCAAGTCCCTGGGTTAGCTCCATTGAGCACCTGTAATTCTTTTTCTGCTTCTAATTGCATCCCTTTGCTAAAATTAACCACAAAATCAGCTAGCACTTGAGATTTTATAGCAGTTCTAGATTGGTATGTGATTTCGTACTCACTTAATTCTATAGCCCATTTAGATAATCTACCTGATAACTCATGCTTATGTAGTATATTACGTAAGTGATAAGCAGTTACTACAGAAATAGGATGACACTGAAATTAAAGTCTTAATTTCCTAGATGCCAAGATCAATGCTAGTGCACGCTTTTCTAATTGAGGATACCGTGTCTCCGCATCTAACAAATATTTACTAACATAATAAATGTGAGATTTTTTACCTTGGTCTTCTCGAACCAAAATAGCACTTACCGCTACTTTTGAAACAGCAAGGTAAATGAGTAGTCTTTCCCCAGCCTTTGGTTTTGCAAGCAATGGTGGATGTGATAAGTATGTTTTCAAATTTCTGAGTGTCTGCTGACATTCCTCATTCCATTCAAAATGATCCCGCTTTTTAAGAGTCGAGAAGAATTTAAAGCATTTTTCTAATGATTTAGAAATGAATCTTCCCAAAGCTACAATTCTTCTTGTTAACCTCTGAACTTCTTTTTTACTTGAAAGTATATTAGGAATTTCTTCAATGCCCTTAATCTGTGCAAGATTCACTTCAATACCACGGTTAGAAACAAGAAAACCTAAAAAATTACCTGATGCAACACCAAATGTACATTTCTCGAGATTTAACTTCAGATTAAATTTGTGCAGAATTTGAAATGTATCAGACAAGTGAAATATGTGATCTTTTGAATGCTGAGTTTTAACAAGCATATCATCTATATATGCCTGCATGGCTTTTCCCAAATGTTCTTGAAATATTTTAGTAACCAACATCTGATATGTTGCACCAACATTCTTTAGACCAAAGGGCATTACGTTATAACAGTAAGTACCCCTGTCTGTTATAAATAAAGTCTTTTCTTCATCTTCCAGATCCATTTTGATCTGATTATAACCTGAATATGCATCTAAAAAACTTAATAGTTCATGCCTTGCAGTTGCATCAATCAATTGATCTATATGTGGTAGTGGAAAAGAATATTTTGGACAAGCTTTATTAAGATCTGTGTAATCCACACAAACCCGCCACTTACCATTTTTATTTGGAATTAAAATAGTATTAGCTAACCAGTTAGGGTACTTTACCTCTCGAATGGATCCAATCTTTAGCAATTTTCTATCCTCTTCTTGAATCACTTGATTCTTGAAGGTTCCTTTCTTTCTTTTCTTTTGTTTGACAGGAGGGTAAGATGGATCCTCATTTAATTTATGAGTCATCACTTTAGGTGGTATCCCTGTCATGTCAGAGTGGGACTAAGCAAAGCAATCCACGTTAGTTTCAAAATTTTAATTAATTTACCTCTCATGCCTTGGCTAAGATTGGCCCCTACGCAGACTTTCTTATCAGGCCATTGAGCAAATAATACAATAGGCTCTAATTCCTCAATTGTTGTTTTTGATGTTTTTATTTTCTTCTGGTTGTTGAATGGTATCAGGCCTTGAATCTATATCTGCTCGTCCCTGTTCAGTTGAGGTTTGTATTGTGGCGCCCTCAACTGTCTTCTGTGATTGCAATTCTCCTTCATTTTTTGTACTTGTATCTGCTACGGAGTGGATGCTCCTGTATGTATGTTGGTCTCCCCCAAATTTGATGTATTCCCGATGGTGACAGGAATTTAATAACTTGATTCAAGGTTGAAGGAACAACATCCATTTCGTGGATCCATGGTCTCCCAAGGATCATGTTGTAATCCATCTCCATATCTACTACCTGAAACTTTGTATCTTTGACGACTCCTTCTGCGAATGTGGTGAGAGCTACTTCTCCTTTCGTTACAACACTAGAATATTTAAATCGAGATAGAGTATACGCCTTTGGAATTATTCTATCTTCAACTTGCATCTCATGTAATACTCTTAGCAAAATAATGTTCACGGAACTACCTAGATCAATCAAAACCCATTTCACATTAGTATCATATACAATCAGAGATATTACTAGTGCGTCGTTATGAGGAGTTAACACACCATCTGCATCTGCATCATCGAATGTAATGTTATCTTCCTCTAAGACATGCCGCACGCGTTTCCCTTAGGTAATTATAATTTTGGAAATTTTGTTAGCTGCAGTATATGATACGCCATTGATGTCCTCACCCCCACTTATAACATTGATAGTTCTTTTGGGAGAAGGTGGTTTTGGGGGCTCCTACCTATTTTTCATATAAGCTTGCTTACCTTTCTCACTGAACAACTCAGTGAGATATCCTTGTATTAGTAGATGATCAACTTCACTTTGTAAAAACCTGCAGTCTGTCGTTTTATGCCCGTGGTCATTATGAAACTCGCACCAATGATCAGGGTTACGTCTTTTTTTGATTTTATCTCATCTCTTTTTTCCTTCGTACCTTATTCCCATGCTTCTCAGAACAACTACGAGCTCAGAAGTTCTCACATTTAAATTGTAACCGCCGAATCTTGCTTTCAAATTTCTATCATCATCTCGTGACTCATAATTGTTTTGCTCATTCCTAAATCTTGATGAAGAACTTGATTCTCTATTTCTTGACCTGTTATCATACCTTTGATTGTCCTGCTTTGACCGTAACTCTTTTCCCACAGGTCCCATATATGGCTTGTACATGTTTTTATCGGATCTCTTTTTGGTATATGCACGTCTCGAACTTACCTTTTCTTCCTTTTGAAATCAAGGAACAATATCCTCTTCTATCCTCAGCTTCGTGCTATGCCTGTTGTAAACGTCATTTCACATTGTGGCTGGGAATTTAAGAAGGCTTTCCTTGAGTCGCCTTGTAGCTTTTGAGCTCTTTGCATTCAAATTGCTCATAAAAGCTATAGCTGCCCAATTACCAGGTACACATAGTAATGTCATTCTTTCACGTTGGAATCTGTCCACGAATTCCCTAAGCAATTCTGAGTGGTTACTTGATCTTGAAAATATCTTCCATTCTTTTTTCTAATTTTTGAGCTCCAGAGTATTCTTTGATGAATGAATCTGCAAGCTCAGCAAAACAGTTTATAAAATTTTCAGGTAAAAGAGAATACCATGTTAGTGCTCCCTTGGTGAGTGTTTCACCAAATATTTTGACTAATACTGATTCAATCTCCTGCTTAGTTAAATCGTTGCCTTTTACACCAGTTGTCACGTGGTCACGTGGGTCTGTTGTTCCATCATATTTTGGAATGTCAGGCATATTGAATTTCTTTGGAATTGGAAGGGGAGCAACACTTGGCTTCCAGGGTTATTGTGAATATTTATCCATATCTACCCCTTTGATCACGGGCGGCACCCTGGTTTTTTGTTCTATGCGTTCACTTTGCTCTTTAAGCTGTTTCTGCAATGTTAGTACTAAATTTTATAAATCAGAATTAATTACATTACCTCGTTCTCCCGTATGATTCACTGTGTTTCACCGCTACCTGAGTTAATAAGTCCAGAATGAGGGTTCTCCAAGTGGGTGCGGGTGCTGCAGCCGGTAACTGGTTAGAAAATGCTTCAAGAGCCCTCTTGACTTGTGTAGCAATTAATTTTTTCAAAGCTTCATTGATAGCGTCAGCATTTTCAAATTGAGCATGTTCATTTGTATGAGATCTATTAGGAGTACCCTCACGAGATCGTTGTGGAGAGCCTCGTGGTGAAAGGATCGGAATGTTAATATTTTGTGGATCTGCTTGATGTTGTTGGTTCTCTTGGTTTCCTCAAACATTGTCATTGTTAGTCGACACGGTTAATGCAACAAGAGAAGTAAGGCTAAAAGAAAATAGATTATCAGATTCCCGGTAACAAAACCAATTTGTTTAACCAAAAAATAAAATTTCGGTCAAAACTATAATTTAGAAGAATGCGGGTTACTGATAATCAAAAGAATGCGTAAGAGAAAATAATTTGGATAGAAAGAATATAATCAAGAGAAAACAAGTAAACCAAAGTATATCCAGATAGTGTTTCGTGTCTCTATAATTGATCAGTTATCTTCTTTTTATAGCTATTTGAGAGATATGCGTTTTGCTTTTGTCATAATAAGGCTATTATGAGTAATTAAGGTCATTAAATACTACGTTACACAATCATTATATTTAATAGAGATTCTCTAACGTATTCAGCGTTGAACGCTCATTAAATATTGTATCTATACTCTTATATATTATCAGATACATTCTCCTTGATTCGATGATCTAGATGAATTGAATAGGTACGGATGATGAGTCTTTTGAATAACTGCTCGTGCCTCTTTCTTTGCTTTTGCTCGTGTCTGTTGCTATTCGTGCTTCTTTGATAGTTGTAACTCTCTGACCATCCTATGTGTCTTAACACGTCATCTTTATATATAAACTCAATTTCTCCCAATACAATACGTATGGTCAGATTTTGACTCATACATTCTCTGCTAAATTAAAATTAAAAATATGATGATCACATATTTCAACTATTACAAGGCAACATAAATAGAAAAATGCGCACCTACTTTTCAATATTTTCGGTAAGTACTTGTTGTCTTTAAGGAAAAAGAACTGTTCTTAGGTAAAATGTTCAAGTTTTCTGGATGACACAAGAGAGGTCCAAAGAAATATTGATTTCAATATCTTTTACTTGTAAATAAGATAAGTTTGCTTTTACTGAAATCTTTAATGACAGTGTGAAAAGGGTTGAAATAAGAAAGAAAAAGAAATTCTCTTTAAGATTGTCTTCCTTCTCAACACGAGTCCTAAAACTCCTGACTTTTTACATATTCTTTTGTACTTCTTATGGAATCAAAATATGGCCGTTCTTCAAGACTATATATTAATGTAAACCTTATGGACTTTACATGAACTTTCGGAGTATTCACATTTTAACTTTGAGAGAAACAATTTGTTGTAGGGATTAAAACTGCTCAAATATAATAAAAAATAAACAAAATGTACTATATAAATTATGGCAGAAGGCGTACAATAATAATAAAAGAATTGTTATATTGTCATTTTTTGTTTTCGTTCCGTCTTCCTGAACTAATCAGGATCTATCAAAATAGTTTCTCTATCATATTGAGGTAGAGACAAAGTCTGCGTACACACTATTCTTTTCAAACTTCAGTTGTCAAATTTTACTAAATCATCATTGTTATTTTCTAAAATTAATATCGTTGCAAGATATTGTGAAGTAATATCTTATGGAAATTGAAAATTTACTTAAATCTTCCACGACCATAATGGTTCAAATAATTTGATTCTTCCAATTATAAAATGGATCCCACATGATTGAACATCTCAAATCAACTCAAATCATCCGTAAGGTATCATGAATTCAAGATATATTCTTAAACCACACTACACACACCATGCAGCTTGGAAATTGACCTATCCGTATGGTTATATATTCTTGATAGGAATAATATAAGTATTCTTAAACATTTTAACATGTCAAAATGTTGAATAGGAATCTTAAGGAAATCCTGGTTTTCATGAGTGCTCTAGAAATTTTTTTCAAAACTTTTATAGGAGCGTCCCCACTCCACACTCACATAGGTCCATCGATCAAGTATATTCTGCAGCACAATACACCACCTATAAAAAGGCTATGAATTATTGGATTAAGAGTTTAATAACTCAGTCTCCCATTCCTTGCAGCCTTGCACTATATATACACACTATATGAAGGGATATAATTTAGTAGTGCACATTTGACCAACTAATAACTTGTTGTTACCCATATGAATCTAATTCATGGGATCTCCAATCACATAGGTTAGGTTACCATCATTATTGATATAACTCAAATTGGAAAAAGTCTCATTCCCCTCGATGTTTTACATATTAATTATCTTTCCAAGGTTTAGTCAGAGGATCGGCTGCTTTAATTCCATCTTTTAGCAGCTGCTTTATAACATTTTCTACTCTCCATTAAAGGATTTATTTTTGGCACTGGCTATTGCAACTTGGCAATCACAATGTATCGACACAGAAGGTGTCGGTTTAATTTCTAGTGGAATACTCGCTAATTGATTCTTTAACCGCTCGGCCTCATTGCCAACTAATTCTAATGCCACAAACTCATATTCCATGGTAGATCTAGCTATTATAGTTTGTTTAGCTGATTTTCCTGCCACAGTACCCTCACCGAAGGTGAACACATAACCACTAGTGAATTTTATCTCATATGAATCATAGATCCAGTAGCATCACTGTATCCTTTTAGTAAAGTAGGAAATCCACTATATTTAATACCATAGTTCATGGTACCTCTCAAAAATTTTATTACTCTTACTAATGCATTCCAATAATCATGACTTGAGTTTTGAGTATTGTAGAAAATCATTCTATCTATGATATGTGCGCTTTGGTTGTATTAGCATGATTTTCAGGTATAGGTTTTGATGAATGACAAACAATGAAGTCAAGTGTCAAACAACGCTATTATATGACAAACAATCAAAACTGAATGCCGAGAAGCATATTGATGACGGAATTGCATAGACAAGCCAAAGACGAGCTCAAATGTTCAAGACCGAAGACCCAAGGCGTAGGTCGTTAGGTAGAACCAATGTAAGAGCAACACTTAAGTTATCTCGTCTTTTGGCTCAACATAGGTCATCATAAATATGCATAAAATCATTTTATCAAATCATATTTATCATAAACATATTTTAAATACTTCAAACAAAATGATTTTAACGTTTTCATTTTAACCAAAATGGTTTTTGAAGTAAGTTTTCAATTCTGGTATATTCTGGTATATTACATAAGTCATCATTAATATGCATAAAATCATTTTATTAAATCATATATATCATAAACATTTTTTAATATACTTCAAACAAAATGATTTTAACGTTTTCATTTTAACCAAAATGGTTTTTGAAGTAAGTTTTCAATTTTGGTATACTGTGGTATACACAGTGTATATCAATGGTATATAATCAATTATAATTTCTAAATAATCGATTATCTTGTATCCGTTGCCAAAGTTTTGACACTGGAACAAAATAATCGATTATGCCATCCAAATAATCGATTATTCTTGAGCAGAATCTTCCGATTTTGTAACGGTAAAAGGATAATCGATTATGCAAATCCAATAATCGATTATCCTTGCATAAAATCAGCATAATTGATTGCCAACTAAGCAACGGACATCCACCCTTTAACCCCTATAAAAAGAGGTCTTTTGAGCTGATTTTAAACACACAACACCTCCCAATATTGATATACATATTGACATTATTTGAGCATCATTTTAGAGCTTTTGTTGAGCCATTTGAGAGACAACTTTGAGTTGTTCATACAGCTAAATTTGTATCTCTTTATCTACTATTTTGAGAGAGTTCTTGTTGTAAAAGAGAAAGGTGTTTGAGAAGAACATATCTTCTCATTGATTGTCGGGTTTGCTAAGTACCCTAAGTCTTAGTGGTTGAAGTCTTGTGGTGCGGTATCCACGAGCAAGGTTGAAGTCTTGAGGTGCGGTATCCTCGAGCAAGAAGTCTTGTATAGTGTACATCTACGAGCAAGTGTAACGGTTGTTAGGCACCCGTAAGCTTAACGGAGTTAGTGGAATCTCGAGAGAGTCTCTCGGGGACTGGACTAACCACAAAATTGTGGTGAACCAGGATAAATTCGGTGTGTTCTTTCCTTGCTATTTTTATTACCGAATTTTTTTATTCCTGCAATTCTTAATTCCCCAATATTTATCAATATTCTCGTGCCGCACTATTCACCCCCCCCTAGTGACGGGCATAAATTCTAACAATTGGTATCAGAGCCTAACTCTCTGAAAGCCTTAACCGGTTGAGAGCAATATATATTTTTTTGTTGAGAATATTGAACGCAGGAATAATGAGCGAAGGATACTCCACCGAGAGGCCTCCATTTTTTGATGGAAGAAATTATACATACTGGAAAGAGCGGATGAGAATCTTCATCCAATCAAATAACTTCCTATTATGACAAATCATCAAGAAAGGTGAACAAATGCCAACAAAGAAAGTTGGGGAAATCATGGTTCCAAAGGAGGAAAATGAATATGATGCCGAGGACATCAAGAAGGTTGAAAGAAACGCAAAGGCCGTCAACTTACTATTTTGTGCGGTGAATCCGGACGACTATCGAAAAATCTCTTGTTGCACAACCGCAAAGGAAATGTGGGACAAACTCGAGATCACTTATGAAGGTACGTCTCATGTCCGAGAATCTAAAATTGATTTTCTAACACATGAATATGAACTTTTTAGAATGAGGGAAGATGAGAACATCGATAGTATGTTCGAACGATTCTCAATGATCGTCAACAATCTTCATGCTCTCGGAAAAGTATACTCGAACAAAGATCTAGTTCGAAAAATCCTACGAAGTCTCACTCCCGAATGGCATTCCAAAGCAAATGCTATCCAAGAGTCGATAGGAATCACGGACGTCACAATTGATGGACTACGAGGTAACCTTAAAGCTTATGAAAGCACAATTCTTAATCCCTATCTTAGAAGTAATTCGAATATTGCCTTCAAAGCCTCATCGTCAAAAAAAATAGAGGTAAGTGATTCGGAAAGCGATGATGATATTATTTCCAATGATATATAAGTTTATGAAGAAGGAAATAAAGAAGGAAGAACCAAGTCCTTCATATCAAAAGTGTGGAAAACTTGGCCACACCAAATCACATTGTCCAAAATCAAAGGACAAGAAAAAGAAACACCATAGGCGCGTAACATGGGATTCGGACAGCTCGAGCGATGAAACTGCCGCATTATGCCTCATGGCCAACGAAGAAGAAGAGGTAAGTATTTCTAACTCTTACTCGTTTGAAGAAATACAAAATGCCTATGATGAATTATATGGTGAATTTGTTAAAGCTTCCAAAACCATAAAAGAATTGAAGAAAACACTTTCTTTGCAAGAAAAAGATTTTGAGAAAACACTTTCTTTGCAAGAAAAAGATTTTGAAAAACAACCTTCTTTGAAAGAAAAAGATTTTGAAAAATTGACTTGTGATAATGATAAACTAAAAGAAGAAAATGTTCTTTTAGAAAATGACAATACTGTTCTTAAAAATAAAATCAAAATTTTAGAAGAAGAAAATAGTTTTTTGGAAAATGACAATGTCGATCTCAAAAATAAAATCAAGGAGATGAATGAAGCCTCTTTAATTGCTCAAAGTTCAAATTGTTCTTCTTGTAGTTCTTTGAAAATAGAGAACATAGAACTTAGAAATACACTAGAAAAATGTAGTGTAAATGATTCTAAAACAAGTGAAGTAATTAAAAAGGATGATAGAAATGAGGTTAAACCACCTAGAAACGGCTCTAGGAATTTTGTTAATAAGTCTAAAACTAATCATTTTAGACCACCTAGACACAATTACAGGAATTTTATTAATGAGTCTAGAATGAATAATTTTAGACCACCTAGAAATGACTCTAGGAATTTCAACGCTTCTAGGAATAACAACTTTAGATCACCTAGAACGCATTTGGCTCAACCTAGACATATGCACAACCCTAATGTTATATGTCATTATTGCAACCGGGTAGGACACATAGCACCCGTATGTTTTGCTAAACATAGAGATTTATCTTTTGACTATAATTATTATTTGCCTAATCCCCCAAGGACCCAAAAGAAGTTGGGTACCGAAAACCTATTTTTAGGTACATTTGCAGGTGTGCTTGAAGACTACAATATCGTAGTAGATGCACCAAGCACGAAACCTTATTGCATCAAGGGGGAACGTCGGTTAGTTATCGTATTTTGATAAAAACGTAATAGTTGATATGTGCTAACAATTGATATTAATTATTGATTCAAGTTGTGATAAGTGTTATTTTGAATAACAATTGGTATCAATTATTTTTATGTTAAATGATTGATTCATGTTTTGATGAATATTTTTAGTTTAAATAACAGTTGGTATATTTGCGAAAAATGATCGTTATTATGATTGGTATGTTTTTACTAACATGGTATTATTTGATGTTGATATGATTTTTTTATCTAACAATCGGTATCGCCAATAGTTTCAATAACAATTGGTATACTCTTTCTGCTAATGCCAAAAGGGGGAAGAATTTAGGCGATATGCATCGAATAAGGGGGAATGTCTTCACATTCTAGTATGCTTTAATTGAGGGGGAATATTCAATTAAGGGGGAATTATATTAAATTGTTTACATGAATTGTATGTTGAGATATAGCATGAAGTTAGGGGGAATCTAATATGCATATCTCCTATTGTTTGTCATTATCAAAACGGGGGAAATTGTAGAAAATCATTCTATCTATGATATGTGCGCTTTGGTTGTATTAGCATGATTTTCAGGTATAGGTTTTGATGAATGACAAACAATGAAGTCAAGTGTCAAACAACGCTATTATATGACAAACAATCAAGATTGAATGCCGAGAAGCATATTGATGACGGAATCGCATAGACAAGCCAAAGACGAGCGCAAATGTTCAAGACCGAAGACCCAAGGCGTTGGTCGTTAGGTAGAACCAATGTAAGAGCAACGCTTAATTTATCTCGTCTTTTGGCTCAACATAGGTCATCATAAATATGCATAAAATTATTTTATCAAATCATATTTATCATAAACATATTTTAAATACTTCAAACAAAATGATTTTAACGTTTTCATTTTAACCAAAATGGTTTTTGAAGTAAGTTTTCAATTCTGGTATATTCTGGTATATTACAAAGGTCATCATTAATATGCATAAAATCATTTTATTAAATCATATATATCATAAACATTTTTAATATACTTCAAACAAAATGATTTTAACGTTTTCATTTTAACCAAAATGGTTTTTGAAGTAAGTTTTCAATTTTGGTATACTGTGGTATACATAGTATATATAAATGGTATATAATCGATTATAATTTCTAAATAATCGATTATCTTGTATCCGTTGCCAAAGTTTTGAACCTTGGAACAAAATAATCGATTATGTCATCCAAATAATCGATTATTCTTGAGCAGAATCTTCCGATTTTGTAACGGTAAAAGGATAATCGATTATCCTTGCATAAAATCAGCATAATTGATTGCCAATTAAGCAACGAACATCCACCCTTTAACCCCTATAAAAAGAGGTCTTTTGAGCTGATTTTAAACACACAACACCTCCCAATATTGATATACATATTGACATTATTTGAGCATCATTTTAGAGCTTTTGTTGAGCCATTTGAGAGACAACTTTGAGTTGTTCATACAGCTAAATTTGTATCTCTTTATCTACTATTTTGAGAGAGTTCTTGTTGTGAAAGAGAAAGGTGTTTGAGAAGAACATATCTTCTCATTGATTGTCGGGTTTGCTAAGTACCCTAAGTCTTAGTGGTTGAAGTCTTGTGGTGCGGTATCCACGAGCAAGGTTGAAGTCTTGAGGTGCGGTATCCTCGAGCAAGTTGAAGTCTTGTATAGTGTACATCTACGAGCAAGTGTACCGGTTTGTTAGGCACCCGTAAGCTTAACGGAGTTAGTGGAATCTCGAGAGAGTCTCTCGGGGACTGGACTAACCACAAGTTGTGGTGAACCAGGATAAATTCGGTGTGTTCTTTCCTTACTATTTTTATTACCGAATTTATTTTATTCCTGCAATTCTTAATTCCGCAATATTTATCAATATTCTCGTGCCGCACTATTCACCCCCTCTAGTGACGGGCATAAATCCTATCAAGTATATCTACTCAATCTACATACATCATATGCAATATCAAGTCTAGTAAAATTCATCAAATGTATTAGGCTACTAATAATTTGAGCATATTTTATTTTGTTCTACCACATCTTTCTTATTCTTTTTTAATTGACTACTAGCATCATAAGAAGTGCTTACAGGTACAACATCAAAATTATTAGTTATTTTTTAAAATTCTTTCAACATAGTGTTCTTGAATCAACATCAAACTATTGCCATCTCTTATTATTTTTATGCCTAAAATAACATTAGTTTCTCCCATATCTTTCATCCCAAAAATTAGAAGACAAGAAAACTTTGATTTTACGTACCAAATCAAGGCTAGAACTAAAATAAGCATGTCATCAGCATAAAGGCAAATAATAACACATCTACCATCTATACATTTTGTATAAACACATTTATCTACTTTTATTGATGAAAAACCATCATTAATCAATACTTGATCAAATTTTTCATGCCACTATTTAGGTTCTTGCTTTAGACCATATAAAGATTTTAGCGATTTACATACTTTATTTTCTTGGCCAGACACTATACAGTCCTCAGGTTGCTACATGTAAATTTTCTCTTCCAAATCACCATTTAAAAATACAGTTTTAACATCCATTTGATGAATAAAAAGTTTATAAATAGAATCCAAGGAAAATAAAATATGGATTGAGGAAATTTTAGTTACAGGCGCGTAAGTGTCAAAATAATCAACATTTTGCTTTTGGATAAAACCTTTTACAACAAGTCTAGTTTTGTATTTATCAATGAAATTATCTGGATTGAGTTTCTTCTTAAAATTTATTTACAACCAATAGGTTTAGTCCCCGGAGGTAAATCAACTAAAATTCAAGTTTTATTTTGTAAAATTGAATTTAATTCTACATCAATAACTTCTTTCCAAAATGAGGCATCATATGAAGAAATAGCTTCAGAATATGTTAAAAGGATCATTATCCACAAGATAAATGTAAAAATCATTACCAAAATTGTTTTCTTTCCTTAGTCTTTTGCTTCTTCTTAAATCCTCACTTTCAAAATTATTTTGAACAATTGGAACATTTGAAATATTATCACTTGGAATAATAGGAGTATCAGAAATTTTCTCAAATTTTAAAGGAAAAATATTTTTTAAAAATTTAGCATTTTTTGTTTCAACAATAGTATTATTTTCAAGTACATCACTTTTGACTACTAAAAATATGTATGCTGCATTGTTTTCTGCATACGCAATAAATATACAATTAAATATTTTAGATCATATTTTTCTTTTCTTAGGATCATACAACATAACTTTAGCAAGGCACCCCCACACTTTCAAATATTTCGAATTAGATAGATACCTTTTCCACAACTCATAAAAAGTTTTACCCATTTTCTTATAAGGAATTCTATTATGTAAATGACAAGCAGATAAATGGCTTCATCCCAAAGATTATCTGGAGCACCTGAACTAACAAGCATGCTATTTATCATTTCCTTTAAGATCCTATTTTTCCTTTCCACTATACTATTTGATTGGAGAGAATATGGCGGAGTTATCTCGTGAATTATGCATTCTTTCTCATAATAATCATTCAACAAAATAAATTCACCACCTCTATCGGATCTAGCTCTTTTGATTTTCTTATCTAATTGATTTTCTACTTTAGATTTGTAAATTAAAAACTTATTAAAAGCTTCATCTTTATTTCTCAAGAAATAAACTTTTGTATATCTAGAAAAATCGTCTATAAAAGTCACATAATATTTTACCTCCTCTAGGCATAGTCTGTTTCAAGTTTCCTAAATCAATATGAATTAAACTTAATAATTTAGATTCTCTAAATACTGAAACACTTGAATTCTTAGTTTGTTTAGCTTCTGCACAAACTTTACACTTATCAATATTTGAAAAATTAATATTTGAAATAAGACCTTCAGAATGCATTTTCTTAATATAAGATAAACTGACATGTCCTTATCTAGCATGCCATAAATTAAAAGAATCAATCAAGTAAGCAGAAGTACTAGCATTTTCATTCATAATATTGAGTACAATCAAGCCATGATTATAATAATCTTAGACAACAAAAATATTATTCTTCGTCAATACGACCTTATCTGATTCAAAAGAAACTTTCACCTTCACTTTTTCTAATAATCCCACAGAGACCAAATTGGCTCGGATACTAGGAACATGCAACACTTCATTCAATGCCAAAGTTTTGCCAAAATGTGAGTTTGAGAAGAACGTTGTCTTTTCCAAAAACTTGAGTAGTTCTTGAGTCACCAAAATAGACAATCTCTTCTCACTCCTCAACTTCGGTGTAAGACACAAATTCTTTTTTGTTATCACATATGTGCCTCGTGGCACCGGAATCTAACACCCAATCTTTCATATTGACCACAAGGTTCACTTGGGAAACAACCGCAACAGTTATGTTATTCACTTTGACCTAAGTAAAATTTACTTCAGCCTTAGTGGGATTGTCATTCCAACCATTTTTCGATATTGAGCAATATAGTGGTCAAATTTGCCATAAATAAAGCAGTTGCCTTTATCCTTGAAGGTTTGATTATGGTTTTAGGCTTATAACTATTTTTTTATTATACATGTTACTTGATCCTTTCTGACGGTTGTTCTCCTCCACAAGGCTGCTTCTAATAGAAATTTCTTTTTCTTTGTCAATAACATCGTGCTTGCGGTTAAAATTATCTCCATAAAAAACAACAACAAAAACAGTTGGTACAACAGGAGTAGTAGCATCAACATCAACGTTATCAGCGTTATTCTCCATAATAACAACGTAAAATATCCTTAAAATTATTGTTGTAAAAATTTGGTAGATATTGGATTATAGAGAATAAGATTTAGCTTGAAGCGTGTCAAAGACACTGTCTTTAAGAAAATTTCATCTATACCATGATAAATAAAAGTAAGCATATTCCCCAGAATTCAACAAACTTTTCTAATATAACTAGGAGCAAAAACAACAAAATTTAAATAAAATAAAACCCAGTATTGAAAGCAATTTAGAAGAAGTGTTTTTTTTTTCTATTTCATACACTTTTTCTCTACCTTTCAAAGTGAATGTAGAATGAATTATATTGTCCAAAAGTGGACATAAGATGATAGCAACGAAAACAAAAAAAAACCGTTAAGATTAACCCATTAATAAAAAATAAATATTATTTTTTACTTTAAGAATAGTAATTTACAAATCTCATGTAATAGTAAGGCTGTAAATGGGGCGGTTCCGAACCGGAACCGGACCGGAACTGCGGCCCTGACGGTTCTACCCGTTGGAACCGTCAGAACCGGAACCGTCAGAACCGGAACCGGAATCGGAACCGGACCGGTTCTGGCGGTTTCAAACGGTTCCGGCGGTTCTGTAACGGTAATTTTTCAAATTTTTTTTTTTAAAAATAATTTCCAAACGGCTCTTTTTCAAAAGTAGCCGTTTGGAAGTTTAAAAAATAGTCATTTGGCCCCTAAACTTTAATTTAACCCCAAACTTTATATAATTACACTATTTCCCATTTCTCAACTATAAATACCTCATCATTCTTTCATTTTTATTCACCAATTCATCAATATCTCTAAATCTCTCTCAAGCTCTCTTTCAATCTTTCTAGTGTAAGTGCTTAATTTATTGTTGCAAATTCGTGAAACATTGTGAAGTTGTTGAATTGAAGTTTTCAAGTGTTCAATTTCAACGATTTTCAATTTTCAAGAAGTTATTCGTCAATCCGGTAAACTCGTTTCAACTCTTACGTGCTAAGAATATTTTTGTGTGTTGTTAGTTTGCTTAATTATAATTATTATGGCATTTTCGTTGAAAAATATGTTCGGTAAAGGAAAAGCTAAAACCAGTGAAAGTAGTGGACAAAATACTACCCCTCGCCCGGTTGATGACAATCCAACATAAAACCGAAAGTTGAAATCTTGCTGGTAATAAATTGGTGGAGGGAACATCTCTAGAGATTTTGGAGAAAGAAGGTACAAAGGACAACGTCACACCATCTTTGCAACACCATGCTGATGGCTTGGAAAAAGGTGCAAATGCTGCTCAGGAAAAGCAAAAGACTAAGGCGACTAAGAAGAAAAAGTTCAAATTCTGGTGTGCAACATGCAAAGTAGGGGCTTTGTCTGAGAAATCAATGGAGGCACACAGGACAGGGAAGAAGCATATGGCTCGGCTCCAGGAACTCAATGACCGGGTCATTGCTACTTCAACCGCTAAGGTTGAGAGCACTCCAACTATTAATGAAACGCCAAAAGATGTCGAAAACACTTAAGTGGCCGATGATGTGGGTGCAACTGTCAATAAAATTAACCCCAAGGAACAAGAAGAAGTGTTCACCACAGGGGATAACTGAGTGAAGTCATGTTCAGTATCTTCCAATCCCTCACCACCGCCAACACAACCACCTCCAAACCTTGAAGGCTTTATGAGATTTGTTAGAAATAATTCATAAATTATGATGTAACTTGTACATTGGCATGTCTTCTTTTAGTTTTTCCTTTTAATTGCGGTATTAGTACCATGTTGTGCTCATTCCATTGGGGGAAGGAAGACTAAGAAAGATATGCCATTTTGGTCAACATTCTTATCAATATATACTACTTATATACAATTTATACTAATTACTAACTACAACACAATATACACTACTTATATACAATATATACTACTGAAATATAATATATACTACTTATATACAAAATATACACTACTTATACACAATATATACTAATTACCAAACACATATATACTATACTAATAACATAGTACACCATATAAAATATATTCTACAATATACTAATGACTACTGTACAAGATATTGGTTTTAAAAAAAAGAAAAAAAAATTCAGAACCGCCGGGAACCGCCGGAACCGCCAGAACCGGAACCGGATGGTACCCGGAACCGGATGGTAGTGGTTCCGGGTCCGAAACCGTCAGAACCGCCCGAATCGCCAAAACCGGAACCGCCAGAATCGGAACCGCCAGAACCGGAACCGCAGACCCAAATAGACCCAGAACCAAAACGGATACAGCCTTATTATGTAATAGTCATTCAAAGACTATTCAAAACGCTCTTTAAAATTGAAAGCCATTAAGGCTAATCAAGTAGTCATATTTGACTTCCTTCAAATTTGTAACATATTTTTTCAAATAATACCATTTTTACTTCAATAGTCAGGTTAGTCAAAATTGAATTTAATTTTATCAAATAATGTTACAGTTAATATTCAAAATAATTACTATGACGAAGACTTATTAATAAATATGAGAAAATAAATAAACATAGATTTAAAAATATTTCTTTTTGGGATATCAAAATGATTTTCCTATCAAAAAATTCAAATGCTACTCTGATAATGCATAGTTTGTGTTAGTGGGGGTGACGTTTATATCATGACGCGATGCTCATGCATTCATGTAATTAATACTACTGTCTACTACTACATGTTTTGTATGTTGTAGTCCTCCATTGTTTACTCGTATTTGTTATTGCATAGCCACATAGAGACTAGAGTAAATGGTCTCAAATGAACGTCTTTCACCAGAAAATTTTAAAAAAATCATATATATATATATATATATATATATATACTTTTTATATATGTACATTAAACTTTGAATATTCTTTGTGAAATTTGCTATTCAAAGATTTTTTTTTGCATAGATATTGTTAATTTGTAACAACGTGTTTGCATACATCTCCACTGGAAATCTCATGGCCATAGAGTGGGAAAACTGAAACTTTAATAGAGAAATAAATGGAATTTCAACACTTCTCTACACTTTTTTTTGGTAATTAAGATTTTATTAATCACCAAGATTTTGCGTTGCAATGCCATAGTCCAGCTTATACTCAGCTGACTATCTAATCTTAGCCAATATACTAACTACCCATATCAAAGCAAACTACCAGTATAGTATAATCTCAACTGCCGCATCTGCTTTCTAGTTCTAGAATTTCCTCTAACATTACATATATAGGCTAACTCCCTTATTAAGACTTCACTGTTACGAAAATTGTTCTCAAATATACGTGAATTCCTTTCCATCCATAGAGCATATGATACTTTAGCAATCACCATTTTGAATATACTGGCTATGCATGATTTCCCTTTAGCTTTATTGATTATCCAATAGAGCCTTGGATCCCAGGTATGTGTCTTTGCTTGATCCTCTTGAATCCACTGCATTGCTTGCTCCCATAGCTCTACTGAAAATGGGCATGATAGAAATAGATGATCACTTGTCTCTGTATGACCTTGGCACAAAACACATTGCTGATCTATGTTCATTCCCCAGTTTGCTAGTATGTCCTTGGTTGGTAATCTTCCATGTAGCACTAACCATAGATTGAACACAGCTTTAGGTCTAGCATAGTTATGCATGATTAGGTTCTTCCATGGAACTCTCGGAAGGTCTCCTAGCTGCGATAGATATATTTTTTTGATGGAGCATTCATGCATCCTCAAGTCTTGGAGTTGTTGTAGGATACCTCTTAATGTTATTATTCTCCTGACCATCCAACTTGCCTGTTTAGGGATTGGTGTATCCTCTAACTGATGATGTTTTACATAGAAAGTATTTATCCACTTGATCCGCAACTTGTCTTTTTTGTGAGCTTGATTCCAGCAAATCTTTACAATTGCAGCCTTGTCCCGTAACAAAAGATTGATAAGATTCATTCCACCAGCTGATTTAGGTGTACACATTCTCTCCCAAGATACATAGGCTTTTTTAGTAATGGAATTTGATCCAGACTAGATATAGCTTCTACAGATTGCTTCAATTATCTTCATTACTTTGATTGGTATGATGAAGAGTTGAGCCTAATATGCTTGGATTCCAAATACCACAGATTGAACTAATTGCAGCCTCCTAGCATAGGATAATTTCTTGGCAGTCCATGATGTGATCTTAGCAGTAATCTTCTCCACTAATGGTTGTCATTGAATCAAGGCAATCTTCTTGGTGGATAAGGGGATACCTAGATATTTGAATGGTAATTCTCCATGTACAAATCCAAGGTGGTCAATAATCTGCTTCTTCACTTTCTGTTTAACTCCCCCAAAATACACTAAGCTTTTGCCTAGATTAGCCTGCAAACTTGAAGCTTCAGAGAATTGAGAGAAGTATTGGAACATGGCTATGATGGAATCAAGGTCTCCTTTAGCAAAAAATAGCAAGTCATCAGCAAAGATCAGGTGAGTAATATCTAGCTCTTTACATCTAGGGTGATATTGAAATATTGCCTCTTTCTTTAACTCAGCTATTGATTGTCTAAGGTACTCCGTTACTATTGCAAATAGGAAGGGATATATTGGATCCCCTTGTCTAAGTCCTCTAGCAGCTTCAAATGGTTCTGTTGCTTCTCCATTAATCAGCACAGAAAAGCAAACCGTTTTTATACACTCCATGATCCAATTAATGAATCTGGGTGGAAATCCAATCCCCTCCATCACTTGTTGTAGGAAAATCCACTCAACTGAGTCATATGCTTTCTGAAGATCAATTCTAATCATGCATCTAGGGTCACATGGGCTCTCGTATAGCTTTTGACTAATTCATGTGCCAGGATGACATTATCGGCTATTTTCCTGCCTGGAATAAACCCTGCTTGAGCCTCACAAATGATACTAGCATGATTTTTTGTAGTCTGTTGGCCAGGATTTAGAGATCATTTTATATAGGACCGAGCAACATGTAATTGTTCTATACTCTTTAACTCTGGTGGGTCTAGAGACTTTGGGGATTAAGGTAATAGTGGCACAGTTTATTGGCTTGTACATATTTGTTATTAGAAAGAACTCCTTGATGGCACTTATGACCTGCCTACTAATAGTGTTCCAAGACTTCTTAAAGAATACAGAATTGTAGCCATCTATTCCTGGGGCTTTATCATCTCCAATTGCTTTTAGAGTCTCCATAATTTCAAGATCACTGATATCAACACATAACTCCCTTCTTTGTTGTTGTGTTAGCATTGGACCACTATCCATATACAGTCTGTTTATGGGTGGAAGAGATGCAGTTGTTGAGCCCATTAGTGACTTGTAAAATCCAATGATCTCTCTTTTGATGTCTGCATGTGCATTTACATTAACTCCCATTGCATTTGTGAGTTCTGTGATCTGCTTCCTTTGTGTTCTTTCCTTCAGAACTGCAGTAAAGTACTTGGTATTAGAATCTCCAAGTTGTATCCATTTTTCTCTAGCCTTCTGCTGTAATACACTTTCTTCAATCAATGACCATCTTTCCAGCTTCAATACTATCTCTTTCTCTTTCTGCTGCAACTCATCATAAAATGCCCTTACCATTTGTTCTTGAACTTCTTTTAGTTCCTGTCTAGTACGCTCTATCCTCTGAATAATACTCTTGAACTCCTTAACATTTAAGGCCTTTAAAGGGCCTTTCAATGCTTTGAGTTTATCCCATATCACTTTCATAGATCCAGGATTGGTAGAGTACCAGAAATTTGCCACAATCTGATAAAATTCCTCATGGTCAGTCCATACATTGAAAAATTTACCTTTCCAAGAAGATGCTGCTAGTGTCACTATTATAGGATTATGGTAAGAGATTAGTGGTTGTTCATATATTGTTTCCACATGGCTCCACTTGATTACCCACTCATAGTTTCCAAATACTCTATCCAGTCTGCTACATACTCTATCTACTCCAGGCTGTTTGTTTATCCAGGTATGTAATCACCCTTCCAAGGTAGCTCTGATAGTCCTGCTTGCTGTATACATTGACTAAACTCTTGAGTCTCAGAATATCTAACAAGATTACATGATTATCTATCCTTGGCATATAATACAACATTGAAATCTCCAGCAACTAACCATGCATATGTTATAGCTGATGAATAGGCCTGTAAGTTTCTCCATAAAGATCTTCTTTGTTCTATTCCATTGTACCCATATACCACAGTGTGGTAACAAGTATATGCTTCTAACTTTGCAATGTATCAGTTGAGCTTCCTCCTGAATACCAGTAACTTTAAATATATTTGTATCCCATAAAATCCACACTCTACCATTTCTAGCATCATTGTAATTTGCTAGAATACCCCATCCAGGAACCAGCAGATTAGCAATTCTAAATACATTTGTTTTTTTTACCTTAGTTTCTACCAAACCAACTAGGTTTATTTTATTTTTCCTAATATACTCCCTAACTTCCTTTTGTTTGTACCTTTTATTTACACCTATAATATTCCACAATAACCACTTCATTGGCAATTGCTTGGTCCACCCCTATCCCCTGGTGAAACCCATGCTTACTATTGGATACTGCTCCAAATCTATTGCTTACACTAATGGGAGACAAAGGTGGAAAATTGATGAGATTGAATTCTGGACTCTAAACTTTCTTCCCTTTCTCTTCCTGTTTTTCCTTCTCTATTATCAGATTTGGGGATTCATCAGGCTCTTTATGAACTTCATTCTTCTCATTTGCGACACTTTGTTGTACTATTGCCTCTTTTGGAATAGGAACACTTTGCACTGGGGCCTTGGTTCTCCATTCCTGCGTTACTTTTGCCTTCTTCACTTGGGTAGGCTGGTGTGTATTTGGTTTCATTTGGACTGAACAACTATGGCCAATAGTTTGACACTTTTCACAGTATGAGGGATTCCAGTCATAGACCACATCTTGTAGGAATTTCTTCCCATTTGGATCCATCAGCCATATTTCTCTTGCTAACTCTTTAGTGACATATAAGCATTCGAGCATAGGAGACTCTAGTTTGTTTGGTTGTGCATTCATCCGCAAAGATAGGCTTCCCCAAGACACTTGCAATCCTAATTAATGATCTCATTCCCCAACAAGACATGGGAAGCTTAGGAAACTTTACCCATAGAGAAATATCAGTAGGGAATTCCTCCGTAAAATCAAAATCTGGAGTCCATTGTTTAAGGATCATAGGTCTGTTTGCTATAGAATAAGGCTCTGCACATAGAATTTCCTTAGCATCTTCAATTGTTTTGAACTTAATTATGTAGTAACCTTCCTTATGGTAATACAAGTCTGGTTATGGAACATGTGACTAGTGAAGGTTAATAACCTCTTCATCGCATTGAAACCAGGTCCATCCCCTAAAATATATACAATTAAGCACATTTTCACTTTTTCTCTTCCTCTTCTGCCTCTAATTTGTTTAATTGCACTAGTGGTTGTCCATCAACCATTAGAGGTGGTATGTAATCTAGAGCCATACCATTTGTTGCAAATCTGTTTTTCTGAAATAGGGTAGCCTAAACCTTTTTGGGTTCTTCAGTTCTGTTTCTGGTGACCTCAGAATTCTCCGCTACTTCTAGCACTGGTTGCTCTTGGACCTGTATTGACCTCTGCATGGTTACTGTTCCATGGGTTGTCTTCTTCGTTAGATCTGATTCTGCTCCAATCTGAGCTGGGGAAGTCGGATCCAGCTTCTTTGAGACTATAGACTGGTGCGATGTCGACCCAGTTGAATCTCTCTCATCTACAGTTGATGAATCTGAGCTCTGCACAAGTGGAATCATGGTGACTAGTTTCTTCATAGATGGTTGCTTAATTGTTGTTATCAGGTTCTCAATAGCTGCTAATGGTTTCTTACGTGATTTTTCTCTACCTCTGCCTCTCCCTCTTGCCATGTTTACAAGCTCGGCATACGTTTAACTAACATGCGCCGAGAGCAGGAAGAAGAAGACTTTCAATGATAAAATTTCCCTACACTTCTCTTTGACATGGTCAATAAGTATTTTACTCTTTCTATATTTTTGTATTTTTGTTTTGCATTGTAAAAGAAGGGGAAAGGTTGGGTCAGTTGAAAATCAAATCTTGCATCTATATAATTGCAGGTAGAAACATAAGTCTTGTGTTCCTAGCTAGACAATCCTCCAAAGAATTATATATTAACAAAGTTTTTTAAAAGTGAAAGGAGGAGTACTATGTTAGCTTTTAAATATTTATAAACTTTCCAATAATACTAATATAAGATTTAATTGGTGTCATCGTTTTTACAGCTTGTTTGGATGGTTGTTATCTATTATATTGTATCGCAATATTACTTAAATATAATATTTATTTTGATCGTTACTTAAATTTTATTGTATCGTATCGTTAAATCCATCGTTATCGACGAAAAGTGTCACTTTATAGAACAATGAATTTGTTATGATGTCGTCGTTTTCTTGTTTTTTTCTCCCATCTTGCACTTCCTTATTATTAAATAATTATATTTTACTATTTACCCAATTTTTTATATAATAATTCTACTCAGCATCTTATTTTTTCTTAGTAATGTTGCAAATTTATCCATTGTATTGTCTGTGTGTGGCATCACGAAACGATAGCAATTGATACAATCTATCCAAGCGTCATATTCATCAAACAATATAATACAATATGATACATTATGAAGCGACATGTAACCATAATCCAACAAGCTGTTAATTAAAGCATGGTTGTCCTCACACTATTCTTTCAAGTGAAAATAATATTGTATAGTTATTTTTATAATAATAACCGAAAATATATGTTTTGGTGTCTATATATATTCTGTATATTATATATACAAAATTTACAAATTTTGTAAAACTTTTTTCATTTTGAATGTAAATAAATTTTTGACACAGACTACAAGTAATAATACTTCATCTTTCAAAATCGTTCAATCGTATCAAATTCTAGTAGTAATTTTTTGCTTGACAATTGATATCGTAACTTTAGCATTGTGATCTACGAGGGAAGTACTTAGAAATATGCACTACCCTCTTAATTTTATTCTAGTACGCATTTATTTATTCTTGTCAACAAAGTTCATATCTATAAGTAAAAACTTTCCAAAACAGTTGTCCCAGTTCAAACAAAAGCCACTGATTGTTTGCTTAAAGACTCCTCAATTTAATCAATCTTTTCTTCAATTCTTGTCATTGACATGCCAAAGCTTTTTCTTCTATTCTTGTCATTGACATGCCAAAGCTTTTTCTTCTATTCTTGTCATTGACATGCCAAAGCTACGTGCCTCAATGTATCTGTACTATCAACATCGTGTAGTCAGGAAAAATGTCCTGAAAATTTTAAAAGAAATTTCTAACCTTTTTAAAGTTATTTTGAAGGAGAAACTCTATTGAAATTGAGACTAGCTTATATTGTGTTATTATGTACGATCTGAACTCTTTATAATAATGTATTTATATAACAATCATTTACTATAAAAGATAAATTTTTGCTAGTACCAATTTTTATGTTATAGCATAATATGTGTCAGTTATAATAGCATTTTACTATAGCAGCTAAAAAATATGCAATTATTATAGAGAGGTGTAATTGTAGCAAGGAGAACGGTCTCATGTTGTATGAGGGAGTTATGCCCTTAGTCGAACATTGATTTGTTTATATCCTAAGTCTTTTTAAGTCGTTTAATATTTAATGTAATTAGTTCTGTATTTTTTACCTTCTAACTTCTAAATATTTTCTTTCACTAAAGTTTGCAGAAATAAAGATTTCATAAACTCTTGGCTGAATATTTAGGTCTAAGGACTAATTAATCATGCTATATTCTAGACCAGAAAAGCAACCTATTAATGGCCAATGCATTCTACAAGTTAGGCACTCAATATTTTGGTAGGAACAGTTAGTAAATATCACACCCCTTCCCCCCCCCCCCCCCCCCCCCCAAAAAAAATGTAGGGGGACCCCATATGATTTGGCCTTCCCTATTGTGGCAAAATGAGCTGTAGCAATGCAATGAATATTGAAGAAAGACGTGTTAGTGCAATTGTGGTCCATGCATGAAAAATTGGCTAAGTGGCATTGTGGTCCATATATGAAAAGAGAGCCAATTTTTGTGGCCAAAAGAATACAAAATACCCTCCCCCTCCCCCCACTTTCCAATTTGCATTAACTCATACACTTTAAGTGTCAATCCAAGCAATAGTAGCTGAAAATTCCCCCATATATGGATTACAAATTAATAATAAAATACTTATTTTTACTTAATATTTATATAAAACTATATTAGCTTACCATAATTATGTAATAAAATGATGTAATAAGTAATGTAACATATTCTAAGAGAGATTGCGGATGTTAGACTGTGAAGGGAAATAGAAGGAGTCGGAATTACAGACTAATTATTTGCTCATTTTATGGTAAAAATAGTACGGTATAGTCAATTTTTGGAATGATCATTTAACAATAGGCAGCGTTTACCAAATGAAAAATAGTCACTATTTTGCTGCAATGGAGACTGGTCCAGCATAATATATTGGAGTTCGGTGCACCTGTATTTGAACTCCAGCATATTATGCTGGACCGGTATACTTTGCTGGCTCCAGTATAATATACTGGAGACTGGAGCACCAGTGCTCCAAACTCCAGTATATTATACTGGACTGGTATACTTACTGGACCTCCAGTATATTATGCTTGAGTTCTAGTGTATTTATGCTGAAACTCCATTATATTATGCTGAGCATACTTATCCTGGAACCCCACTATAATAAGTTGGAGTTCAAGTATACTTATGCTGGAATTCCAATATAATATATTGGAGTATTTTTCGGATTTTGAGTAGTATCATATTTATTTTATATAAAAAGTAACCAAAATTTTGATTACTTTTAAAATTAACTATTTTTAAATGACCAGTTATAAATATGATTATTTTTAAATTTTTTTTCCTACTTTATGTCTATCTTTTTATTAGCTATTGCTAGCAATAGTAGGAAGGTCACAAAGATATAAAATTGAGATACTACAAGTTTTTGGCATAAAAAGCTCTCCATAATTTGAATTTTTTTGTACGCAATAATTGAGGATAAGGGAATTTCAGCTCGTCTTTCTATTAAAGAAACTATTCATATTCTCATAACACAACTTTGAATTACTTTCAAATAGTTCGAAGGAAAATCTTACGGCAATTTCATTTATTATGTGGACTTAATTTCTCTTTCTGGCAATTCATTATCAATCGTCTAGCGTAATAATTTCTTTCAAAAGATTCTCGAACTTAAAATTATTAAGCAATTATGTTCTACCAAAATTCAAGATATGCATCATATGCTAAAATATCAAATGATTAGGATTACCAATTCCCTTGTGTTATTTTGAGTCATCTCTGGATTCTTTTTTGTTTACCCAAATATGACCAGAATCGATTAAAGTCGGATTCACGTCTTCAAGTCTTCTCAAGATTTTATATTTGTATGCGCTCGAAATAAGAGGCCTTCGATTTATAGGCTCAAAGGTCCATTCTGGGTCCAAATTCCGGCAACATCGAGTTCGAGCTCGGTAGACCAGATTTGAGCTCGAAGACAGAGTGCAATGCTCGAGAGATAGGAGTACGAGGAGTGCCAGAGTTGAGTATGCTCGATCCCGAAATAGTACCATTATGGATTAACAATAGAATGAGCTAGATTCCTGCCACGTCCCCAAAATTATGGCACAAATCTCGGAATAGGATCATACAATTACATACGAGGCGGTTAGGCAGCTGTACCAGAAATATTCGTTATTGTAAATATAAATATACCTTATTTAGGGTTCCCCTATTATATAAAGGGGACCCCAATCATTGTTAAACCTAGAAAAGAATATACTCTCTACTTTTTGCCTACTGTTCATCAACATTGTCCTTTAGCTCTACTACTGTTGTTTTACTTTTCTTACTTTATTGCTCTTAACCTGTTTCGAGTTCACCATCTCGAGGTCACTACTGCTGATTACATTGGTTTAATTCACTTATTCCTTTCACTTCTACTTTATATTTCTTGATTATTAATTGGTGTAGAACTAAGTCACATATCTTTAAAACCACAAATCAAATTTAATCGTTACTCGTATTTTCGAGGTAAACAGTTTGGCACCCACCGTGGGGCTAACGATAATAGTGATTATTTATTTACTGATTCTTGTTACACACATTGTTTTTACACTTTTTCTTGTCAAAATTTTTTGATTCTCAGCATGAATCATATCTAGATCATAAAATGCAGGTACTCATGACAACTAAGGACTTGGAGAAAATAAAAATGCAAGGGTCGATGTACTACCGATAAACCTAGGAGAAGTGTCAAATGTGGAACATATTGATTTTAGTTTGCGCATCGCTTTGGATACAGATCTAGGCACAAACCCCGAAGGAAATACACGAAGGGAAGCCCGATCTAGAGGACAAAGAACACAAGGAATGAGAGATGGAGGAGTCAGCCTTCAAGTGATATTCGAGATGTTGAAATCTCATCAAATTGCTATAGCTCAATTTCAGAGTCAGAATAAAACTCCAAAAACAAGCGAACCAGTAAACACTTGATGTACTGAACCGGCAGTAGAAAGGCCCGATGAAAGTGGCTCAGGGACTGACCCCACGATTATGAGCATGCTCAGAGAGCTAACCAAGATGATCGAGTCCGGGGGAAAGAAAATTGAAGAAAATGACAAAAAGGTAGAGACCTATAAATCTCATGTAGACCAAATACATGATACCTCCAGTTTTGAAAGGTTTAAACACCGAAAAATTCATACAAAAACCATTCCCTCTGAGTGGGCTCCGATGCCCATTCCCAAAAAATTTCACATGCCCGATATACCCAAGTATAATGGAATAATCGACCCCAATGAACATATCACTTCATACACTTGCTAAATGAAAGGAAATGATTTGAATGACGATAAGATCAAATTAGTCTTGTTAAAAAAGATTGGAGAAACATTGTCAAAAGGAGTTATGATATTGTATCATAACTTAGCTCCTAACTCTATTGCTCGTTTTCTATGATAGCAGATGCCTTTGTGAAAGCATATGCCGGGGCCATAAAGGTGGCCACGAGAAAATCAAATGTCTTCAAAATAAAATAAAGAAACGACGCGATGTTAAGGGAGTTCGTGTCCAAGTTTCAGATAGAAAGAATGACATTACCACCAGTATCCGATGACTAAGAAGTACACGCTTTTATGTAGGGTTTGAATGAAAAAAGCTCGATTGCATCTCGATAGTCAAAACAGAACTTGATCGAGTATCCAACTGTGACATGGTCAGATGTGCACAATCGTTACCAAACAAAAATCAGGGTCGAGGATGACCAGTTGGGAGCCCCCTCGGGTTCAGTTCATCCAAACAAATTCACATCCAAACCCTTGAGGGATACAGATCGGGTATCGAGATTCAACAAAGAACGGTATCAGCCATACGTCAATCGGAGAAATAATGGTCCAGATCATAATATTACTCGAAACGATGTAAGGAACGATCGAGGCCAAAATTTTGGAGGACTTATGAGTAAGAGCGGGCTCGATAAGCATACCGACCCCACTGAGGCCCATCGATTATCAAAGTACAACTTCAACATAGATGCATCGGATATTATGTCAACTATTGGGAGAATCAAAGATACCAAGTTGGCCAGACCTATACAAACCGATCCTTCTCAAAGGAATCCAAAATTGATGTGCAAGTATCATAGGGCACATGGTCATAGAACATAAGATTGAGGGCAGCTAAGGGGAGAAATGGCTCGGTTGTTCAACGAGGGCCACCTTCAAGAATTCCTAAGTGGTCGGGCTAAGAATCACTTTAAGGAGAGAGATGCAAGGAGGAATAAGCAAGAAGAACCATAACATGTAATCTACATGATCATTGGAGGAGTTGATGTCCCTCAACAACCAATGTTCAAATGCACCAAGGTGTTGATCACGGGATAAAAATGGACTCAGAGCTATGTACCCAAGGACGTCCTATCATTCAGCGATGAAGAAGCAGAAGGCGTATGTCACCCCCACAATAATGCCCTGGTAATCTCTATCTTTTTAAATAAAATTCAAGTTAAACATGTTTTAGTGGATCCAGGTGCGAACATAATCAGATCGAGGGTCGTGGAGCAACTCAGCCTACAAGATCAGATTGTACATGTATCCCCACGCCTTAATGGCTTCAACATGGCAAGCGAAACAACAAATAGAGAGATTATCTTGCCAGTAAACGTATCAGGGACCATAAGATACTAGATTCCATGTCATCGAAAGTGACATGAGGTATAACGCACTTCTCAGGAGACTATGGATACACAATATGATGGCAGTCCCTTCAACTCTTCACCAGATGATGAAATTCCTAACAGAGGAAGGAGTGAAAATAGTCTGTGAAGAGCAGCATGTTGCAAAAGAGATATTTACAATCGAGGAAGTGGTGCCGATACCATAGCCCTTAACCTCGAAGAAATCAAGCACCAAAGGTAAGCATGTGACCAAATAGCAATCACCGCCTCTAACCTCAATGGATTCAGAGAAACAGGTAACTAAAGACGAAGATAAGGATTTCACTACTCCTCGAACATCCATCGTTCCCGAAGAATCCGATAGAGCCAAATCAACTATCGAGGAGCTAGAGCTAGTGATTTTGATCGAATACATGCCTAAGTAAAGGTATACTTGGGAATGGGATTGACCCCCGAACTCAAAACTCATTCGAATTTTTATTGATAATATAGATTTCTTTGCTTGGTCCCATCTAGATATGACATGGATTCCATCTTAAATCACCACGCATCGACTAAGTACCGATCCCAGATTCATAACAATTCCTTGTTACAATCCAATTCATAACAATTCCTAACCCCGATTGAAAAGTTGTCAAAAATGCCCTCAGGCCTACGTGCCCGGATATCGAAAATTGTAAAAGATTAAGTTTACCCATAACCTCACGAGCTCAAATATATAATTTACTCTCAATTTCATACCCAAAATCATGGTCAAAATACAAAATATCCATTTTCTAGGTTTTCCCCTCAAACCCCAAGCTTCTATTAATTTTCATGCTCAAATCCGATACAAAACCACGTATCTAATGATTAATGAGTGGGAACAACTTACCTTGACATAGATGAAGAAAATCTCTCTTCCAAAAGCTCCAATACGTCCAATATGAAGTGAAAATGGGTGAAAATGAGCCAAAACTCGATTTTTAAAGAGAACTCACTGCCTCTAGTCCTTTCACACCCGCGGTCTCTTGACCGCTTCTGCGGTCCCGCAGGTGCAGACCAATTGCCGCTTCTACGGTCTTCCTCCAATCCTTCAACTTCTACATCTGCGCTTCTCCTTCCCCGGGTGCGGTCCTGTATCGGCGGCAAAATGATTGAATATGCGGTCCCTGCCTAGCCTTCTATTTCAGCTTCTGTGACACAAGGCCGCTTCTGCGGCTCCGCACCTGCGGCCCCAGTCTCACATGTGCGGTTACACCAGCAATCAGCAACTTCAGCTCTTCCTCCAATTCCATTTTCGATCCGTTGACCATCTGAAATTCACCCGAGGCCCTCGAGACCCCAACCAGTCATAAATCAATCCCAAGACACATTACGAACTTGCTCAAGGCCTTAAATCACATCAAACAACGCTAAAATCATGAATCAACCTCCAATCCAAGCTTAATGAACTTTAGAATTTCAAGCTTCTTCATTCAATGCCAAAACATATCAAATCTCGTCTGATTGACCTCAAATTTTGCACATAAGTCATGTTCGACATTAAGGACCTACTCCAACTTTTGGAATCAGATTTCGACCCTGATACCAAAAAGTTCACTTTCGGTCAAACTTCTCAAAAACCTTTAAATTTCCATCTTTAGCCAAATTACTCACGGACCTCCGAATTCACTTCCGATCGCGCTCCCAACACCAGAATCATCATATGGAGAGACTCCTAGAGTCGAAATCCCAAACGAAAATCGATAACACTGAAATAAACTTCAACCCAAACTTATAAAATTTCTTCCAAAATGCTAACTTCCACAATAGGCACCAAAACGCTCCGGGTCATCTAAACCCCGGTTCGGGGAATATGCCTAAGTCCAAAATCATCATACCAACCTGCTGGAACCTTTGAATCCCAATTCTAAGGTCGTTTACTCAAAAACTCAATCTTAGTCAATTCTTTCAACTTAAAGCTTCCGAAATGAGAATTTCCTTTTCAAACCAACTCTGAATTCCTCGGAATTAAACTCCGACCATGCGTACAATTCATAATACCTGAAGTGAAGCTGTTCATGGCCCCAAATTTCTGAACGATATGCTAGAGCTCAAAACGACTAGTCGGGTCATTACACGAGGATTGTACATTCTGATCAGATAGTCGAGGGTGAAAGGTATCTCCTCGATCAAACTCGAAAAGAATATGATCAAATAGATGATTCACCATAATGAAGGGTAGATCTAGCCAAGCTTCATTTGGTATCATCGGCAAAAGTCAAGAATGACTGCACCTATGGGACCCTTCGCTAGAATTAACGGGCCCTGCTTGAATAGATAGGTATATACGCTTAAGTACCCCACTATATGTTATGATATCCTCCTCGGAGGAAGGAATCACTACGTCTTTGTTCTCCCACTTGCATTCTTTCTTTACTTGCTCGAGCTCGTCCTCGATTATCAAACAGACATATCAAGCCACAGGCTCGCATCGGCCTGGTGTCGATATAGGTTTCTCAATCTTGAAATCAGATGTTGTTTCACATGACGTCATCATGAACTCTTCAATACAAGAGGGAACTACCGCTTTACTCTTGATCGGTCGAGAAGATAAAGAAGTTTTTTCTTTTTGGGGAATCGATTTAGATGTCGTTGTCACTATAATGCGGAAATTCAAGAAAACAGAGAATGTTAATAATGAAGTAAAGGCTAATAGAAGATAAGGGAGAATTCAAAGAAGTTGAAAAAGCTACTGAGACTTCGAGAAAAAATGAGAATATTATTTGTAAAATTGTGAAGTTGATATATTTATAGAAGTCATTTAAGTGTATTGAGTGTATACGTGTGATTTTTTGACTCTCTCCAAGATTTTACATAATTTAATATTTAAAAACTTAATTTATGTTTAATATCACTATTTTAATTACTTTTGATTCTTTTACTTTATTTTATCACAAAACTAAAAATTACAAAAATATTTTCTTTTATTCAACTAATTAACATTTTATCTAATTACTTTTAATTTATCTACTTTACATAAATTTCAAAAATACCAAAATAGTTCCACTTTATTTTTAGGAATATTATTTTATTTTTTTCAATAGTTTTAATCTAATTCCTTTTTTTATCTTTTAGTATGATATTTGAGAAATACCAAAAAATAGGTTTGTTTAGCGATTAGTTTTATTTTAATAGCTATTTTATTTAAGTATGATTAATTAGTAAATAAGGCAGTATTTTAGTCTTGTTCTCTGAGAAAGAATAAAATTTGAGCTGAAGTGATCCATTTTTAGGCATAATTTTCTGACCTAACTCATAACAATCCAAGTCCAATACCATAAAACCCTAAAAAGAATCTTAAGAAAAACAATCCTAGACTTAAAAAATAGGGGCAGCCATCTTTTTTATATGAGAAGGACTCTTCATCTTCCTTGGACAGACAACACCTAAAACCTCTTGAAAGATAACAAAAAAACCCTAGACCAAAAGCGCTAGGAGCCATCAGCCGCATCTAACCTCTCTTCAACTCACAGAAACCAAGCAGTCATCTCCTCCACACCCTATGCTGCCGGCGACCACTTTAGAAAACTAACCGCTGCCATAAAATAGTGATCGCCCCCTTCAAAATTCCATCTTCTCCGCCTAAAAAAACTCGCGTAAATCCGGCAGAAACAAGATCAGCAGCTATCGCCTGAACACAGCCGTTTTTTGATCTTGAAGGAGGACCCTCATGTCATATTCTTCGCAAAAATAAAAACCTAGATCCTAAGACAAAAGGAGCAACGTGCCGCTAAGGACCCTTCCTACCCTCATCGCCGCACAGCACCACGTTCTTCTGCTAAGTTGCGTTGGAGACGAGATATTGGAAATAGTTTGAGGTCGTCGTTCTGATTCGAGATTCACCATTGGTTCTGTTGGTTTTTCGTTCTGAATCGTTGGCTGTGATTCTGGTCCTAAGTTCAATGTTCTCACAGCCGTCCCTGTTCACTTCTCGAATATCTGATTGTGCATCACTAATTTTTGGCATCATTTTAATCGAAACAGAAGTGAAATTTTAGCTTTACTTTGAAGTTCAACCTTCTACTAGTTTGCTATCCCTTTTCTGATAATGTTGCTTGTCTACATCTTATATTTTTCTGCCTTGTGTGAGATCTTTTCACATTTATCATGATAAATGTGCTTAATCTGGCTTGTTGTTACGATGTACTTTATTTTCTAAAATATATCTGTATACTTATGGGTTATGAAGCAACTATTGAAGTATTGGTGTGTGAAAAGTCTTAGATAAATTAAATTTGCATTGGGTTGCAGCAAGGAAAATTTATGATGGTTACTAGGAGGCTCTTTAAGATTGGATTTTGAGTTTGGCAATAATACAATTATATTATGTTACGACCCAAAATCCACTAAGGATCGTAATGGCGCCGGACACCGCTATTAGGCAAGCCAACCAAAATACTTAGTTAAATTCTTATCTCAATAATTTTGAAAACAGAAATTTTCCTCCAATTCAGATAGTAAAAGATAATCTTTACGAAAATAAATAAATACAAGAATATTTAAAAATAATGCAGAACATCCCATAATCATACCTGAACCTGGTATCACAAGTGCATGAGAAATTTCTAAAAAATAATATAATACATCAACTGTCCGAAATACAGTATTGGAAAGAAAAATAAATAAAGTAATTTGAAAGAGACTCTGCTGGTTGCGGTCGTCTCGGAAAATGCAGCTCACCTAAGTCTTCGTATCAACCATGCTGCTATGCTCATTAGGCCGCTAGAGATGCATGTGCTTGTGCAACAAATATGCACAGAAGTGTAGTATGACTACAAAAACAACGTGTACCCCATGAGTATCTCATCTAATCTCGATGAAGTAGAGATGAGAGGCCGACTTCGACACTTGATAGTGGTCCAATAGTAATGTTAAATAAATCACATATTTATTAAGAACAACAGTATATTCAAATAAGTCATGATACAGGTAAAACATCTTTTTTATTAAAAGTCTCCGGATTCATAATCCATTAATTAAAAATTATCTCAAGTCGGGGAGAGCAAATATCAATATGAATAACTCTCAAGGCAAGCAATACAAGCATGCGCAAATTATGACGAGATCGTGCGGCTCGATCTAACATAAAATGTAAAATGTGCACTGCCTAGGGTCAAGCGGCGCGAACCATAGATGCATCTATTATCCCGCTAGCGAATCATACATGTGATGCGATCAAATTTAAATAAACAATCACCCTGCTCATGAATCATACATGTGACATAGGTACATATAGAAATAGATGCTCAAACAACCAATTAAGAATTTATCGGGGACCATTTATCCAAATAAAATCCAATTCTCTTTAGTTTACAACAAATGAAGTTTAATCTTTTTAGAAATTCATTTACCAATTCGATACGGTTTAAGCACTTCAACTGTCAATAAGATAACAGATATTCTAAGTACAGCATGCTTTTATGTCCTAGACCACCCGAACTTACACTTATTAGGAGCTATGCACGGACTCTCATCATCTCGTGCGTACGTAGGCCCCCAAAAATAGGAGCACATAACCAATTATTTTACCTATGGGGACAATTCTTCCGTACAAGGTTAGAAAGGACTCACCTTGCTCCGAAAGTCCATAACTGGCATTCCACGCCCTTTCAAAGACTGAAATCGATGCACAATACTCCAAAACTAGCAAAAAATTATGCAAATCCATTACTACAATTACTCATTACAATCCAATTAATAGCACTATCTAACCCCGATCAAAAAGTTGACAAAAATGCCCTCAGACCCATGTGCCCGGATTACAAAATTTTTCAAAGATAAAGTTTACGCACAACCTCAAGAACTCGAATATATAATTTACCTTCAATTTCAAACTCAAAATTATGGCTAAATTCCAAGAATCTCATTTTTTAGGTTTTCCCTCAAATCCCAAGTTTCTACCAATTTTATGCTCAAATCTGTAACAACACCATGTATTTAACTCACAAGGGGTGAAATTAACTTACCTTATGCTTGAGGAAGAAATCTCTCTTGAAGCTCTCCAAAAATCGCCCAAACAAGAGTAAAGTGGAGGAGAATGGCTAAGACCCCCGATTTTAAAACACTCACTGCCTCCAGTACTTTCTATACCAGCGTTCTCTTGACCGCTTCTACGGTTCTGCAGGTGCGCTTCAAATGTTGCTTCTGTGGATCCAGGGCTTCTAGCCTATTTCGTTTTTGCGCCCCCTCCTCCGCAGATGCGGTCTCGCTTCTGCAACGAGATGACCGAATTTGCAGTCCCAGCTCTCCCTCACAAACACCGCATCTGCAACCACAGGGTCGCTTCTGTGGCTCCGCACATGCGGCCCTAGTCTTGCAGGTGCGGTTACACCAGCAACTAGCAACTTCAACTCCTCTTAAAACTCCAAATTCGATCTATTAACCACCAGGAATCCACCTGAGCCCCCCGGGACCCCAATCAATCATACCAACCAGTTTCAAAACACATTATGGACTTGTTCGTGGACTTAAATCATATCAAACAATGCTAAAATCATGAATCCATCTCCAATCCAAGCTTATTGAACTTTAGAATTCCAAAACTTAGACTTTCGATGTTTAAACTAATCAAATCATGTTCGATTAACCTCAAATTTTGCACACAAGTCATATTCGACATTATAGGCCTACTCCAACTTTCAGAATCGGATTCTGATCCCGATATCAAAAGGTCTACTTTTCGGTCAAACTTTTAAAAAAAATTCAAATTTCTATCTTTAGCCAAATGACTCCAAAATGACCCACGAATCTTCGAATTCACTTCCGATCGTGCTCCCAACACCAGTATCACCATACGGAGTTTCTCCCAGACTCGGAATTCCAAACGGATGTCGATAACTTTGAAGTGCACTTCAACCCAAACTTATGAGATTTCTTCCAAAATGCCAACTTTCACAATAGGTGCCAAAATGCTCTCTGGTCATCCAAAACCCGATTCGGGCATACGCCTAAGTCTAAAATCATCATACGAACCTGCTAGAACCTTCAAATCTCGATTCTGAGGTCGTTTACTCAGAAATCAAATCCTAGTTAATTCTTTCAACTTAAATATTCCGAAATGAGAATTTTCATTCCAATTCAATTCCGAACTTTTCGAAATTCAATTTTGACCATGCGTACAAGTTGTAATACCTGAAATGAAGCTGCCTATGGTCTCAAACTATTGAACGGTGTGCTTAAGCTCAAAACAACCGGTCGGATCATTACAATTATAAAGTTCTTTTTTAGTGAGCTTCAACTCTATATTTTACAATTAAAAAGAAATAGTATGTCCTTAACTTGTATTGTAATACTATAATTTAAGTATTGCAACTGTAATCTATCAAGTTAAATGTAGCACTAGAAGTTTATATGTTCGTAAAGTTGTATTGTTGAAACATGTTGGTGTTTTTAGGATATGATTTACAATTTCTAATTCCTGGTGTGTGTTTGCGAGCATGCCTCATAGTTTGTTAGTTTTCTTTTTATTTTGTGAAGCCTTATGAAGTCGATTTGTATAAAATCTCAAAGTAGTTTTAAGAAGTAAATATGAACCTTCGTAGTTTGCTTTAGTTTTTCTATAATAAATTATCATAATTACGAGTACGGTTCCTGTGACGTAGTTGTGATTTATAATTTTCGAACTGGGGTGCACATTTCATGTGATTCAACCATAACTTCTAATTATAATAATAAAATAAACATGCTGTAAATCACGGGCGCATTTGATGTGACACGATTAGTAATTTGTACCAAAATGACAAGTGTACAACAAGCGTGATTTGTTCTATAAACATTAAAAGCAGTTAGAAAGTTAAAGATGCACGTAGGTTTAAAATGTGTAATGAATATGATAATTAGGCCAATATTAATAGTTGAGAGATCGTGCTAAAACCACGAAACTCAAGAATGCCTAACACCTTCTCTAGGATTAACAGAGTTCCTTACCCAGATTCTGTGTTCGCAGATCATAAATAAGAGTCAAACTTCCTCGATTCAGGATGTTAAACTGGTGATTTGGGATACCATAAATTATTTCAAGTGGAAACTCTAAATTTGAATAAATAATTTCATTTCGATTATTGTCACTTTAATAGAAAAAACTCTACTATATCGCTTTCGGTGGTAGAAAAAGGACATATGACAGCTCTGGCGACTCTGATGGGGATCATAACCCTGAACTTTTGGTTTAGGGTTCAAGAATTCGAGCTTAGAATAACTGTTATAATTGGCTTTATTTATTATTTAATTATTTACATGTTTTAACCTAATGTGCTAAATGCCGTTTTTTTACTGCTTTGATATTTTTGAACTGTATATAAATTGTTATGAAACCCTCTTCTCTCTGAGTCTTCTAAATCATCTGAGAATTGTGCACTTCATGTGACTTCTCTTCTGTTAAAGTCATGTCCTAATATTAGAATGAGGTTCGAACAAGTTGCAAAGCCGGTGAAGCTTCTGTATTCCCGGTACGCTGTCCCCCCTCGGCTCGAGCTGTATGCTCGGATAAGCCAGGTCTAGAACAAATAAACTCGAGTTTTTAAACCTAGAATAATATAGCATCATGTCGGATCCCTAGTAAGAACGTTTGTTTGCATCATGGACATTTGACTTAGGGGATTCAACATAGGGGTTGGATACGTCTAGGACAGATGTACCCAAAAATAAAAGATCATCCTGATGTATCCTAATATGCTACATGTTGCAATCTTCAAGGATAAAAGGGGTCATTTGGTGGACTAATAAGGTTTGAGGGTAAATGAGAAAGGAGGTTGAAGTATTATATATTGCAGGAAGGACCCAATTATAATTTTCTTTCACACTTTTTCAAGAAAAAAAACCAATAAAAATGAAAATGAAAAAAATCCAAAAGAAGAGTTTTTATTTTCCCCATCATCTTTTAAAAAAATAAAATTAAAAAAAAAGAGAAAAAAATCCAAAAAGACTTTACTTGTTTCATCATTTTTCAAAAAAAAAAAAACTTTCTCTAAGATATTTGTTAATTTTATTTTTCGCCCGTATCCAATCTGCCGGAATTACGCATACCCGAATCTCGTCTTTCGGGGTGTGATACATAGGCAACTCACATAGGGTCCGGTCTTCCTAGTGAATCTTAGGTTCTTGGCTCTGCGGGGTCTTAGCAAAATCTTGCACTTCTAGCCACATTTTGGCCATATAAGCCATTTTTCAAAAATAGCCTCAATCATGTCTTCCATGTGTCCAGTAGTCAGTGTTGTTGTCTCACATAGCGTTCTAGGTTTTTTGACTTTATTTGGTCTTAATTTTTTGATATATGTGTGGGTCTACTTATCAAAGTTTGAGCATAACAGATGCCCTAGGATCATCCAGCCAGGATCACTCGTTCAAGAGTTGCTAAAGGAGCTTTTTTTTATTTTTTTATTTTGAGTCTGTTTTTCTTTTTATGTCGTCTTTTACCTTCTAGTTTTGTGTAGTAATGTCGATTATTTGTTATTGTACTTTCTATTTTGCATTTGAAAAAGTGTGTTATAACTCAAAAATTAAAAAAAAAAAAAAAAGAAGAAGAGATTTTCTGTTTTATATTTCCGTTAGAAGTTTTCTTTAGAATACTAATTCTAGAAATAAAAAAAATATTTGAAGTGGTTTTTCTTTATTGAATTAATATCTAGAACTCAAAATAAGAAATTACTTTTATATTTCCTTTTAGAACATTAAGACCAAAAATTTTAAAAAAAAATAGAATTTTTTCAGTACCTCTTTAAAGGTTTTCTTTAAGATATTAATTCTAAAATTAAAAAAAAAATCTTTTGAGGTTCTTCTTTGGAAAATTAATAAAAAGAGATTTTTTTTTATTTTTACAATAACTTTGGGACATTGTAAATAGAAGACAAAAAATAACATAGTTTTTCTTTGGTTTATTTTCAGAGTGTCTCCCTCAGGTAATTAAAAAATTAAAATCTAAAATATTTTTTATCTTGTTCATTTCATGTTTCGAAATCTTTTCTCAGGATATCAAAAGAAAATTCAAAATATTTTTCTTTGGTTTATCCTTTAGATTTCCTTCTAAAAAAATCAAAAAATATTTTTCTCTTCTAGGGATTTCCTTAATAGTTCTCATAGAGTATTTGTTTTAAAAAAAAAGGAGAAAAACATATGCTCGTTAAGCACGAGTTTAGATTAGGTTATAGAACATTAATTCTAGAACATTTAAAAAAAGAGATTTATTTCTTTTATTTCTCTTTTCTCATCAGAATAGTCGTTAAGGTAAAAAAAGAGAACATTAGTTTGTTTACTTTATTCTCGATCTTTCCAAACTACGCAAAGATCTGATTCATGGGCGTCATGATATGTAGTCAACCTACATAGGGTTCGATCGAAAGGAAAAAAAAAGTAAAGGAAAAAGAGAGGATGAAGTTGCGGGACATGAGAAATGAGAGGAAAGAAAAGAGTGATAATTAAAAAAAGGAAGGAAAATGAGCAAGCCAATAACTGCTAGAAAAGAAAGAAAAGAGAAGATTGAAATGAACAAAATTGGGATGATGCCAAGTGATCTTGTGACCCTAGAAGTCATTCTAGAACCTTTAATTGTTGCTAGATGCATTGCACATAATGTGATTTTTTAGTTGTTTAATGCCCTAATGCTAACAGGATGTCCCCATTTTGTTCCATTTGTTATCTTCATTGAGTAGAAGTGTAGCCATGGCTAGATAAGACTTGAACACTGGGGTTATTGATCTGTCTAAGGGAAATATTGAATCAGAATCTGAGTTGAAAGAAAAGGCCTTAAGGTTGAAAGGACAGATGGCCGAAATATACCAAGCCTGGATTAGTTGACGTCATCCACCGTCAGTTCCCACTAACTACATTGAAATCCTTGTCGTGATTCTGCCACTGTCACAAGTCCAGGATATCTTCCCACAAACCTTTCACACTCCACCCCTTTAAACCACCTCATATACCGCTCCGTTGACCACTCATGTTTGTGTAGCTCACCCACCTGCTATCTTTCCTCGATCCTCTGGTGAGTCTCTGTTCGAAATCCCCGATGCCCAATACTATGCTCTAAAACCAATTTTTAAGGTCTCGGGTCCATACTCTACGCTCCTAATTTTGAGCCTCTTGGTGAGACTGCAAAGCCTTCTAAGACAGTGGATCAAGATGAGATATCCAGAAAGCTAAAAGGGTTTAAGATGCAAAAGTTTAATTTGTATGATGGGCGTGGAGATCTAGTAACCCATCTGAGGGGTTATTGTAGTGAAATGAGAAGCATCAGTGGGAAAGATGAGTTGTTGATGGCCTATTTCAGTAAGAGCCTAACTGGGGCAGCTTTGGAACGTCATACTCGTCAAGATGTCGGTAAGTGGCATACATGGGATAGCATGGCTCAAGATTTTTTGTGACACTTTCGGTACAATATAGACATTGTCCCAAACCACTCCTCCCTATCTTAGATGGAAAAGAAACCTAAGGAAAGTTTTAGGGAATTTTTGTCCAGATGGAACGAACAAGTTTCTTGGGACGGTCCTCCCATTGATAGAAAAGATGTTGCTGAACCCCGCCAACGACAGGATCCAGTGCGCATTCCTGCTAAGCACTTTCAGCCTCAATACCAACCCCATGAATATCCCTGAGCTCCACATAATCCACCCCAGTATTATCCTCCAAACAACGTCCGGCCATCTGTCCAACCACTAGGTCATTCCTCATGGCGAGCGCCAGCACCACATAATGCACTTTTGCCTTCACATCATTTTCGAGCTCCAACAAACCTAGAAAATCGGGGCATGGAGAAATAAAGGCAAAGAAATGGTTTTACGCCAATCGAAAAATCCTATTCAAGTCTGTTTGAGAAGCTAAAACACTTTGGCCTGATTGAGCAACTCGTCGGCTATACTCCGGATCCCATATACAAAAGGTTTTGATCCTACTGTATTGTGCATATACCACTCTAATGTCCAAGTGTATAGCATCAAAAATTGTCATTCTTTAAAAAGGAAATAGAAATAATGATTCAAGACGAGTAATTGTGATCAAAGACAGTGACTTGACGTTTGAGAATTCTCTTGGGAACTTGCTGACTGAAGTTAATGATATTGAAATTGGTAATGGTCTTGGTAATATTTATGTGGAACTCAGTGGCTAAGATGCCGAGCTTGGTAGTTGGAAAGACGCTCCTTTCTTGGTTGTTCATTTTGTTGTCATTTCGACTGTCCGAGTTATTTCAGGGTTTCAATATGGATATTGTCTTATGACTCAAACCCTTATATCCTTTTACCTTTCCTAGTTCCTTTAATCATAATAACTCATTTAGTGTTATCTACGTTTGTTCCTGGGTTGTATCCCCAGTTTATTTTGCTTGTCTTGTTGTTCAAACCCTTTCACCATCTGTTTAATGCAATCTTCTGTTTTCTATTATTTCTAGCCATTTTTGTTTAGCTCTCTTTTCCTTTTATAGTTTTTCATGCTGGCTCTAGTGACATGACATGCACGCATAATTTTCAACCTGGCTTTAAAAGTTAGTTTAATCATGAAGCAATGAAGCAATTCTGAAGATGATAGGGATATGTGAAGGAAATAAGTACAGATTTGGATATTTTGAGATCATTTGAAGCCTGAATTGTGTGAAACTGGGAAAGATAATTTGGGAAGTTAATAGGATGACAAAATTCGTTAATGGAGAGTGCATCTCAGACAATTTGAAGCGAGCAGTTTTGAGTTCAAGTGTACCTCAAGTAATAAGATAGAGCCAAGGGAGTTTGCTCTGAACTGACTGAGAGTATCCATTGTGAAGAAAAAATTACCCAATGAGAGTTTTGTACTTGATAAGGCACTAAAAAAAGAGGTGGAATGAATCAGTGATACAAATGCCGATGCTGCGAAAGAAATGTTATGCATGATAATTATTTTTCACTTTTAAGTTGCATGTGTTATACTTAGTGTTCGTAGAGATTGGGAGGCTCTTTTTCAGCTATCCAAATACTTTATACTCTTTGGTACCCCTTTGAACCTGTGTTGATTTCTTTGACCTCCCCTCTTTTGGAATCAAGCTAGAGATTAAAAATTTTAAAAAAAATCACGTCCCCATAGATTTGTTTTATAAAATTCATTCCAAAAGGAAAATTCGAAAAAAGAAGAGAAAAAATAAAGGAAAAAAAAAAGAAAAAGAAAAAGGGGAAAATCCTAGCAAAAATATCTTGTGAACTATGTTTGACATGATGCTTGTCACCACAAGATACGTAAACAGCCTTACGGTTCGGTCATACCAAATAAAATATTTCATAATCCTACGAAGTCAAGAATAGGGCAGTCTTTCTTAGTAAAAAAAGAAGAAAAAAAAGAATCAAATTTCTTTATCTTAGAAATTGGGGCAAAGTTTTTAGAATGGATTCCAAAATTTATAAATAAATTAACCATGTTGTTTTAGTAATTTTAAGCCTTTATGATATCCTTTCTTTCTAACCCTGTCCAAAAGCCACAGTACATTCCAAAAAAGACCTCCCAGATAGTCTTTGAGAGTGCCGAGTTAGCCATGCCAAGAGCACATGATATTTTTACCATGATTGATGAATTGCCATTTGCAGAATCAGAGGATATAAGAAAAAAAGAACAAAATGAAAGAGTCTTATTGGTGAAATCCTTCACAGGCACCATAAGGAAACAATGAGTTGAGAGAAAGAACAAAATAAGAGAGGCTTGATGGTGAAAACCCTTCGAGCACTATAAGTCAAATAAGGACCGTGAATCAGTTAGGATAATTGGAGCATGGAAGCTCAGTTTCACAGTTTAGGGGTATAACAAATGTTGAACATCATACTTGCTTAACAGATTAGGCCACTTAACCTAAGGTACATGTCATGGTCATTAGAGTTGGTAGCCACATCTGATAAGTTTCTACTTTGTAGTTTTCTTGTTAGGAATCATCTCTTTCCATTGTCCTTTACCCAGTTCCTTTTGTCTTGTTTACTTCCTATTCCTGAGTCTGTTTGATCAGAACAAGTGATAAATGACTAAAATTTGTCACCAGCTTTCCAATCGCACACTGGGATCTGGCTAGCACATCAAAGTGGTATGAGTCAGGAAAGAACAACATGCACACTGAGTTGGTAACAATCAACGTGCTTTGGGATTCATGTGAAATACAAAGGTTTTGTATGTCAATTCATGAATAATGTAACAGATAGAGAGTGTTGGGTTTGAACGGATCAAAGGTATTTTATGTGATAAGGTTGACAAAGAAAATGGTTAACCAATAACAAGCAAGGCCTTCCAAGTGGAAATCAAAGTTATCATGGCAAGTGAAGGGGTAGTAGACCTCAGGGCTAAGGCCAGTGGCATACGTCAGGAAAGAACAACAAGCACACTGAGTTGGTAACAATCAATGTGCTTTGGGATTCATGTGAAATACAAAGGTTATGTATATGTAAATTCATAGACAATACAACGGATAGAGGGTGTTGGGTTTGAACGGATCAAAGGTATTTTCTATGATAAGGTTGACAGAGAAAGTGGTTAACCAATAACAAGCAAGGTCTTCCAAGTGGAAATCAAAGTCATCATGGCAAGTGAAGGAGCAATTGAGCTCAAGACCAAGGCCACAAACCAACCGCCATATTTATAAAGTCACAAGTTTTCTTTGTTTGAAACAGGGACAAAAATTGTGTCCAAATCAAAGCTTGGAAGTTTGAATTTTTTTCAAGTGTCATGCCCAAATTTGTCAGAATTAAGGCGGTTTGAGAAGGGGAAAGAAAAATTTGTTCAATCTGCAGAACCCTCCATGAGGAAAAGCATGGTTTAGGGGCAAGGAATTTTGTTCATTCTGCGGAATCCTCCAGGAAGAAAGCATGACTCAGGTAAGTTCATTCTCGGCTTTTCGGGACCCTCCTGTAAAATGGAATTTAATTTGAAAGATTTCAGGACTCTCCTGGATAATGGGATTTGATTTAAAGTTCTCAGGACCCTTCTGGACATTGGGACTTAGTTGAATTCTAAGACCTTCATAGATAACAAGATTTAACATAAGTTCTATCTTTAGGAAATATAATTTAGTTTTAAATTTTTCACTCTTAAGATGATATTTAATTTGAAGTTCTCAGGTCCCTGGTGGATAATGGGATTTAGCTTTTAAATTCTTAGAGCTCTTCGCAGATAAAAATATTCGATTAACACTCATAGTCACATATGTTCCCAGTACCAAACTGGGGCAGAAAAGCTTCTTTTATTTTGTCGGTTTTGTTGTAATGGCAGGCACCCATCTGGATAACAAGGAAATATATTTTAAGTTTTGGAAATCAGGCGTCCACTTGGAGAACAAATGAATACAGTTCAAGTTTTGGCAATCAGTCTCCCACCTGGAGAACAAGGGAATAAATTTCAAGTTTTGGCAATAAGGCGCCTACCCGGAGAACAACGGAATACCGTTCAAGTTTTGGCAATCAGATGCCCACCTGGAGAATAAGGGAATATAGTTCAAGTGCGCCCACCTGGAGAAAAAGAGAATGCATTTCAATTTTTTGGCACTCAGGCGCCCACCAGGAGAACAATGTAATACAGTTCAAGTATTTGGCAATCAAGCGTCTACCTGGAAAACAAGAAAATACAGTTTATGTTTTGACAATCGGGCGAACAAGGGAATACACTTCAAGTTTTTAGCAATCAGGCGCCCACCTGGAGAACAAGGGAATACACTTCAAGTTTTTAGCAATCAGGCGCCCACCTGGAGAATAAGGGAATATAGTTAGAGTTTTGGCAATCAGGCGCCCACCTGGAGAACAAGGAAATACATTTCAAGTTTTGACAATCAGGCGCCGACCTGGAGAACAAGGGAATACAGTTCAAATTTTGGCAATTAGGCGCCCACAGGAGAACAAGGGAATACAGTTCAATTATTTGGCAATCAGGCACCCACTGGAGAGCAAGGGAATACAGTTCAAGTTTTGGCAATTAGGCGCCCACCTGGAGAACAACGGAATACAGTTCAAGTTTTGGCAATCAAGCGCCCACGTAGAGAACAATGGAATACAATTCAAGTTTTAGCAATCAGGCACCTACCTGAAGAACAAGGGAATACAGTTCAAGTTTTGGCAATAAGGCGCCCACCTGGAGAACAAGAGAATACATTTCAAGTTTTGGCAATCAGGCCCCCACTTGGAGAACAAGGGAATACAGTTCAGGTTTTGGAAACAAGCGTCCACCTGGAGAACAATGGAATACAGTTCAGTTATTTAGCAATCAAGCACCCACTGGAGATCAAGGGAATACAGTTGAAGTTTTGGCAAACAAGCGCCCACATAGAGAAAAAGGGAATACAGTTCAAGTTTTGGCCATCAGGATCCCTCTTGGAGAATAAAGGAATACATTTCAAGTTTTAGTAATTAGGCGTCCACCTGGAGAACAAAGGAATATAGTTCAAGTTTTGGCAATCAGGCGCCAACCTGGAGAACAAGGGAATACATTACAAGTTTCTGCAACCAGGCGCCCACCTGGAGAACAAGAGAATACATTTCAAGTTTTTGTAATCAAGCGCCTACCTGGAAAAGAAGGGAATATAGTTCGAGTTTTGGCAGTCAGGCGCCCACATGGAGAACATGGAAATACAGTTCACGTTTTGGAATCAGGTGACCACCTGAAAAAGAAGGAAATACATTTCAAGTTTCAAGTGAGAACAAGGGAAGTCATTTCAGAATTCAATTCAAGTTAGAAGTAGGAAAAGCTCGCAGCAAGAATGCGAGTCAACAGTCTGAAATTATCAGCAGAAGTTATTCTCAATCCCGAATAGAAAAAAGAAAAAAAGAAGAAGAAGAGGTGAATCCAAAAGGTATAAATAGAGAAAGATGTGAACTGCTTAAGATATGGCCAAAACCACGAGCATTGCATGTCTAGTCTTAATCTGAAGAAGAATGAACTAGCACTTGTAGCTAGCAAGCGTCAAGGTTAAATTTAAAGTATGCATGAAGAACCATTCAAGACTCAAGATCAAGCTTTAGAAGACTTATAGATAGAAATCTTGTAATTCATACTTGATAGGCTTAGTTAGTTTTTCATTTTTTATTTTGATGTAATAATAGGACCACGAACCAGAACCTCGACGGAACGGCACCTCCATCGGCTCTCCACCTCAGTATACTCCATTACTGTTCCTACTTCTAACTACATATGGTATGATTCCTTTATAGACAAGGATATGTAGGCAACTCAGGTATCAGAGCTCAGTCACATTTTCCTTTCTCTTAGTTTTTGGTCTCCCTAAATAAGAATCGGGTAAAAAAAAAGCCTATCTAGTTGTTCTTCGTCTGAAAATACTTCGTGTTTTCAGTCAAAGAGGGACAACTGTAGAAATGTGATTTTTGACCCTCCCCAAGATTTTATATATTTTAGCATTTTAAATACTTAATTTAGGTTTAATATCTCTATTTCGATTAGTATTGACTCTTTTAATTTATTTTATCACAAAAATAAAAATTACAAAAATATTTTCTTTTATTCAGCTAATTAACATTTTATCTAGTTATTTTTAATTTATCTACTTTACATAAAATCTAAAAATACAAAAATAGTTCCACTTTATTTTTAGGAATATTGTTTTAATTTTCTTGCAATGATTTAAATCTAATTCCATTTTTTGTCCTTTAGTATGATATTTGAAAAATACCAAAAAAATTGTTTGTTTTAACGTTTAGTCTTATTTTAATAGTTATTTATTTAAAATTGGATTAATTAGTAAATAAGGCACTATATTAGACTTATTCTCGAAAAAAGAATAAATTGGCTCAAACGACCCATTCTTAGCCTAATTTTCGGACTTAACCTATAACAACTCAAGCGCAATACCCATAAAACCCTAAAAAGAAGCTTAAAAAAATAATCCTAGACCTAAAAAATAAGGGCAGTCGTTTTTTTTTACATGAATAGGACTCTTCATCTTCCTTGGACAAACAACACCTAAAACCTCTTGAAAGATAACAAAAAAAACCCTAGACCAAAAACGCTAGGAGCCATCAGCTGCATCCAACCTCTCTTCAATTCACAGCCACCAAGCCGTCATCTCCTTCACCCTACGCTGCCGGCGACTATTTAAAACCCCAACCGCTGCCGGAAACTAGTGACCACCCCCTTCGAAACTCCATCTTCTCCGCCTAAAAAAACTCGCCATAAATTTGGCAGAAACAAGAGCAACAGCCGTTTTCTGATCTTCAAGGAGGACCCTCATGTTATCTTCTTCAAAAAAAAAAAAAAAAAAACCTAGATCCTAAGACAAAAGAAGCAACATGCCGCTAAGGACCCTCCCTACCGTCGTCGCCGCGCAGCACCACGTTCTTCTGCTAAGCTGCGTTGGAGCCGAGATGTTGGAAACAGTTTGAGGTCGTTGTTCGGTTTCCGATTCGAGATACACCATTGGTTCTGTTGGTTTCCATTCTGAGTTGTTGGCTTTGATTTTGATCCTAATTTTAGTGTTCTCACAGCCGTCCCTGTTCGCTTCTCGAATATTAGATCGCGCATCACTAATTTCTGTATTAGTTTAATCAAAACATAAGTGATATTTTGGCTTTATTTCGAGGTTCAATCTTTTACTACTTTGCTATCTCTTTTCTGATAATGTTGCTTGTCTGCATCTTATATTTCTCTACCTAGTATGAGAACTTTTCACATTTATCATGATAAATGTGCTTAATAGGGTTTGTTGTTATGATGTACGTTATTTTCTGAAACATATCAGTATGCTTATGGGTTGCGAAGCAACTATTTAAGTATTGATGTGTGAAAAGTCTTAGATAAATTAAATTTGCATTGGGTTGCAGCAAGGAAAATTGATGATGGTTACTAGGAGGCTCTTTAAGATTGGATTTTGAGTTTGGCAATAATATAATTATATTGTAAGGTTCTGATTCAGTGAGCTTCAACTCTATATTTTGAAATTAAAAAGAAAGAGTTCGTCCTTAGCTTGTATATTAATACAATAATTTAAGTCTTGCAACTGTAATATGTCAAGTTATAAGTAACATTAGCAGTTTATAAGTTCGTAAAGTTGTATTGTTGAAATTTGTTGGTGTCTTTAGGATATTATGGTTGACAATTTCTAATTCCCGTGTTGCGAGCATTTTGTCAGTTTTCTTTTTGTTTTGTGAAGCCCTACGAAGTCGAATTGTTAAAAAGTCTCAAATTCATTTTAAGAAGTAAATATAACCTTCATAGTTTGCTTTAGGCACCCTATAATAAATCATCATTACTAGTATGATTCCCGTAACGTAGTTTTGATACATAATTTTCGAACCTGCCATAACTTCTAATAATAATAATAATAATAATAATAATAATAATAATAATAATAATAATAATAATAATAATAATAATAATAATAATATACATATTTTAAATTGCGGGTACATTTCATGTGATGCGGTTTGCAATGTATACAAAAATGACAAGTGTACGACAAGCGTGATTTTTTCTATAAACATTAAAAGTGGTAATAAAGTTAAACTTAAACGTTAAGGCGTGGTTGATTTATCATATATTTTCAGATAAGAAGCCCAAATTAGGCCTGCCTGCTGGTTGTAATTATTAAAAACTGGTGTAGTTAATTAATTAGCTGATGATTTGCCTAGGTGAGACATATATGCATGATATCTAGCAATGCAAAGTATACTTAATTTAGAGAAGGCTTCTGATTATAGACAAACACAAACTCTGCAAGTGTTGAGTATCTATATTACTGATTTTAGGATTGATTTAGATTTAGTAAATTATCCTTATAGACATACTTTCTAGGTGTGATTGATTTTGAAGCGTTTATAGAAGTGCGAGAGTACTATAGGCACGGTATCTATAATGCAGATTTTTGTTATTTTAAACCAATAAATCGTTTGCCTAATGATGGATCTAAATTTGCATAACTGAAAAGGTCCTTTAGATAGGTTATCTATATGATGCGAGGATGCAGAAACCTATAGTCATAATATCTATATAAATGCAGAACCTTACGGATATGGTATCTATATATGCATAAATGCAAAACTATAAGCAGGATTTCTATAGGGCATGCATAACAGCAGAACTATAGGCAGGATAAAATGCATAAGTGAAGGACTATAAGCAGGATTTCTATATGACATGCATAGATGAAGAACTATAGACAGGATTTCTATATGACATGCATAGATGAAGAACTATAGACATAATTTTTATATGACATGCATAGATGAAAAAGCAGGATGAGATAGCGGGAATATAATCCTAAGAACGTGATGTCCACCCCACATGCATACATGAGTGATCCTCCCCTTTTCACTAAAACCCCCATATGTTATTGCAAATAATTATAGACCCGAATGAATTAAGAAAAAATAAAATTACATCAGAAATTAAAGATTCCAACGAAGGAGAGCCTAATTCAAACCCCATGTATGAGATATGAAATAAACCAACTCCAAAGATCTGATTTCTGAAGCTTTTTCATTTTTGGGTGCGTCAGAGTTCCCATGAGCTTTATGAACTCAAGGCAGTGCTTACACCAAAAATAAGTTGAAGAAATTGAATTAAAGTGCAGTATAGAAGGGTCAGCCCTCAAATGTCCAAGTTTAGAGGGAACTCAAGGTCCCAACCGAAGGCTCATAGGAGGGGGCAGAACTTAGAAACTAGGAATGAGTATAAGTGCAATAGAAGGGATTTTGGGAAGGCCCTGGGAGGCTAGTGGTCATGCCCAACAATTAGGAATGCTGGCACACCCCTGACCAACTTGTTAGCCAAATTTTAGGAGTTAGGACCCCTTGAGAATCAGGTTAAGACCTAAGTAATAATTAGGATACTTTCAGGCCATGAATCTTAACTCAAACACATAGAAAGGAGTAAAAGTATGGAGAATTCACAAAAAATAGCAGATGCAGAGAGAAGAACATGCATAGTTAATATTGAACATAAACAATAAAGTAAACAAGAGAGCAGAATGTTACAAGAGTATTCAAGTTGCTAGTGAATAATATGTGCTTAAGTATTGAACACAAAGAAGTACTGAATTGTAAGTGTGTGAATAATTTAAGTTGAAGGTGTTGAACTGAAGGTTCAAGGTGGTCTAAGTGCAGAAGAGTAGTGGCCCTTTTATAGTGCAGAAAATAAGTAAGAAAAGGTAAAGGAATACTTTGCAATCAATCACATAAAGTCTCCCTTTAGTTAAGGGATTCTGATTTCAAATGGGTAGAAGACAATTAAGGAAAGAAATTTGATTAAAATCTTTCCAAAGTAACACAATAAGGGTAAATACACAGGAGTTATATAAGGCAAAGTTCAATGGTACACAGTTTGTGAAAAATAAGTGAAGGGAATAAATCAAACAGCTAGTGAAATCAAAATCACAGGCTTTGTTCTAATGAACCTAGTCAGGAAAAGGTAAAGAAAGTTCAATTAAAAAAATCAGTAACAATTAGTCGGGCATTATTAAAAGGATTTCAGAATTAATCAATTAGTCAGCAAAACCCTTTTTGCAAGAAGAAATTCTCATATATAAAGTACACAGATGAACAAGAAAGAGTTATCATGCTCATTAGAAAGTACAGGCATAGAAAGGTTCAGAATCATAAGCAAAGAGTTTCAAATTCAGTTCATAGTACTTAGAATGAGTTTGATAGTCCAGGGTTCCAAAGTAGAACCCTAATCAAACTTGCCAAAGAAATCCCCAAATCCTAGGGTTTCAAATCGAATCAGACATAGAGATGAGAAGGCAAGCCATTGAAACAGACTCAGAGGTCTCTTTTAGAGACTCATGAGAAATCAGCATACATGATAGTAGGTTTGAAAGCATAAATAACATGTTCGAGAAAAGCTCAGAATTTAAGCATGTTCAGAATAGAGAAGAAGTGATATAAAATCAAGAAATAATAAAAGAAGCATGTTTAGAACTCAAACAGAAGTTCAGCAAAGGCAAACAAACTTAAGAACTCAATAAGAATACATACAGTAGAATATATCTAAGAACATATAGAAGATCACGACAAAGATTGAACATGTGAGCCTAAATTAAAGGCACAGTATAATATAAAGTATAGCAGAAAGAAAATTAGAAGAACAATACATGCGTGGTAGAAAAGAAAACACACGAATATAATATAGACAAACACACATAAAGAAAAAAATCAGAAAGATGTTTTTGAAAACCTTTTAGAAACCCTAAATTGACGAGAAGCCATTTTGAAAGAAAAGATTGGGAAAAACACTTTACACATCTAGTAGAACACAAATATATCGTAGATCTAAGAAAAAATAAAGAAAAACCTCAAATAGCTTGGGGTTCCGAAGAAACCCTAGAAATGAGAAAGGCTTGGAAGAAAGCCCGATCTTGAGTTGGAGAGGTAGAATCAGGCCCTCTAATGCTTGAATATGCCAAAGCACAGGTTGTAAGAGGTCATAGAACCATAGATTTAAGAAGGTCTGGAGAAGAACCATCAAGTAAGACCTTAAAGCTTCGAACAAAAATGGTCTAATGGTGGAGGGGACGAGTATAGACCATTTATGGCCTAAGAAGCCATAAATTTCGGTGGAAGTACCGTGGAAAAGGGTCGAAGATGGTTAGGGTTCCGAAGAACCTTCGAGAGAATTTGGGAGTGAAGAGTATTCTAGGGCGGTGGACTAAACAAAATGGGGGATTAGGGTATGGTATGGGGAATTGAAATGGAAAGGGGTGATCCTGGCAGTTGATCAAAATGATCAATGGCTTGGATTGAAAGAAAATCCAGGCGAGTTAATAAATGGGTTAAAGGGTTGGGTAAACATAGAATTAGGCCAGTCCAAGTGGGATTGGGATTGGGATTGGGATTGGGTAGATTAGGATTAAAATTGAAATGTACAGTACGCTATAGTTGAAATGAAATGGGGTTAAATGTTAAATAGTCAGTTTTCCCTTTTTATTTATAAAAAATAATAAAGATAATTCTAATAGCATATTAGAAGTATTGAGCCAGTTAAATAATATGTAAATATTAACTTAAAAATGCTAGAACCCATTTTTCTAGTTAAAAATATTATTAAACTTAAAATAGGCTAGAATTGCAATTATATGCAATTTAGCTTTTAAAATACTAGATAAATTTATAAAAATATACAAAATCACCTTAACTATGTTTTGGTATAAAGGTGGGAAAAAATAAATTATTCAACGAAATTGATATTTTTTGGGAATAATTACTGATTTTGTACTGTTAAAATGGACAATAAATTGATTTAAAAAATCTTTTAAAAAATTGGGAAAATGCTAAAAATATTTAATTTATATTTTTATATATAAAAATACATAGGGAAACATTAGGTACCAACAGCTGCCCCACTTTACCTGAGAAGGATGGAAGATTTGTCTGGTAAAAGGTATGATGGCCAATTTTGACCGAACGGAATGGTTTGAAGTGATTGACCGTGCTCTGGCTTCTAAGCTGCCTAAATATCCTGGTCTTACGGGAATCGGGCTGTTTTTAGTTCGGGACTCATCGGCGGAACATGCCGATGGAGATCATTTCAAGAACGGACAGTATATTTTGGTTGGGGTTGTGGTTATGAGCTAAGTAGGGCTGCGGAAACTGGAGTGGGATCGCTCCTGCTAGGACGGCCGTTGCTCACCGGTTTACCTGCAAATAAGTAGTACGAGCGCATATAGTGTGCATATATTTAAACGTGATGCAAGTTCCCGTTGGACTATGAATGTTGTCTTTGGACGATTAGGATGATGTCCTCGGACTATGATGTCCTGGGCCATGAAGCATATAATAGAGGATTTGCAGGCTATGAAATGATGTTCTTAGGATATGAGAATGATACCTCCGAACCATAATGCCTTTGAATAATGCTATGCAGAAATAAAACTAGGGTCCTCAAGCCGTGACATTCTCCGGCTATGAAGATGGTGCCTCCGAACAATGACGCCTTTGGACAATTTGGCGATCTTTCAGCCGATGCAGGATTTAAATGAAGTGGCAATATTTCAGTCATGTAAGAAATATAAATAAAATGGCGATCTTTCAGTCAATATAGGATTTAAATAAAGTGGCGATATTTTCATTCGTGCAAGAAATGTAAATAAAATGGCGATCTTTCAGCCGATGTAGGATTTAAATGAAGTGGCGATATCTCAGCCCTGCAAATGGAGGTAAAGCTTAACCTTAGAAGGCAAAATAGTAGTCCTTATGCAATGCTAGAAATGTAAATGGAGGTAGAGCTTAACCTCGAAAGGCAGAATAGTAGCCTTATGCAATGTAGGAAATGCAAATGGAGGTAGAGCTTATCCTCGGAAGGCATAATAGTACCCTTATGCAATGCAGGAAGGAGGTAGAGCTTAACCTCAGAAGGCAGAATAGTAGCCTTACGCAATGCAGGAAATGCAAATGGAGGTAGAGCTTAACCTTGGAAGGTAAAATAGTAGCCATATGCCAAAGATGAGAAATGAACAATAAAGAGAAAAAATTATTAGCTGATGGCTGATAGCTGGTTGTTGATTGTGATATTGTGGTTGCTGGGGATATTGTATGCGGATAGTGGTTGTGAAGCAAGAATTCCAAGAGTTGTATACACAGAACAGTATGAGTGTATAATTTGCGACTTGGGTTCTTGCATCCAAAGAAAAATCGTGAGTTTTGTAAGGGGGAAAGGTTAGTTTCTTGTTCCTTCGGACTTTGCTTGACCGGCTCGGCTCTGATTTGGTGATACTGTGGGTATCCTTGGGGTAGTGTTGTTAAACAAAGCAATTCCGAAAATAAACATGTATGAGTTTGTCAAAGATATGACATATTTAAGAAATGGTTATTAGATAAGCCAACGACTATGACGTGCTTCAGGATATTGCAACCTCTCCTACTGTGGAATTTTGAGGGTCCTCCGCAATATTCTTCCCTAGTTTATTGGGTTGCTGCTTCTGATGGCTGCTTACCATGATCAGGTGAGGTTACTTCAGAATTTTGAGGGTCCTTCTCAAAATTCTGCCTCAGTTTCCAATTGCGGGGGAAAATGAAATTTTATTGAATTGTGACTGATCCCATAAGGCTGCCTACGTATCCTCTCTTGAACGAAAATCAGGTCAGACGTAGTTCAAATTACATAAGGAAATCACAAATGGTTACACATAGTATCTCTTGACTGTATCTGAATTTATCGACTTTGGCCAAACTTCTCTGTCCATTTCTGCAAGTATGAGGGCTCCTCCTATTAGAACCCGGTGAACCATGTATGGGCCTTTCTAGTTAGGAGAGAAATTCCCTTTGGCTTCATCTTGATGTGGAAAAATTTTCTTCAACACCAGCTTCCCTAGTGTGAACCGTATTGGTCCGACTCTCTTGTTGAATGCTCTGGACATTCTGTTATGGTAAAGCTGACCATGGCAAACTGCATTCATTCTCTTCCTATCTATGAGAGCTAGCTTCTCGAAACGACTCTTTACCCACTCTGTATCATCGATCTCTGCTTCTTATATGACCCATAGGGAGGGAATTTCTACTTCAATGGGAATGACCGCTTCTGTTCCATGAACCAACATATAGGGAGTTACACCAGTTGATGTGCGGACTGTGGTGCGATACCCCAATAAAGCAAATGATAGCTTATCACACCACTGCTTATGCTTTGCTACCATCTTCCTTAGTATCTTCTTGATGTTCTTGTTGGCGGCTTCCACGGCTCCATTCATTTGAGGCTTATAAGCTGTAGAATTCTTGTGTTTGATCTTGAAGATTTCACACATAGCTTTCATCAAATCACTGTTGAGGTTGGAACCATTGTCAGTAATGATTGATTCTGGAATCCTAAATCGGAAAAGGATACTGTCACGATAAAGTCTACCATGACTTTCTTGGTCAATGCTCTGTAAGATACTACTTCAACCCATTTGTTGAAATAGTCAATTGCTACCAGGACAAACTTATGCGCGAATGATGCGGCAGGTTCGATTGGTCCAATAACATCTATTCCCCAGGCGGTGAATGGCCAAGGCGAGCTTGTTGCATTGAGCTCATTTGGAGGCACTTTTATCATGTCTGCATGTATCTGACAACGGTGGCATTTTCAGACATACTGGATGCAATCCGCCTCCATAGTCATTCAAAAATAACCTGCTCGGTGTATCTTCTTGGCTAAGACAAAACCGTTCATATGTGGACCACAAGTCCCGGCATGAACTTCCTCTAGCAGTTTAGACACTTCCCTCGCATCAAAACACCTTAGCAAACCCAAATCCTGAGTCCTCCTATACATGATTCCTCCACTGTGAAAGAAATTGTTGGACAATCTTCGAAGTGTGGGCGTCTGAGTAGCATTTGCAAGCTCTGGATATTCTCCTTTGGCTAAAAAATTCTTTGATGTCGTGAAGCCAAGGCTTTCCATCTCCTTCTTCCTCGACATGAGCATAGTAAGCTGGCTGATCATGAATCTTCACTGGAATAGGGTCTATGAAGTTCTTATCTGGATGCTGAATCATAGATGTTAGGGTAGAAAGTGCGTCGGCAAACTCATTCTGCACTCCAGGAACATACCAGAATTCTGTCTTTGTGAACCTCTTCCTCAACTCATGTACACGATGCAGGTATGGGAGTATCTTGAAGTTCTTGGTTGCCCATTCTTCTCAGACCTGATGTATAAGTAAGTCTGAATCTCCAATCACTAGATACTTTTGGACGTTCATGTTAATGACCAGCTTGATCCTTAAGAAGCGAGCTTTGTATTTAACCATATTGTTGGTATAAGGGAACCTGAGCTTGGCGGATATCGGATGATGCTAACCAGTTTCTGATACTAGGACTGCTCCTATACCAACTCCTTTGAAATTTGCTGCTCCGTCGAAAAACATCCTCCAACTATCATAAGATTCTGCAATGTCTTCTCCTACAAATGATACCTCCTCATCAAGAAATACTTCTTTAAGGGTTCACATTCTTTGTCCACGGATTTTCTGGAAGGTGATCTGCTAATGCCTATCCTTTGATTGCTTTCTGAGTCACGTAGCCAATGTCGAATTCACTCAGCAGGATTTTCCACTTTGCTAGCTTGCCAGTGGGCATGGGCTTCTGAAAGATGTACTTTAATGGGTCCATTCTTGATATGAGATACATAGTGTAAGCACAGAAATAGTGCCTCAGCTTCTAAGCTACCCAAGTTAGAGCACAATAGGTGCGTTCCAACAGAGAATACCGGGCCTCGTACGGGGTGAACTTCTTGCTGAGATAATAGATGGCCTGCTCTTTCTCCCTGCTTCATCATGCTGCCCCAGAACACTACCAAACGCTCCATCTAGCACTGCAAGGTAGAGTAACAGGGGTCTACCTGGCTCGAGTGGAACCAAAACTGGCAGTGTTAATAAGTGTTCCTTGTTTCTGTCGAAGGCCTTTTGGCAGTCATCAGTCCATTTGGTAGCGACGTCCTTCTTCAGCATCTTAAAGATTGGCTTAGATATGATAGTAGACTGTGCTATGAACAGGCTGATGTAGTTAAGTCTCCCCAAGAAACTCGTTACTTCTTTCTTGTTCTTTGGCAGTGGAAATTCTTGAATACCTTTGACCTTTGATGGATCCAATTCTATCACTTGGCTACTCACAATGAACCCAAGCAGTTTCCCAATTAGAACCCTGAATGCACATTTTGCGGGATTCAATTTCAGGTTGTATCTTCTCCGTCTATGGAAGAATTCCTTAAATATTCCATGTAATCAGAGTCATTCTTAGACTAAATGATGACATCGTCTACATATACTTCGTTCTCCATATGTATCATGTCATAAAAAATGGTGGTCATGGCCCTCATATAGGTGTCCCCTACATCCTTTAACCCAAACGCCATCATCTCATAGCAGGACATCCCCCACGACATAATGAGAGCCATTTTCTCAGCATCCTCTTTATCTATCCATATCTAATGGTACCCAGCAAAAAAATCAACGAATTACCGTAGCTCATGCTTGCCGCAGTTGTCAATCAAGATGTGTATATTCGACAAGGGCAAGTCATCTTTTTGACTAGCCCAGTTGAGATCCCGGTAGTTAGCGCAGATTCTGACCTTCCCATCCTTCTTCGGTTGTGGCACAATATTGGCTAACCATGTCGGATACTCTATTACCCTGAGAAACTTAGCTTTGACCTTCTTGGTCACCTCTGTTTTTAATTTCAAACTCATATCTGGCTTGAATTTTCTGAGCTTCTATTTTACTGGCGGACAGGCCGTATAAGTCGGCAATATGACCAGGAAAATATGTCTTCGTACTCTCTTAGAAACTCTGTATATTCTTTCTTTTCTGACGGTGACAAATGAATGCTGAGTTCGTGTTTCTTTGATGGTTACTGCATCTCCCAGGTTGACAATCTCAATCTCATCTAAGTTGGACTTAGATTTATTCTCAAAATTCTCAACTTTTTTAACAATTTCTTCCGGTATATTATCCTCCTATGAATCTATGTCCGTTTGTTGCGTTGTCTGATTGCATGTCACAGTCATTGGTTCATCAAGATAAGTAATAGTAATGATGTATGAGTAAAGTAATGGAAAATAATAAGCGAAGAATTTATAAGAAACTGAAATACTTTAATAAATTCCATAAACGTTCTGAACATTGGAGATCTTTCTTGTGAAAAAATGCGAAAGGAAAATAAACTAGTAAAATAAAATAGTGTGTGGTGCTTTGTTCAGCCTTGCTACCACGAGGCACGCCGGGCTCTGGTGGTTCTGGCGCTCTAGTTGTTGAGGCGTGCTCCTTTGTTTACAACATGTATGGAAGGGCCTTCCTCTCCCTCCTCCTCAAATATTACACAACAGTCCATATCATCATCCTCCAAGAACAAGTTCCTCATTTCTCTTAATGCTTCCTCTTCTTCTGACCCATATATAATTTCATCCGATTTGAAGGTCTACTCAAGACGGGGTATCGGCTGCTCCAATGGATGGTAAGGACCGCGCCAGTGTGGCGACCATTCCTTTAATTCTTTCCAGTTATACTCATATCCCAATCTGAAGGTGGTGCCATGCCTCTTGAGCTCGATGGGCTTAGCGATTCCCTGGAGATTCTTGCCAAGTCCCTTGCCAATTTCATACTCGCTCCAGTTCAATATGCTATCAATTTTGTTGTCCCACCATTTATCTTTATCAATGGCGTTGACTCACTCAATGTGGTGGTAAGTTTTACCACCTATCTTTCTTCCTCCTCCAATTGGTGGAATGGTCCGGCGACTATATATGGGATTGCTACTGTCTCCATGAATGATCACCTCCTGGTGATTCAACAATTTTACTGTCTGATGTAGTGTTGATGCTACGGACTCTGCGGCATGAATCCATAGTCATCCCAACAATAAATGGTAAGATGCCGACACGTCTATTACTTGAAAATCAACATCAAACCAAGTAGGACCCATTTACAAACATAAGCTAATTTTCCCAATAGTGGACCTTTGAGAACTGTCGAAAGCCTTAACGCTGATGGCTCCATCCTTGATTTCATGCAGCACTTTTCCTAATGTCCTGAGTGTTACCAACAGCCAAGTATTGAGACTACACCCTCATCGACTAGGATTCTGGTAATAAATTAATCTTCGCACTGCATAGTGATATGCACTGCCTTATTGTGACTCAATACTTCCGGTGGCAGCTCATCCTCGTGGAAAGTGAAACTCTCCGGAACTTGACCTACCATGTTCACCATATCTCCTCCAGTGATGTTGCTTGGTACATATACTTCAGTTGGCACCTTCAACAAGGCATTTTTGTGTCATTGGAACTCTGTAGCAAAGCCAGGATAAAGATCTGGGCCGGTCTTTTATTCAGCTGGTCAATGATCGAGTGTTAATTAGCTTGAATTTTTCTCTAGAGATCATCGGGCCTAGTTTCAATGATGGCTTGTCGAACTGAGGTCTGCTTACTTGACTCAGCCAAGTGTTCCGGGGTATAAACCCTGAGCCGCAACTGCTTCCCCGAACTTGGCTTTCCCCTTCCTTCTTGCCTCGGCTGTGTAGTCACATAGTATGGATTTTGTGTGGAATGGTCTTGGCTGTCATTGCTACTGGAATTGGCACCCTTGCTTTGACAGGTAATACAGCAACTTCAAACGACTCATGCACCTTTTGGGACCCAAACTCGACCTCAATCGGTGTTGGCGTCTTTGTGGGGGATGGCGTTTCAAGATCAAGTGGTATGGACATGTTCACCTCAGTGTATTCAGAAGGCTGAATCTAGACCACAATCGGTGGCTTCTTTGGCTCGTCGCCTTCTACTATCAACCTGATCGATCCCTTGGGTTCCCAATCATCTTCTATCTCGATCATGTTAACGTCTCCACCTTTGTGGTTAGGCAGAGGGTTGTTGCGGACATTCGGATTAGGTTCTTTAGCCCCAATTATCTTGTTATCAATCAGTGTTTCGATCTTATCTTTCAGGGAGCAGCACTCATCAATGGTATGTTCCTTTATGCCGGAATAGTACGCACAGGATTTGTATGGATTGACCCATTGGGAAGGGTTTTCAGGAGTTATAGCAGGGATGGGGGTGACATATCCAGTAGCTTTGAGTATCTTATACAGATGGTCGATTGGTTTAGTAATGGCGGGATATTGTTTGGGAGGTCTACAATTGAAATTTAGTTGAGGTATAGGAAAGTTTGGCGAGTAGGAGGTGATTGATAGTGAGATGGTTGAGTGTTGTAAGCTTGGTAAACGTGTGCGGATTGGGAATATCTGGGTGAAATAGGTTGGTATGTAAGATGTGGAGGTGGTTGATATATAGGTGGTGGACTTTGGTAGGAAGATGTTGGTTTTTGGAAATTTTGAGTGGGTTGATATGTAAGTGGAGATATCGGGTAGATTTTTGTATTTGACAGGTGATTTGGTTCTCTGTGCAACCATTACGGAACTTATGTCCCTCTTCTTGGATGTACCACCAACTGCAGAGCCTTGTTGTTGGCTTGCAAAGCTTCAAAGCTTGTGATCATACCACTTTTGATACCTTCCTCGATCCTATCCTCTAGCTTGATGATGTCAGAAAATTGCTGGCTTTCAATCAACATCAACCTTTCGTAGTACTATGGGTCTTGAGCTTGGACTAAAAATCTGTTCATTTGTTCCTCTTCTAAAGTCGGTCTGACCTTAGCAGCTTCTGATCTCCAACGAGTAGCATACTCGCGGAAAGTTTCTGTGGGTTTCTTCTTTAGGTTCTAGATATAGAACACATCTGCAACATTCTCCATGTTGAACCTGAACCTGTCCATGAAATCAAATGCCATACTTATCCAATTTGACCACTTCTTTGGGTCTTGGCTAATGTACCAAGACAGAGCATCTCCTTTCAGGCTCCTCATGAAAAGCTTCATGTGGATCTTCTCATCTTTTCCTACTCCAACCAGCTTGTCGCAGTATGCTAATGTGAACCCTGGGATCTCCTGTGCCATCAAACATTTTGAACTTGGGAGGTTTGTACCCCTCGAGTAGTTCGACATTGGGCTGTATGCATAAATCTTCATAGTTTAGCCAATCAATTCCTTTACTACCTTCAACGCCTTGGATTTTGGTAGTCATCTTCTTAAGTTCTTCAGCCAAATTTCTTATGAGTGAGTCTTTTTTATCATACTCGGGTGTGCTTGAGATGGGTTGAGTAGAATGTGGCACAATTTCCACATAGATGGGGGTGTTGTTTTGGTTGTGGCAGTGGTCATTTCTGGAGTTCAATGGTTCCGAGATGAGCAGCAAAGTGTTGTTGGGAGTGTGGCAAGTATTGCAATGGTGGTGAGGAGCTGGATGGTTTGGGACATTTTGTGGAGGTATGGGATTCTGAGTAACTTCTAGGGCAGCAGGGGAAAATTACATACTTGCCAAATTCCAGACATGATCAAGATCTTCTTGGAATTTCAGTAGCTTTTGTTCTATTTGAGAAGCATTCTCCTTGGGGACCATGGCACTACGAGTGATCTCTACCCATTCAGCTGAGTTGTTTGAATCTTCCATTCTTCTTTTACTTTTGTGCCTAACAGAGCTGGGAAGAGGAGTAGGTGGAGGCCCCTGGATCTTGTAAAATATTTTGATGTTTATAGAGTTCACGAACTAACCTCCGGGAGGGGAATAAACAAAAGTAAAAACAAAAAGGTAACAAGTTAGTAAGGATTATGAGAATAAAATATTGCAATATTTAAACACATAGTGCAAGAATATAAATCTTGTCCTAATTTAGGAGCCTCGTTGTGCCCGAGGTAGGCCTAGAGACAAGTTGATTTGGAGAACTTATAACGCCATAGGCCTCATTTCATTGATAAAAATAAGAAGAATCCCAAAACGACACTAAAATAGCAGAAAAAATAAAATATCACTAATGGCTAGCGGCCTTATTATAAGCAAAGAAAAGACTCCTAACTACTTGGTCCCAGAAGAACCTTCCCCAGACTCGGCATCTTTAGCTCAGTCTAACAACATTGCTAGCCTACGAAGTCCCAACAGCAAGTAAGCTCTAACCAGGTGTCCACCTTCATTTCCCTCAGCATTCTGGGAGTCCTTAATCCTTTTGATGAATTTCCCTTCTAGCTCCACTAAACCCCACTCCACGTATCCCAGTCGCTTGTTGGCACCGACAACCATGTCTTTCCACTCTTTAATTAGTTTTTGGTGGGCTTCTTTTATTTCAAGGTGCTCACTTTCACATTCCTGAATCCTCTTGTGCAGTTGGTTGTACTTAACCGATGCTCAGCTTTTTCGTCGATGATCCTGTGACCTCGAACAAACCCGGGTTGACCTAACCCATTATGATCATCTTCTAACCAGCTTGGATAGTATGGAGTGTAACCATCATGGTACATGTTTGGTTCAATGGAATCCTTTCTCGGGACGATTTTGCAGTGCCACATATGCTGAGTTTGGCACTTGTATGGACTATCGTCATCTTGAAAGTTGGCCTTGAGGTGACTCATCCTGTCGACCCTTGGTTGGCCTTGAGGTGACACATCTTGTCGACCCTTGGTATAACATGTTTCCTTCCTGCTTGCCTCATAATCAAAGAGGAACTTAAGGGTAAGTTCCCCTCAAACCGATAAGTATCAGGAATGGTGCATCCCTGGACCGGGTAACGAACTTTCCAACAGGGAACCACTCAAACATCCATTGTACTTGGTCCTCTTTCAGATTTTCAAACAACTCTACCCATCCCTTAGCATCTTCTGGTTGAGCAAACATGTTGGGCATATAGTTCATTCGCCTTGGCTGATGGAAGGCCATATGATCATCCCAGTCTCTATGCAGAATCTCTTGTCGATACTTACCCTTTTGGAGATGTTCCAGGAGCCAGAGTTGGAGTAACAAGTTGCAACCCTCGAAGTTCTTGGCTCCCTATGGGCATTTCTCCAAGGCTCGGTATATCTCTGCAATAATCATAGGCACTATGCAAAATGGCTGCCCGCAAATTCCCTCTATTAAAGTCTTGGTGACCATGGCTAGTCTAGTATGGATCCTAGCCTTCTTCATAGGAAATACTATCATCCCCAAAAAGCAGAACATGAAGATAAAGGCCCTTTGGTAGATGTGCCATAATGATGTGAGGGTGAATTCATCCGGATAAGTACGGTAGGACTTTCTACGACCGTACCTCTCGTACAGATAGTCAAAAGGAATGTAAGAATCCTTCAAACAGGTCAAGTCTGGGTTCTTCTTTAGTCCCATCACTTTCAGAAAAGATCTACCTTAAGATTTTCCCGCATACGCAAACCCTGAGTTTCCTATGAGATACAAGCTAGTTCTCCTATTTCCTCTAGCAAAGGTGTCATCTCAATCTCTCCAAAGCAAAACATAGACCAATCTCAATCCCAGAACAGGGTAGCAGTTTCAATAATTTTGTTGTTGGGTTGATTTATAGGAGAGAAGGTAGGTTTCCTAGATATTTCCTAACAAGAGCCTGATCACCAAAATGAAGATTTCTCCACCAGTTTATCAACCTTGGGTGGATGTTGGTGACCATGCCGAATCTGGGGACTTCGTGCCTCATTTCCTGCAAGACAAAGGTGTTAGACCCTTACCCCCGCCAGTCTCAACAATTAAATATCAACAATTAGCATGGAAGAATTTAGTTATCCAAATAAATGCACAGAACATGGTGGTGTCCATTTGGGTTTCAATGAAACCCCGTGGAGTTTGGACGAGGCTACTCTTAAAGAGTCGTTATGCGGACAACATAACTGACTTGGTGAGGTTTGACCATGATGCATGCACAATTGAACAGAGTAAGGTTTCTATTGGGTATTAGACTTGTACCCTTGAGCGGACAACTCAAAAGGGAAAGGCACTACACCGTTGATCGACTGGTTTTACCACAAATACGCCTTTGCAAAATTTAGGGTGTAATGGTATGAGAAGGGCACAACCACTCATTATAAGCGATTCTATGGTATTTTGTTTGGAGCGAGTGGAATATGATATCAAATATGCAATTACAATAATTGAACAAATTGTCATGTATTTGCACGTTTACAAGAGTTTACAACAGTATTGAAAGAAAGCAGTAAAGGAAAGCGTTTAAAGAAATAAAAGAAACGAAGAGCCAAGTCAGTTTCGTGGAAGAAGAAGAGATAAAGGCATTAAGTAAGGCAACAAAGAAGAAGTAAAGTCACAAGAAACATGAAATGGTAAAAGCCTAAAGATTCCCCAGTAGAGTCGCCATGCTGTCGATGCCCCCTTTTTCTTGCAAAATCAGGTTTATGACATTTGGGCGGACAACTCTTTTCCTTTTGGGAATTGGGTTTGCAATTTAGAAGAGTCTCCACCTAATGATTAAAGTGCATTAGGAGACTAAGAAGAAATTTAACTAAAAAAAGAAGGACCAGAGAATGGGTAAGGCTTGAAATTATCTCGAGGATAAGGTGCTAGGCACCCCTCAAGATCCACTAGTGTGGTTCTCGGCCATGCTACAATTGTGACTTTGAATACAAACAACAAATAAACAAGCAAGCATTGTAAATACTAGGTACTTCCACATAATAGATGCAAATAAAAGAAGTGAGGTTTAAAGAGTCCTGAAATTTGGAAGAAAGTAGTTTTATAATTAAAGAAAAGATACCCAAGTAAAGGGGAATGGGTCAATAGTTGATGCAATTTATTTAAAAATAAAAGGAAGCGAAAGAGGCGGAAGTTGGGAGGGAACAATAGTGAAAACCAGACGATTAAAAGAGAGATTTACATAATAGGTGCAAGCAATTGAAGTGAAAGAAGTTGAAGAAACTGAAAACTAAATAGCTTTAAAATTCTGGAAAAAGGAAAGTGAATAAGTAGAGAGAAAATGGGGTCCAAGGTTTATAAATAACATGGATCACCCCACAAAATACCCAATAACCATTTATACATGTGGTGTTATCGCGTGGTCATCATATCCATGTCTACCCTTACCTACCCCGTTAAGGTATTAAATCACGGAATTGTCTCGTTACTTATTGCATGCTATTACCCATCTCTATCCTATCTGCCCTGGAGGTATTAGGGACTACTAGTCCTAAAGGGGAGAGAGAATTGGCTTTTAGAGTTTAAAAACAACAAAAGTCTAAGGCGACATTCAAAACATACACGACAAGTATGGGGAAGCACATAACAGACAAGGCTCTAACAAACCTCCTTAAACATAAAGAAACACATAGTTTTAGCATGTCTTTCAGATACTAATTAGGTCTTAAATTAAACTTAAATGTTAAGGCGTGGTCGATTTATCACATATTTTCATATAAGAATCCCAAATTAGGCCTTCCTGCTGGTTGAAATTATTAAAGACGTGTAGTTAATTAATTACCTGATAGTTTGCCTAGGTGAGACATACAGGCATGATATCTAGAAATGCAAAGTATACTGAATTTCGAGAAGGCTTCTGATTATAGACAAACACAAACTCTGCAGGTGTTGAGTATCTATATTACTGATTTTAGGCTTGATTTAGATTTAGTAGATTATCCTTATAGACATATTTTCTAGGTGTGATTGATTTTGAAGCGTTTATAGAAGTGCGAGAGTACTATAGCCATGGTATCAATAATGCAGATTTTTGTTATTTTAAACCTATAAATCATTTGCCTAATGATGGATGTAAATTTGCATAATTGAAAAGGTCCTATAGATAGGTTATCTATATGATGCGAGAATGCAGAAACCTATAGTCATGATATCTATATGAATGCAGAACCTTAAGGACATGGTATCTATATATGCATAAATGCAGAACTATAAGCAGGATTTCTATAGGGCATGCATAACAGCAGAACTATAGACAGGATAAAATGCATAAATGAAGGACTATATGCAGGATTTCTATATGACATGCATAGATGAAGAACTATAGACAGGATTTCTATATGACATGCATAGATGAAGAACTATATACATGATTTTTATATGACATGCATAGATGAAAACGCAGGATGAGATTGCAGGAATAAAATCCTAAGAACATGATGTCCACCCCACATGCATACATGAGTGGCCCTCCCCTTTTCACCAAAACCACCATAAGTTATTGCAAATAATAATAGACCCGAATGAATTAAGAAAAAATAAAATTACATCAGAAATTAAAGATTCCAACCAAGGAGAGCTTAATTCAAACCCCAGGTATGAGATGTGAAATAAACCAACTCAAAAGATCTGATTTCCGAAGCCTTTCTCATTTTTTGGGTGCGTCAGAGTTCCCATAAGCTTCATGAACTCCAGGCAGTGCTTACACCCAAAATAAGTTGAAGAAATTGAATTAAAGTGCAGTGTAGAAGGGCCATCCCTCAAATGTCCAAGTTTAGAGGGAACTCAAGGTCCCAAAGCAAGTCTCATAGGAGGGGGGGCGGAACTTAGAAACTAGGAATCAGTGTAAGTGCAATAGAGGGGATTCTAGGAAGGCCCTGGTAGGCTGGTGGTCATGCTCAGCAATTAGGAATGCTGGCACACCCCTGACCAGCCTGTTAGCTAAATTTTGGGGGTTAGGACCCATTGGTGATCATGTTCAGACCTGAGCAGTAATTTTGATACTGCCAGACCATGAATCTTAACTCAAACGCATATAAGGGAGTAGGGGTATGGAGAATTCACAACAAACAGCAGATGCAGAGAGAAGAACATGCATAGTCAATATTGAACATAAACAACAAAGTAAACAAGAATGCTGAAACTATAAAGTACACATATAGGGGTGAAGCTGAAAAGTTAAATTAGAACATACCAGTTTCAGGGAAACAAACAAGTAGAACAGTTTGAACTCAAAGAAGTACTGAATTGTAAGTGTGTGAGTAATGTAAGTTGAAGGTGTTGAACTGAAGGTTCAAGGTGGTCTAAGTGTAGAAGGGTAGTGGCCCTTTTATAGTGCAGAAAATAAGGAAGAAAATATAAGGGAATAGTTTGCAATCAATCACATAAAGTCTCCCTTTAGTTAAGGGATACTGATTTCAAACGGGTAGAAGACAATTAAGGAAATAAATCTAATTAAAATCTTTTCCAGAGTAACACAAGAAGGGTAAATACACAGGAGTTATTTAAGGCAAAGTTCAGTGGTACACTGTTTGTGAAAAATAAGGAAAGGGAATCAATCAAACAGCAAGTGAAATCAAAATCATAGGCTTGGTTCGGATGAACCAAGTCAGGAAAAGGTAAAGAAGGTTTAATTAAAGAACAAATCAGTAACAATTAGTTAGGCCTTATTAAAAGGATTTTGAAATCAATCAATTAGTCAGCAAACCCTTTTTGCAAGTAGAAATTCTCATGTATAAAGTACACAGATAAACAAGAAGGAGTTGTCATGCTAATTAGAAAGGACATTAAGCAAAGAGTTTCAAATTCAGTTTATAGTACTTAGAATGAGTTTGATAGTCCGAGGTTCCAAAATAGAACCCTAATCAAACTTTACAACGAAATCCCTAAATCCTAGGGTTTCAAATTGAATCAGATATAGAGATGAGAAGGCAAGCGATTGAAACAGACTCAGAGATCTCTTTTAGAGACTCATGAGAAACCAACATACATGATACCAGGTTTGAAAGCATAAAAAACATGTTCGAGAAAAGCTTGGAATTTAAGCAAGTTCAGAATAGAGAAGAAGTGATATAATCTCAAGAAACAGTACAAGGAAGCATGTTTAGAACTCAAACAAAAGTTCAACAAAGGCAAACAAACTTAAGAACTCAGTAAGAACACATACAATAGAATATAGCTAAGAACAGATAGAAGATCATAGCAAAGATTGATGTGTGAGCCTAGTTTAGAGGTACAGTATAATACAAAGTATAGTAGAAATAAAAGTAGAAGAACAACACATGCGTAGAAAAGAAAACACACAAACATAATACAGACAAACACACATAAAGAAAAGAATTAGAAAGATGTTTTTGAAAACCTTTTTGAAACCCTAAATCGGCGAGTAGACATTTTGAAAGAAAAGATTGGGAAAAGCACTTTACATATCCAGTATAACACAAATATATCGTAGATCTAAGAAAAAAAACAGAGAAAAACCTCGAATAGCTTGGGGTTCTGGAGAAACTCTAGAAATGAGAAAGGCCTGGAAGAAAACTCGATCTTGAATCGGGGAGGCAGAATCAGGCCCTCTAATGCTTGAATATGCCAGAGCACAAACCGAAGAGGCCATAGAACCATGGATTTAAGAAGTTCTGGAGGAGAACCATCAAGATCAGACCTCAAAGCTTCGAACAAACATGGTATAATGGTGGAGGGAGGCGAGTATAGACCATTCATGGCCTGAGAAGCCATGGATTCCAGTGGAATTATGGTGGAAAAGGGTCGGAGACGGTTAGGATTCTGAAGAACCTTCGAGAGAATTTAGGAGTGAAGAGTATTCAAGGACAACGGACTAAACAAATGGGGGATTAGGGTATGATTTGGGGAGTTAAAATGGGAAGGGGCGATCCTGGCTGTTGATCAAAATGATCAACGGCCTGGATTGAAAAAAAATTCGGGCGGGTTAATAAATGGGTTAAAGGGTTAGGTAAAGATAGAATTGGGCTGGTCCAAGTGGGGTTGGGATTGGGTCAATTAGGGTTAAGATTGAAATATACAGTAGGCGATAGTTTAAATGAAATGGGGCTAAATATTAATTAGCTAGTTTTCCCTTTTTATTTATAAAAAATAGTAAAGATGATTTTAAAAGAAAATTAAAAGTACTGAGTCAGTTAATAATATATAAATATTATTTAGAAATGCTGGAATACTTTAAAATGCTATTAAACTTAAAGTAGGCTAGAAATGTAATTATATGCAATTTAGTTTTTAAAATACCAGATAAATTATAAAAATGTATAAAAATTACCTTAACTATGTTTTAGTATAAAGGTGGGAATAAAATAAATTATTAAACAAAATTGATATTTTTTGGGAATAATTACTAATTTTGTACTGCTAAAATGGACAATAAATTGATTTAAAAAGTCTTTAAAAATATTGAAAAAATAATAAAATCCTTAGGCATGCTTATATATTCATATATATGTTATTTATAAAGTAGTTTGAATATAAAAATACATAGAGAAAAATAGGTATCAACGATCCAAAAGACCAACTCACTAATTTTGCAAAAGTAATTTAGTGTCTAGAATTATCATGTGATGACCCAAATGGTCATCGCTTGTTTTAATCAAATTTTGTGCTTTTGAGGCCTTGAAAACCTCATTTAAAGTCGGTTCGATTTGCGTGTGCAGCTCGGGCGCATATTCGAAAAGCTTAAATATGAAATTCTGTGAAAAATGCTAAGTTTTGATTTTAAAATGAATAAATTTGACTTCAATCAACATTTTAGGTAAACGGACTCGTACCCATAATTTGACGGTCCCAGAGGGTCCATAGGAAATATGGGGTTTGGGCGTATGCCCGGAATCGAATTCCGAGGTCCCAAGCCCGAGAAATTAATTTTTAAGAAAAGTTATTTTCTAAAAATGTTTAAGAAAATTTGAAATGAAATCTGATTCAAAAGCGAAGGTATCGGGCTCGTATTTTGGTTTCGGTACCCGGTACAGGTCTTATATATGGTTTAAGTCATCTTTGTAAAATTTGGTTAAAAACGGACGTCGTTTTGACGTGTTTCGGACTTGAATTTCTAAAGTTGAAACTTGATGAAGTTTGAGAAAAAAAGTTCTTATTTTTGAGGTTTGATTCATCATTTTTAAGGTTATTTTGGCGATTTGATCACACGGATAAGTTCTTATGATGTTTTTGAGTTAGTACACGTGTTTGGTTAGGAGCCTCGAGAGCTCGGGTGTGTTTCAGATGTGTTTTGGAAGGTTTTAAACTTAAGAAAAAGTTGCAGAAATAGCAGTTCTGGTGTTCTGATATTTAGTGTTATGCGATCGCATGTCTCGCAATCGCATAGTGTAAGTTTTTAGGTGTCCTATTTTGTTCTATGCAATCGCATAGGTCCTTCCGCGGTCGGGCAGAGTAACCACAACTCTTTATATGTGATCGCATTCTTTTTCCGCGTTCGCGATGCATTAAACCAAATCTGGGAAGCGAAGTCCTTTTCTTTTATGCGATCGCAGTGCTTGGTTCACGATCACAATGACCAACTTTTTCTTACCCAATGCGATCGCATGACCTTCTTCACAATTGCATAGACCATTTCTGCCCAGTAATTTTAAAAGACCCAAAACAGTAGCATTACGAGATTTATCAAAATTTCACAAAAACATCTTCTTCTTCTCCAAAGCTCTTAAGCGATCATCGAAGCAATTCTTTACCATAATCTCTTGGGTTAGTAATCTTTAGCATATTTTCTTCCATCTTCATCAACATCTATTGAATTTCTAAGCCGAAAGCATGTGATTAAGGGTAGAAAGTTAGGGATTTGGGTAGAGTTAGGGCTTTTTGATTATTCTTAATTTAGACCTTGTTTTAGGATCGAATTTGAAAATAAAATATATATTCGGGCTCGTGGGTGGATGGGTGATTTGATTTTAGTCTGAACCTCATTTTTTGACCAAGCGAGCCCGGGGTCGATTTTTGAATTTTTAGGAAGAATGATTAGAAAACTATAATTAGGCATTAGATTCGCATTGTTTAGCATTTATTGATGTTATGAAGCCATTTATGTATAGATACAATCGGTTTGGAACCGAATTCGAGAGGAAAATTGGTGCCGAGACTTGAGTTGGCCGTGGAAGTTCAAGGTAAGCGTTTGGTCTAACCTTAGCTTGAGGAATTAGGAGTTGTGTCCTATTTCTATTTGCTTCTTGTTGAGTCCAATGTATAGGCATGGTGACGCGTATCTATACATTGGTGTCAAGAATGACCGTGGGTCTTATATTGTAATTTTCAGGACTTTGTTGTATTATTGCCTTGGTGAAGATTTCTATTTGTTGTGTAAAATTGTGGAAAGAATTATGACCTAATAATATTGAGGAGCATTGGCTCCAGTTGTATAACGAATTGTGAAGGTATAAGGGATAATTAAAACTCTAGAATATTGGCTCGAGTTGTGAAGTGAATTGGGAAGTAAAAGTGAGAAAGAAAAGAGATCATTATGTTGCCCCCTTGCCGGGCTACCGTTGAGTTTTGTTTTCCTTGCATTGTGTTCTTAGTTGATATTATGGATACTTAGGTTGATGATTCCTTATGTTAGTTGTTGTAATAAGTTTGGTTATAGCTAAGTAGTTAGATGTTGTAACGAGTTTGGTTATAGTTGAGGTAGTTAGATGTTTGAACAAGTTTGGTTATAGTTGTTTCTCCATTTCCGGGATATTGTAGACCTTATTGATCCCTTATCGGGACTCTCGTTATAATTGCAAGTATTATATATAAGGATCGGGTTGCACGCCGCAACAATATTATATATGGATCGAGTTGCATGCCGCAACAGTATTATATATGGATCAGATTGCATGCCGCAACAGTATTATATATGGATCGAGTTACACGCCACAACAGTATTATATATGGATCAGGTCACACGCTGCAACAGTATTATATATGGATCGGGTTGCACGCCGCAATAATATTATATGTATGGATCGGGTTGCACGCTGCAACAATATTATATGTGGATCGGGTTCCACGCCGCAATAATATTATATATGGATCGGGTTTCATTTTGCAATAATATTATATGTATGGATCGGGTTACATGCCGCAATAAAATTATAAGTGGATCGGGTTACACGCCGCAATAATATTATATGTGGATCGGGTTGCACGCCACAATAATATTATATGTGGATCGGTTGCACGCTGCAATAATATAATAAAATGAGAACGGGTGGTACGCCTACCACAAGATGAGAAAACAAAGTGAAATCTGCCTTTATTTTTCTTACTTTTGTTAGTGGTTGGATTTTGATTTCTTTATAGTTCTTTTGATAATCTGTTTTCACCTGTTATTCCCCGAAGCATGTTTTCCCATCCTATCTTTACTTGTTTATTTCTTCTTTACTTTCCGTTGTATATAATATAACTGCACAGGTTTATTTGGTAGTCTGGTCCTAGCCTCGTCACCACTTCGCCGAGGTTAGGCTAGGCACTTATCAACACATGGGGTCGGCTGTGTTGATACTACACTCTTCATTGTGTGCAGATCCCGAAGCATCTTTCGAACAGTAGTTGGAGTGCTTTCTTTAGTCCACTCGGAGACCAAAGGTAGACCTGCAGGCGACCCCATCCCCTGGGTCTCCCTCTATCTTTATTTCCTGTCTCATTTCCCTTTATTCAGGAACAGTGTACTATTATTTCTTCAGACTTTGTGTGTAGTAAACCTTAGATAGTCTGTAATACTGTGACACCAAGTTTTGGGTATTGGAGGTTTTAAAAGTTGTATTGGATGTAGACTTTAGATATTAAATTATTAACTTTTGCTAAATTTTATATTTCGTTATTATTTAACTATTTATGTTCTTGTTAATACAATTGGTAAAGAGTTTTAAAATGAAACGGTTAATTGTTTTGATGTTCATGGCTTGCCTAGCTCTCATTAGTAGGCGATATCACAACTTTCGAAGGTAGAAAATTCGGATTGTGACAAATCCTCTACGAGAGAATTTTATTTCTTGAATACTTTTGGTTAAAATTGTTGCGCCTCCCTCCCCCCTCCACCCCCAATCTGATAAAAAAAACACGTCTTTCCTTTTAATTGCTTAATTTTGGATTATAGAATAAGTGTTAGATGGGAGGACTATTTGCTTCTATCTATTGAGATAAGATGACAACATCGTTTTTGTGGGACATGTTCAAAGTCACGCGTTAAGAAAGTGTTAATTGGACATTAATGATGTTGTACGTTTATCCATTGAAATGATATGTGAAAGAAAGAATACATCTGTTAATATTTAAAAGTCAGCTAGAATAGCGAGGTTTCTTTTCAAGTTTGTGATTTGAAGTTGTTTGTCTATTTTTCATACTATTGGTAAAGGCACAGAAAGAGACAAGCATTCTTGTTTTGGTTTTGGCCCCCAGCGTAGAGTAGGACTACACATCTACTTTTGCTCAAATGCCCAAAAAAGATGTTGGAAAAGAAAGAATTGAAGAATTAAATAGGCACTCGCTCAACCGTTTAAATAAAAAACAATCGACTATAATTTATATAATTTATGTGTAATTAGTGTATAATTTACAATGACAGATTCAGAGTTTTTAGATCATAGGTGCTTAATTAATTTTTATCTCAAACTTACTACTAAGACTAGATGCTTAGTTAATATATATTTGTATAAATTATCTGCTTTTATGATAAATAATAGTGTTTGATTCCACAAGTAATGATTGCTCAAGCACCCATAACCGATAATGTAATATGGTAATCTCTATATATATCGATTAGAAAAAGTAAACAATAAATTCCACTGATTATTACGGTACAAGAAATTTTTAGTAAAAGAGTTTATATTGTACTTTGATTAGTTAGTATTCAAGTATTTTTCCTTCATCTATAAGGTATGTCGTCGTGCTTTTCTTTGTTAATTATAGATTGTTTCCACCTGCTATTTTGAATTTATTAATGAAAATTTAATTATAGAAAAATTATACATAGTGTCCAACATATTTACTAAATGGTTTAGGAAAATTGATTGTCTTTATTGTTTGTTATAAAATAATAAAAGAAGTAAAAGAGAATTGCATAGAAAGCCTGAGAGAAGAGAATTTTTATTGATACGAGATGTATTACAATGGAATATAATCCTTTATTTATAGGGAGAGAATGACTTAGCCTTCTAGTAATAAACCCTAGAATCTTTCTAAATATAGACACACCAAAAATAAAATTTTATTTATAACACTCCCCGTGAATGTCTATTCAACAGATAATGTGTCTCGTTAAAACTTTAACTAAAATACAATTCAATGGGGAAAAATCTAGTAAAGGAAAAAGAGTACACATATTTAGCAATACGCCTTTTGGATGTCTATTCAACAGATAATGTGTCTCGTTAAAACTTTAACTAAAATAAAATCCAATGGGAAAAAATCTAGTAAAGGAAAAAGAGTACACATTTAGCAATACGCTTTTTGATTGCCTCGTTAAAAACCTTGCAAGGAAAACGCAATGAGATAAAACCTAGTAAGGGAAAAAGAGTACAACGCGCATTAACTCCCCCTAATGAGAACATCAATTCACATCTTTAAGCATTTGCATTCTAATATTGTGCACCATCTTCAAAAGATATTTGGTAGAGATTTGATAAACAAATCAGCCATATTACTTGAGCAAATTTGTTTCACCTTGAAATCATCATCCCTAACAGATGTATTGTCTTCATATGATCTTGTTGGAATTATCAGTTCAATATCTTCACATAGATGTGGAAACTCTTGCTATCATATTATCATGCCCATAGTTATAGCAAGATATATTTGTGCACAAATTGCACTGAGGAAATGGTATTTCAAGATCAAGAATTGTATATGCTTCAAGCAACTTAAATCCTTCATGGATTGTCATATAAGTTAATTCATATAAGCCGTCTAAAAAGACATTAGATGCATATCAAGTTTACTTGTCATGCTAGACATATAAGATATCGAAAACTGACTACATATACCATTAACTTTATACTTTCAAGTATTTGAACTACATGTTCAAAACTACATGTCTTTCATGTGAAACTAATTCTATTCAATATTATTTTTCCAAACTTAAGATCCTTACATATATATTTAGCGTTATCATATATGTTTTCAACGAACATTTATATCGATTCCAACATTTTTTCATAAAGATATAACATAGAGATCTCTTCATTTATATATTCAAGTACCTGAATCTCTCATGAGATTTTATTAAGTGTTATGTCACGAGATCACCGGCCTCCCTTATTATGATCATTTGATCATCTTCTTTATCGAGAAGTTTATTTGAAACCGATTTGTCTATACGCTTTAAGTGTACCATAGACTTTGTCCTTCTAGGACCTAATTAGAGCATTTACAATGAAAATATAGTTACTTTCTTTGGGTCAGCAAATACTTTTGTCATGCTTTGCAATATATTGTAAATGAAGTATCCTTTTATGAACTTCAAGTTCATATTATTTTATTCGAGAATCTACATGTACACATGATAATTCATTCCACGTAGTTTTTGTTAATTGTTTATCATGTCTCCCCCTCATGTTAGATAAGCTAACTTGTTTCCTCAACATTAAAAATGCATCTTTGTGCGTTATAGTGTTAATCAAAATATACATCGGACGTCAACAATAATAAAATAAAATTATTTTGTTCTGATCCTGAACCACTTGTGAGGGGAGAAAATAATATACTTTGGTATATAACGTATATCAAACAGATATATATATATATATATATATATATATATATATATATATATATATATATATATATATATATATATATATATATATATATATATATATATATATATATATATATATATATATATATATATATATATATATATATATATATATATATATATATATATATATATATATTTGTTCTCATAAGCCATTGTTTAGCTATTAAGTGGAGGATTTAATAAATTATTTTGCTAAACCAACTTATCAAGATGAAATATCTTGAGTAAAATATCTTAAAATTATGCTTTAAATCAAATTATTGAGCAAGTTACCTCGCAAAATACCATGTTGCTATTTAACAATAGTTGCACATGTAACCATCTCATAGATGCATCTTATGTGGTATACATGGTAGATGAATGTGCCCATATTCAATTTTGATATTTCTAGCATTTATGGAATTCAATCCCAATTTTAGTTGGTCCATTAATTAATAAGAACAAGCAATGTAAGAGAATTCGTAAAGAACTTTCCAGTTCCTTAATATTTACCCATGTGAATTCTCTTATATTTTTGCACATCATACTTAAATTGATATGACTAAACCAATTATATCAACTGAATAAATTATTAATTTGATAAACTTCAAATCTATACCATGACGTGTGCAATTATCAATAAACTTCAAGTCTATTATGATATGGATTTTTATATCAATAATCTTCTACTTTATTGTGGCATTATTTTATTTGTGTAGTGCAAATTGGAGAATAAAGCGGGTAATTTTTTAAATATATATTGCCCCACTACAAGTTGTAGTAATAGAAGATATTAAATCTTTCCTTTATTTCTAGTCTCACTATAGCTAACTACTTTCGTAAATACTTTAGAAACTCAATAAATTTCTTTGAGACTTACTACAACACAATACTTTATTGGTAATCAATTGTGTTTCTCCAAAATAATATAATTGGCTTTTGTAGAGCTTTCAATTAATTTGGTACTATAACATATTCATCAACATCTATATGGTGAATAAAATTTTAAGGAGAAAGTTATACCATTATCGTCATGGTTAAAATTATATGCAAGATCTATTTCTTGCATTACTGTTGTCTTTATAATCACATCACCAATATATTTTGGCGTACAATAAGTACGTGACCAATGATCATTTATGTCATAGTAATGATATTATTTTCTTATATCATCTCAAATCTCTTTCTAGAGATGAGTGTGGCATATTCATTATCTCTAGCATGTTCATTATTCCAAGAATAAATATATATTTATAAATAATATATTGTCACATTCACATCATGAATGGACCACAATCATCTATATGTGTTTTACATAATCTCATTCAAATCGGTGACAAACATTACTTTCACGGAGTAAAGGATTATTTTTGAGAATCTTTATTGTTCTCATTACCACAATGCTGACGATTATAATTTCATCTATTGTCACGCATCCCTTGATACATCACAGTAATAATTTTATCTTTTTTCATATTTATCACATATTGCTATCACATTCTCCTAAGGAAATGAGAATGAAACAAATTTAATCTGACGGGTTTCTACTGTTGGAAACACGTTCTCAAGGCTTTATACTAAAACGTGTGTTCTTATGTGTAGGTTTTGATGAATGACAAACAAGCGCAAATTGATATATGCGAAGTTCAAGTACAAGCGCACAATTGGTGGATAACGAGATTCAAGCACAAGACAAAGTTGTATAGTTTAAATGAGTCGTTCTTAATTGTGATCTTGATCCGACAACTTGACTCATGACATGGCTTCTCTCGTAAAACTATTTTTTCAAAATCATGCATATTTAATTTAATGCTAAATGATTTTAAATCATGCATATTTACTTCAGTCAAAATAATTTTTAAACATGCCTCAAAAATCTGGACTAAGATAATCAATTATGTACTTATGATAATCGATTATGTTAAGCCAAGACTGCATGACAATCGATTGTGAAGTTAATGACAATCGATTGTGTTAAGGCAGTGAGCATCAGGTTTTTCAAACCTGCATGACAATCGATTGTGAACCTTATGACAATCGATTGTGATGAGGCAGTGTCCATCAAAGTTTTTCAAAACTCAGAATAATCAATTGTGAAGCTAATGACAATCGATTGTGAAGAGACAGTGTCCTTCAGATTTTTCAAAGTCACAAAATAATCGATTGTGAACTTATGACAATCGATTGTGTTGAGGCAGTGTCCTCCAGACTTTTTCAAAATTATTAAATAATCGATTGTGAGTATAAAACAATCGATTGGCAAGAGGCAGTGTCTAAAACGATTTTCAAAATCTGATAAATAATCGATTGTTAACATTGCACAATCGATTGTGAAGCTGACCGTTGTCGTAAAGTTTTATAATACCGTCAGGTAATCGATTGTTGATTTTGTACAATCGATTGTTGATATTAAAATCTGGAAAAAAATTTTTGAACGTTGCTGAATAATCGATTGTTGATTTTGTAGAATCGATTGTTGAAATTAAAATCTGGAAAGGATTTTTTGAACGTTGCTGAATAATCGATTATTGATTTGGTATAATCGATTATTTTACGTAAAATCTGGAAATAATTTTTTGAACATTGCTGAATAATCGATTGTTGATTTTGTACAATCGATTTTTGAAATTAAAATCTGGAAAGGATTTTTTGAACGTTGCTGAATAATCGATTATTGATTTGGTATAATCGATTGTTTTACGTAAAATCTGGAAATGATTTTTTGAACATTGCCAATAATCGATTGTTGATCTTGGACAATCGGTTGTTAAGCGTAAAATCTGGGATTGATTTCTGGAACGATTGACAAACAATCGATTGTGGCTTCTTGACAATCGATTGTCACTCAGTAAAATCAGCAACTCTTAATTGACAATTAGACTACGGTAATGCCAAGTTTTTCAACTATAAATACAGCTTCATTTCAGTGTTTTAAACACAATAACACACAACAACTGATCATTCTATTGCTATAAGCTTTCATACTATTGTTTATCATTTTATATTCATTTCATAAAGCTTTTGAGAGCCAAAGTCTTGTCCATAGTTGTTGTGATCTTGAGCTTACTTCTTTTACTCGTATCTACTCATAAAGGAGCGTATTGTTTGAGTGTTTAGTGTTTTGTACACTTGAAGAGAATTGTGAATCTCTTGTTGTAAGGAACTTGTGTTTCCTTGGTCGAAGTCTTGGAGTGTTGTATCTCCGAGCAAGATTGTTGAGGCTTGTGTCCTTAAGTTGTAAAGGTTGGTTAGGCACCCGTAAGCTTAACAGTGAAGTCTTGGAGTGTTGTATCTCCGAGCAAAGGTGTTAAGGCTTGTGTCCTTAAGTTGTAAAGGTTTGTTGAGCACCCGTAAGCTTGACAAGTTAGTGGAAAATCTCGAGAGAGTCTCTCGGGGACTGGACTAGCCACGTGTTGTGGTGAACCAGAATACATCGGTGCGTACTTTATTATTTATCGCACTTAGTTACTTCCTGCAATTTTTTAATTCCGCAAAGTTTACGCTAATTTTTATTATAACGCTATTCACCCCCCCCCCCCTTTAGCGTTAAGCGTATTATCTAACAATTGGTATCAGATCCCAACTCTCTGAAGACTTAATAGTTTGAGAGAACCATCCATGGCTTCTACTCGTGACTCTTTTGCAAGAATAGGTGAAGGTGATTTTGACATGTTGCCCCCAATATTTGATGGAAATAATTACTTATATTGGAAAGATCGGATGAGAATTTTCATCACAGTCAACAACTTTTATCTATGGCAAATCATCAAGCATGGTGATCAAATGACAACAAAAGTTGGGAAAGCCAAGGTAAGTGAATACAACACTAATGCAATAAATATGTTGTATAGCGCCTTGAATCAGGAAGACTATCAGAAAATTTCCCACTACAAAACCGCCAAAGAGATGTGGGATAAGCTGGAGGAAATGAATGAAAGCATGCCTCAAAAAGCGGACAGCTCATATGATGAATCAACTGGCCAATGTCTCATGGCAAACGAAGAAGAAGAGGTAAGTACGTCCAACTCTAACTCGCTTGAAGAAATGCAAAATGCCTATAATAAGTTACATAGTGAGTTTGTTGATGCTTCCAAGACTATTAAATATTTGCAGAAAACTCTGTCGTTGCAAGAAAAAGATTTTCAAAAACAACTCTCTCTAAAAGAAAAAGATTTTGAAAAACTGGTTTTAGAAAATGAGAAGTTGAAAGAGGAAAACAAGTTTTTCGGAAAAAGAAGCGCCGATAAGCCCGAAAGCTCTATTAGAAAGTGTACTTGTTGCTTGCATCTCAAAAATGAAGTAGAAAGGCTCAAAGGCACATTAGATAAGTTTAATTCTTCACACAAAAATTTGAATGATGTTCTTGATAATTTGAAGTCAACCAAGCATGGCATAGGGTTTACGAATGAGCCTAAAGAAAAGGTTGAAGCTAAACCCCAACAACCTAAGGCTCAACCTAGGGCTAATAATAAAAATGCTTATCCTAGAAATAGCAATCCTAGAACCAATATGCATGCTAGACTAAATGTTGAACGTTTTAGAAGACCTAGCAATGACTTACCACCTAGAAATAACTACCCTAGAAATGATGCATATTATAGGCCAAATACTAGAAGGATTTTTGAACCCTTTAGAGCACCTAGAAATGATTTCCAACGTAGAAATAATTATTCTAGAAATGCTGCTCATAGTAGGAGAAATGATGTTCATAAAGCGCGCAATAGTCATAATGCTGAAAATAGAGTAAACCATTTTCGTCCGTCAAGTTACTATGAACCTAGAAGGATGCATAACCCCAACGTGACTTGTCATTATTGTAGACGCATTGGTCATATTGCCCCTGCATGCTTTACACGACATAGACATATCACTCAATCGCATCATTATAATATGCCTAACCCTCAAGGACCCAAAATGGCATGGGTACCTAAAACGCATTAACTTGTTTTGTAGGTATGTTTGAAGGGATCAAGTGTACTATGGTACCTTGATAGTGGATGCTCCAAACATATGACGAGAGACGAATCCAAATTCCTTCAACTAGAACACAAAGAAGGAGGAAGTGTGATTTTTGGGGATAACAATAAAGGAAAGATTATTGGCATCGGATCGGTCGGTAAGGATGAAAATTCCTCTATTAAGCATATATTACTTGTGAAAGGTTTAAAGCATAAGTCAATTATGTGACAAGGGAAATGTTGCCCTATTTGATTCGGATGAATGCTTAGTGTTTAGACGTAGTGACTTTAAAATTATCCTTCGTGGTTTTAGAGTGGATAATATTTATATGGTTGATCTTGCTAATTCCTCACCCGAATATGTTGATTGTCTTATGAGTAAAGAGGATGATACTTGGTTATGGCATCGTAGAGTAGCACATATCAACATGCATCTTTTGAATAAATTGATTTCTCAAAACTTAGTTATTGGCCTTCCCAATTTAAAATTTGAAGATGACTCTATTTGTGATTCATGTCAAAAAGGGAAGCAAACAAAAGCATCTTTCAAATCCAAAAATATTGTTTCAACTTCTAGACCATTGCAATTGCTTCACATGGATTTTTTTTGGACCATCTCGCATTGAAAGTCTAGGAAGAAATCGTTATGCTTTTGTGATTGTTGATGATTATTCTAGATTTACTTGGACTTTATTTCTTGCCAATAAAAGTGATGCTTTTCAGAATTTTAAATATTTTCTTAAGCGTGTTCAAAACGAGAAGGAAACAACCGTCACTTCAATTAGAAGTGATCATGGGGGAGAGTTTGATCACAATCTCTTTGCGGACTGTTGTGACGAACTCGGTATCGAGCATACCTTTTCCACTCCACGTACACCACAACAAAATGGGGTGGTGGAAAGGAAAAATAGGTGTCTCGAAGAGATGGCTAGAACCATGCTTGAAGAGGCCAAGATTCCCAAACATTTTTGGGCGGATGCCGTGAGTACCGCATGCTACGTCTTAAATAGAGTAGTCATAAGGCTTATACTCATGAAAACTCCCTATGAACTCTATAAGGGAAGGAAACCAAATATCTCCCATTTTAGAGTATTCGGTTGTAAATGTTTTATTCATAACAATGGCAAAGATCAATTGGGAAAATTTGATGCTAAGTCCGATGAGGGAATTTTCATTGGTTATTCCTCACGTAGCAAAGCATATAGGGTTTTTAATAAAAGAACCAAAACTGTGGAGGAATCCCCTCATGTTGTATTTGCAGAAATAATGCTCGCTTGGCGAGAAAGGATTCCGGTTTTGATCTTGTAGGTATTTTAGATAGCTTGAAAGACAAAATACAAGAGGAAACGCCTAAGGAAAATAAAGATGAAATCTTGGAACAACCAACGGAGGAAGCGCCACAATTGGAGAATGAAACGAAAACGCCTAACGAGTGGAGGACAATCAAAGATCACCCTCTCGAACAGGTAATTGGCGATGTCGGAGAAAAGGTAAGTACCCGAAACTCCCTTAAGAACACCTTAGGACATACTGCTTTTGTGTCTCAAATTGAACCAACAACCATCTCCGAAGCAATTGGGGATGAATTTTGGACCTTGGCAATGCAAGAGGAGCTTAACCAATTCAAAGGGAATGACGTTTGGGATTTGGTGCCAAGACCCGAAAATCATACCATAATTGGTACGAAATGGGTTTTTCGAAACAAACTAGATGAAAATGGTGTAATCACTAGAAACAAAGCTAGGCTTGTAGCAAAAGGCTATAATCAAGAAGAGGGTATTGACTATGAAGAAACATATGCTCCCGTAGCTAGATTAGAAGCTATTCGTCTATTGCTCACTTTTGCCTCTTCTATGAATTTCAATTTATATCAAATGGATGTGAAAAGTTCTTTTCTAAATGGTGTTATACAAGAAGAAGTTTATGTTGAACAACCCCCCGGTTTTGAAGATTTTAAATCTCCCGATCATGTTTCAAACTCAAAAAGGCTCTCTATGGTTTAAAACAAGCTCCCCGAGCTTGGTATGAAAGATTGAGTAAATTTCTATTGGAAAATGATTTCATTAGGGGAAAAGTTGACACCACCCTTTTTGTTAAGCATAAAAACAATGATATTTTATTAGTTCAAATATATGTGGATGATATCATAGTTGGTGCTACTAACAATGTCTTATGAAAGGAATTTTCCGATTTAATGACAAGCGAATTTGAGATGTGTATGATGGGTGAGTTAACATTCTTTTGGGATTACAAGTAAAGCAAATGAAAGAAGGTACGTTCATTTGCCAAGCCAAATATTGCAAAGAATTGCTGAAACGAATTGAAATGAACAATGCAAAAGCAATGGCGACTCCCATGAGCACATCCGATCATCTAGACAAAGATGAGAAAGGTAAGGAAGTCGACACTAAGAAGTATCGAGGTATGATTGGCTCTCTTCTTTATCTTACTGCTAGTCGTCCGGACATCATGTTTAGTGTGTGCTTATGCGCCCGTTATCAATCGTGTCCGAAGGAGTCTCACCTTACTGCGGTAAAACGGATTTTGAAGTACCTTGTTGCTACTACAAATGTGGGTCTATGGTACCCCAAAGGTTCTTCATGCCAACTCGTTGGCTATTCCGACTCCGATTTTGCTGGATGCAAATTGGACCGCAAGAGCACTAGTGGCACTTGCCATTTGCTCGGTAGCTCTCTCGTTTCTTGGTTTAGCAAGAAACAAGTAAGTGTTGCGTTGTCCACAACCGAGGCTGAATATGTAGCCGCGGGGAGTTGTTGCGCTCAAATCCTATGGATGAAACAACAACTCTTGGACTATGGCCTAAGTCTTGATCATATCCCTCTTAAATGTGATAATACTAGTGCCATATGCTTGACGAAGAACCCCGTTCTTCATTTGCGAACAAAACACATTGAAATTAGACATCATTTTATAAGAGATCACGTTCTTAAGGGCGATGTCGAAATCGAATTTGTTGAAATCAAAGACCAACTGGCCGACATCTTTACTAAGCCCTTAGAGAAAGAGTCCTTCTTCCGAATTCGTAGTGAACTCGGGATTCTTGACTCCACGTTGATCTAAGTCATGCATTGCATCTTTTTTACATGATTTCTAACTTGAGCGTCGGAGACGTCTAACGAATTTTTGCAGGTATCGCCATAAAGGTAGGGGGAATTATAAAGCATGACGCGCAATAATCAAGTCTTCTTCAGAAAAATCGGTTTCTGTCGTCTAATAATTTATCTCGTATCAATAATCGATTGTACTGCTATTACTTGAGTTATTGTGCTCTCTTTAAGTAATCACGTTTTCTCTTTCCAAAAAATAAACAAGTTTTATTTACATTTTTGGCATCTTCTTATATTATTTTTGCTAATGGCAAAAGGGGGAAGATAACGGGTATGCACGGGTATAATATTTATAAGCTTAAATTGAGGGGGAATTCATATATTGAGGGGGAACAAATCGCATACTTATTGCATATCTTTACTTGTCTTGAATCGTCATTATAAATTGTTTAAGTTGCATATCCCGCTTAAAGTTTGCCATTATCAAAAAGGGGGAAATTGTTGGAAACAAGTTCTCAAGGCTTTATACTAAAACGTGTGTTCTTATGTGTAGGTTTTGATGAATGACAAACAAGCGCAAATTGATATATGCGAAGTTCAAGTACAAGCGCACAATTGGTGGATAACGAGATTCAAGCACAAGACAAAGTTGTATAGTTTAAATGAGTCGTTCTTAATTGTGATCTTGATCCGACAACTTGACTCATGACATGGCTTCTCTCGTAAAACTATTTTTTCAAAATCATGCATATTTAATTTAATGCTAAATGATTTTAAATTATGCATATTTACTTCAGTCAAAATGATTTTTAATCATGCCTCAAAAATCTGGACTAAGATAATCAATTATGTACTTATGATAATCGATTATGTTAAGCCAAGACTGCATGACAATCGATTGTGAAGTTAATGACAATCGATTGTGTTAAGGCAGTGAGCATCAGGTTTTTCAAACCTGCATGACAATCGATTGTGAACCTTATGACAATCGATTGTGATGAGGCAGTGTCCATCAAAGTTTTTCAAAACTTAGAATAATCGATTGTGAAGCTAATGACAATCGATTGTGAAGAGACAGTGTCCTTCAGATTTTTCAAAGTCACAAAATAATCGATTGTGAACTTATGACAATCGATTGTGTTGAGGCAGTGTCTTCCAGACTTTTTCAAAATTATTAAATAATTGATTGTGAGTATAAAACAATCGATTGGCAAGAGGCAGTGTCTAAAATGATTTTCAAAATCTGTAAATAATCGATTGTTAACATTGCACAATCGATTGTGAAGCTGACCGTTGTCGTAAAGTTTTCAAATACCGTCAGGTAATCGGTTGTTGATTTTGTACAATCGATTGTTGATATTAAAATCTGGAAAAGATTTTTTGAACGTTGCTGAATAATCGATTGTTGATTTTGTACAATTGATTGTTGAAATTAAAATCTGGAAAGGATTTTTTGAACGTTGCTGAATAATCGATTATTGATTTGGTATAATCGATTGTTTTACGTAAAATCTGGAATGATTTTTTGAACGTTGCTTAATAATCGATTGTTGATTTTGTACAATCGATTGTTGAAATTAAAATCTGGAAAGGATTTTTTGAACGTTGCTGAATAATCGATTATTGATTTGGTATAATCGATTGTTTTACGTAAAATCTGGAAATGATTTTTTGAACGTTACCAATAATCGATTGTTGATCTTGGACAATCGATTGTTAAGCGTAAAATCTGGGATTGATTTCTGGAACGATTGGCAACCAATCGATTGTGGCTTCTTAACAATCGATTGTTACTCAGTAAAATCAGCAACTCTTAATTGACAATTAGACAATGGTAATGCCATGTTTTTCAACTATAAATACAGCTTCATTTCAGTGTTTTAAACACAATAACACACAGCAACTGATCATTCTATTGCTATAAGCTTGCATACTATTGTTTATCATTTTATATTCATTTCATAAAGCTTTTGAGAGCCAAAGTCTTGTCCATAGTTGTTGTGATCTTGAGCTTACTTCTTTTACTCATATCTACTCATAAAGGAGCGTATTGTTTGAGTGTTTAGTGTTTTGTACACTTGAAGAGAATTGTGATTCTCTTGTTGTAAGGAACTTGTGTTTCCTTGGTCGAAGTCTTGGAATGTTGTATCTCCGAGCAAGATTGTTGAGGCTTGTGTCCTTAAGTTGTAAAGGTATGTTAGGCACCCGTAAGCTTAACAGTGAAGTCTTGGAGTGTTGTATCTCCGAGCAAAGGTGTTAAGGCTTGTGTCCTTAAGTTGTAAAGGTTTGTTGAGCACCCGTAAGCTTGACAAGTTAGTGGAAAATCTCGAGAGAGTCTCTCGGGGACTGGACTAGCCACGTGTTATGGTGAACCAGAATACATCGGTGCGTACTTTATTATTTATCGCACTTAGTTACTTCCTGCAATTTTTTAATTCCGCAAAGTTTACGCTAATTTTTATTATAACGCTATTCACCCCCCTCCCCTCTAGCTTTAAGCGTATTATCTAACATCTACTTCTTTTCCCACAATCATACATGAATTTAATCATGGTAAGACATAGAAATTTTACCACTTCGAGTGGTTATAATTTCTTACTAACTTCATTAGAGTTATAATCAAAATTTATTATATTTGCTTGTATTTAAAATCAAGGTATAGAATAAAAGAGAAAAATACGGTAAAACACTTACCTTAAATCCAAAATTTAATTATGAAGGAAGTTCATAGAACAATTGACAATCATTATGCTCAATTTCAAAGCTTCTACTCAATTGATTAGAGTCATGTGCTGATAACGTGTTATAAAATAATAAAAGAAGAGCATTCCATAGAAAAGTTGAGAGAAGAGAATTCTTATTGATGTGGGATAAATTACAATGGAATAGAATCCTCTATTTATAGGGAGAGAATAACTTAGCCACCAAGTAATAAACTCTAAAATCTCTCTAAATATAGACACCAAAAATAAAATTCTATTTATAACAGAATTCTTATGATTGAAAATGAAATTTATTATTGAAGCCATCGATGAATTTACTTTCTTTTAGTTTACTTCAAACTGCAAAACAATAGGAATTTTTTGGTAGAATCCTTCACAGAACAACTAGTTTTGGGCCTCGAACTTACATTGGCCTCTTGACGTCCAGTCCAAATCATAAAAGCAGTAGACAAATGAAGAATTAAGAGAAAATGTTATGGTATAACAACTTACGAAGAGAATTGGTACAAAAAAAATAAGGAGAATGATATAGTTACCTATAAAAATAAACTATTTACTCTTATTTATTTATTTATTTATTTATTTTTTATTTATAAATGAATTATATTCCTTACCCATAGTAATTTTTGTAGGGCATTTTTTTCTTTATTTTCTATTCTTTTTTCTTTTCTTTTCTCCTTTTCTTTTTTCTCGTCTTTTTCCTTCTCTAATTTTATTTAACTTTTTTTTATAATTTTTTCTTTTTATAATCTAACTTCATTTATCTTTTTACTATTTTTATTATTCTAGTTTTATATTTTTACTAAAAATTTAAATTGTGTACCAATTAAATGTAGTTAATATCGAAAAAATATTAAATAACATATGATATCAGTATAGTATATAGCTATACCAACATGGTATATAATTGTACGCAAAGATTTAAAAAATATTCTTGTTTTGAGTTTCAAAATAACCACAAGCTCAACAAACCCAATTTATGAGTTTCAACAAAGTCCTCCAATGGTAGATTAATATTTTATAGAAGTCAGAAGTCTTGGTTCAAGTTATAGAATAAATCAAAAGGAAAAAAAGATTTGAAGTTTCATTTTATCCCTCACGCTGGGTAAAATCTTAAAGCAAATTAAAAGGAAAAAAACAAGTGAATTTACGTACTAAGTATACTATTGTGGTATGTTATGTATTATTACATCATACTGTTATAGTATATTGCATATTATTACAGTATACTATAAAATATATTGTATACTATAATAGTATATTGTTGCAGTATAACTATATACTCCTATAATATATTATATACTGTAGCAGTATATTGTTAAGTAACTGTGTTCTTCTTTGAATATTATAATATACTGTTGCAGTATATTATAAACTATAATAGTTTTTGCAGTATAGCTATATACTCATACAACATATTATATATTATAGCAGTATACTATTGGGTATATATGTTCTTCTTCAATTTTCAACTGAAAAGTCGATCTCAATCACCTTAAATTAGCTCCAAATGTTGTCAAATTTCAGTATGAACTTTCAAAATGTATTATAAGCAATATTTAGCATCACCCACTTTGAATCAAACAAGAAATCATCAAAATAAAAATTTTAAATTCAAGAGATTCCAGCACAACAATGGTGAATATTCAAATACACATAAAAATTCAGATCCGAGAAGCTTATTTGAAGGTAATCAATATTTTATAGCACCCACATCGAATCAAATAATAAATTTTCAAAATAAAATTTTAAATTCAAAAGCTTCAAGCTCATAAATGGCGAATCTTCATACACACGCACAAAATCAGAGCTTAAAAACTTAATATATAACTACCAATAATACATGGGTTCAAAAATACAAATAAATACAGAAAATGTATTTATTTGGAACTTGCAATTGATGTTGCAACCGGAGCTATTAGTTTTTTGGAAGGTGTTTGCCGTTGAGTTGTTTATGATAGAGGATGGTCAGGTTGTTAGTGCGAATATAATAAAGGTCGGATAAATAATTTGGGCCACATGTGTAGAAGAAGTAAATAATTTGGGTCTGAGCATTAAATGATAAATAATTTGAAATTAATAGCGTAAAATGATATTTGCCCAAAAAAATACTAGTTTTAGATATTAGCACCCTATAGTCTAACATTACATTTTTTTTTATATATACATTTAATTGGTATTCATAGCCAAAGTTATTTTTATGCAAAACCTAAAGAAACGTATAGCGTTCTCCCCTCTCCCCCTCTTTATCGCTCTTCTTCTCTTTTTTCCCGAAATTTCACTCCACATTTTTCAATCCCCCAAATCTCTCTCTTCTTCTCTGATAATTCTTCTATTAGGTTTCCTCTTAATCTTTTTCTTGGGTAATTTTTTACATCTATAATCTTTTGTAGAATTTCCCATACTATATCAGCATTTTTTTCAATTTAAGAGATGGGTAAAAGTTTAACCTCTAAAAGATTAAAATCAAAATCTATAGTGGTTAAATATTCATCTCTTCATGTAGGCGATGGTTCTGATTTTGAAGTTTCAGTGTTAAAGGGATCAAATTTACCGCATGCAATAGATGTTCGACATGACAATTAGGTTTCTTTTCCTTCAATAGTATCAGAAAAATCTCCCCATTTTCTCTAAATTATATATATATATATATATATATATATATATATATATATATATATATATATATATATATATATATTATTTGTATATCACAATGTATAATATAATAATAATGTGTATATCAAAAAAATATCAAAATTTTATTTTCTTTCTTTGTATAATAAATTTCATTGAAAACTCAAATTTTAAGACGACTTCCACATGTTTATCCTCCATTGTATCTCGTATATATCTCTATGTATATCGGTGATATCTCATGCATATCATGTGTATAAGCTATCCATGAAAATTTGTATTATATTCATGATGTACAATGTAATATACATATACTGTATTTGTGTATATCCATAAGAAATTATTATATACATGAATATTTGTGAAATATACATTATATATAATGCGATATACAATCATCCATAAAAAAATTATGTTATATACACGATATACAAAATGATATGAATAGATGTCCATGAAAATTTGTATGCGATATACACTATATATATATATATATATATATATATATATATATATATATATATATATTTTAGGTCTGTGTTTTTTTTTTTACCTCAAACCATATAAATTACTTCTAATCATGCTCAAACTTTGTATACAGCCACTTCCAAGCATTTTCAATCAATTTCAATTGCACTTACTTGTTCAATCCAATCATACAGAGATAGAGAGAAAGAGAGTCAAACTCTATATTTTCTCTTAGTTTTTGCTTCTGATTTTCTCTAACGCGAGATCTACCTTACATTTTCATCCCTCTGATATTTTTGCAAAATTTGAAATATTTTTGCTAAATCATAAAAGAGAAAGAGGAGAGATGGAAGAAGAAATATAAGAAAAGAAAGGGAGAGGGAAAAGAAAAAAGATACGTAGGTTATTGGTTGGGGGGTGGGGGAGGGTTAATGAGAAAATAAATAGAAAGCATGTTTTTTTCAAAATTTGGCTATATAATGCTATATTTTTAGTTTCTACAGTCAAACTAAATTTAAGGCCAAAAAAATGTCAATCATATTAATGCATTGTGTCAACCCAAATAACTGTTCATTCAAATACTTAAAATAAAAATAGCCGATGAATATATAATATAATTATAATTCATATATAATATGTATCTAACTATATATTATTGCTATATAATATATATATAGGCTAAACAATGAATTCATCTGACTATTTTAGATCGGAAGATTTGAACTAAAGGAATACCTTCATGCTGCTATCTAAATTTTATTCCGATCTAGACATTTGCTCGGAACTAATGAAATAAATTGCACTAAAATATCTTCCAACCTAAAATAAGAAAGCTGGTATATCATATAAGAAGAACGTTTCATTTCTCGTTTCTTTATGGAATGTGATATTACCAAAATTTGGGCATGGGCCTGGACGGAAGAGAATCTGGGCATCCACAAATCTACGGGCTTTTATCAAAGGAATTTTTATATTTTTATGCCACATAAAAAACTTTATTATTCTTAATGTTTAAAATTTAATTTAATTACACTTAATATATTAAATTATTAATTCTATATCATAGATTAAACTATTAAACTTTTTAATCAGCAAATGCCCGTTGCACTCCCCAATTCAATTCTAATTAACGGCTACGCCGACGTTAAATGTACTTTTGAAAAGCAATGTAGTTACTTTTCACAATATATTTCTGATATATCCTTATCCGTGCTCGTGTATGGCACACACACAAAGATTTTTTATGCCAGAAAATATTCTAATGTAAATCTACTTGGAGGAAGATAGTGTCACCCAACTGTATTGCCTTACATCTTTTTCTTTTGGAAAGACCATAAACATGAATATGCAATCTGATTCCAAACTTTAATTTTATATATATATACATACATACATATATAGCTGTTGCGGCATGAAACCCGATCCAATATAATATTTGTTGCGGCGTGCAACCCGATCCAATATAATATTTATTGCAGCGTGCAATCCGATGTACATATATAATATCAATAGTAATCATAATAACAGTCTCGGCAAGGGATCAATAATAAAGCCGACCATCCGACAAGGAAATTCAACAATAAAAGTATATATACATCCTGACAAGGAAAAATCAGCTATAACCAATCTCAACTCAACTCCTACTCATCTCAGTTATCACCATTTCTCAAGCATAAGTAACTTTCACGAAAATAAACCAAGTCTTTACTCATTATCAAGAATTCACCCACTAAAGCATTCGTAGAATCATTTAAGAATACAACAAGTATAATTTTAAGACACATGGTCATGCTCGACACCAACGCATAGATACTCGTCACCATGCCTATACGTTGTACTAAACAAGAAGCAAATAGCAAAATAGGACTCAACTCCTAATCCCTCAAGCTAAGGTTATACCGAATACTTACCTCGAACTTCCACGGCCAACTCAAGCCTCAAACACCGCTTTTTATTTAAAATTTGGCTTCAACCCAATAATATCTATACATAATCGACTTAATAATATTAATAAATTCTAAACGATTCAATTTCAATGCTTATTTATAGCTTTTTAATCATTCTTCCTAAAAATCCAAAAATTGACCCCGGACCCACTTGGTCAAAACACGAGGTTCGGACAAAAACCAGATCACCCATTGACCCACGAGCCCGAATATATAATTTATTTTCAAATTTGACCCTAAAACGAGGTCTAAATCCAAATTAATCAAAAAGCCCTAATTCTACCCAAATCCCTAATTGTATACACTTAATTACATGTTTTAGGCCTAGAAATCGAATGGGTGTTGATGAAAAATGAGGAAAACAAGTTAAAGATTACTTACCCAAGAGGTTATAGTGAAGAAGTTCTTTCAAAATTACCCAAGAGGTGTGGAGAAGAAGAAGTTTGTGAAAATGGGTTAAATCCCGTAATGCATTCTGTTTCTAGTCCTTTAAAATAACTAGGTGGATTTGATCATCGCGTTCGCGATGAGTTAGGTCTGATAGACCTTCGCGTTCACAGAAGATGGCTCGCGTTCGCGGAGAAGTAACTCCTTGAGCCTTCACATTCACGTAGGTATAATTTCCCTTCCCCTGACCAGGCCACAAGCCTTCGTGTTCGCTATACCAGGCCCGCGTTCACAAAGGGTATACCCCCCCCCCCCAAAGGTTCGCCTTTGCGACCTGGGTCTTGTATTCGTGTGGAATGAATTTTCCTTCAACACCGTTAACTCATCACATTCGCGAGTGTCCTCCCGCGAATGCGAAGAAGAAAATATCAGAGTACCAGCTACTGAAAACCTGCAACTTTTAAGAGTTTAAAACCTTCTGAAATATATCTGCAACTCAACCGAGCCCTCAGGTCTCCTAACCAAACATACGTACTAACTCAACAACTTCAGAAAAACATATACATGCGATTAAATCGCCAAAATAACCTTAATAACAACGAATTAAACCTCAAAATCAAAGATTTCCCTCAAACTTATTCAAATATCAATTTTAGCTATTTAGGTCCGAACCACGTCAAATGATATTCGTTTTTACCAAACTTCACAGAAACATCTTATATCGTATATAAGACCTGTACGGGCATGAGAATGAAAATACAGGCCCGATACCATCATATTCTAATCAGATTTCATTTCAGATTTTCTTAAATAATTTTAGAAAACAATTTTCTTTAATAATTCATTTCTCGGGCTTAGGACCTCGGAATTCAATTCCGAATGTACGCCCAAGTCTCATATTTTCCTATGGATCCTCCGGAATCGTCAAATCACAGGTCCAAGTCCATTCACCCGAAAAGTTGACCTAAGTCAAATTTATTCATTTTATAGTCAAAACTTATCATTTTTCGTAGATTTTCATATTTAAACTTTTCGGTTACGCGTCCGGACTGTGCACATAAATCGAGGTGACTCAAATGAGATTTTCAAGGCCTTGGAAGCATAGAATTCAATTAACCTTTTGGGTCATCACATTCTTCACCTCTAAAACTACCATTTGTCCTCGAACGGACATAAGAAGAAAGTACCCGAGTCAGAAAAAGATAGGTCTTAGGCACACAAACTCGACCCTGCAATATCAATACTCCATCATCATCTAAGGTAACCTGCTTGCAACCTCCACATTGCACCGTGTTCCTAAGGACACACAAATAGGGATCATCATACTGCCAATCACAGATATGCTCCAATAATAAAGAACGAGAGACTGTGGAAGCCAATACATGACTGGGCTCAGAAACATCCAGTCTCATGAACTGATTGGCTAAAGCCTAAGCATCTAAAGAAGGCGATCTCTCACCGACTAGAATATAAGCAAGACTGCCCATACTGGCTAACTTTCTACTCAAAGCATTAGCCACTACATTGGCCTTTCCTGGGTGATAAAAAATGGTAATACCATAGTCTTTCAACAACTCCAACCACCTCCTCTGCCTCAAATTCAACTCCTTTTTGCTTGAACAAGTACTGAAGACTCTTGTGGTCCCTGAATACCTCACATGCCATGACATATAGATAATGCCTCCAAATCTTCAATGCGTGAACTGTGGCTTCCAACTCCACATCATGAACTGGATAATTCTTCTCATGAATCTTCAACTACCGTGAAGCATAGGCAATAACATTGCCATTCTGCATCAACACTAAACCAAGCCCAGCACGAGAAGCGTCATAATAAATTGTATAAGGCCCTGAACTTATGGGCAAAACCAACAGCGGTGTCAAAGTCAAAGTTTTCTTGATCTTCTGAAAGCTCAACTCACACTCATCTGACAACCTGAACTAGGCACCCTTCTAGGTCAACCTGGTCATCGAGGGTGCAATAGATTAAAACCCCTCCACGAACCGACCATAGTAGCCTGCCAACCCCAAGAAACTCCGAATATCTATAGCTAATGTTGGTCTAGGCCAGTTCTTGACCGCCTCAATCTTCTTCGAATCAACTTGAATGCCTTCTACAAACACAACATAACCCAGAAATCCGACTTAACTCAACCGGAACTAACACTTCGAGAACTTGGCATATAACTGACTATCCCTTAAAGTCTGAATAACCACTCTAAGGTGTTGCTCATGCTCCCTCTGGCTGCGGGAATATATCAAGATATCATCAATGAAAACCATCACGAACGAATCCAAATTAATTCTAAACACTCGGTTCATCAAATCCATAAAAGTTGATGGGCCATTTGTCAACCCAAATGATATAACCAAAAACTCATAATGCTCGTATCGGGTGCGAAAAGCTGTCTTAGGGACATCAAATGCCCTAATCCTCAACTGATGGTAGCCAGATCTCAACTCAATCTTTAAAAATACCCTAGCACCCTGAAGCTGATCGAACAAATCATCAATAATCGGCAGTGGATACATATTCTTGATTGTATCCTTGTTCAATTGATGGTAATCAATACACATTCTCATGAACAATCCTTCTTTTTAGCAAACAACATTGGTGCACTCCAAGGCGAAACACTGGGTCTAATGAAACCCTTCTCAAGCAAGTCTTGCAAATGTTTCTTTAACTCTTTCAACTCAGGCGGGACCATACGATACGATGGAATAGAAATGGGTTGAGTGCCCGGAGCCACATCAATGCAAAAGTCAATATCCTTGTTGGGCGACATACCCGATAGGTTTGACGGGAAAACATCTGGAAACTCTTGAACAGCGGGCACAAAATCAATAGAAGGACTTCAGCACTAGAATCATGAACATATGCCAAATAGGCCTAACACCCCTTCTTGACCATACGCTGAGCCTTCACTACGAGATAACACTGCGGGTAGAATGACCAGGAGTCCCTCTCCTCTCTAAATGAGGCATGCCAGGTAAAGCTAAGGTCACAGTCTTGGCATGAAAGTCCAAGATAGCACGGTAAGGTGATAACCAGTCCATCCCCAATATAACATTAAATTCGACCATGTCTAGAAGCAACAAATCCACACGAGTATCAAGACCCTCAATCATAACTACAAACAAGAATGATGGACTCGATCTACCACAATAGAATCACCTACTGGTGTAGACACATAAACATGAACACTCAATGAATCACTAGGCATGACCAGATACGGCGCGAAATAAGATGACATATATGAGTATGTTGACCTTGGAACAAATAACACTGAAGCACCTTAACACTACCTGTGATAACCGCATCTGAAGCCTCAGCCTCAGGCCTGGGTGGAAGAGTATAACATCGAGGTTGGGCCCCACAACCCTGAATTACGTCCCTGGGACAACCTGCTACTGGCTGGCCTCTACCTACAACGGTCTGAGCTCCACCTCTAAATTCTCTACCTCCACCTCTAGCATCTCTACCCCTACCTCTAGCGGGCTGCGCGGTCTATGAAACAGCTGGTTCCGAAACTATAGTATGGGAACCCTGCTGTTGCGATTGAGTACCTAGAAACCTCGGGCAAGCTCTCCAGATATAAACATACTCACCATACTCATAACATACATCTGAATGTTGCAACTAAGGAAATTGAGACTGACCCTAGCAACCTGAATGACCACCCCGAAAACTCTAGATCAGTGGTGCACTGATAGGTGTTTGTGGTGCACTATAAGGCTGCTAGTCAGAATATTGTATATGAGGACCACAACTACTTGAAGCACCGTAAGAAACCTGAAGAGCTGACTGAAAGGGCCTAGGAGGATGGCCTCTACCGTATGGATCTCTACCTCTAGATGAGGTACCACTAAACCTCCCTAAATGATGGGGTCTCTTGTCGGCTCCATGACCAACCCCTGTGATAATACCATCTCAACTCTCCGTGCCACATTGTCCGCCTCATGGAAGGATATATCACTCCCTGCCTTCCTAGCCATCTAAAGACGAATCGGCTGAGTGAGTCCATCAATGAACTTTCTTACTCTCTCCCTCATAGTGGGAAGTATAATGAGGGCATGGCGAGCCAAATCTATGAATTTGGTCTCGTACTGGGTGACAGTAATGGATTCCTACTGAAGGCACTCGAACCGCCTCTAATAGGCCTCTCACTGTGTGATAGGGAGAATCTTCTCCAAAAATAGCTGTGTGAACTGCTCCCAGGTCAAAGATAACGATCCGGATGGTCTAGCCAAACAGAAAACCCTCCACCAAGTCTTGGTAGATCTAGATAAGCGAAATGTAACAAAGTCAACCCCATTGGTATCAACAATACCCATGTTCCGAAGATCCTCGTGACAACTATCCAGATAATCTTGGGGATCCTCAGGAGATGCACCACTAAAGGTAGTAGTGAAAAGCTTGGTGAACCTGTCCAATCTCCAAAAGGCATCGGTGGACATGGCTGCAACATCGCTGAACTGAGCTACCGCAACTGACTGAACTATCCCCACTGGCTGAGCCACTGTGGTCTGAAACTGAGGAGTTACCTACTCTGGTGTGCGAGTAGCAGGAGTCTAGGGTCCTCCTCTAGCCTGAGAGACGAGTGGTGCTACAGGAAGCAAACCTGCCCTGGTGACACTCTCCATAAGGCCCACTAGACAGACCAGAGCATCTCGAAGAACTAGGGTAGAAATAAACCCATATGGGACCTGAGTGGGCCTACTAGAACTGTTAGGTCTGGAACCTCATCACTAAATCAACTTAAGGCTCTACTACAAGTGTTGCTACCCTCGGCTGAGCATTGCCCCTACGTCGGCCTCACCCTCTCTCCCTTGTGGGAGCTACTGTTAGGAATTCGGGTTACTGATTGGTAGATGAGGAAGTGCGTGTTCTCACCTTCTATGAAAGAACAGAGTAGAAATTTAATTAGCATTGAGAAACCAAACTGCACGAAAAAAGAAAAAATGTGAAGTTTTCCTAACTCTATAGCCTCTAGGGGATAAATACAAACGTCTCTGTACCGATCCCTCGGACTCTACTAAGCTTGTCTGTGAACTTGAGACCTATGTAACCTAGAGCTCTGATACCAACTTGTCACGACCCGGATTTCTCATCATCGGGAGTTGTGATAGCACCTACTCTTATAAATTCTTAACTCTTTTGTTTTTATCCTTTTTTACAACATGTAATAACAAGCGATAACATTTAAATAACAGCTGAATATGATATTAGTCGGAAGACTCATATAAAATAAACAAAAATGGTAAGAGAATCCACCTATGCCTCTACCCAGAAACTGGTGTCACATTATTCACAGACTACTAAGGTTTACTACATACAACTGTTTGAAAGAAAGTAACATTGTCTGTCTCGAATACAAAAGATAACAGAACATAAATAAAGAGAGAGGAGACGCCGGGCATGCGGACGCCTTCAGGGGTACCTCGATGTCATGGTGGACTGAAGGCTGGCTCCCAAACTACTGTTGTTGGACAAGTGCTGCTCCGGTATCTGCACAGGGTGCAGAGTGTATTATCTGTACAACCGACCCCGTGTGGTGGTAAGTGTCTGGCCTAACCCTGGCATGGTAGTGACGAGGCTAGGACCAGATTTCAGATAAACTTGTGCAGTTGTATAATATATGACGCAAAATAAAGAGGAATAAACGGTTCAAATAGGAGGGGGTGCATGCTTCTTTTCCTCAAATCTAACAGAAATTAATAGAACATGGAAAGACAGTTCAGTATCTACAACATGGCAATAATACTACTATTTTGGAGTGCAACCCGATCCCTTATCATTGCAGCATGCACCCGATCCACACACACACACACACACACACACACACACACACACACACACACACACACACATATATATATATATATATATATATATATATATATATATATATATATATATATTGTAACATGCAACCCGATCCACACACACACACACACACACACACACACACACACACACACACACATATATATATATATATATATATATATATATATATATATATATATATAACTGTTGCGGCATGCAACCTGATCCAATATAATATCTGTTGCAGCATGCAACCCGATCCAATATAATATCTGTTACGACGTGCAACCCGATCCAATGTAAGATCTGTTTCCGTGTGCAACCCAATCCAATACAATATATGTAGCGATATGCAACCTGATCCACATGTATATAGTAATAGTTTTGTGGCACGCAACCCGATCCATATATATAATATCAACAATAATCATAATAATAGTGCCAGCAAGGGATCAACAATAAACCGGACCATCCCGGCAAGGGAATTCAATAGTACAAATATATATACGTCCCGACAAGGGAAAATCAGCTATAACCAATCTCAACTCAACTCCTACTCATCTCAGTTATCACCATTTCTCAATCATAAGTAACTTCCGCGAAAATAAACCATGTTTTTAACTTATTTTCAAGAATTCACACACTAAAGCTTTCGTAGAATCATTTAAGAATACAACAAGTATCATTTTAGGATACACGGTCATGCTCGACACCAACGTATAGATACTCGTCACCATGCCAATACATCGTACTCAACAAGAAGCAAATAACAGATAGGACTCAACTCCTAATTCCTCAAACTAAGGTTAGACCGAACACTTACCTCGAATTTTCATGGCCAACTCAAGCCTCAAACATGCTTTTTCTTCCAAATTTGGCTCCAACCCAATCGAATCTATACATAACCAACTTGATAACATTAATAAATTCTAAACAATTCAATTTCAATGCTTATTTATAGCTTTCTAATTATTTTTCCCAAAAAATTCAAAAATTTACCTCCGGCCCACTGGGTCAAAATACGAGACTGGACCAAAATCCGATTACCCATTCACCTACGAGCCCAAATAAATATTTGATTTCAAATTCGACTCCAAAACAAGGTGTAAATCACGATTAATCAAAAAGCATTAATTCTACCCAAATCCCTATTTTTCTACCTTTAATTACACGTTTTAGGCTTAGAAATCTAATGGGTATTGATGGAAAATAAAGAAAAAAAATAAAGATTAGTTGCCCAAGAGGTTATGGTAAAGAAATTCTTCAAAAATTGCCCAAGAGGTGTGGAGAAGAAGAAGTTTGTGAAAACTGGGTTAAATCTCGTAATGTATTCTATTTCTAGACTTTTAAAATAAATGGGCGGATTTGGTAATCGCATTCGAGATTATTAGGTCTCATAGAGACTTTTGCATTCGCGGAAGATGGCTCATGTTTGCGAAGAAGTAACTCCTCGAGCCTTCGCGTTTGCGTCCAAGTGGTCGCGTTCGCGTAGATATAATTTTCCTTCCCCTGGCTAGGCCACAAGCCTTCGCGTTCGCTATACCTGGCCCGTGTTCACGAAGGGTAGACCCCCCTCCAAAGCTTTGCGTTCGCGACCTGGGTCTCGGATTCGCGTAGAAGGAATTTTCTTTCAGCACCATTAACTCATCGCATTCGCGAGGGTCCTCCCGCGAATGCGAAGAAGAAAATATCAGAGTACCAGCTATTGAAAACCTGCAACTTTTAAGAGTTTAAAACCTTTTGAAACACATCCGAAACTCACCCGAGCCCTCGGAGCTCCTAACCAAACATCGTACTAACTCAACAACATCATAAGAATTTATCCGTGCAATTAATTCACCAAAATAACCTCAATAATACCTAATTAAACCTCAAAATCAAAGATTTTCCTCAAACTTCTTCCAACATCAACTTTAGATATTTAGGTTCGAACCATGTCAAACGATATCTGTTTTTCACCAAACTTCACAGAAACATCTTAAATCATAGATAAGACATGTACCGAGCACGGAAACGAAATATGGGCCCGATACCATCATGATCTAATCGAATTACATTTCAAATTTCCTCAAGCAATTTCAGAAAATAATTTTCTTTTAAAATTTAGTTCTCGGGCTTGGGACCTCGGAATTTGATTCCGAGCATATGTCCAAGTCCCATATTTTCCTACGAACCCTCCGAACCGTCAAATTACGGGTCCTGGACCGTTGCCCAAAACGTTGACCGAAGCCAAATTTATTCATTTTGTAGTCAAAACTTATTATTTTTCACAGATTTTTATACTTAAGCATTTCGGTTACGCGGCCGAACTACGCACGTAAATCGATGTAACTATAAATGAGATTCTCAAGGATTCGGAAGCATAAAATTCAATTAAAAATAAGTGATGACCTTTTGGGTGCCTTATTGAGATTTCTCTAATCATGGGGAACTGGAAAAAGAGTGATCTATTTTTGTATTTACTAAATCTCATGAAATGAATCATAGGCTCTTCCAAGGATGAATGCGGTGATAATGCATTTTCGGGCTTGTGAAGCTGAGAATGAACTTGCATACGATAATGCTATTTCTGCACCTTGGTAAGATATTGCAGTTTCATCGGGAAACTATTGACTCAGCACAGGTATGCACTTCTGGTAATAACTAAAGTTTTCTTGTTCATGCATTATATATACCTTCAACTCATATATTCTCGAATTGTTCTAAAATATCAGGTTTAGATTTAAGTTACTTCATTACTAACTTATGTGATGCATCAACAGTTCTGGACATGCTATTGTCTTTTGATCACCTTTGTCTGATAGATTTTAAAATCTGAAAGCCATTATACTAGCTTGATTAGAGATTGCAATAAACTAGGAATAAAAAGTCAAAGTACCAAGTCTTAACTACTCATATGGTGATTCACAGGAGTATCCTTTAGTTCTTATTTAAGCCTTTAGTTGAAAGGTGTCTTTAGTTAACTCAACAAGGATATTACAATATTAGGAAAATTTAAATATGGTTGTAATAGCTAAAGCTCTTTGAATGTTAGTTCCAAATGCATGAAGGTTCCATAAGTTAGCCGTTACTTTCTTTTTCCTTTTCTTTTTCTTTAAATATAGTTCTCTTATCTATTATATACTAGTTAGGATGAACTCGGGCATAGCTCGAGCACAACAGCTATTGTCAAAGCTGCAAAGCTTTCTTTTGTGCTGTACGATTATTTGGGGTTCATAATTTAAAAGAATTTGCTACCTTATCTTAATTGTTGCCAAAGTGTAACTGTAAATTCAAATATGGTTAGACTGTTCAGTAGTATCCAAAATAAATTATGTTGGTCTGTGGCATTAAAAAATGTAAATGTGGTTCATAACAAGTGTAGACAAATAAACTTGACAGAATAATATATATATATATATATAGCAATTTGGATAAGCAATACCGAAATGTACAAGATGACAGATCTTAGTAGATATATACAAATCTATGGGAGACTGAAATCTGCTAACAACACCAACGGCAAAGCAGATATCAAGTCTAGTATATAAGATACCATAGGTTAGACTCCCCATAGCAGATGCATAGGGGACCACCTTCCATCTTTTCTATCTCTTCATCAGTTTTAGGAGACTGATCTTTAGATAGAGAAACTCCAGGCCTAAAAGGGAGAAATCTTTTCACGGAATCATGCATGCTAAACCTGGAGAGTATTGTATCAATATAAAGAGCCTGAGATAAGCCTAATATCCTTTTCTTAAGATCTTGCAAGAGCTTGATCCCAAGAATATGAGCCGTTTCTCCGAAATCTTTCATATCGAAGTGAGTGGATAACCATTGTTTAACCGAATCCAACATGCCCACATTATTTCCTATGAGCAACATGTCATCTACATAGAAGATTAAAAATGCCACTTTGTCCGCATCTCAATTTCTATATACACAAGATTTGTTAAGGCACTGATCAAAACCAAAAGTTTTAATCTCCTTATCGAAAAAAGTGTTCCATGCCCTAGATGCCTGTTTTAGTCCATAAATAGACCTTTTAAGCTTACACAACATGTGCTCTTTGCCACTTTCCACGAAACTGTCTAGTTGCATCATAAAGATGCACTCATCAAGACTTCCATTAAGGAAAGTTGTCTTGACATCCATTTGCCAAATATCATAATCATAATGAGACGCAATGGATAAGAGAATCCATATAGACTTAACATGGCTACCAGCTAGAAGGTTTCCTCATAATCGATCCCTTCTTTCTAAATAAACCCTTTTGCTACAAGTCTTGCCTTAAAAGTTTGTACTTTTCCATCTACACCTCTCTTTTTCTTATAGATCCACTTGCATCTAATGGGTTTAACCCCATCAGCTAGTTCTGCAAGATTCCAACTTGATTAGAGTACATAGACTCCGTCTTTGATTTTATAGCTGCAACCCACTTATTAGCATCCTTATCATGTAGTGCTTGGTCGTAATTGACAGGTTTGGAGGTAGGCTCCTCAGGGATCCTATCATATGATTCTCGCAAGAGCGTATAACGAACTAGCTGTCTTATTTCCCTCCCACTATGACTACGCACTACATCAGTTGCAACTAGATAATTTTGTTTTGTGGTTGAACCACATCATCATCACGAACTTGAGTCTACATGCTATCCAGAGGATATCAAGGAATTCTTTCTGTTGTGCAGCCTGCTCAACATGACTCCCACTACCTTGTGGTAGTATGACTAAGTCTATCTGTATTTCTTCTACTACTAAAATGTAATGTATGTCAAAATTGACTTCCAAGGTTTTGATATGGTCGTTTTGTTTTTCAGATTGCTGAGTTTCCATTCCTTTGCTATGCTCCCGAAAAACAAGTTTACTTCTAAGAACATGGTTCATTGAATAGTCCTCTTCTAGAAACTTGGAAGTTGTGCTAACAATTACCTTTTTCTCTTTAGTATAATAGAATAAACAACCTTTCATCCCTTTTGGATAACCTAAAAACATGCATACATCCGTTCTTACCTCCAATTTATCCGTTTGTTCTTTTAGCACATGTGTCGGACAACCTCAAACTCGAATATGCTGCAGACTAGGCTTGCGTCTAGTCCACAATTCTGTAGGGGTCAAAGGTCTAAGTTCTTAATGTAATTCGCCGTTTCTAAGGCATGTAGGGGTGCTCATTGGGCGGATTGGGCGGTTTTTTACTCTTAACGGTTTGGCTTAACGGTTATCGGCTTTTAAATATTTAATCCGTTAGCCACCCGATAAGATATCGGGCGGATTGGTATCGGGTTAGCTCTTATAGGGCGGTTAATGGGCGGTTTATCGGCCTAACATACATGTCTAAATATCTCTTATTCTCCTCGTCTAGAAATAGTGAATTGCCATAAAAAATAATATTTTAGAGACAATATGATGCATTCAATTTTCTTTGCCGGAGCCACTCACTTTAATTTCCGTGATTAGGAAATTAGCTTTAGCCTCTCCGGCATGTTTCCAAACAGGAGGATTAGAACCAAAAATAAATTAAAAATAGAACTAAAAAATTTCTAGATCCCGAGAATAAAAATGCTTAGAAGTAGAAATAAACTTTTGTTAATTATTTTCAAGGGTTTTAGTTTGCTTATATTTAATATATATAAATAAAAATAAATTATATATATATATATATAATATTTATATTCTTATCGGGTTAACGGATTAGCCGTTAAGAAAATTGAATAATCCATCCCCAAACCTATAAGCCATTAATAAAAAAAATTCAATCCGTTCCCCGTCCGTTAAGCCGTTAAGCCGTTACCAATAAGCCGTTAAGCTTCGGTTTGGATCGGTTTTCGGTTTCAGATCTGTTTTGAACACCCCTAAAGGCATGTCCCCAAAAGGACGAAGGCAAATCGAAAAAACTCATCATTGATCTAACCATTTCCATAAGAGTCCTATTTCTTCTTTCAGCTACACCACTTTTTTATGTAGTTCCAGGTGTAGATAATTGAGACATAATTCCACATTCCGATAAATAACCAATAAAATTCGCAAAGAGGTACTCCCCACCATTATCAAATTGTAGTGTCTTGGTATGTTTATTATGTCGCTTTTCAGTCTCAGTCATGAATTCTTTGAACTTTTCAAAACATTCAAACTTTCGACAAAAAAAAATAAATATATCCATATTTTTAGTAATCATCTATGAAAGTCATAAAATACTCAAAAACACCTCTATCTTGGACATTCATTTGACCACAGAAATCAAAATGAATTAACTTTAATTTATCGCTTGCTCGATTTCCTTTTGAGGGGAAATTTCGTTTTGCCATTTTTCCTTCTAAACAAGATCAACAAGATGGTAGCATCTCCACTTTCAATGAACTTAAAGGTCCATCCTTGACCAACCTTGCAATTATGTTTAGATTTATATAACCCAAGCGCTAGTGCCATAAATATATTTCATTCAATTCAGAAGAACGTTTTCTCTTGCTTGGTAAATTAACATAATTCAGTTCTTTAGGTTGTAACGACTTAGGAATATAGTCAACAACAAAAAGACCATTAATCAATGTAGCCGAAGAGAGATAATATTTATCATATGTAATAACACATTTATCAATATCATGAAAATTAATGTCATAACCATCTCTCATAGCGCTAGAAATTGTAATTAAATTCCTTCTAATGTACATATAATATGTTTTTTAAAGCTAAAACTTTACCACTACCAAACGAAATACTAATATTTCCTATTGCTAAAGTTGGGGCTGACGAACCATCTGCTTGATAAACATTGATTTCTCCTCTACTTAGTCGTCGCGTTACCTGAAACTCCTGCAAATAAGTGCAGACATAATTAGTGGCTCTCAAATCTACACATCATGACATGGTAGAAACAACCGCCAAAAGAGTTTCAATAACAAGTAGATGTAAATCACCTGGTTTATTTTTCAGCTTGGCCAGATCAGTCGCCACTGCTTCTTATGATGCCCAGGCTACTTGCAGTGATTGCACTTACCCTTGGCCTTCTTCACACCAGTAGTTGAGCCACCAACACAGGGTTTTTGAGTCTTTTTCTTATTCTGAGCGTCTTTCAGCTTAGAACTAGAACCTTCTCAAAATTTAGTGCCACAGTAGGAGCTTGTTGCTTGATAATAGTCTCTGCTGACTGTAGCTCATTCACCAATTTCTCAAGTGACAAATCCACTTTGTTCATATTATAATTCAATCGAATCTGCTGAAAACTGTCAGGTAGAGTCTGTAAGATCATTTCAACCTGCATATCCTTATCAATGTTAGCTCCAAGGGCTTCTAGTTCATTCAGAAGACTCTTCATCTTCAGAACATGGTCCCAAATCGATGAATCTTCAACCATTTTGGTATTCAGAAGAGCTTTCATAGCAATCTGCTTTAGCCGCACGATTCTGATCTCCAAAAGTTGGTTCAAAACAGTTTTGAACTGATTTTAAACTAGACTGGTTTCAGATCTTATAGATATGATCTCTACTATTTCTGATTGTTTAATTCCTATAGACATGATATCTACTCGAACATGAAACAAAGCAGGAAGGATTTACTTGAGATTCCTATAGACATGATTTCTATGAAAAATACTTATTTTAACCTTATGAACGTGATGTTTGATTTGCAGCCGTTTAGATCCTATAGGCATGGTGTCTAAGTGTGTTAATAAAATATGCAGCATTTAAAGCAGATCCTATATGCATGTTATCAAACTGTAGAATTAAAATATGCAAAATTTGAAACATGTCCTATAGGCATGTTATCTACCCTTCTAATAGCTAAACATGTATAATTACCCATTCCTTTTTTAACTAGCCAACCCCAATATTCGTTACAAATTATTACAAACCAGATACTGGATTACATCAGAAAAATGTAAAATAAGAAGTTACAACCATAGTAAGCTTGATTCTGACTTCCTCTCTGAGTTATGGAGTAAAACACCTCAAATGCCACTTGTTCCAAAGCCTTCCTCAGTCCTGGGTGTGTTAAAGTTCCCTAAGGGTCTCAAGGGACCCGGTGGAGTGCTTACACCTAGGTTGCATAACCAGATAGAAAATGAGTGCAGTATGGAAGGGGCCAGCCGTTATGTGTCTAAGTTCAGATGGAGCTCAAGGGTCTCAAGGTAAGGCTCACACAAGAGGGCAGATAGAGAATAAATTAAAAGTCATACGCTTAATGGATAGCTTGGAGGATCCATACTCAATAGCACACCTAGACTTTCATATCTCCCAACAGATAACAGCATGAGTGATTCTCAAAATAATTCGGGCTACCAGGGATATTTTGCTTAAGTTTCAAATTTTGCAGTATGCATAAAGTCAAGTTTGGGGATGAAATGATATGCATCAATGGAAGTGACCTCTTAGAAGGGAAATCAGCATTGTGTTTGACCCATGAATTATATTCTGAGAATTCAGGAGAAGATTTCTACCCATGGATTCCCTAGGTTAGCATGAAGATCACTAGTACATTTACCTTTCTTCATGTGTTGTTAAGCGGATTCAAACTTAACATGTGATATTTATGTCTTCTTAAACCCTGAAACAGGTTGCTTCAATTTTAATTCCGCTTCTGAAATTCTATATCCACTCTTATGTCAGGGAATGTTCTAGTCATGGTAATTAATCACATGCTTTCATATGGTTTCTAATTTTTTTTTCTTTAACTTCTCGAATTCCTTATGAGATATTGTTTTAATCTGGGGTGATTAAGTAATGCTATCCTTGTTGCATTCTGCTAAATTGGCGGTAGAGAAAGGGAATGCCGAAGGTGGAAATAAGTGGTATATCAAGCAATTGACTGGCTGTATAATATTGGGTTTGGGGGACGCATTGTATTCGGTTGCCTTCAACACATTAATATTTACGGTTTCTTTTTCCTATTGGGAAAAGGTTTGAGCACCATTTATCTGAACAAGGCAAAAGTGACACTTTGATTACTATTGCATGCAGGAGCCTGAGACAAAACTATGTAAAAAAATATTGCGGGCATTCCTAAATGTATATCAGGTTATGATGGTTTCTTTACTTTGTAGGAATTGACTCTATGCAGTTTCTTTTTCTATGATGGCATTCTGCTATTTTTGAGCTTTTTATGTCCATTATGATAAGCAACACACTTGTCCATGCTCATTCTAAAATAGGACAACCTTGTACATAGCAAAACCTGGAGACAAGAGTAATAACTTGTATAGAGTAAGATCTTCAGGGGAAAAGTAAAATAGGAGCGGCGGACTTGGTCATTCTTAGTAAGTGCATTGGAACATGCAGAATTAATAGTTATTACTACAAAAGACATACTTGGACCATAATAAAATGCTTAATAATTGAAATGTGGACCAGAATTTACCATAAATCATATGTTTACAAAAGTTCCCTTGACATGAATAGGTAAGACTGACAAACATATCATAGACTATGTAGTATATTGGTTCTATAGGGAAACTTCATTCCAGTATATCACTGTTAAGCTAACTAAAGAAATATTTCATGATTACTGTTAAAGTAAGAAACAACACCAGTTTTAAAAATTATGTAAATTAGAATGGCAAGTTTTCACTTCTTATGATCTTTTTTGTATCTTCTTTCAGATCAATGGAACGCTTCTCAATGAAGATCAGGTTCATAGAACCACATATGAGATAAAGCATGTCATTATAGAAAGTTTACGTAGAAAATAAAAACTCAGAGAGAGAGAGAGAAATCATAAGACTTTGATGCTTGGAAGCTGAATTGTTGAAGGGGAAAGAGAGCTAGAAGAAAAAGTATTTTGTAGGGGTTGTTGCATATTGTTGACACTGATCTAAACCTCCACGAATGCTTTCTTACCTTTCCTTGATGAGCTTTCCTCATATCTAATGCCTATGACAGTGAGTTTCAGCTCATGGTAACCAATGACATTTTGATCCCCTAGATTTTTTTTCCACCAATATTTCTAATTGGTTTTTTTATTGTATGAAGGGAAAGGATAAAATAGCTAAAGAAAGATGTACATGTGTAAATATCTCTAATAATCTTGTGGAGGAATGCAATGAATCAGCTCTAAAGTAGGTCTATCTTTATGAGTTTTTTTCTTAAATAAGGTCATAATTCTGACAGTTACTTTCTGTTAAAACCAGGTATTATAAAATATATCCTCCTTTTCTTTTGGACTCAATCTACGACGAAAATCGAATTCTTAGAGAGGTTTTTGCATCTTGGCGGTTGGGATAGTTTTCAGTCTATTGCATTTGTTATATGACTCATCCAAACACCATTTGATTTCATGTTCAGAATGCGTTTTATGGACTTGGGCTTTGCACGTATGGTGGTTTTGTTTTCAAACCATTTATTGGATGTATGATATCGTTGATTGTGATATTGAGGTTCTTCTCATCATGGGGAATGAATGAAGAGTGATATACTTTTGTATTTACTAAATCTCATGACTTGATTCAGAGGCTCTTTGAATATTACTTTTGTTTACACCTTTTATGCATATGCTCAACATATTAGGATTTTGGCAAAACAAGTCGCTTTTGTTCTTCCAGGATTTCTCATTCCAAATTTTTTTGGTAGATTATTCCAGCTTGGTTGAATTGTCTTCCTATAAGAGGTAACATGATTGTTCACAACCAGCTCTGTTCAATGGTCGAAAGGTACTGTACTAGATTAGTCTGTTCTAGTTTTTTTCATCATCTGCTCTTTATTTTACTTTTCAGGTCTTCTTTTTGTTAAGGCGATTGATTGCCAACGTAGATTACAAGATTAATAATGACAACCTATCTTTACTAATTTCAAATATTCAATTGTTTTGGGTTTTTGTCAATACATTTGTTGGCCAACTAGCTTTCTGCAATTGTTTCACATTACTTCCAACATTTTGGTTCAATTGTAAAACTTGAAAAAAAAAGGATCACAAAATAACAACATATGATTTAAAATATTTTTCGTGGATAACAGTACGAGTGTTCTTATAATAACATGCATGATGCATATGTTCCACATATGTTTCCTAATTTCAGTTATATATTAGAAAAATTTCGCGACCATTAGCCAACAAAATGCTTGAAGTAATATTGTAGTGTTGTGTCTATTTTCAAAGTTATGATGGTGCGACTAGAAAGTATCCCTTACATTTGGTTTAACAGAATTTGGTTTGCAGTAGCAATCTTGAATCTTGACAGAAGGCTTTTCTACTAAATTAAAAGATCATTCTTTCTAATGTTAGATGAATTATTAAACTATAATCTTTGTAGCATTTGTCGGGTTACTTGATCATCTTATTGGTGGTTGTTACTATGATTTGTCTATTTTTCTAACAATAACAACCCAGATAATCCCACAAGTGGGGTCAGGGGATAGTAATGTGTACCCAGACCTTACCTCTACCCTAGAGTAGAGAGGTTGTTTCCAAATAAATCATCGGCATCCTTCCCTCCAAGAACTATCCACCTTGCTCTTGGGGCGACTCGAACTCACAACCTCCAAGATTTGTCTATTTTACCATTCAAACAAATTGAACACTAGCTGAAGTTTGCAAACTCTAATATGTTATCTCTTATATCAATTTTTTTCTAGTCTTTAACGTTTTAGCAAATTTTCTAGCTTTGCAGGTCAAACAGAGAACTTTTGGGTCTCAAATATGAGCACTTTCCAAAAAATTTATCAGCTTCTGCAGAGCTTATTTGGATATCAGAACCTATAGATGCCAGATTGAGTTGTTCATCTGTTCCTGATATAAATATTCTCAACTCTTATTCTTATTTTTTATCCAGTAAATTAAGAGAAGTAATACAAAATCTTATTTAGTAATTTCGTTGTATGTTAGTGGGTTGTCTATCAGATCTATACCGCTTCCAAAGCGAGTTTCTGATACAAAATAACATAAACATTAATCAAAGAAGTAGATAGGTAATATAGTATCAAATTGTTGAAATAATTTGCAAAGATCTTATGTCAAATAAGTTTTGCTTTTTCTAGGTTCTATGTGCTGGAAAAGATCTTGCTAGTGAAGAAATGAAAAACGGCATGATTAATCCATTGAGGAATCTTCAGAAAACAGTACCAGCAGCCACCTGGGCATCGGAATGGTCATTGCAATTGCCTCAGCAGGAGATGGAACTGGAGTGCCTTCAATCACCTAAAGAAGATGCTAAATTGTCATCAGTGCAATCAAGGGCAAAGTTAGGTGGACGCAAGGGGCGTAAATTGAAAGACCGTCGTCAAAAACTTATATTGCGCAAATAGGGTAAAATAATTCGCTTGCCAAAAGGGAAGATACTAGTGGAGTGGCAAAGGTGACTTAAAAATTGCTTCAAGTTATAGGTTCAATCCAACCATGGCATTCTTGAAATTTTCTGATATTCTAACTCCCCTGCTGAGAGCAATGAAGCTATGGTTTCCGCAACTTTGTGTCCTTCAAACATTGACCAGGAAGATGAAGGTATGATGCAATTTGCTAGGCTATTGTTGTTTGCTTGAATCTCATTCAGTCAACCGGTGAATGTATGGTTCCTCTACAGCTGCTCTGAACTTCTTGTTATCCAAATTCAGAAGCAGCTATATATGTTTCATGGTGAAACTCTTTACCCCTTCCTCCATTTTCATGAATGTTTCTATAAGATATGTTAAGCAAGAAATCAGTAAACGTGGTCAAGAACTAGACTTGTATAGGTGTGATCCCCTTCTATGTTTTTAAATCCTGCCGTTATTTTCCGCAGAGAGAATGATCAATTTACTTTTTACGTTCCAGTATGTATGATTTATTAGAATCTTGTTCTTAAATCTCCACCATAATAGTCTTTGAAATAAAGAGATAAAACAAATCAAGAGAGATGTAGATCGATAAATACCTTTGATGGTCTTGTGAGGAGTGGCCGGTAGCGGCTCTAAAGAAGGTACTACTATGATGTATTTCTTCCTTTACTTTTTGCTTATTATATGATTATTAGTAGGAACAAAGTTAAACTTAAGTAACGAAATGTAGATCATATTTACATCTTTCCTTGAGCAATTTTCTGCACTCTCCTCTAATAATCTTATGGCTGAGTTCTGCAGAGTTGGCTCTTGTAATATTCAGAAAGATGGCAACTGACAAGTTGCATCAAATGAATGCCATGACCAGTGAACATCTAACGGTCATTGCAGGAGCTGCCTGAAGTTATTTCATCTTTCCCCTGACAAGGAGTAATTTCACCAAAAATATTATGCAAGCGATACAAAATATCATATAAAGAAATAAAGTTCTTATGTCAATGTGATGGATCCATCCAAAGAAATTATTTTGAAGTACAAACACAACTTGAATAAGTAAAATGTCTTCAACTTTCCCAGCTTCCATCTAGCTGGAGATGTTATTGTGCATAATGAGAACAAGGGAAACAACTTAAAAGAATCGCTGTTTTTCACCTTTGCACAGCGAAAAACAATTCTCAGGTATGTTTTACTTAGACTTAAAAGGTTAAGTGAACAAGCTCAGGAGTCACTACCTGTTGAACCAGTGTTGCAGCTTCAGTATGCACGTCAAGCAGACGAATCTAAGGGATAAACAACGACTTCGATCTGCTGTCCATTTTCTTCTAGCACTTCCTCAAATCTCTTCATTGATTTTTCAAGAGAATCACCGCATGGTTTCACTTCAATCCTCTTTAGATTTGCGGTGTCTCCAATAGCAGGAGGAATTTCATGAAGATGAAAGCAGCTTTCGACCAGAAGTCATTGGAGGTTGGGCAAGAACTCATCTGAGGCATTCCATGTTGCAATCTTGAGCTTGAGGGACCTCAATTTAAGAACCTTGAGGGTCGGAAACTCTTCTTCTTCAACATCCCCTTTTTCCTCCTCAAATGCTCTGTGCTCCAACTTGAGAACCACTAAATTTGGTAATCTCCCGATATTAGACATTTCACTTTGTCGCAACAAAACATCTGATAGAGTTAGATTTTGTAGTGTCTTGGGCAAGCTGGACTCCAAGATCATACCATTCACATTGTGTGATTCAAGTTGAAGAGCATCTAATTTGAGTTGGAGAGGTTCTTCACAGTGGCACTTGAGCTTTCGCAGTCTGGTTGCCTTCTTTATCATATAGTCTGCTAGCTTGTTAGTGAGAGACAATGTGGCCAAGGTTTCTATGCAACATATGTTTGTTTTTGTGAGGAATGCGTCCATCAAAAGACGTAACAGGTTGTACATGCACATGTTTTAACCTCGGTAATGTACCACTGCCTACAGTTATTACTAGCAAAACCTCAAGGTTTGAAAGGTTTGATATCCAAGATGGCATAGACTCCACAAATCCTTTGATTCCAAAGAACTTCAAACAAATTAGCTGTTTTAATCTCAGGAATGGACTGTCTGACACAAGTCATTCCATATATAAAACTCTTATAAGTTTAATGTTGTCGAGATCAAAAAACTCTTGGCAACCATATTGTGGGGGGTCTGAAGAATGCGGAACGAGCTTGCACAGCCTCCGGTGCTCATAAAAGGAACTAGTCTAATCTTTGTTCTAACTACTTGTTATCTGCATAAGCTTCTCTTCCTTAGCTTTTGCTCCACAGAAATCGTGCAACATATCATGAATGTGACATGTTCTGATTCCTCCGGCGGACCCTTTCTTGCTCACCATTACTAAGCTTCTACCGATGAGATCATTCAGTAAACTTTCTGCAACAAACTCTTAACTTTTTTCCTCTATGTTCTGCACCAATCCCTCAATAGTCCATCACCACGCCAAGTTTGAGAATGGAAGTTTGAACTGTTTATATTATCTGAATTTAGAAGTGACTAAAGCTCTATCCCTTTCTGATCAATTTTCCGGGGAAGTTTCTATAAGATATGTTGAGCAAGGAATCCAGCCAGAGACATCACTATTGTTTTTTGATAGAATATAAAGGGTCCATCAAGCTTTATAAATAACCAGATTTTCTATCAGTTCTACTTCAACACACCCACACATCAGTAATTAAATGACACGAGTGGAAAATTTCCAGCTCAACGGGATTAAAAACCACGATCTTTTCAACTTTACTACTAAGTAAATTTTAGATTACAACCTATGCAACCTAGTAATTAACGTCTTAATCCCTTACTAACTTTTGACACACCTATTACAAACCACTTTGCAATACCTCTATTTGTGACGACCCAAAGGGTCATCACTTGTTTTTAACTAATTATGTAGTTCAAAGGCCTTGAAAACCTCATTTAGAGTCACCTCGATTGGTGTGCGCAGTCCCGCCGGAAAGCTCAAATATGAAATTCTGTGAAAAATATTAAGTTTTAATATTAAAATGAATAAATTTGACTTTGGTCAACTTTTTGGGTATACGGACTTGGACCCGTAATTTAACAGACCCGGAACCATGAGTTGACGGTCTTGAAGCCGTATGAAAATATAGGACTCGCACGTATGCCCGGTATCGAATTCCGAGGTCCCGATCCCGAGAAATAAACTTTTACAAGAAATTTTTGAAATTGTTAAGGAAAAATTGAAAACATATTTGATTGAAACATGTTGGTATCGGGCCCGTATTTTAATTTTGGCATCCGGTACCGGTCTTATATGTGAATTAAGATATTCATGTGAAGTTTGGTTACATCGTTTGACGTGTTTCGGACTTAAAGTTCTAAATTTGAAACATCATGAAGTTTGAGAGAAATTCTTGATTTTGAGATTTGATGCTTTGTTTTTGAGGTTATTTAGGTGATATGATCGCACAGATAAGTTTGTATGATGTTGTTGAGTTGGTACATGTGTTTGGTTAGGAGCCTCGATAGTTCAGGAGTATTTCGAAGTGTGTTTCGGAGTAGTTATCAACTTAGAAAAATTGCAGAGTTTGCTTCAACTGTTGCAAAACCCATTCCTTCTTCGCGTTCACGTCATATCTTCTGTGTTCGCGAAGCTTTAATTTTTCCTCTCTTCGTGTTCGCATCCCAGCCCTCGCATTCACGCAGTGTTATTTGACGCTGAGGGCTGAGTCTCCTTTTCTTCATCGCGTTCGCGTAACTTTGAAGGATTTCCTTTTCGCGTTCGCATTCGCGTGCTGCCCCACGCATTCGCATAGAAGAATTTCTGGGCCACACCATTTTGACTCTTTGTGTTCGCATTCCCCCTCCCGTGATCACAATAGCCCATTAAGCGTTACTCATCGCGAACGCGACTAGCCTATCGCAAACGCGATGAGTAATTTCGCCTAGTTAAATATTAAATTTCAAAACAGTAGCCCTTCGGGATTTTCATAAGACTTCTCAAACTTCTTTTTCTCCAAGGTTCTAGGGCGACTTTTGAAGCATCTTTTCACCATTAACTCGTGGGTTAGTAATGTTTAACTCGTTTCCTTCATTTTCTATCAACATCTATTGAAATTCTAGGCTTAAAACATGTAAGTAACGATAGAAATTAGAGAAATGAGTAGAGTTAGGGCTTTTTTATTTTTCTTGATTTAGACCTTATTTTTGGGTAGAATTTGATAATAAATTATATATTCGAGCTCGTGGGTGAATGGGTGACTTGATGTTAGTTCGAACCTCGTGTTTTGAGGTCAATTTTTGAGTTTTTGAAAAAAATGATGAAAAAGCTATAATTAGGTATTGGGTTCGTGTTGTTTAGCATTTATTGATGTATTGAAGTCATTATAATAGATACAATTGATTTGGAGCTCAATTCGAGAGAAAAGGCAATTTTTGAGGATTGAATTGGCCATGGAAGTTTGAGGTAAGTGTTTGGTCTAACCTTAGCTTGAGAGAATAAGAGTTGATTCTTATTTGATACTTGCTAATTGTCGAGTACGACATATAGGCATGGTGACGAATATTTATACGTTGATGTCTAGCATGACCGTAAGTCTTTATATTGCAAATATTCTGATTTTGTTGTATCTTTCATGCCTTAATGATGATTTCTATATGTTGTAAAGAGTATGTGAAAGAAATAATGATCTTTGAACTTCGAGGAGCATTGGCTCGAGTTGTGATACGAATTTCGTATATGAAATAATTGAAAGTTTTGGAGCATTGGCTCAAGTGATAAAGTTAGATATGAAGTAAAAGTGAAAGAAAGAGAGAGAGAGTATTTAAATTGTTCCCTTGCCGGGATATTGTTGCTTATTGATTATTTTCCTTTGCCGGAATGTTGAGATTATTGATGTTGTACCCTTGTTGGGATTTTTATTATTGTTTTGTTTACTCCCTTGACCCTTGTTTGTGACTGTTGTTTGGGCTAGGAAGAGTGTTAATGCACGAAGGATGATGCCGTGTATTATTTGTTATTGTGAGGAAAGAGTATAAAAGTACGAAGAGTGATGTCGTGCCGCATGATATACCATTCCATGACGATTCTATTGATTACATATGAGGAAAGAGAGCAAAAGCACGAAGGGTGATGCCGTGCACATTTTTATTATATCATTGCTTGGTGAGGAGGAGATTAAAAGCACGAAGGGTGATGTCGTGCATTTGTCCTTGATTTTCCTAATTCTTGCTGATTATCGAGTTATGCTGTTCTTTACGTTTATTTTACTGATTTTCTGTTGTTTGTTGACTTTATAGTGATGTTATTTATTCCTTTGCCCTAATTGCTTTGTAATTGTTGATTGGGTGAGGAAGAGTGTAAAGCACGAGGGGTAATGTCGTGTATTGTTTGGGTGAGAGAATGTAAAGCACGACGGGTGATGTTGTGTATTATTTTGGTGAGAGAGTGTTAAAGAATGAAGGGTGATGTCGTGTACTTATTGCCTTTGTTGTGATTCCTTGTTATCAGTTTGTGTGCATTAATTGTCTTATTCCATAATTACTGTAATTCTTTATATTGGCATTTTCTTTATCGTATTACTAGTTATTATTGAATTCATACTAGAATTGCTACGTGTTTATGTGACTTAATTGCTACTTACCATTTAGCATACTAAATGTTAAATTGCCTATTTGCTCCTTAATTTCCATAAATAATTGCTACTTGTCATTATTTGTTTTTCTTAGTGAATCATAATTATTGTGTACTTTGTTGTCTTATGAATTTGAATTAATTGTTGCGGTTGTTGGAGTAATTTCATTTGTAAGAACTGTTAATATATGAAAATGGAAGCGGGTGGTACGCCTACCATGAGATATGAGAAAAATGGGAGCTGGTGGTACGCCTACCACGAGACATAAGATATGGGATCGGGTTGCATGTCTGCAACAAGATGAAATTGAAAGTAAAAGTTGCCTTTATTTCTCTTTATCTGTGATAAAATTTAAATTACAGTTTTCTTATTGTTCTTTGATATTGTGGTTATCTGCCACCCCCGCAGCATGTTCCCCATCGCCAGCTCTAATTTCTTATTACCTATTTACTTTTCCGCTGTATATTACAATTCCACAAGTTTATCTAGAGTCTGGTCTGAGCCTTGTCACTACTTCGCCAAGATTAGGCTAGACACTTACCAGCATATGGGATCGGATGTGTTGATACTACACTCTGCACTCTTTTGTGCAGACCCCAGTGTTGTGGATTTCGGACCGCGGTGAGATTGCCGGATCTTGTTCATCAGGCCACCCGAGGTAGCCCTGCAGGCGTTTGCAAGCTCTGGCGTCTCCTTCTATCTACTTTCTTGTTTCATATATGTATTTACAGATACAGTGTTGTATTTAATTCTTTCGGACCTTTATGTGTAGAATTCTTAGACCGTCTGTGAAACCGTGACACCAAGTCTGAGTAGTCGAGACTTAAACAGTTATACTAGGTGTTTATGTTCCGATAATTATTGTTCTTCTTCTTCCGCTTATGTTAGATTCTGTTGTTTAAATGTGACATCTTCGTAATTGATAAAAAATATAAAATAGGTAAAAAGTTAAATTATTCAAATAATTGGCTTGCCTAGCTCACATTAGAAGTTAGTTTTCACTTAGTTTAATTGGTTTTGGGTTATAGTTGATAGTCCTCATTTAGGTTAAAAGGGTATGAGGTTTAGTTAATACTGAGTTTGTAATTTCAAAATAGACTCGGGGGTAATTTAGGCATTTAGAATTGGATAAAAATATTGTAGGATAAACAAGAATACCCTAGACTATTCTAGAAGAGGGTTAAGGTTATAACTCTAAGACTTTAAGGCAGTAGCTTGAGGCACAAGTCAATTTTTAGGGGGCTAGTTGAATAAAATATAAAAGAATAAGATTATTTTTTTTGCTTAAATCAACAGCTGGAATTTTTTTTTTGAGTCCACTAGGCAATCGCCTAGGGTTAGTTTTCATAAATAATAGAAAAGAAAACTACAACAAATAGGAGAAGTAAAATAAGGCGGATTACACCGGTAATGTCACCCATATAATACATCCGGCATAGACCTTACCTTAGTTATCCTATTGAGGCAAATAAAAGCCTCCTGAGCTAGCAAGCATGCAAAAAGAAAGAACTCGCAAGTACTAAGAATTGAATGATCATCATAGAGTTTATAACAAGCTCTGTGATGATATTACAAAGGGTAATACTAATGTGATGGTAAAATAAACAGATGAAGAAGCCATAGAGATGCCCCCTTTTTTCTTTTGTTGTGAAAATTTCGATTTGTAGAATGATGTCTTCTTCCACATAATTTTTCAAGAATTCTTCAAAGTTCATGCTTTATTCTTGAGACGATTGGTTTTTGGGTGTGTTGTTCGAGGGACCTGTTTTTGTTTTCCAGATCTCATTGGGGGCCTCCTTATGTTTACGTATTCAAACTCCCTGTCGTCCCAACTTCTTTTCCTTTGATGAGACTTCTTATTTCTTGCACTGTGCATTGGTGACAAATCTCCTTTTGTTGAAGCGTCTGCTCGGCATTAGTTTAAGAAATCCTCTTCTTCCCCTTCTTCATAAATATGTCTTCCTGCCAAAATTGGATTTGGTAACTCTTGAAAAACGCCTTGAGTTGTTAATTGTGCACTATTGATAACTGCGATTTTTTTTTGTTGTTTTGCGCTTTGTTCCTGCCCATGCCAGAGCTACCAGTAGTAGGATTAGTATCTGTATTTATCATCGCATCTAATAGTTGTCTTTCCTCGGACGAAATTACTGAAGCAGTTGTGACGAGCTGCCCCGCCTGTGACCATGCTACCGTATTGCTATCAACAGTAAGAGAGTTAGATGGAGTATTGGCATTCCTTTTCTGCTTCTGATTTGTGAGCAGAGTTTGCGTCATGACATCCGAACATTTTCTGTCCTCTAGATTAGAAAGTGGTTCTGATGTTGTAGCCTGATTCTGGCTAGTTGATGGCAGTATAGTTGCGATTGGATTAACAACTGATGATTGGACTGAGTTTAGTTGACGATGATGAGCTGATTCATTTTTGTTGAACTGTGATGTCGGTACAATTGAACTAACTGTTCTAGCATTATTTCTTGGAACAAGCACTGGAGCATTATGATTTAATCTGCTGTTTGGAGTTTCTGTTTGCTTCGAAATTGCACGACAGTTGTTAATTGTATTTTCTTTTGACATTTTGCTTGGTTGAATTATCACTGTCCTCTTCAGTACTATCCTGCTCACATTCTTGGTCATCTTCTTCCCATGAAAAACCAGCGAGTCCGTCACCCCAGGTCTCCTCATCATCATAATCTCGTTGGTCTTTCCAGAATTTCGATTTAATGACCAAGTCCCTCCTCTTTGTCACAGTAGGAGCATGTATGGTTGGAGAACTTTGAGGTTTGGACTGTATTTGCATACTTGTAGCAGTAACATGATATATAGCCTCTGTATTCTGAGATGAATTCTGACTGACATTGGCGAGCACGGCAAATGAGTTTCAACTTGAAGGTAAAGCTGGATTGTTTTCTGCGATCTGGATTTTATTTTTTGATTTAGGAGATACTGCTTTGTTAGCCATAGATGACCATTGACCTTCTTCCCTTGTGTGTTGACGATTGCCAGAAGATTCTAAAGCAGAATTTGCTTGAACTGATGCAGCATTGGAGACAGCATTAGCAGCTGTACTTTCATTCACTGCTTCAAGTGTGTTAATCTGTGATGCAGGTCGATGTTCTTTTTGAGCTGTCCAGTTGGCTAAGGGTGAGGTTTTATTTACTCCATTACATTCTGCAGTGATGTTTGAAGCATCAATCAATTTTTGCACATTCGAGTTCTCCCCTAGTTGAACCTGGGAATCAGCAGAGTTTGTAACAGCTTTGGCAGGATGCAGAGCTTCCAAATTTGTATCATTTCCTTGATAAAACATTGTAGGTCTGTTATTGTTGCAATTGTGTAACCAATGTTGCTTTTCACACACCAGATGATCAAACCTGTTTGACTACACAGCTGCTCTATATCAACATTCGACATTGAATGATCTTCTGCAGCTGGAATAACTGGAACAGAATCTTGTCCTGCATCACCAGTCACAATATGAAGAGTCCCAGCCAAATTTGACCCCTGTTGTTCACTGTGAACATTGGCTGGTTTTTTACATATCTGTGCATTATCATCAGTGGGCATTGGATGAACTTGTGCAGCTGGAACAATTGGAACAGATTCAATATGAGTGGCACTGTCAATTTCTCTCCTAGTTGCACATGGGAAACAGTATGATTTGCAACAGCTTTGGTAGGATCAAGAACATCTAAAATAGTACCATTTCCTTGACTTAACAGAGCCATATTGTTAAACATATGTAACACATGATGCTGTTCACACTCCAATTGTTCATTTCTGCTTGCCTTATGATGTGCAGCCTCAGCAGATGCACCTTTAAATTTACACAGCACCTGTTCAGTTGGAGCATTCAAATTGAATGGAACAGTTAATGAGGTTTTACACAACTGTGGTATATCAGCATTTGGCATAGAAAGAGCTTCTGTAGCTTGAAAAGTTGGAACATAATTCATATTCTGTCCTGCATCAGTAGTCTCATTAGGAAGAGCCCCATCCAAATTTGACAGCACCTGTTCATTTTGAACTTTCAAAACAGAATCTGATTTTTTACACTGATGTTCAATGACATCATTCAGCATTGAATTAACTTCTGCAGTGGGAACAATTGGAACCAAAACAGTTTGTCCTGCATCTGCAATTACAGTAGGCAGAATCCTTTCTCTGCTTCGTGCTACACGATTAGCATTTAGGAATTCTCTGGCATCACCTCTTACTTTTGTCAAACTTCCCCGGCCTTCAGATTCTCGATTATGAAACTCTTGCTCATTACAATCATCTGAACTCCAACGACATGATTTTACATCATGACCTTGATGATTACAATACGTGCAGTATTTAGGAAGGTTATCAAAGACGATCCGCTGGTCGTATTCAACAATTTTCCCAGATTTGATATCAACTATCTTGCTCTTAACTTTCTTTGGATGGTTGTCTAATAAATTAATCAAGATTTTACTCGTGCCGTACTAGGTCTCGTTCGATCTTTGGTAGCCTTATCTACTGCTAGAGGCTTTCCCACTGCAGCAGCGATTGACATTAAGGATCTTTTTGCGAAGAAATTTGCTGGCAGTTCAGGAAATAAAATCCAAACGACAGCTTTTGACGTTTCTTCACGTGGATTAAATCCCATTGTCCATGGGAAAGTCCTGAAGAAGTAGTCGTCTCCTTTCGCCATAACATAGCATGTAGTTCTTGAACGACATTCGCAAAATCTTCAAATAGATCAAATCTTACCAGAATATGGCGATATTCTAGCTGCCCTATATTGCAATTACCTTTGACATCGAGTTGCTTCGGTAGGATCTGTCTCAACTCCTGAAGCTCGGGTTTTCCATACGAGAATTTAATCACAACTGCTTGTTGAAGACTCCTCCTTGGTGAATGAATTCACTTCGTCTACTGTGAATTCAATAGTAGGTATTCCATTTTCTACCGTTACTGGCGAGAGTTCAACATTCGATTTTGTTGCGGCAGAATGTTGTCGAACAAGTTGCGATGCATAAGTCTGTTGTGGATTTTGAGCTGTTTGATTTTCCGAATGATTTCGATTTTCCTCTCCCAAAGCACAGAGCTGGGGAGAGGCTGAAACTTCCATAGTTGCGATGATCGTCAACCAGGATCCATCACTAATCGGAGAGAATGAAAGAGCTACAGTAAATCGAAAAATAAGATTTAAAATGTAGGGAGATTGGCTATAGATTTTAGGAGAAAATCTATTGGGGATTGTTCGCAAAGAGAAGGGAATGTCTTGACACCAAAATTGTGGCAATCCGCGACCGGAATCCAGAAATTTTTCCGATGAATAGTGACGGAGTACTATTCACAGAATAGTATCACTGGGAGTATCGTTTCTCAAACTTTCAACTCTCTTAAAGAATAAGATAAGGACTGATGGTTAAAACAAAATAAGAGGATTGCCCTAAGTTTTGGCTATAAAAAAGCATCTTAATGCCTTCATTCACAAGTTTTTTGGCAGTCTGAAATCCCTGAAAAAATTCCCAAAGTTTTGAAATCTTAAAAATCCTGAAAATTCCCTAAAAATCTCCAAGGACTCTGAAAATTCCAGCACTTTAAAAATTCCAAAGTTCAGATCTGAAATTCAATCCCTGCAATTCAAATTCAAAACAAAATCAGAGATGCCATTTAGTCTGAACATCTGAGAGTTTTCCCCAAACAGAAAATTCTAAAAAAAAAAATTGTTCCATTGAAAGTCAAGTTAATTTCAAATTCTGGTGATGGATTTGCCTCATTTAGCTTAGGTTTGGTTATTGTGATTTTTTTGAGTTTTTCCTGGTTTGGTTTCAGGTGTTCAAGGTCAATCAAAGGTTTTCTTTGGGTAATCCTGGTTTGATGTGAATTTGGTTATCAAGTTGATCCTCTTGATGTGTTGTTGTTGATCTTATTGCCGATCCATGTGTTTTGCTGCTGACTTCTCATTCTTCTTTTGTATTCTAACTTTCAGGTATTTCTCCTTCCCAAAGGATATGAAATTGAGTAAAATGAATTGTTCAATTGGAAAGAGAATTGAAGTGCAAGTTGTTCCTGTTTCCTGTGACTTTACCTTAGTATTAGTGTAGTTTACATTTATAGTCATTTGAATTTTATAATAAGTGTATTAATGGGACTGTATGGACTGTTGTTTTTTAGCTAACCAATTTGGAATTGATTCACTAGCATGCTTGAACACCAGAAGAATCGTGTAATTAGACTGTTTGTTTACAGACATCTAGTGTTTGAACTTGTTAGTTTAGCAGAATTTCATGTTCATGTTAGTTTCCAGTAAATGAGCAAACGTGCAGGGAATTTAAAGTTGTTAAATTCGTATGCAACCTGATTAAATTTGGTAATAAATTTTTCTGACTTATTGGAGTTGATAAGTTCCCTCATATTTAAATTGACTACTTGAGTTTGGGATGTTATAATTCCTAGAGTTAAACATTGATACATGTCCACATCTAACATGGTTCACATATGGGCCAGTCACAAGCCCAAAACGTTGGTTCCTGGGCTGCTTTTTACCGATTTCAGTTGGTAATATCAATCTAATTAAGCTCTCAAGAGCCAAATCTTATAGAAAATCCTAGATTGTTTTAGATTAACCTTCAAATACTAAAATAAGGTGCGCCTCGCCAAACAAAACTCATAAATCGCGCGGGCCTCTTTAAATGCTTATATTAAGATACTTAGAAATTCGGGACACGCCGTTTAACGAACTTCACGGCTTCCCGCAAAGATAATAACACGTTAGTCGCTTTAGGCGCGTCTTTAATAGTTTTACCTTCCTAAGTACGGGTGCACATTTATGTGACCCGAATCCAAATCTCAACGTAGTTGAAATATGTCAAAAGCCGCGGGTGCATTTATGTGGCGTGGTTCTTGGCATGTTTTAACGACATTGCAATTTTCTTTAAAAAATATTAAAGGCGGTAAAAATAATTAAAATTGCATTATAGGATGAACATGTATAAAAATCGAAATTTTAGCCAATTGTAATAGTTTAAGCGACCATGCTAGAACCACGGGATCCGAGGGTGCCTAACACCTTCCCTCGGGTCAACAAAATTCCTTACTTAGAATTTCTGGTTCGAAGACTCTAATTGGGCAGTCGAAATTTTTCTTGATTTGGGATTCAAAACAAACCGGTGACTTTGGACACCAAAAGCCAAGCCTATCCCAAGTGGCGACTCTAAATAAATAAATAATCTCATTTCGAATAATATCACATTAATTAGAAAAACTACCTTATACGTTCATCTTTCGGGGTAGTCGTGTAAAAGGGGGTGTGACACGTACCGTCACCTCAGAATCTGGTGGGGACTTGTTTCCTCAATTGTTCATTCGACTCTGAAGAGTTGAGCCATATCCCAAATTAGAATCTTGTGATCTTAAGTTTTCTTGAATGTGTAATAAATTCTTTATCTTGTTTTGGAATAATAAATTTTCTAAATCATCAAAACATAAACAAGGTACTTGTAGCCTATCATTTCTCTGTTCTGTCGCCATATACCTACCGTGCTATCATCCTCTATCCTTCTCAAGAAGCTGCTAAATGAAAAGCGCTGGCGCACTTGGCCTCTGCTTCTTTGTTCGCTCAGTCCAATATCAGGTCTAATCCTCATGTTCAATGCAGAAAATTAATTTGGTCTAGCATGAATTAGGAATGTGCAATCTTGAGTGACATCTTCTAAATGCTCCTTGTATTGCATATGAATTTACGTTACTGTAAATTCTACAAAACTTCTCAATAGGCAGCAAGTTGACTCTTCTACAAGGTGTTTCTGCTAGGATATAGTAGATATGCCCTAGATCTAATATCATATTTGAATACTTGAACATATTATTGTGAATATCATTTGATATAAAATATATGGCATTTGATATTCTTTTATCATTATTAATAATTATATGATTAATTTGATAAGGTCCTTGATTAAATTTTGAGATTTGTCATCGTGATAAAGGTCATGATAATGAGAGCAAAGTCTTTTACAATTTAATCTAAATTTTTTCTTGATCGTACGATTATTAATTTGGACATTAGTAATCCGGTTAGATCAATATTTATGTGATCGTCTTTATCGGATAAAGATTAGTTGATCTCATTAACTAAATAACATAGATAGATGATGCATATAGAGATATGATTGTTGAACCGACTCATTGGATAATTCCTAATGGTTAGAATTACCATAAACTGTCAATAGGATATTTTCTTGAAGAATGTGATGTAACCGTTTCCTTTGACTTGAGATCGTCATAGTAATTGACAAGTTATTTATTGTGCTTTGATACTAGACACCTATGGCCCTAGGACGATAGTTGAAAGGATATTGGGTACGATTAAATACTTGTAGAATTAGTGACTGATCAAGACAGAATCTGTCAACTCTTGGTAATGAGTTTAAGCTCCATGTTGTCATGAATTATAAACGACCAAACTAAGACCTTGGCCAGGGCAATTGAATGAAAGAAGAAATGAGTTTCTTAGGTTATTCAATGGTCGATTATATTTGACGTGAACACATAGTTGATCGCCTATTAGGATTTGATAGTTGAACCATATCCTTGGGTGATCCAGAGCTATAAGGATAGAAGGAATTACTATATTATTCTTCTACTGGTTCTTGAGAGTAAATTGTATACTTCATGCTATCCGGTCGTTAAGGAGTGTTGCTAGACGCCACCATTGATTAGTATATTAATATGATCAATTTACTACCGGTTTAGTATTGAACCTATGGGGTCGCATACTAACGAGTATTCTGATCTTTGCTAAAGGATTAATTAGCTTATTATTTGATAATTAAATAAAAGAATTTAATTAGTCAAATATATTTAGTTATTAGTCCAAATGAAATATTATTATATTCTTTTCTAGCACAAAGATTATAATTAATATGGTAAATAAATTGAAGTTTCTATTTGAAATAGAAATTATATAATATCTCTTGATTGAAATATATGTGATATATATAATTAATATTTATATAAAGGCAAATCCAATTAAGAATTGGATTTTCACGCCAAAGTCATAATCGGACGAGTCGCTCCCTAAACCCATAAAAATGGGATTTGTTTTTCTTTTTATATAGTAAAATACTTATAAGGATATTATAATCCAATTTGGTATTTGAATTTATGGAAAGTCCATATATCATAAAGTCCAATAAAAATCGGCAGTTATCATGCAAATTAGATGGCACGAATTTTCATATAAAATTCCTTAAAGTTTATTTTTGGAATAAACTTTTACCCTAAGTAAATTATTGCCTCAACCAAATAGGAAAAGGGTTTGTAGGTGATGCTATATAAAGGGTGATGGAGAAAATTTACAAAGTTTTTTAGTTTTTAATTTTTCTTGAGAAGAAAACCTACTTTGTGAAAGTGAGAGTGCAATACAAAGCCAAGAGAGAAAATACAATTACAAGAAAAGTGTTTCTTGTTCTTCTAATTTGAGTTGAGATTTTTGAGAAAAATTTCAACACAATATTATTCTTTCAATTTGTTCGCGGGTTTTATTGATCAACAAGCTGATATCAAGGACCGCTCTCGGTGTGGATACGCATAGAGTCTTTGCACTATCGAAGAATTTTGAAACGAGACTCTCTTCACCAGGTACGTCTTAGATCCGATCTTTGACACGTAAATAAATCTTAAACATGAAAAAATCTACCTAGGATTGTTATTGTCTTCCGCTGCGTGTTACGAACACTCATATGCAATCCTACAGTGGTATCAGAGCCGTGGTTTATTGTGTCTAAAATTTATTTACGAAATATTTTAATATTGTATTTGAAGAGTTCAAACCATAATAGATGTGCCTTGTGCAATAGTCAAATCGTTTGAATGTTGATATTATTTTATTGTGGATAAAATATGCATTCATATAACAATTGAGATCGTTCATAACTTGAATTTAAAATTTTGTATTAGATACAACGGGAATCTATAATAGGTTACATGATTCTATTGTTATTTTAATTGTTATTAGTTCATGAGATGTTAATTAATAATAATATTCTAGCATGAATTCTTTTTATGTGATATATAAGATAAATATGTTAGAGGATGTTGAATTTTGTTTTATGCCATGTGCTTGTTCATTACATAATTTTGAATTATTTATTACATGTGATGTAAAATAATTTAGAACTAAGAATGTAGACAACTTGAACTAAATTCACATGCTATAAAAGATTCGATCTTCGTGTTATTAAAAATTATTTTTGTAACAATTCCCTCTTACTAAAATTTGAGTTCTTAAATAATAAAGTATAAGATATTTCATTATAGATATATCCATCAAGGTAATTAATTTTACTTATTTCTTGTTTATAAGGAGCGGCCTGACTACCAGGAGACTTATAGTCCGAGAATATGTTAAAATTATTTATTGCATTAGATGTATGGATTGAAAGAATTATTCAATTTTACACTAGACGCCTGACTACCTCGGGGAGTATAAAATTTAATAAGTTCTTTGCTATCATGATGGTTGAACTCAACTATGCCAATGGGATCGACCTGACTACCAGGGGACTATATGACATAGAGCTGTTTAAGGAAATTGTATGGGGATACAATTGATAAGAGCACCTACCTTTAAAATATATGTGAGAAACGACTTGACATCCAAGGGGCTCATACATATTGTTAAAGGATTCCTTTACTCCACTAAAAGAAATAAAGATTTCGTAAACTATAACGAGAGTAAATAGTTTAAAATAATTAGTGGAAATATCATTTAGATAAAAGACCATGTCTTTATGATATATGCAAATATGTTCTTATATTACTGCTTTTTCTTTTCTATATTTTAGATTTCTCAGTATGTATGCTATATCACTGCGTGGAATACTTGAGACCAACAAGTTGGTAGGACCAAACTTTGAATATTTGTACATAAATTTGAGAATTATTCTCATGCATGAAAAGCTTATTGATGTGATCGATAAGCCCGCCAAGGAAGTCCCAGATGTAAATGATGATGATGCTACCAAGATTTATCAGAAATACTTGGAAGAATGTCTTACTACCAAATGCATCATATGATGCTACCAAGATTTATCAGAAATACTTGGAAGAATGTCTTACTACCAAATGCATCATTCTCGCTTCTATGAATTCTGAACTGTAGAGGAAACATCAGGATATGGATCCAACTGCAATTATTGAACATCTTAAGAAGAAGTTTGTTACACAAAGCAGGACAGTTAGATACCAACTAGGTAAGGCTTTATTTGGATCCAAGTTGACTGGAAACTCACCAGTTGGACCCTATGTCAATCATATGATTGATCTTATTGAAGAACTTGAGAAGTTGGGGTGCAAACTGGGTAAAGAGATTTCTCAAGATTTGATCTTGCAGTCACTATCAGAATCCTTTTCACAATTTGTTATTAATTTCAATATGAATAAAATGGATTGTGATCTTCATGAGATGCTTAACATGTTGATTGATTATGAGAATCAACTTGCATCTGAGAAGAAGAAAGGAACTATCATGTTGGTTGGAAACTCTTCTAAGAAGAAGGGTAAGGGTAAAAGTAAACCCAAGAAAAAGCCTACTGCGCCCAAGGGTGGTGTGACCAAACCCAAAGGCAAAGAAGGCAAAGCTGACCAATCTGATGATGTATGTTTCCATTGTAAGAAAATAGGACATTGGAAGAGAAATTGCCAAGAGTATCTTGCAACTTTAAAGGACAAGAAACAAGGTAAGGCTTTAATAAAAAATGTTTTCAAGGTTTCTTTAACTACTACTAATTCTTCATTGTGGGTATTAGATACTGGCAATGGTTATAACATGTGCAATATGTTGCAGGGGTTCCAGATAAGTAGAAAGTTGAACAAAGGAGAAATTAATCTACAAGTTGGAAATGGTGCAAAAGTTGCGGCCGTAGCTGTAGGATCAATTTCTTTAATAATGCCTACTGGCAAAGTACTTATGTTGGATGATTGTTATTACGTTCCTAAATTTGTATCGAACATAATTTCAGCTTCTATGTTAGGCAAACGTGGTTTTCGCATTAAGATAGGCAATGGTATTTTCTCTATCTATTATAGTGATAATTTATATGTGAATGGCTATCTCCAACATGATGTCTATGTCTTACCTAGTGTGAATGCTAATTCGATTAAGCATGTTTCAAGTCTTAAGAGGAAAAGAGATGATCATGTAAATCGAACATACCTTTGGCATTGTAGGCTTGGTCATATTGGAGAGAAAAGAATCAACAAGTTGTACAAGGAAGGGTACCTTAACGAGTATAATTTTGAATCATATCCAACTTGTGAATCTTGTCTCAAAGGAAAAATGACTAAATCTCCATTTACTGGAAGTGGAGAAAGAGCTTCTGAATTATTGGGACTATTCATACAAATGTTTGTGGGCCCATAAAAATTCAAGCTAGAGGTGGATATTCTTACTTCATCACCTTCACTGATGATATGTCAAGATATGGATTTGTATATCTTATGAAACACAAGTCTGAATCTTTTGAAATGTTCAAAAGATTCCGTAGTGAAGATGAGAAGCAGACTGGTAAAAGTATCAAAGTACTAAGGTCTGATCGAGGCGGAGAATATCTTAGTGAAGATTTTACGAGATATCTCAAAGAGAATGGGATTCTCTCACAGCGGACACCTCCAGGAACACCACGACACAATGGTGTGTCTAAAAGGAGAAATAGAACCTTATTAGATATGGTGAGTTCTATGATGGGGTTCACTGATCTTCCAATAAATTTATGGGGATATGCTTTGGAAGCAGCAACATACTTACTTAATAAAGTTCCCACTGAGTCAGTCCCTACAACACCATATGAGATATGGAAATGATGTAAGCCTAACCTTAAACATATTAATGTTTGGGGTTGTCCAGCTTATGTTAAGAGACTACAATCTGATAAACTTGACTCAAGATCTGATAAGTGTAGGTTCATAGGATATCCCAAGGAAACAATGGGATATTATTTCTATCACCCTTATGACCATAAAATGTTTGTGGCTAGAGGAGCAACCTTTTTGGAAAGTGAATTCCTTTTGGAAGGAAATTATAATGAAGAAATAGAACTTGATGAAGATCAAGAAACTAATGAACCAACACAATATAAAGATCATGAGACCAAAGTTGAAGAACCTTGTGTGTACAGAAGGTTAGTGGGAGCACAATTATATTTTTAGTGTTGTATGTTGATGATATATTGCTCATAGGGAATGACGTACCGACATTGCAAAATACCATGATTTGGCTATCTGAACAGTTTTCTATGAAAGACTTGGGAGAAGCAGCTTATATATTAGGAATAAAGATATATAGAGATAGATCTAGAAAGCTGCTTGGACTTTCCCTGTCTTTGTACATTGATACTATCTTAAAGGGGTATATAAAACACCTGAAGAGAGAGAACGCATGAGTAGGATCCCATACGCTAGTGCAGTGGGAGATATCATATATACCATGACATGTACACGTCCTGATGTGGCTTATGCACTTGGAGTGACTAGCCGATATCAGGCAAATCCTGGTGAGGAACATTGGAAGGTGGTGAAGACCATTCTTAAGTACTTATTAAGGACTAAAGACCAATTCCTCATCTATAAGGATTCTGAGTTGAAACTTGAAGGTTATACTGATGCAAGTTTCTCTTCAGATAGGGATGATAGAAAATCTATTTCTGGTTATGTATTCACCTTAAATGGTGGTGCGGTGAGTTGGAAAAGTTCCAAACAAGCTACAGTAGCTGATTCAGTGACTGAAGCAGAATATATAGCAGCTAGTGATGCTGCTAAGGAAGTTGTATGGATGGAAAAGTTCTTAACTGAACTTGGTGTGGTTCCTTCAATGGAAGGTGCGCTTCCATTGTTGTGTGACAATACTGGAGCCATCGCTCAAGCAAAAGAACCAAGATTGCACCAAAATGCCAAACACATTCTGCGAAGGTATCACTTGATAAGAGAGATCATTGAATGTGGAGACGTCGAGATTCAAAAGGTTGATGGAAAGAAAAATGCTGCAGACCCGTTCACTAAAGCACTTGGCATAAAGGAGTTTGACAAGCACAAGTGGAAATTGGGGATGAAGTACAAGAGAGATTGGCTCTAGTGCAAGTGGGAGATTGTTAGGGATATAGTAGATATGCTCTAGATCCAAAATCATATTTGATAACTTGAACATATTTTTGTGAATGTCATTTGATATAAAATATATGGCATTTGATATTCTTTTATCATTATTAATAATTATTTGATTAATTTGATAAGGTCCTTGATTAAATTTTGAGATTTGTCATCGTGATAGAGATCATGATAATGAGAGCAAAGTCTTTTACAATTTAATCTAAATTTGTTCTTGATCGTACGATTATTAATTAGGACATTAGTAATCCGATTAGATCAATATTTATGTGATCGTCTTTATCGGATAAAGATTAGTTGATCTCATTAACTAAATCACATAGATAGATGATGCATATAGAGATATGATTGTTGAACCGACTCATTGGATAATTCCTAATGGTTAGAATTACCATAAACTGTCAATAGGATATTTTCGTGAAGAATGTGATGTAACCGTTTCCTTTGACTTGAGATCGTCATAGTAATTGACAAGTTATTTATTGTGCTTTGATACTAGACACCTATGGCCCTAGGGCGATAGTTGAAAGGATATTGGGTACGATTAAATACTTGTAGAATTAGTGACTGATAGAGACAGAATCTGTCAACTCTTGGTAATGAGTTTAAGCTCCATGTTGTCATGAATTATAAACGACCAAACTAAGACCTTGGCCAGGGCAATTGAATAAAAGAAGAAATGAGTTTCTTAGGTTATTCAATGGTCGATTATATTTGACGTGAACACATAGTTGATCGCCTATTAGGATTTGATAGTTGAACCATATCCTAGGGTGATCCAGAGCTATAAGGACAGAAGGAATTACTACATTATTCTTCTACTGGTTCTTGAGAGTAAATTTTATACTTCATGCTATCCGGTCGTTAAGGAGTGTTGCTAGACGCCACCATTGATTAGTATATTGATATGATCAATTTACTACCGGTTTAGTATTGAACCTATCGGGTCGGACGCTAACGAGTGTTCTGATCTTTGCTAAAGGATTAATTAGCTTATTATTTGATAATTAAATAAAAGAATTTAATTAGTCAAATATATTTAGTTATTAGTCCAAATGAAATATTATTATATTCTTTTCTAGCACAAAAATTATAATTAATACTGTGAATAAATTGAAGTTTCTATTTGGAATAGAAATTAAATAATATCTTTTAGTTGAAATATATGTGATATATATATTTAATATTTATATAAAGGCAAATCCAATTAAGAATTGGATTTTCACGCCAAAGTCATAATCGGATGAGTCGCTCCCTAAACCCATAAAAATGGGATTTGTTTTTTTTTTTTATACTAAAATACTTATAAGGATATTATAATCCAATTTGGTATTGGAATTTATGGAAAGTCCATATATCATAAAGTCCAATAAAAATCGGCAGTTATGATGCAAATTAGATGGAATTACCCTAAGTAAATTATTACCACAATCAAATAGGAAAAGAGTTTGTAGGTAATGCTATATAAAGGGTGATGGAGAAAATTTACAAAGTTTTTTAGTTTTTAATTTTTCTTGAGAAGAAAACATACTTTGTGAAAGTGAGAGTGCAATACAAAGCCAGACAGAAAATACAATTACAAGAAAAGTGTTTCTTGTTCTTCTAATTTGAGTTGAAATTTTTGAGAAAATTTTCAACACAATATTATTCGTTCAATTTGTTTGCGGGTTTCATTGATCAACAAGTTGATAGCAAGGATCAGTCTCGGTGTGGATACGCGTAGAGTCTTCGCACTATCAAAAAATTTTGAAACGAGACTCTCTTCACCAGGTACGTCTTAGATCCGATCTTTAACACGTAAATAAATCTTAAACATGAAAATACACCTATAATTGTTGTCTTCCGTTGCATGTTACGAACACTCATATACAATCCTACAGTTTCTTTGCAGGCCTGACACACTTTTCTAGTCCCAACTAAGAGTACCTTCCGAGAATTGCTCCGTGTTTCGCAGAGGTACTTTGAAACTAGAATTAATCGTTATTGTAAATAACCGATAAGTTTTAAATGCAAAAAAGTATTTTTAAATGCTGAAATATTTATCAATAAATAATTATGTGTTTGAATAAAAGAACTAAAACTGATTAAAAACATTTTTTGGTAAAAAAAAAATTTGATAAGTTATTACTTCTGCTATGTCGGATGGCCTTAACACAACCATAGTGTAGTTTACTCTTAATTTGAGTTACTAATTCTCTAGACAATTATTTGTAACAGAATATAATGACAGATATACTACCACAAAGGGGAAAATATATAATAATAATAATAATAATAATAATAATAATAATAATAATAATAATAATTTTAACAAAAGAGAGATAAGATTCTTCTACGGTGCTAAAGTAATCACCCCACAAGCAGCTCCTTTTTAATCAATAAATGAAAAGTGATCTTAGTTGCTCCATAATATGTTAATTGGCAATATATATATATATATATATATATATATATATATATATATATATATATATATTGCCAATTAACATATTATGGAGCAACTAAGATCACTTTTCATTTATTGATTAAAAAGGAGCTGCTATATATATATATATATATATATTGCCAATTAACATATTATGGAGCAACTAAGATCACTTTTCATTTATTGATTAAAAAGGAGCTGCTTGTGGGGTGATTACTTTAGTATATATATATATATATATATATATATATATATATATATATATATATATATATATATATATATATATAATTTTGAAGTGGATTTCCATAATTTTTCCATTGTCATATGGTGACAAACATGATCGCATTATTCATAGTATAAAATATAGATTGTGTATGTGTCAAAGTAATGGCATGTAACGTTTCTTTTTGTATATAAATTTACTTTTTCTTTAATCATTGACAATTGGCGGGCCAAATCTACGGAAAAGGCCTAAAAATGTAATTCAACTTTCAGAAATTGTCTACTCATATCATCCGTTAAAAAATATTCGTTTCATGTCATTATCGTTACACATTTGGCCCATCCATGCCACTATAGACTAACGGCTTAATTTTTATTTTAAAAATATTTATAACACCCACATTTCCATGTGTCCTGTTATTATTGGTCCGAATTAACTCATGTACCACTTAATTTTGACCTTGGTTAGGTCCTCTTTAACCAAAAAATGAAATTTCGGTCAAAGTTTTATCATTAGAAGAACTCGAGTTACTGATAATTGAAAATGATAAAAAGAAATTGATTTAGATGACAAATAGATAGCAGAAAACAAAGAAAATCAGTAAATTCAGTTGATTTTTTCGAGTCCTTACAAATGATCAGTCTCCTTCTTTTTATAGTTATCTCTAAGATATACATTTTGCCTTTGCCGCAATTGGGTCATTATAGACAAATAAAGGAATTAAATGTTACGTTACATAAGCATTGTAATTTAATACAGATTCTTTAATGTTTTCAGTATTTAATGCTCATTAATAATGTATCTAGACTTTCTTGTACGATCAGGTTCATTCTCCTTAATTTTTGGATTTAAATGGATACGAGCATCGAGTCTACTCGTTCCTCTGCTTGTGCCCGTGCTCGTGCCTATGCTCGTGCTTATGCATGTATCTGTTGCAACTCGTGCCTCTTTGTTAATAATCATTCTTTGACCAACCTTCATGTCATGGCGTGCCATCCTTCAATCACTTCTTATGTGTAAACTCTATTTTTCCCAATACGGATAGTCCCCCCCCCCCCCCCTCCCCACTTACCATTTATTCATCAATTGAATATTTGGGAAATGGATTTCATTAAAGGGGGTTTTTTTCCGCCATTAATGCTTATCATAGAATCAATGCTTCAATTGTCACTTTCATTTAATGCTTATTACACGTGTCTTTTTGTTAGCTCTTCGACTTTGCAGCGCTTGTTTTAAGGCTTTTTTGCGGCTTTACCAATTACGAAGCGACAGTTTTCATTATGACTTTTCCATCATTGGACCTTTTCCTTTGATGGTTGCTTCCTAGTATAAGCATAGTTTTCAACTTTGTCTTTCTCACATAAAGTTCAAAGTTTTCAGAATATTAAATTCTTGTTCTCATCTTCCTCGCAAAACTTTTAGAATATTCAATTCTCGTTCTTCATCTTCCTCGTACTGTCATGGCTTCACCAAACCCTAACCCTAGGAAAGTTCCCATAGTTGATAACTTTCCTCTTGCCCCTAATAAGGATAGAAGAGGAGGAGGTAGACAACGTAATTTAGGGTCTTCATCTATATGTGGTTCTTCTCTTCCTTTATCCAGTTTTGGCCCTTCGTCTAGAACCAGAGGTTCTCTTTCCCATAGATCTTCCTCTAGAGATAAGAAATCCTCTAAAGCTCTTCGTGAACCTCTAGTAGAGGAGCTTGTTCCTACGGAATTATCTTTCTATAATGATAGAGAGTCTCTTAGAAATCAAGTATCTTCTTTAGATCGTGCTGATATTTACCCAACTCAGATTATTGAAGGTATGATTTCTTTTGTTCGTAAAGACTGACATTGGAGTCATGACTTCCTCATAATTCCTAATGCAAACCAAAGAATCATCTCTTATTTGACGGGATTTTCCTTTATTTATATATATCCTTTCAGCTTAGGATTCAAACCTGCTATTGACCCTGTCATCCTAGAGTTCTATCATTTTTTCAACGTATGTTTGGGTTAGGTCCTATAGTATGGAGAGATGTTGCTTGTCTAAGGCATTTGACTAACATGGCCAATGTTCCTTTCACCTTTGCACATTTTATTCATCTATACTCTCCCAGACTCTTTTGCTAATGTGTTTTTCTTTAGTGGCAAGGAGCAAGAGAGTTTTGGTAGCACTAAAGATGACAGAGACCGTGGCTAGTATGCCATGTTTGTTGCTACCTCCATAGTTGGTTTAATGGGTGAAGAAAATATTTTCTTCCCTGAGAAGTGAAATTTTGCACATTACCTTTCTTTTTAATAACTTTCTCGTATCTCTTTTTCCTTCATTTTGATGACCATTATTCTAACTTCCCTTTTCTTTTGCAGCAACCATGGGAATTGTTGATTAAATTCCCATCCGTGGTTGGGTAGGAAAGCTATTGAATACTGCCCCAATGGAGGGTAGATCCTGAAAGACACTTTCCTACTGATTTGGTGGGAAAGTGAAAACTCACGGTAAGAGTTTCTTTTATTTCATATATTGATTTTTTCTGAACTTATTTTAATCCTTCTTTCTATCAGGATTTGAAGTTCGAGGGATTAGTGCCGAGGAAGTCATGGCTTCTCGTATTTCTTTGGAAAAGGCCCAAGAAATAATTTTGGGCTCTTCATCGAAAAGAAAAACTGCTAATAACCAAGATTCTGAGGGAGCGGAAGATGGGGTTTCCTTGGTACAAGGCCAGAGACTCGTAGATGTACTATCTCTGATGATGAAGCATCCCCTTGCCATTCTATTCCTCTTAACGAATATGTTGAAGCCATGGTGGTGATCCCTGATGATGTTGATGATGTTCCTGCTACTGCTCATGATTCTGTTGAGCAGCTTTTTAGCCGCGGGTTTGATAGTGAAGATCTTGGTCCGATTTCTGATGAAGCACCCCTGGCTTCTTCCATTCCTTTGATTCCTTCTTTGTCGATCGTCGCTGTCAATGTTCCTCCCCAAACTGTTTTAACTGTTTCTATCATTCCTCCCTCAACTACTCTTCCCTCATCCATTCCTTACCCCAAGCTTGGTCCTCAAGCAGAGGTGAAGCTATGAGGCAAGCCACTATAGAAGTTTCTGATAAGGGTAAACTTTTGAGGAAATCAGGTCAAGCTGACATGTGGCTAAATCCTTTGATTGGTCCAATCGAGAAAGCTAAGCTTGGTAGCACAGTTCCTTGAACTTGATAAACTATATTGTGCATGCTTTTTTATCGGTATCCTTTTACAAATTTTACTTTCCTTTTTCTATTTTCAGGGTTCTCATTTTCCCCCTTTCTTTTTTTCAGGCCAATCTCATCGGCACGGAGATGATGAAGAGGATTACCCTTTCAAAGCAATTGGCGTGTGACTATCGAGTGGAAGCGCATAATTGGAAGGAACAATATGAAATTCTTCATATCGACAAAGAAGCGTTAACAAAAAGTAAAAGTACCTTAGAGCAGCAGGTAAGGGCTTTGACATCAGAAGTGGTAGTTGAAAAAACTTTCTCAAGTCAAGCAAGAAAAGAAAAAGATGGTCTTGAAACCTCATTTTCTGAACAACCTTCAAGGCAAGTGAAGAAATCAGATAGTCGAAGGCTCTCTTGGATAAAAAAGAAGCATATGCTGGAGAACTTGTGCAAACTTTGACTCAAGCTCAAGAAGACCTCCGGATATCCTCTGATAAAGTTTGCACCTTAGAAAATTCTCATGCTTCTCTTCAAGCTTCTTATGAATCTCCCTTGGCTGAAAATGAGAATTTAAGAAATAAAATTGCTAACTGGGAAGAGACTACGAGATTCTTAAAGATAAATCTGCCATTGAAGTGAGGTGGGCATTTTTAAATTCTTGTCATGATACCCTCGTTGAAGTTAGCCAGGAGAATTTTAACTTAGAATCTGAGTCAGCGAAGATTAAAGAGGATGTTGAGAAGACTCAACAGAACCAAGTTTTTTCTCCTCCCGTGGCTGAAGCTTCTGATAATGTTGAAGATGATATCGGTATCCCCACTCCTTCAATTGAAGTTGAGCCTTCTACTAATAATGAACCTGTTTCATTTCCTTCATCTTTTTAGTGAAACGTTTGTGGTGTTTTACCCCCTTCTTTCTTTTTTGGTGGTATGTGGTAGAACCACTTGGTCTTTTTAAGGGTTTATTAAAAAAGTTAAGTCCCCAGACCTTTTGTGGGGTATTTTGTATAAACAACTCTTGGTTTATGACTAAGTCCATACTTAGTCTAATCTTTTCTAATATGAACAAGTTTCCATTGTTATTCGAACCTCTGTTTTGTCTGTTCTTTCCTTTATTTTTAAGGACTTACAGAATAACTTGCATTTTTATTTGTCAAAAATGCTTTCTATTTTTTACTTCATGAATACTTATATTAATCATGAATTTTATAAAAGAGGGCCCATTTATATTCGACTGTTAATGAAGAAGGCGTCTCAACTTTATAATGGTATTAATGTACGATAAAAAGAAATAGGAATACACATGTTTTTTAGAATAACTTCAACAAGCCCAATCCACGAGGTGTCACTCGCTTCATGGTTCTCAGCGCTCATATATCATACCTTAGCCTGGATAAGTAAATTCTCAGCAACAAGACCCTCGGCTCTTGTGCTCCCTATTTTGTCATAAATAGTTTCAGGAAGTCGACGCCTTGGTCAGGACCAGCAGCCTAGATGATGATCTCGTCTCATGATAGAGGATACTCCCCAAAATCTTTTTTTTTCTAAAACTTCTTCTTGTAACTTTCAAGTCTAAATCTTTTTTGGAATATCCTATACGTATTCATACGTATATACGTAAATGCTAAACATTACATAAGAACTAAATAAATATTCAAAAGTATTTCTAAAGATTTTTGCTTATGAGTTTTCAACATAAAAATGGCATATAAGAATAATACAAAAATCTTAAAATTTATGCACATATATCATAATAAATCATCTAAAGTTTAGTTAGAACAATTCTCAGTTAATAGGTACTCACTCGTTCCAATTAAGTACATATTAACTCTGTTAAGTAATTCATCAAACACCTTGTATGCGTGCTTTTGTGAGTTAATCAACTTTAGTAAATGGTTATAGCAACTCATCTCAAAACTCATCGAGCCAATGCGTAGGCCTCAGTCCCAATTTATCCATCAAACAATCGATTCTACAATAACAAATACATTTTAATTAATTTCAAATTTTCATACCTAAACATAAAATTTTACGTGAGTAAATAGAAATTAATTAATTTCAAATTTTCACATCTATACATAAAATTTGACGTGAGTAAACAGAATTAGTCTTAACATATATAATAATCTTGAAGTGGATATCCACAATTTTCCCATTGTCATATGGTGAGAAACATGATTGCAATATTCATATAAAATATAGATTGTGTATGTGTCAATGTAATGGCAAAACTTCTTAAAAAATGGTAGCCCATGTAACGTTTTTTGTGTTTAAAACTAATTTTTTCTACAATCATTGACAATTGGTGGGCCAAATCTATAGTCAAACCTACTCCACTTATTAAAAGAGAATCGAATTGTTGATTATGCATTTATGCTACTACTTATGGTTTAGATATACACAGGGAAAGAGCTATTTTTTGAAGAATACTTAATAATTGACAAATTGTTACAATTTTCAAGCACGATTTTGTTTTCTAAATTTAACATTTTAGATTTAGAAAACAAGATCGTGCTTGAAAATTGTATCAATTTGTCAATTACTAAGTATTCTTCAAAAATTTAACAAGCTTATTATGCCAAACAAAAAAAATCTAGAGCTCTTGTTTTATTAAGAATATAGTAATCTATACAATATAAAATAAATCAAAAACAATATAGGGCAGGTCGATGCATTAAGTTTTCGTTATAGGCAAAGTCCGGAAAAGGGACGAACCGCAAAAATCTATTGATATTTGGAACGTATATTATCAAAATTACCAGTTACATCAAAGCACCAAAATAATAATAGAGAAAAATCTCCATTTAGTAAAGCAGAGAAAGGATATTTGCCTGTCAAGTCACATATTACCTATATTTCAATTTAGATGAACTAATTTGACTCGGCATCGAATTTAAAAAAATTTTTTTTTTGAAACTTGTGGTATTAAAACGTTATAAGATAAAAACTTTATGCGGTCATGATAATTATGTGGTTATAAAATATTTTTAAGGTAAAATAGGTAAAATAAAGAATTTAAAATTAAATTATTTTTAAATATAAAAATATACCATTTATTTATTTTGGAACATACTAAAAAAAGCAATAAATTCACTTTTATGTCAATTATCTATATATGTATTTGTATCTATATCTATTCTATCTATCTATATTATTATAAAAGTACGAATAATTTAGGCAAAATATTAAATGACTACAATATTCTCAAATATTGATCAACTTTAATAACCTTAAATATTTATATAATTTAAAGATATAACTGTAAATAACCAAAATTTAGAATTCTATTTTGATTTAAACTAACGTTGGATTCATCTTCCCGCACTCCAATATCTTATAACAATATAATACAAAAAAAGCACAATAATATGATATACAAACCAAAAGAAAATACCAAGTCGGTAGAGTTTTTATAAAAAGGCCTTATGTTTTGGATTCCAGTGAATAACGGTATTATATATAACTCCTCCACATTAAAATAATTTGAAGTTCTGATCAGTATTCTAAAGCAGATATTGACTTTTATAATATTTTGCGAGCCTTTTTCTAAATTATGTATTTCACATATTTTATGTTGATAAGTTATCGGAGAATTATCATGTTACGGTAAAAATTTTATTCGCGATTTTTAGATTTTATTAATTCAATATGGTTTACTTTTGAGGTATTTATTTCAAATAAAAATTTATATTTTATTGTGGTGTAAGGATAACTATGTTAAATTTATAGTCCATGACACGGTATTTACTTTTAATCACTTACTATAGAGATTAATAGAGATATTGAAGGACGGAAATTTTAGTTTTGCAGTCATAGCACCATATTTTTAGAAGGTTTGAAACACGATTGGTCAACGGAGGAAGAAGATAACTACTTTGCTTACAATTGGAACGACTTGAAGTCCCCCTGTTATTGGTATATAACTTTTGGTTTGAGTTTTCTATACTCGGAATTTTACCATAAATATACAATAATAGAAAAAAGATCACCTCCTACAGTGTTCTTGCAAATTATTTTTGTTATTATTGGATAAGGAATGAGGATAAGAGGGATTGCTCTGATGGTAAGCAACCCCTACTTCCAACCAAGAGGTTGTGAGTTCGAATTTCCCCAAGAGCAAGGTGGAAAGTTCTTGGTAGGGTAAGGTCTGCGTACACACTATCCTCCCCAGACCCCACTAAGTATCCCTACTAAGTGAGATTATACTGGGATGTTGTTGTTGTCCTTGGATAAGGAATGACTTGATCAATTAGTTTCATATGTCGGTATATATTAGTTTCATATAGATCTCGTCCGTAAAATTTTGGTAGATTATGTACTTATACTTATTTAGTGGCACTATTTAAATAGCAACCTTTAGTCTAGGAGTTTTTAAAGAAGAAATTACACTTAGTTAAAAAAAAAATTCAGTATAAGTTTGTATCCTCTTGGAAAATAACCAATCATAATTTTAATCTGTCAAATATGCTTGCCACCTAAATTTCAGCTTTATAAAAATAGCTTAAAATATTGGTATACAAGTGACTTCAAAAGTTTTGATGAAAACATCAAAGGACATAAATTATATTTCTTTTCGACCTAATCGCTCTAGTTCTATAAGAAACATATAATGAGGCAGAATGTTCAACCTAATATCTCTAATTTTAATGCATAATCATCCTCTTTACATAATACATAATGAATAAATAGTCTAAACAACACATTAGTGGTATAAGAAATTTCAAAATATTGATTAAGAAAATAAATTGAATGAATTATATCATGATGATTTTCTTATAATATATATTTTTAATTCATATCGTAAGAAAATGCTAGGACATAAATAAAGTACTAAAATTCACGTAACAAATATCCTCACGCTATCCATTAAGATTCACGTTATGTTGCTTAATTGTTTTTATCATTCTTCTATTAGCAAAAAAATTTTACGTGCGAAGCACGTATATAGAAGCTAGTACTATAATAAAAACACAAAAATCTTATTGAAATGTTGTTCGCCTTTTTTACTTTTTAAATAAAGTTCACATTCGATAAAATAGTCATTTGATATAGTTATTCAATTAATTTCTAATTTTTAGGACTTGACTTTTCAATTCCTAACCATTCTAAAATTCCTACACTTTTCAGTTTACAATACGTTTCGACCACTTTATAGTCATTTTAGGTTTAGGAGATTCTTTTTAATTTTGACATACTAATTTTTTTATAAAAATATATTAGGCTATATTAGGTGAACGAACGCTGGCACTCCTTTTCGACTTAGGAGTATTTATTTTTAATAAATTTTTTTTGTATTTGAACTATATATACACAAGATTTTACTTACATATTCGTTCAACAAATATTACTATCATTCAGGGTTAATATTGTGTATGTCTATCTATCTATATCTATATTTATTTATATTATATTAAAAAGTATGAAGACCCTTATCAAAATGGCATTCGTCTTTTTTACCCTTTAAAATAAATTTTACACTGGACAAAATAATAATTTAAATTATATTCCTAATATTTGGACTTTAAAATTAACTAAAATTTTATTAATCCAAATCCTTCCATATTTAAATTATGTAAAAATCGTAACATTTAGAAATTTAAACTCAAATCCAAGTTTACTTATATAGACTACTAACCAAAGCTAGGATGACAAAGAGAAAAAGCATTACGCGTTGGAACAAGTACATTCTTTTTCTACAGTTGCTACAAAAATTAAAAATTATACACATGCAGCCATTGTTACGGTAACTACTTTAATGCTTGTTAGTGAAACTTTATGGAATGTTAGATACTAAAGGAAGGATTCAATTAACAAAATCTTATAGATACTGTAATAAAATGTCGTATCAGTATATATTTTTTTGGGTCAAACATCTATATCTATCTATATATTATTAAAATGAAAGGAAAAAGCTCTCTTCTTAAGTCAAGTGTCAATATAAAAAGATAACACATACCATAATTAGTTATTTAGTTTATAATTAGTTATTAGTTATTATTTTTAAATAAAAAATTACTATATATATATATATATATAGATTAATTTGTTACTTTATTTGAATTAATAAATATAGACATCTTATAACTAAATATAAAAAACGAACTCATTCAAATTGGATGGGAGTAGTTTCAAGTTGAATTTTTAAAATTATTTTAAAATAAAAAGCAAACAAATAGCTATAAAAAATGAAAAAAGAGAAGAACTACGCATTCAAATCGGGAAGTGATTTCAAGTTGGCTTATAAGAAAATCCCATATCCTTCAGCAGTCTTTCTAATAAGCACCATTCAACTGTGTCATAAGCTTTCTTCCCTTTTAATAATATATAGAAGATTACATTTTTAATAGAAATATTTATTAGCTTTATTTTCATTTTTTATTTTAAATAATTTTTAAAACTCCAATTTGAAACTACTCCCAAATTTGAATTGGCACCAATTCAAATTTGGGAGTAGTTTCAAATTGGAATTCTAAAAATTATTTTAAAATCAATCATATTACAGCCTCAACTACATCCCAGGTATAAGTTTATACTGTGGCTGGCTTTACATAAGTGACTTGCAACTGTGGAACGACTCCAGATGCTAAATGTTTCGGTTCCACAAGATTGTATTTTCTGTGGTTTGTATCGAGAGACTTTTGAGCATCTTTTCTTTGACTGTTTGAAAATCAAAGAGCTCTGGTATCGACTCCTCAACTGGTTGGGCTATAAACGTACCATTGCCGACTGGCAGGAGGAATGTCTGTGGATTAGTAAGCTGGCGAAGAGTAGAAATGGTTTAGCAGAAATTACAGCTTTCCTATTTGGAATTCTGGTACCGACAATATGGAGGGAGCGGAATAAATTGAGATTCCAGGGAGGCAAGTTGATGAGCGACACTATATGCAAGAAAATCGTAGTCCATCTCCATTTCAGAGGGGCTTCAAGGCATAAGTGGAGGGCTGTCCTACAAAGCTTAGATCATTTTCCCGAATTTCAAAATGAGATAGACTTTCTTCACGATAGTTGTATCACACGTATTATCATAGTGTGTTTTGTTTTTCTTAGAATGATAATAGGGTAGTGACTGTGTATAGCATACGAGAATAGATGGTCAGCATCTATGCCTTGTAAGTATATTTTTTTTGACGAAATGAAATAGAAAGCTGTTTATTCAAAAAAAAAGATGTTGAACGACAAAAATATTTCTGAAATATTGACCAAGCTTTATGTCCTTTTTAATCTAATTCAACCATTAATTTATTGGTTATTTTAGTAAATAAAAAGACATAGCACGATCAAACATAGAGTTCTAAACAAATAATGCTTCTGGATTTTGGTTCCAGATCAAAGAGTCCTTGTTTGTTCTTAACCAAAAAACAAAAGTCCTTGCTAACTATACAAATTTAAGTACATTATTATTTTGGGAAATAAGTTCTTCAAACACTTATTCTTTAGGCACAACCTCAAGCAATTCTTCATCCCCTAAACAATTTTAAGATACCAAAATTCAACATGAACGAAAAGCTAAAGTTATTTTTGTATTCTAAATATTGCCAAAGTTTCAATTTATTTTTCAAAAACCTATATTATTACTTTAAATAAACGAGTTTCCACCATCTGAATTGGTATTACGGTGGTTGTATCACGGCATAATATTGATTGAACTTCATTTGAAATTATATATAAAACGTGCAATGTTATAAAATATTGATTATGAAGCTTAATTAAAGGCTTAAGATAAAAACTAAAGAGACCTACACATTATGACTCTTTTTAAGACCGGCAAGAAGGAACTTTTTTTACTCGCAGAGATGTCTTTCAGAAGAATTTGAACAAAGAAAATGTGAAAAAAATTATTTTTACAAAATTTAAGTTTATTTAGTATAAAAAGTCAATAGACTACTGGAGCTTTCTATTTATGTACTGAATTCGTATAAGGATCTAAAGCATTTTCAAAAGGTTCCTTATACCACTAGACAAACCCCATTAGTTTATAATTATTTCAGTGTTGTATGATCTTTTTCATGATATATTTTAATTATTAGGTATTATTGCTTCATTAAAATGTTTCATCAGAGTTTTATATATTTTCATACTAAGGTTATAGCAATGTATTTTTATTGATAAATCAAAATGTAGAGAAAGATTATTGATTCCATGTCAATTCTATTAGCGAAATAACAATATTGCCTCAAGTTTTTTATTTTATTTTATAAATCTTAGGTGTGTCAATATTTATTAAATTTTCCTAAAACATTCTTGTACTCCTCTTTTTAAAATTAGAAGTGTCTAATTAATCTGTTTTTATTTTTAGAGATTCTGAAAAATAACAAATTTTATCAATATAAAGCAGGTGAATCCTTTTCAATTATTATGACAAGTTTTTAAAATATTTCTAACTATTTTGAGCTTCAATTGTTATACACTTTTAATATCTAATATCTTTCGTTACCTTTTTATTTTTCATCTTTATTTTAGTCCTAAAGCATTATGTGCGAGGCATGTACATAGAGGCTTTTTTTTTGGTAATTAAATTTGTTGTATTAATCACCAAAGGTATTTATTTACAAAGTCATAGTTCCGCTATACACAGCTGACTATCATCTATAATAAAAACTAGCTAGCATCTACATCTACTGTACCTATGTTTCTAATTACAGGAAATAATGCAGAAAGTGTAGACTAACTTTAGGGGGACTCCTAACATGACATGTATAAGCAATGCTTCTAAGTGGATGATCACTAGAACAGGATGTGTGATTGAACAATCTTGAGTTTCTCTCTAACCAAATACTATATAGCACTTCAGCAAAGACCATTTTAATCATTTGAGCTCGACCAGATTTCCCTTTAGACTTGGTTATGATCCACTGTATGTATTGCTCCCAATTCTGGTAATTGTCTTGAGTTACTCCAATCCACTGCAAAGTGTGGTGTCTCAGCAAGGAAGTGAATGAACATGAGAAGAACAGATCATCCCTAGTCTCCTTATCTTGTTGGCAAAGTGTACATGTGTTGTCCACATTGAGTTTCCACTGTTCCAGTCTATCCATTGTAGGCAGCCTATTCTGTAATATTAGCCAGAGATTGAAGACTGCCTTAGGTCTAGCATAGTTTTGGATGGTGAGGTTCTTCCACACTACTCTTGGCAATTGTTCAATCTGTTGTAAGTAAAGTTTCTTGATAGAGCAAGCTGGTTGTTGTAGCATCTGTGACTGCTGCAATGTAACAGTAGCAGCAATGATCTTCCTAACTATCCAACTGGCTTGGTTAGGAATGGTTAGGGACTGAAATTGTTGCTATTTTATGTACACAGAGTGTATCCATTATATCCATAGAACATCTTTTTTATTGGCCAGATCCCATCCAAGTTTCATGATTGCAGCTTTGTTCCATAATAACAGATTCATAATATTTAAACCCCCAGCAGACTTAGGCAGGCAGACCTTGTCCCAGGCTACATATGATTTTTTGGATATGTTGGCTGAACCTGTCCAAACATAGGATCTACAAACTGCATCCAGCATCTTTAGTATTATTGAAGGAATAAGAAAAAGCTGAGCCCAGTATGCTTGTATACCAAAAATGACTGACTGCACCAGCTGAACTCTCCCTGCATAAGATAATTTTCTAGCAGTCCAGGATATGATCCTGGCAGTAACCCTATCCACCAATGGTTGCCATTGTAGTAATGACATTTTCTTGGCAGTTAGAGGAACTCCCAAATACTTGAAAGGTAACTCTCCATATACATACCCAAGATGATTGGCAATGTGTTGTTGTGCATCAGGAGAGACATCTCCAAAATAGACAGAACTTTTACTCAGGTTAGCAGTCATACCAGAAGCCTCAGTGAATTGAGAGAAGTATCTGAACATGGTTGTGACAGCCATCAAGTCTCCTTTGGCAAATAACAGTAGATCATCTACAAAGCTAAGATGAGTAATATTTAACCTTTTACAACCAGGATGAAATAAAAAGTCTGGATTTTTCTTTAGTTCCACAAGAGCCCTGCTAAGGTATTCCATCACTATAACAAATAAGAAGGGAGAGATTGGGTCATCTTGCCTCAAGCCTTTAGCTGCTTGAAAGGGTTCAGTAGTTTCCCCATTAACCATGATTGTATAGCTCACTGTTTGGACACATTCTATAATTCACCTTATAAATCTGCCTGGGAAGTGTAAAGATTCCATCACTTGTTGCAAGAAGATCCACTCAACAGAATCATAAGCTGTCTGTAAGTCTATTTTAATCATACACCTAGGGGACACATTGGTTCTAGCATAGTGTTTGATCAACTCATGTGCTAAGATAACATTATTAGCCACCCTCCTTCCTGGAATGGAACCTGCCTGGGAATCACTGATGATATAAGCCATGCATTTCTGTAATCTGTTGGCCAGTATCTTAGATATTATCTTATATAGAGCTGAACAACATGCAATTGGTCTAAATTCCTTGACTGACTGAGGGTTAGGAACTTTAGGAATCAGTGTAAGGGAGGCACAATTAACTGGCTTATACATCTTACCAGATTGGAAGAACTCCAGAATTGCCCTGGTGATCTGATTGCCAGTGAGCCGCCAGGTCTGTCTAAAGAAAATAGCATTATAACCATCAATCCCTGGTGCTTTATGATCACCAATGGATTTTAGGCTATCTACAATTTCATCAATAGACACATCTGCTGCTAACTGCTGCTGCTGATAGTGAGTGAGCTTTGGACCATTATCCATGTATGACCTATTAATTGCTGGAAGGGAGGGAGCTGATGACCCCATTAAAGACTTATAGAAGTTCCTGATTTCATCTCTAATGTCATCTGGATGGGTAAGTTTGATGCCTCCTACAGTAACCAGTTCAGTAATGCTTTTGTACTGATTCCTTTCTTTTAAAACAGCATGAACGTACTTATTGTTTGAGTCTCTCAATTGTATCCATTTGGCTCTGGATTTTAGGATACTTTCTTCAATCAGTGACCACTTCTCCAGCTTCAATAACAGATCCTTTTCTTTAGCCTGCAAATCATCAGAAAATTGTACATAGAGGCTAGTACTATATTAAAAGTATGAAGGGCCTTAGCGAAATATTGTTCGCTTTTTTAGTCTTTAAAAATAAATTTTACACTAGACAAAATAGTAATTTAACTATTTTATATTATTTAGGAATAAGTTTTTAATATTAGTACTTAGAAATCAACTAAATTTTATGCATTGAATCCTTCCTTACTTAAAATAGGTGAGATAACATATTTGTAGAAGGAAAGTAACAACTGAAAGAATTAAGGAAAGGTTGAAGTTTCGCCTACTTATAATTCTTTTTAGTTATTCTTTGTAGTGCCGTATAACCATTATTTTTTATAATTTTATTATCTTAGTAAAAATAATTTAATCAACGGGAAATAAATAGAAAACTACAAATAAATTCTCGGAAACATAGAACTCCTTCTAAGTTTTTGTTTTAATGTGATCACATTAGTACTCTTTTAATGTGAATATTTCAAAGGGTATTTACATCCACCTTCCAACAGATATCCTTAAAATATTAAAAGCTAAAAATATCCTTACAACTTAAAGTGTACACGTACATTTGAAATGTACTAATTAAAATTATGTTGTAATTTTAAATTTAAAAATACTGAAGTTAGTATATATCTGCCACTAAATATACAAAAGTATCTTTTTTTACTAATATCTATAAATATTTATGAGTAAAACAAATATATGTAGATAAGTTTACAACTGACATGACTATATTTTAAATTATAATTTACAGTTATAATAAATAATATAATATTTTTAAATTTGATTGTAAACATATACATATTAAAGCACAAACCTAAATTGATAGGTGAAACATAGGCAATATACTAAAATTTATATATTGAAATAAATAGTAATAAATTGCCGTATTTCTTATAAGAAATTTAACTTAATTATAAGTTTTTATTCTATAAACTTAAGTAGCACACGCATGTCGATCTTCTTTTTAACCTTTTCAAATAGAGTTTACATTAGATAAAATAGTCATTTAATGATTTTCTTAATATTTAGTACTTTGAAGTTAACTAAAACTTTAGTTATTAAATTATGTATTCTATTTGGAGCAAACTGAGGAAAACTGAGCAGGAGACCAGAACCATTCACCAGGAGCATTCATCTGTTGATACAAAGCTGCAACACATGAGAGAAGTTATGAGGGTAATTCAAGGAAAACTGAATGAAGATTATTTTAATGAAGCAGTGATTGAAGAAGAAAAGAAACTATTAGAGAACATTGAAAAGTGGGAAGGCATTCAAGAACAAATAATGAGACAGAAATCAAGAGCAAACTGGATCCAGTTGGGTGATAGCAATACAAAGTACTTCCATGCGTATATGAAGTCCAGACAAGCAAGAAACAGGGTGAGTAGCATCCTCAATGACAACCAGGTGAGGATTACTGATCCACAACAGATCCAGCAGGAGTTCATTCAATTCTTCCAACAGCTACTGGGCACAGCAGCAGATCAGCTTCCTGGGATAGATATCAATGTGGCTAGAGATGGGCCATGTCTATCATTGCACCAACAACAACAATTATTAGCTCCAATAACAAGGGAAGAAATCAGTCAGATAATACATAATCTTCCTAACGACAAGGCTCCTGGGATAGATGGGTACCCTGCAGAATTCTTCAAACAATTTTGGCCTATTCTGGGTGAGGAGGTTATAGAGGCAGTGCAGAAATTCTTTCAAACTGGGAAATTACTGAAAGAAATTAACTGCACAACTGTTACATTGACTCCGAAAGTGAAAAATCCCAACTATGTCAAGGAATACAGGCCCATTGCTTGCTGCTCAACATTGTACAAAGTTATTGCAAAAATTCTTACAAACAGGCTTAAAATAGTTGTGGACTATCTGGTGGGGCAGGCACAATCAGCCTTCATAGAGGGGAAAAACATCCTGGACAATGTCATTATGGCTCATGAATTGATTCGAGCTTACTCCCAGAAAGCAGTATCTCCTAGGTGCATAATCAAAGTGGATATTAGAAAAGCTTATGACTCTGTTGTATGGGGATTTCTGAGGGTAGTGTTGCTGGAGTTTGGTGTACCCTACAAAATGGTCACCTTAATTATGGAGTGTGTCTCTACAGCAAGCTTCTCTTTACTAGTCAATGGAGGTCTTACCAACAAATTTACAGCAAGGAAAGTCCTAAGACAGGGAGACCCAATGTCTCCCTACCTGTTTGTCTTAGTCATGGAATACCTCAACAGAACACTGAAGCAATTAAACAGGAACCTAGACTTCAACTTCCATCCCAAATGTTCCAAGTTACAACTCACTCATATCTGTTTTGCAGATGATCTCCTGATGTGCTGTAGAGGAGATGAAATTTCCATGAGGCTATTACTGAAAGAGTTTGATAACTTTTCCCAGATGTCTGGACTGCAAGCAAACTTGGAGAAAAGCTCCCTGTACATAGCAGGGGTTTCACAAGAAGTCAAGGAAAAGCTATTGGCAGAATTATAACTAACAGAAGGGCAGCTCCCCTTCAAATACCTAGGAGTTCCCTTGTTAACAAGAAAGATTACAATTACACAATGCCTACCCTTGGTTGACAGGATAGTGGACAAAATCAGATGTTGGTCATCCAAGCTCTTATGCTATGCTGGAAGACTCCAAATGATCAAGAGTGTCCTATTTGAAATGCAAACCTACTGGGCACAGGTCTTCCTACTTGCAAAGAAAATCATCAAACTGGTGGAAGGAAAATGCAGGAACTGCTTATGGACTGGGAAACATGAGACAAGCCATAGGGCCCCCATAGCTTGGGAAACAGTATGTAAACCAGAGGCAGCTGGAGGCATGAATGTCATTTGCTATGAAAAGTGGAACAAAGCAGCCCTGTCAAAGCTGCTATGGGCTCTAATGCAAAAAAAAGGATAAGCTATGGATCAAATGGATCCACTGTCATTATATAAAGAGGAAAGTAGTTACTACCATGGAAACACCAAAGCATGCTAGCTGGTTGGTAAGGAAAATATTTGGAGCTAGGGACTGGTGGGCACACGACTGGGGAGCAATGCAAGCATGCTGCCAGAATGGAAGTTACAACATTAAGAGAGCATATATGAACTTTATTCCACAGTACACCAAAGTTCCCTGGAAAAATTGGTGTTGGTGCCAAGACTACTGCCAAAACAGAAATTCATATTATGGATGACATTGCATCGACTTTTGGCAACAATAGACAAGTTAGAAAAATGGGGTATCCACACTGATAAGGCTTGTTCATTATGTGATAGTGGTAGTGTAGAGACACACGACCACCTATTCTTTGACTGCTCTTATTCCCAATCACTGTGGCAAGGATTGTTAAGGTGGCTGAATTTCAACAGAGTGATAAACAATTGTGAACTGGAGGTGCAATGGATCTCTGATAGAGTCAACAACAGAAAACCAAGGAAAACCATCCTAGGAGTGGTATTCGCAGCAGCTGTATATAATATCTGGATGGAAAGGAATGAAAGAAGATTCAGACAGTCGAGCAAAGATGCAACTGATAGAGCACGACAGATTGCAATTCAGGTACATATCACCGGAAGGAAGAAGCAAAAATGGCAACCCACATTACAACACTTAAAAATTGTTATCCACAATGTACTCCTTGAATATATTCGCAGTTTTGTATGTTAGGAGTTAGTTAAACAATCTTCGGGTTGTATAATAGATAGTTGATCAATTTTGAGATTTGTTCTATAGCCCCAAAGAACATGTGATGTACAGTTATACTGGTTGAAATACAAAATTTTCTTTTGACAAAAAAAAAAAAGAATGACTACACAATAAATCTTAGTATTTAGGACATCAAAATCAATTAAATTTACTTCATACAATTCAAATAATTTCTTTAAACTTTTTTCCTTATGATCTACGTACATAGAACGTAGCAATGTATGTTTAATTATATAGAAGCATTTTAAAGCTCCACTAAATTTAGTATAGTATTCCACAAAATTATTTAAACTATTATATACATCAGTTTATATAATTATTTATTTGAAAATATACTTATGTGATAAAGTATAGTTTATGTTTTTTCTATCTATAACATTAATTCCAACTAATTTAAAATCGTGAGTACTATAAAAATATAAAACCCATGTTTTAAATAATACGGGACAACTATATGAAAAAAAGAATAAAAATCAATATACAGCTCTCTCAAATTATAACTTAATTATTTATTGAATATTTTAAAATAATTAAATCAACTAAGTTTTAGTTATTAAATAAATCATTATTTGAATTATGTATGAAATCCTAAAATTTAAAATTCATCAATCAATGTTTTACCTAAAATAAATTATTTACTTATTTGAAGTGTGTACCATAACTATAATACCTTTTATGTTAATTTTTTAAACTTTATGTTTTTACTTATTAATTTTTTTTCGTAAGGAGCTATATGCCAACCTCATCGTGATATGTTAAGCCATAAATATAACAATAATTTTCATACGATACTTTTAAAACTCCTGGGACTATTATTTGGCTGGATTTGGAATTAATATATATATATATATATATATATATATATATATATATATATATATATATATATTCTTAGGAAATTATGCATTTTATTTGTATGTTTAGTGTAACTCAAAGACAATATTTAATACCACTTATGTTTTTTTAAAAAGTTATTTACTAAAAGACAAGAAAACACGCGCAAAGCGCATAATCTTAGATTAATTTATATCTACCTTTCTATGTCTATATCTATACTATATTAAAAATAAGAATCCCCTTAGCGAAATATTGTTCACCCTTTTTACTCTTTAAAATAGGAATCACATTAGATAAAAGTGTAATTTAACTATTTCCCCAATATTCAAGACTAAATATTTAATTTTTTTCCTAATATTTAAGAGTTTTTTTCATTCTTTTTCCTAGAAAAACTATTAGGAAATTCAACTATAATTCATTCAAAATGTGTAAGAAGGAAACCGTATATATCTTTGCTTAGAGAATATTTTGGAAACTTTGCTGCAGTTATCAAACTGGAAAAAATAAATAAATGACACACTTAATTCCTCTTCCTTTTGGAACCAAACTGTACACCTTAGAATTCTTATGTTTTGCGCATGAGCACCAACATGAGAATATTATAGAAAATTTATTTTTCAAGTCTTTAACCTTTTTGTTTTGATATAGATAATTTAAATTAAGCTTGAAATTATATTTATATTATAATTGTCTAATATAAATATACTTACGAAGAATAAAAAGTGATCTATATGCTAAAATATCTAATACAAATTAAAAAAATTATATTTATATTAGAATTGTCTAATATAAATATACTTACGAATGATAAAAAGTGATCTTCATGCTAAAACATCTAACACAAATTTTAAAAAGAATTTAGGTTATTTCTTCTCATATGTTCAAACCTTAATAGACAAATTTACTTGGAACATATTACGTGATTAATAGGGATTCTATAAAGTTAATCGAGATATGCACAAATTAACTTGGCCACTTACAAAAAAAATGAAAAACTAAAATCCTAAAATTTCTGTTATAAAAAAATGTGGAAAAACTTTTTCAAGAAGGAATCGAAGGTTCTTCAATTGCTAAAATTCTAAACTAAATAAAAGAGAAAACATAACCTTTTAAGAAGCACTGAATGTTGTTTACACTTCTAAATTTGCTTTAAACATCAAATTCTCCCCTAACATTATATATTAAATTGATGTTTAAACATTTTATTTTATACACAAAACATAGCTTTTAATATATTACTAATTGAGAGCGGGATACACACGCAACTGCGCGTACCTTAATTCTAGTACTATATTAAACGCACGAAGGTCCTTAGCGAATGTTGTTCGCCCTTTTTATCCTCTAAAATTCATAATAGACAAAATAATTATTTAAATTATTTTTTAAATATTTAGGAGTTTGAAATCACCTAATTAGCAAAGAATCTCATTCAATTATTTTCTAAATTCTTCAAATACGTGAAATTATTTTTCAAATTGACATAACTTTTTGAGTGCATAAATTTGTTTTCATAAAAACATTAGTGGTGAATGGAATCAGAAAACAAAATCGATTATAATATAGTATTAAGAATTAAATTGATTAAAATGCAAACTTGAAGAATTGACATTGAGACCGTGAAGATAAACTATATTCTAATGAGTTGACGTTAATTATTACGTAGTAATTTTTTCCATTCACTCCAACAATAGGTTCTTGGTTGAGTTATTTATTGCAAAATATATATTAACTCAACAGAAGTCATTTTTAGATCTTAAATTTATACTTATCCATTTTTTTAGGAGCTATAGGATTTGTCCGTTCATTCCAGAATCTATAAAAGACTAGAAGATTTAATTTTTAAATTTGTGTTATTTGACGAATATTTTTAAAATCCTGATAAATGTATATACTAATATCCGGGCATTTGTGAGCAATAAAAGTTTTGGTAAATTAGTAATAAATTATAAATGTAAGTTTTATTTTATAATATAGGTCAACACATTATATAATAATACTTATATAATTTATTAAAATAATATATTCGATAATTTGAGTACATGCAAAACGTACCTAAGGCTAATTTATATAAAAGCAACAAGATGTTTGCAGCTTACTACTACTTTCAGGTAGGTTGGGGTAGAGTGAGTATTTCACCCTCGCCATTTATATGAAGTCAGATTTTATCAATTAACGAGACTTACTTCCACTTAAAAAAGATATTTTGGAAGACTTGAGTCAACACCTTAAATAATTGATCTATCGCAGTTGCCAACGAAGAATAGAGCTTGAACTTTAATGGCGGATTCACCTGAGAGAATAAGAAGGTAAGGTAAGAGAGAAGAGAAGAGAAGAGACGAAGACAGAGTGAGAAAAGAAGTTGGGAAATGATTTAGCATAACCGTCTCCTTCCCAGCTCTTTTGAAATATAAAGCCCAACTCTAATTCGATCAATTTCCCAATTTAGAGACTCTCTTCTAGGAGTGTGCATTCGAATCGACTTATCGATAAATCGAATCGATTATTTGTTATGGAAATCGAAAAACTCAAAATCGAATAAATCGAAACCTTATTGAAATGATAACGATAAGCATATGTACAAATCGATAATCGATAAATAATTATCGATAAGGGTCAAAATCGAATCGATAAATCGAATGCACACCCCTAGACTGTAGACATTGTAAAATAAGTAATTACCTATTTGTGTAGATTAATATAACATACAAAATGTATATATATTCTGCTACTAATTTGAAAGCGGCTATACAATATCATTTTCCCTATCTGTACCCTTTCCTTTACCCTAAGTCCCTTACCCTACTATTTCCTCTACCACGTTTAAGGAATGATAAAGATCAAGGAATGAAGTTCAAATTAATGGAAATAAAAATTAGCTGTGATTATGTATTTCGTTTTATTTTATTTTTTTTATACCGTTGGAGTGTTGGTGGCATACATTTGATCCCTTACTTTAGTTTTGTTGCATGTGCTTGTTGATACAATTTTTATGTTATGAATGGTGTTCGTCTTATTTTAGCTTCTTTTTGTCCATATAAATTAGGCGCGTTTATAGGAATATACTTTTCGTGGAATCCCGCAAATTTTCTTATTGGTGTAATCGATAACCGAATCGATAAGCCCCCTAAATCGATAAATCAAAATCGAAAAAATCGAAACCTTATTGAAACGATAACGATAAGCATATGTACAAATCGATAATCGATAAGTAATTATCGATAAGGGTAATAATTGAATCGATAAATCGAATGCACACCCCTACTCTCTTCTACTGACATAACAAGTACTTACGTTAATACTAACAAATTTTCCAGATGGAGGGGATTTCCTTTGAAAGCCTTATTTCACAATACATGTGGGAAGCCAATGAAAAAGGTTTGATGGCTATGCCAATATTCAATTTGATGTTTCACAACGATCCAAATTCCTTTCCTCTTAAACTTAATGTTGGTTCTTCACATGATGACATTGAAGTGTGTTACCCTCTTTTTCACGCTGGTTAATAATGATGACCTGCGCCATTGGAACAGTTTAAGCGTTTCAACTCAATAATCTCCTTATGCGTCTCGATCTCCAACAATCAACAACATACATCAACGATATTCTCTCTCAAACCGTTTTGGCTCTAGCTGCTTCACTTCTCCCCAGTGACAATTGACCTGAATTATTGCCGTTCTTGTATATCATTGCGTCACCGATTCTAATTCAAACAAGTTGTTAAAAGACTCAGTTTTCTCAATATTTTGCCTTCTAGGTGATGAGATTGGTGAAAAAATGGTTCCTTGGGCACGGGATTTGCACCCTTTTTCCGTAATAAACTGAATGACGATACCCTCGGTCTCGATCTGTCACGAACCGGATTTCCCATCCTCGGGTCGTGATGGAACCTACTCGTAGAAACTAGGCAAGCCAAGAACCTTCGCAAATATTAATCCATCTCTTCATATATGTGATTAAACAATTAAATTATCAATGAATAAGCAATTAAAAATCAATGAAAAGTGAAATTTAGCGAAAGTCTGAACTAAAAATAAAAACAGCGTCTAGAAAACAAATACAAATCTCTACCCAGCACCTGGTGTCACAACAATAAACAGACTGTCTAAGATTTACTATAAATAAGAGTTTGAAATAAAGGACATAGTTGTCTCGAATACAAATATCAACAGAATGTGGAAACTGAAAGAAGAGACGCCAGGCCTGCGACGCCAGTAAGGCTACCTTGGAGACTCGTCGACTAAAGGTCGGCATCCTGATTACTGCAGCGCACCGTAAACTGCTCCGACACCTGGATCTGTGCAAAAGAGCATAGAGTGTAGCATTAGCCGACCACATGTGCTGGTAAGTGCCTAACCTAACCCCGACGAAGTAATGAAGAGGCTAGACCGGACTACCACATAAACCTATACAGTTATATATACATATACAATAGAATCGAAATACAAAAAATTAACCAGTTAATATGGGAGGGGGGAGCATGCTGTGGGGAAGATAACAACTCCGACTAAAAACCATCAACGAACGAAGAAAGCAGCAAAACTAGACATCAATAAAGAATCAAAAATCAATACTTGCACGATATCACCCTTCGTACTTTTACTCTCATCCTCATCAGTCAATGATATGATAAAAATGTGCACAACATCACCCTTCGTGCTTTTACTCTCATCCTCACCAAGAAATGATATAATAAGAAATATGCACGGCATCACCCTTCGTGCTTTTACTCTCTTTCCTCACATATAATCAATATAATTGGCACGGAACGGCACATCGTGCGACGCGACATCACCCTTCGTGCTTTACTCTCTATCTTCACAATAAGCAAATAATGCAAGACATCACCCTTCGTGCTTTTACACTCTTCCTCACCCAAACAACAATCACAAATAAGGGGCAAGGGAATGAACAAGATAATAATAGAGATCCCAGCAAGGGAACACAATTTAAACAATTAAATTCCGACAAAGGTACAACATCAATGATCTCAACGTCCCGGCAAGGGAAAATAATCAATGAGCAACAATGTCTCGGCAATGGAACAACTTAAATACTCTTTCTCTCACTTTCACATCATATCTCACTTTACCACTCGAGCCAATGCTCCAAAAGGTTCAATTACCTCATATACTTTCACAATTCGTATCTCAACTCAAGCCAATGCTCCTCGAAGTTCAAAGATCACAATTTCTTTCACATGTTCTTTACAACATATAGAAATCATCATTTAGACATGAGAGGTACAACAAAATCAGAATATTGCCATATAAAGACTCACGGTCATGCTGGACACCAATATATAGATACTCGTCACCATGCCTATATGCTGTACTCAACAAGAAGTAATTAGCAAATAAGACTCAACTTCTAGTACCTCAAGCAATTACCAAACACTTACTTCGATGGTCTTAAACACCACTCAAGTCTCCTTTATAGCTTTACCTCTTGATTCCACCACCAATCCACTCGAATCTAGTCACAAGTTACTTAATTACATTAACATGCTAAATGAATCAAGCCCAATGCATAAAAATGAGTTTTTCAAAATTTTACCAAAAAATGTCAAAAATACCCTCAAGACCACGTGGTTGAAACTCGATGTTCGAACCAAAGTCCGATTGCCTATTCCCCCACGAACCCAAATATATGATTTGTTTTGAAATAGGACCTCAAATTGAGGTCCAACTCTCTAAATTTTTAAAAACCTAGGTTTTACCTAGAACACCCAATTGTCCCATGAAAATCTTTGATTTGAAGTTGAAATCATGTTAAAGGATGTTAAGGAGTAAAGAAAATGAGTTAGAAATCACTTAGTAATCGTTTTTAGAGAAGAAAGGTTGTTTGGAAAATCGCCTCTTATATTTTTCAGGTTCTGAAAAGTGAAAAATAACTAAAATTTCCGGGTATTTATACCCCTCTGAAACTCATTTAGTATTTGACCAAGCTTTTAAAAAACTACTTCTAAGTTTGAAAAGCACTTCTGAGCAGCAATTAGTATTTGATCAAGCTTTAAAAAACTACTTCTAAGTGTTTTTCGTGTGTTAGCTCACACGGTTACTCACTTCATCATTTTTCTCCCTATTTTTTCTGAGGTTCCATCAACATGTGGGACCCCACCACAAATAAGAAGCTAATTTTATCTTCGCTTTGTCCCCAAAATATCCAATTCCCATAACCAGATTCACTTGTGCAAATAGCTCCCGGTGTCCAGCTGAGCCCTTTCGACAACAATAATAATATATATAATATAATCTTACATAATAAGTTAGTATTAGAGTTTTATTGAGACTCAATTGCTGATCTTCTATCAAAGTTGAGTCCTTGAACAATACAAACTCCAACCTATCCTTTATCCGGATTGTGTCCTCTTCCTATAAGGAGACTTTCTCTCCTCATCCAATATGCAACCTTTCGATTAGTTCAGAAGATATTGTTTCTTGATCCTTGAGACTTATCTTCTTCACGTGCAACTCACATGTATAGGTTGATAAACACTGTGTCCGTTAGGATGGACCTGGTCCATGACTGAGTTCATTACACAAGCTCGGAACATATCCTCCAAAATCTGAATAGTCCTCTCATTCTAATCGTCCGTCTGGGAATGAAATGTTGCGCTCAACTCAACTCGTGTGCCTAACTCTCACTGAACTGCTCTCTAGAAGCACGAGGTAAACTGCGTACCCCAGTCTGAAATGATAGATACGAGCATACCGTGAAGGCTAACAATCCCCCGAATATAGATCTCAGCTAACCTATCAGAAGAATAGGAGACTGCCGCAGGAATGAAATGCGGTGACTTTGGTCAGCCTATCAAAAATGACCCATACTGCATCAAACTTCTTCCGAGTCTGCGGAAGCCTAGTAACAAAGTCTATTGTGATCCGTTCCCACTTCTAATCGGAAAGCTCAATACTCTGAAATAAACCACCAATCCTATGATGCTTGTACTTAACCTGCTGACAATTCAAATAACAAGCCACATATGCTACGATATCCTTCTTCATTCTACACCACCAATAATGCTGCCACAAATCCTGCTACATCTTCGCGTCGCCCGAACGAATAGAGTATTGGGAGCTATGAGCCTCCTCCAAAATCAAATATTGGAGCCTATCCACATTAGGCACACATACTCGACCCTACAATCTCAAAACTCCATCACCATCTAGGGTAACATGCCTGGCACCTCTGCGCTGCACCGTGTCTCTAAGGACATAGAAATGGGAATCATCATACTGGCGATCATGGATACGCTCAAATAATGAAGAATGACTAACCATGTAAGCTAACACACGACTGGGCTCAAAAACATCCAGCCTCACAAACTGATTGGCTAAGGCCTGAATATCCAAAGCAAGTGGCCTCTCATCGACTGGAATATAAGCAAGACTACCCATACCGGCTAACTTCCTACTTTAAGCATCGACTACCACATTGAACTTCCCTGGGTGATATAAGATAGTGATATCACAATATTTTAGCAACTCCAACCACCTTCTATGACTCAAACTCAATTCCTTTTGCTTGAACAAGTATTGGAGACTCTTGTGATCAGTGAACACCTCACATGCCATGCCGTACAGATAATGCCTCTAAATCATCAGCACATGAACTATGGCTGCCAACTCCAAATCATGAACCAGATAATTTTTCTCATGAATCTTCAACTGCCTCGAAGCATAGGCAATAACTTTGCCATCCTGCATCAACAATGCTCCCAACCCAACACTGGAAGCATCGTAATAGACTGTGTAAGGCCCTGAGCCTGTGGGCAAAATCAATACCGGTGCCGTAGTTAGAGCTACCTTGAGCTTCTGAAAGCTCGCCACATACTCATCCTACCATCTGAACTGGGAACCCTTTTGGGTCAATCTGGTCATCGGGGCTGCAATAGATGAAAACCCCTCCACGAGCTGCGATAGTAGCCTACCAACCCCAAGAAACTCCAAATCGCTGTAGCTGATTCTGGTCTAGGCCATTTCTTGACTGCCTCTATCTTTTTTGGGTCCACACGAATACCCTCTGCTGATACAACATGACCCAAAAATGCAACTAAACTCAGCTAAAACTCACACTTGGAAAACTTGGCATATAACTTACTATCCCTCAGAGTTTGAAGAACCACTCTAAGGTGCCGCTCGTGCTCCTCCTGGACGTGGGAATATATTAGTATATCATCAATGAAATCTATCACGAATGACTCCAAATAAGGCATGAACACTCGGTTCATCAAGTTCATGAAAGTTGCTGGGACATTTGTCAACCTGAATGACATAACCAAGAACTCATAATGCCCATACCGAGTGCGGAAGGCTGTCTTAGGGACATCGGATGACCTAATCCTCAACTGATGGTAGTCAGATCGCAAGTCAATCTTGGAAAATACCAAAGCACCCTGAAGCTGGTCAAACAAATCATCAATCCTTGGCAGTGGATACTTATTTTTGATCGTTACCTTGTTCAACTGTCAATAATCAATGCACATTCTCATTGGCCCGTCGTTCTTCTTAACAAATAACACCGATGCACCCTAAGGTGATACACTAGGTCTAATGAAATCCTTCTCCAGCAAGTCCTTCAATTGATCCTTTAACTCTTTCAACTCATGCGGGGCCATATGATATGGTGGGACAGAAATAGGCTGACTTCCTGAAGCCACATCAATCCAAAAGTCAATATCCCTGTTGGGTGGCATACCTGACAAGTCTAAAGGAAAGACATCAGGGAACTCACGAACAATGGGCATAGAATCAATAGAGGGAACCTCAACACTGGAATCATGAACATAGGCTAAATAGTCCAAACACCCCTTCTCGACCATACGCCGAGCCTTCACATACGATATAACACTGGGGGTAGAATGACCAGGAGTCCCTCTCCACTCTAAACAAGGAATACCTAATAAAGCTAAGGTTAGAGTCTTGGCATGGCAGTCCAAGATAGCGTGATAAGGTGATAACCAGTCCATCCCCAATATAATTTCAAAATCAACCATGTCTAAGAGAAACAAGTCTACACGAGCCTCAAGACCCCCCAATCACCACAACAAAAGAACGATGGACTTGATCAACCACAATAGAGTCACCCACTGATGTAGACACATAAATAGGAATACCCAATGCATAATTGGGCACGACCAAGCACAAGGCAAAATAAGATGGCACATACTAATACGTAGACCCCGAATCAAACAACACTGAAGCATCCCGATCACAAACCAGAACTGTACATGTAATAACTGTATCTGAAGCCTCTGCCTCGGTCCTAGCCTAAAGAGCATAATATCGGGGCTGGGTCCCACCACTCTAGTCTACCTCCCTAGGACGGCCTGCTGCTGGCTGGCCTCTACCTCTGGTGGTCTGAGCTCCACCTCTATGACCTCTACCTCCAACTCTGGCACCTCTACCCCCACATCTAGCTGGCTGGGCGGGCTGTGGAACACTTGGTGCCTGAACCATGGCATGAGAACCCTGGTACTGAGAACTGCTCGGTGCTTGAGGGCAAAATATGGCAATATGACCCGTGTTACCACAAGTGTAACATCCATCGATCACTAAGTCTGCTGGCCTTGTCGACCTGAATGACCACCGCAAAAACTGTAAAGTGGAGGTGCATTGATTAGAGCTGACGGTGCACTGAAGGGCTACTGATCAAAATAGTGCACATGAGAACCACAACCACCTGGGTACCCTGAGAAACCTGGAGGGCAGACTGGAAATGCCTAGAAGGCTGACGCCTATCATACGAATCTCTCCCTCCAGACGAGGTACCATTGAATCGTCCTGACTGATGGGGTCTCTTTTCTGCTATATGACTACCCCCCATGACAATACCATCTCAATCCTCAGGGCCACATTGGCTGCCTACTGAAAAAAAATTTCACGCCCAGCCTCTCTATACATCTGGAGACGAATCGGCTGGATGAGTCCATCAATAAACCGTCTCACCCTTTCCCTCTATATGGGAAGTATATCAAGATCATAGCGAGCCAAATCAATAAACCTAGTCTCGCACTGGGTAACTGTCATGGATCCCTAATAGAGACGGTCGAACAGCCTCCGATAGGCCTCTCGCTGTGTAAATATGGAGAAACTTATCAAGAAATAAATGTGTGAACTGCTCCCAGGTCAAGGCTGGAGATCTGCTGGTCTCACTAAACAATAATCCATCCACCAAGTCTTGGCAGATCTTGACAACCAGAATATAGCAAAATCAACCCCATTGGACTCAACAATACCCATGTTCCGAAGAACCTCGTGGAAGTAGTCCAAATAATCTTAAAGATACTCGGTAAATGCACTGCTGAAGGTAGTAGTGAAAAGCTTGGTGAACCTATGCAACCTCTATAAAGCATTGACAGACATGGCTTCCCCATCATCAACCAAAGCTACCACACCTAGCTGAGCTGATCCAACTGGCTGAACTACTAGAGTCTAAACCGGGAGAGCTACCTGCTCCGAAGTATGAGTAGCAGGAGTCTGGGCACCTTCTCCAGCCTGAGAGATTGCTGGTGCTGGAGGAAGCAAACCTGCTCGGATGACACTCTCCATAAGTTCAACCAATCGGATCAGAGCGTCCTGAAGAACTGGGGTTGCAAAAAACCCCTCTAGGACCTGAGTTGTGCCTATCAGAATTTTTGGAGTTGGGGCCAGAACCTCCTCGTCAAAGTCAACCTGAGGCTCTGCCACTGGTTCTGTTGCTCGGGGTTAAGATCTGCCCCTACCTCGGCCTTTAGTATGGCCTCGGACTTGCCCTATGCCCCTAGTGGGAGCTTTCTAGATCTCGGACCGCTGATTAGAAGATGAGGAAGTGCGTGTTCTCACCATCTGCGAAAGAACAGAGTAGAAATTCAATTAGCGTTGAGAAACAAAATCGCACGACAAAAAAAAACAGATGTGAATCTTTTCCTAACTCTATAGCCTCTGGGGGATAATAATAGACGTCACCATACCGATCCCTCAGACTCTACTAAGCTTGTCCATGGGTTGTGAGACCTATGCAACCTAGAGCTATGATACCAACTTGTCACGAACAGGATTTCCCACCCTCGGGGTCGTGATGGCGCCTACTCGTGGAAGCTAGGCAAGCAAACAACCTTTGCAAACATTAACCCATCTCTTCATATATGTGATTAAGCAATTAAATTATCAATGAATAAGAAACTAAAAATCAACAAAAGATAAAATCTAGCGGAAGTCTGAACTAAATATAAAAACAATGTCTAGAAAACCAATACAAATCTCTACCCAGCACATGGTTTCATAATAATACACGGACTGTCTAAGTCTACTACAAATCAGAGTTTGAAATTAAGGACATAGCCTGTATCGAATATAAATGTCAATAAAACGTGGAAGCTGAAAGAAGAGACGCCGGACCTGTGGACGCCAGCAAGGCTACCTCGTAGACAGAAGAACGGTTCTCTGACTACTGCTGAGCACCGTAAGCTGCTACGACATTTGGATCTCTGCAAAAGCGCATAGAGTGTAGCATCCGTACAATCGACCCCGTATGCTAGTAAGTGCCTAACCTAACCCCGGTGAAGTAGTGAAGAGGCTAGACCGAACTATCATATAAACCTGTGCAGTTATATGTACATATATAGCAGAATCAAAATACAGAAATTAACCAGTCAATATGGGAGGGGGGAGCATGCCGTGGAGAAGATAACAATTCCGACTAAATATCATCAAATAACGAAGAAAGCAGCATAACTAGACATCAATAAAGAATCAGAAATCAATAAGTGCACGGCATCACCGTTCGTGCTTTTACACTCTTCCTCACCTAAACAACAATCAAAAACAAGGGGCAAGGGAATGAACAAGATAATAATAGAGATCTCGGTAAGGGAACGCAATTTAGACAATTAAACCCCGGCAAGGGTACAACATCAATGATCTCAACGTCCCAGTAAAGGAAAATAATCAATGAGCAACAATGTCTCGGCAAGGAAACAATTTAAATACTATTTCTCTTTTTTTCATTTTCACATCATATCTGACTTTACCACTCGAGCCAATACTCCAAAGGGTTCAATTACCTCATATACTTTTACAATTCATATCATAACTCGAGCCAATGCTCCTCGAAATTCAAAGATTATAATTACTTTTACAATTCATATCACAACTCGAGCCAATGCTCCTCGAAGTTCAAAGATCATAATTTCTATCACATGTTCATTACAACATATAGAAATCATCATTTAGACATGAAAAGTACAACAAAATAGAAATATTTTCCATATAAAGACTCAGAGTCATGCTAGACACCCATGTATAGATACTCGTCACCATGCCTATACGTTGTACTCAACAAGAAGCAATTAGCAAATAAGATTCAACTCCTAGTCCCTCAAGCTAGGGTTAGACCAAACACTTACCTCAATGCCTTGAGCACCACTCAAGTTTCAATTATAGCTTTACCCCTTGATTCTACCACCAATCCGCTCGAATCTAGTCACAAGTTACTTAATTATATTAATACATGCTAAATGAATCAAGCCCAATATATTAAAATGAGTTTTTCAAAGTTCTATCGAAAAATATCAAAAATGCCCCAGGCCCATGTGGTCGAAACTCGAGGTTCGAACCAAAACCCGATTACCCATTCCCCCAGGAACCCAAATATATGATTTATTTTGAAATCGGACCTCAAATTGAGGTCCAATTCCTTAAATTTTTAAAAAAACCTAGGTTCTACCCAAAACACCCAATTACCCCATGAAAATATTTGATTTAAAGTTCAAATCATGTTAAAGGATGTTAAGGAGTGAAGAAAATGAGTTAGAAATCACTTACAAATCGTTTTTGGAGAAGAAAGGTTGTTTGGAAAATCTCCTCTTATGTTTTTCGGGTTTTGAAAAGTGAAAAATAACTAAAATTTCCGTGTATTTATACCCCTCAGAAACTCCCTGTGTGGACTGCACAAAAAGGACCACGGCCGCACAGGCCTCCCTAAAGACTTGCAGTTCATAGCCCCATGCGGACCCCCCAAAGCCGACCGCGGCCGCACAACATCCACGACGGACTATGCAAATGCAACTGCGGCTGTGCTGGCCCCTCCGAGGCTGCACGCTATTTCTCGCGGACCACGCACGAGGGTTCAGAGACCTGCAATATTTCCTAAACCTGCAATATCTGATCTTTTTAAGCCTAAGGCATCTCGGAACCTACTCGAAACTCACCCGATCCTTCAAAGCTCTAAACCAAATATATACACAACCTCAAAAACATCATAAATCTTATTCGTGCGATCAAATCACCCAAAACAACATCATAAATTAGAATTAAACCTCAAAATCCAAAAATTCTTTCAAACTTCATAAAAACTCAAATTTTTCAATTTAGGATCGAATCACGTCAAGCGACGCCCGTTTTCCATGAAATTTCACAGAAATGACTTAAAGCACATATAAAACCTGTACCGGGCGCCAGAACTAAAATACAAGCCCCATACCAACACGTTCTAATAAAATATCAATTCAATTTTACCTTAATAAATTCATAAAAATAATTTCTTTTAGAAATTCATTTCTCGAGCTCGGGACCTCGGAATTCAATTACGGGCATATGCTCGAATACCATATTTTCATACGGACCCTCCGAGACCGTCGAATCACGGGTCCGGGTTCATTAAAATATTAACCAAAGTAAAATTTATTCATTTTAACATCAAAATTTAGCATTTTCACATAATTTTTAATTTAAGCTTACCAGTTATGTGCTCGGACTGAGAAGCAAATTGAAGCGACTCTAAATAATATTTTTGAGGCCTCGGAAGCACAAAAAAGATAACAAAATAGGTGATAACCTTTGGGTCATCACACGATCTGAGGATCTTGGCCATGTTTACCGTGTATACCTTCATTTAGTGTACGCGGAGTTCATATAAAAAGAAACAGTTTCAGGATTTACTACCAGGGATGATGAAAACACTGACTGACGCATCAATAATGAATGGGGAACATCAGGAGGCAGCACAATACATGCTACGTAGTCTTATACTGTTGGCGAAGAATGAGTCTAGGTTTTTGAGGCTACAACTAGTGGAAGTGGTTAATACTATGTTTGAGATAGGAGAGGCTATGATTTATGAAGAGTTTACAAGGCGCTTGGCAGTTGGGTTTTTGTTAATCTTGGTTGAAGCGAGGGAGAAAGTCCCCAGTATGATGAAGAGGCTGCCATGATTTATTGACATTTGTTTCATAATGTTTTTGAATTTGATACTAGATATTAAGGATGAACCTAGTTGGCATAGTGCTGAGGATGCAGAGACAAATGACCACATTTATAGTGACTGGAATCGATGGACAATGGACAACTACCTTTATGGTGCCTTCTATTTATGCCGGTTTTCTAAAGCATTAGGTGTCAAGAATATTGATCCTATTTCTATAAAACAGCCGAGTTCTTACGTGGTTGCCCCTGAGTGGGAGAAACGCCACGCAACTCTCATTGCACTTGTTCAAATTGTTACAGGTAGCTCAAATGTACAACTCTTTTTCATTAAAACAGTGTTTTCATGGGATTATTTTTTAGCATTTAAGAGGTACTCTTTTGCTAGTATATAAGATAGTTTTCCCACATGCCCCTATTCGTTTTAGTTTAATTTTCTAGGTTGTTAAGCTTGAACTCATGGTTTCTCTATTTATAGGTGATGATGATTAAGTATTTGGAGCAAGTAGTGAATATAGTCCTGCATTCTTTTAGAGATCGTCATCCTCGAGTCAGATGGGCTGCTATTAATGCAGTTAGCCACATGTCAACCGATTTCTGTCTGGATTTGCAAGAACAATATCATAACCAAGTATTGCCAGCATTAGCTGCAGCTATGGATGATTTTCAAAATCCTCGAGTGCAGGTTCGATCTATGGTGATATGAAACCTTTATGGTCACAGCTATAAAATAATTTTTCATTATTGATACAGGAAACAACCGACAAATGTATCTATCTCGCCGCACTTTTTACAATGGGGTACATATTCCATAAAGTTGATAATCTATAACATGGTATAGGTTTAGTGAGTTGAATCTTTACTGTTTTGTGTTGCAATCCTTAGGAAGAATAATTACTTAACTTTACATATTTTACTATGTTCAACTGATAAGAATCCTCGGGTTAAACAAGACCAATGACCTCATTGTTGGTGCAATTTAACTCTATACCACCCTCTGAGGGGCTGATACAAATAAATCATGAACAAGCATCTGGAGGAGAACAGAGAAGACAATAGAGGGAAGAGGAGGTGGGGGAGGGGGGGGGGGGGGGGGGAGGGAGTGGGAATCACAGACTTATAACCTTATTGTATTTTGGAGTCATTTTGTATTCTGGAAAAGCAACTTTGAAATTTGCATCAATGAGCATAAACAACACAAAGCACGTAAAAACACAAACATGGAAGATTAGACACCAAACATTATGTCCACAATTTTGTACACCACATATTTGGCTGGGGCGACAACAGCTCCAGATGATTGCTTTGGAAATATTTTCATGCTTGATTTTATGGTGGTTATGGCTATGACTAAAAATAGGTTGGTGTGTTAAGATTATGATTCCAACTAAATATAACAATAACCTTCATATTGAACAACTCAGAATTAGAACTACATGAGCGGAAGCTAACCTGAATCCATGTGTGGAAATTGTTGAACCTCCATTGATGATTGTCCAAATGTCCTTGTGAACTCCTTGATCCTTTTCTTCAAGATTTCTTGAAGTTTGTATCACCACAATAATCCCTCACAAGGCTAAAACAATATGTGTATAGTTTCACAATAATAATATGACAATTACCAAAGGTTGGTATATGGTTTTCCACAATTATTTGCAAGACAACAATGGTGTTTTTTGCTCTTGATTCAATGGGAGGAAGAAGAGTTTGTCTTGCAATAATGTGGGAACCATAACCCCCACTTTATAACAAAAGAGTTACATAACCCAAGAGTCACAAGAGTTACATAACTCAAGAGTCACAAGCTTGTAACCATGGTTACATATATGTAACCTTAGTTAGCCCATCATTAACTAAGGTTACCCTTTTGGGTATCTACACATTAGTCCTACACTTTATATGACAACACATTGGCCCCCTTAACATAATGTCCATAAGACCACAAAATTAGGCCAAACCAAAAGATAGCACATAACATATAATTTATCCATATATTGTTCATATGTATGTAGATATAAGTCCATATATCTTACAATCTCCCTCTTGGACGAGATACACAAACATATGTACAAACCTTAGAATTATATGTTACAAAATAACCTTAGGTGCTAATTGCTATCACAATAAAATTGTCATGAACAATCCGGTCCATCAATCATACCAACATAGGAACTAAGTGCTCTTTGTTACTCATTCGTAACTAGAACCAGCATAGATCACGTATATCAATATAACCAACGACATGGATCAAGTGTAGGTATGTAGCATGGAAATAACATAAAGTGTGGTCAATATAATGTATATTTCCAACTGGTTCTCTTTATTGAGATCAATCATAAACTGTAAGAGTACAAAAAACTTTAAAACTGAATATCTGCAGATATAACTGAATTACTGAATTTCTGAATATAATGAACAATACATAAATGTACAATACCAAACTCCCACTAAAATACATAATCCTTATCTGATTTGACACCCATACAAGCAATATGCTCATGAAATACTTTTGGTGTCAATCCCTTAGTGAGCGCATCCGCAAGCATGGAGTTTGTACTAATGTACTCAATGCACAATTGTCCATTTTGTACTCTTTCTTTAGCAACCCGAAATTTGACGTCCATATGTTTTGCTTTCGTCAAACTACTGTTGTTATTAGCATAAAGGACTGCCGATCTGTTATCACAAAATAGCCTAAGCGGCTTTTTGATGCTATCAACAATTCGCAGTCCACCAACAAAATTCCGCAGCCATAATGCCTCATTAGATGCTTCATAACATGCCATAAACTCCGCTTCCATGGTGGAAGTGGCTGTAAGAGTTTGCTTGATGCTTCTCCAAGAGATAGCACCGCCCGCAAACATGTAAATATAGCCTGAAGTGGACTCCAAACTATCCTGACATCCAGCAAAATCGGAATCGATATACCCAATGATCTCGAGCTGGTCCGATTTCCGGTATGTAAGCATGTAATCCTTTGTTCTCTGTAAGTACCTCATGACCCGTTTGGCTGCCTTCCAATGGTCCATTCCCGGATTGCTTAGATATCTGCCTAACATCCCAACAATGTATGCTATATCAGGTCGTGTACATACCTGAGCATACATCAGACTACCTACCGCAGAAGCATAAGGCGTCTTCTGCATTTCCGAAATTTCATAATTATTATTTGGGCACTGTTTGAGACTAAACTTGTCTCCCTTAGCAATAGGGGTGTTGCCTGGTTTACAATCCTGCATGCCAAATCTTTTCAGAACCTTATCAATATAGCCATTTTGTGACAGACCGAGAACACCATTAGAGCGATCTCGTTGTATCTGAATTCCTAATACCAAAGAAGCTTCACCAAGATCTTTCATTTCAAATTTCTTTGAAAGAAATTTCTTAGTTTCAAGTAATAATGCTATATCGTTACAGGCAAGCAGTATGTCATCGACATATAAAACCAGAAAAATATACTTACTCCCACTGAACTTATGGTATATACAGTCATCAACAATATTCGGTTCAAAACCAAAAGATGTAATGACTGCATGAAACTTATAATACCATTGACGAGAAGCTTGCTTGAGCCCGTAGATGGATTTCTTTTATTTGCAAACCTTTTTCTCTGATTCATCCGAAACAAAGTTTTCAGGTTGCACCATATAAATTGTTTCCTCAATGTCACCATTGAGAAATGCTGTCTTAACATCCATTTGATGAAGCTCAAGATCAAAATGTGCTACTAATACCATTATAGTCCTGAAAGAGTCTTTCGATGAAACTGGAGAGAAAGTCTCTTTATAATCAATGCCTTCCTTCTGAGTGTAGCCTTTTGCGACAAGACGAGCTTTATACTTAATAACATTGCCCCCTGAATCCCTTTTGGTTTTAAAAATCCATTTACAACCAATAGGTTTAATACCTTCGGGCAATGTAACAAGCTCCCAAACGTCATTATCGCTCATAGACTTCATCTCATCATTCATGGCATCAATCCACTTTTGAGAGTTAGAACACTTAATGACTTGACGGAAGTTGATTGGATCATCTTCCTCAAGTCCAATATCACTTTCTTGTTCTTGGAGAAATACTACATAATCATCCGAAATTGCATTTCTCCTCTCTCTAGTGGATCTCTTTAATGGCATTTCAGTTTCTTGAGGTTGTTGAGTTTGATTTTCATTAGTTATATCAGGGTCCTGATGGGGGAGATTTTCGATATTGTCTTGAACCGGAGTTGTTTGATCCGCATCATGAAGACCAAGATCAACAACTTGAGGGAAAGACACATGTTCTTCCTCAAAAACAAAATCTCTAACAACTTTATCTCCCCACCCCCGAAACTCAATATCCTCAAAGAACCTAGCATTACCCATCTCAAAAATAGTTCTAGAAGTGGGATCATAAAACTTAAAACCCCTGGATTTTTCAGAGTATCCAACAAAATAGCTACTAACCGTCTTAGCATCCAGTTTCTTTTCATTCGGCCTATAAGGCCTTGCCTCAGCTGGACAACCCCAAATGTGTAAATGCCGAATACTGGGTTTATGTCCAGTCCAAAGTTCATATGGGGTTTTGATTGTAGCTTTAGTTGGAACTCTATTAAGAATATAAGCTGCGGTTTTTAATGCTTCACCCCAGAGTGAGTTTGGCAAAGTTGTACGAGAAATCATACTTCTTACCATATCCTTAAGGGTCCGATTTCGTCTCTCAGCTACACCATTCATCGTAGGACTGCCTGGCATAGTATACTGAGGGACGATCCCACACTCATCTAGGAATTTAGCAAAAGGCCCTGGACGTTGTTCACCGGAACCATCATATCGACCATAGTATTCACCACCACGGTCAGATCTAACGGATTTAATTCTTTTACTTAGTTGATTTTCAACTTCAGCCTAAAATGATTTGAACACGTCTATGGATTGGGACTTTTCATGAATAAGATATAGGTACCTATAACGAGAGTAGTCGTCTATGAATGTGATAAAGTATTGTTGACCATTCCGACAAGGAGTAGGAAATGGCCCACAAATATCCGTATGTATCAATTCTAAGACGTCCGAAGCTCTCTTAGCACCTAATCTAGTCTTGTTTGTTTGTTTTCCCTTGATACACTCAATACAAATTTCCGAATTTGAGGAATCAAGAGAATCAAGAATTCCATCTGACACGAGTTTCTGAATTCTTTGAATGGATATGTGACCCAAACGTTTATGCCAGAGTGATATAGAATTCTCATTAGTTAATTTTCTTTTAGTACCACTTAAACTTGTATGCAAAGTTTCTTTATTTGAAGTTATTGTATCAACCAAATATATGCTATCAAATGTTGATAAAACACCAGTACCAATAAGATTTGAATTCTGAAAGAGACTAACTTTATTGTCACCAAAAGAACATGAATAACCGGATATGTCCAATTGGGGAACAGAAATTAAATTCCGTCTAATAGACGGTACAATAAAAGTCTCATCCAAATCTAAATGAAAATCGGTCTTAAACAACAGCCTAAATTTGCCAATAGCTTCAACTGGCACCTTCTTGCCGTCACCCACATAGATGTATCTTTCACCATCATTTGGTTTTCGGCAGTTCAGGCAACCCTGCATTGATATACTTATGTGAGTAGTAGCAGCAGAATCTACCCACCAAGTATCCTTAGGTACCGAAATTAAATTAACTTCAGAACAAACAAGAGAAAGAAATATACCTTTTTTCGCACGCCAGGCATGGTACTTGGTACAATCTTTCTTCACATGATTAGTCCCCTTACAGAAGAAGCAACCTAATTCAGTAATTTCAACCTTAGGTTCCTTATGTTGCTTAATCTTGGGCTTTGCAACTGCAACTTCCTTACCTTTCCTCTTCTTAGTTTCCTTAGAAGAGGATGCCAAATGAGCACTTTCTGTCTTATCTAGCTTTATCCTTTCCTCTTCTTGCACACAATGTGAAATGAGCTCATTAAGAGTCCATTTCTCCTTCAGGCAGTTGTAACTGACCTTAAACTGATTAAAGTGTGCAGGAAGAGATATCAAAACAAAGTACACAAGCAGTTCCTCAGGTAAATCCAGCTTGAGTGACTTTAGTTTCGAAGCTAGATGAGACATTTCCATAATGTACTCCCTAATGTTTCCCTTGCCCTTATACCTCATGGAAACAAGTTTACTCAATAGTGTACTTGTTTCCGCCTTTTCGTTTTGCATAAAACGCTGTTCAAGGTTTTCAAGGAAAACTTTGGCATTAGGTTCATCATTCATAGTGCCCCTGAATGATTCTGGAATTGCACGTTTCATAATCATTAGACTCATGCGATTCGAGCGTTCCTACTTCTCCATCACCCTCCTTTCATTAGGAGAGGATGTATCCTCAAGAGGAGTAGGTTGATCGGTCCGAAGAGCAAGGTCAAGATCCATGCAACCGAGAACGATCATGACGTTCTCTTTCCATTCCTTAAAGTTTGTGCCGTTAAGCACAGGGATGCTATTGATGTTGGCAGAGATCGTAGAAGCAAAAGAATTAACTGAAAATAGAACAAAAGGATTACTGAATACATGCTTACATATACTTGAACTTTAACGTTACTTTATAGATTCAAAATAGGCATATCCCATTACAAGATACCTAGCACAACATTGATTTTAGTCTTTGGACAGAAAAACAACTTGTAAGTGGTACTATTGGTGTAGTGATCAAACATAGACAATAAACTCCTGTCAAATATCAAACCTTCCTTTGGGCCGATTTAATATTCACATGGAAAACCAAACAATTGTCTCATATTTATCACCACAAGCATGTTCGAATTCCTGCCAAATAACAACCTTCCTTTGGGCCGGTGTTAAACGCATGAAAGACTAACATCCACAGTCATCTTATATTCCAAGATTAATCAATCTACACAATAGAGGTTACTTTGGCAACATAATGCTTCAATTGACTAATTTAAAATATTAGATGCTAAAAACTTTAGTTCCTTAAGCCATATTATGAATCTTAACTTAATATGTTACATGTTTTGACATGCAACAACTGAATATTAATTGTTATTTTACTTGAGAGGACAATTCCAAAAATATGAAAATTGATGGACTAAAAAACAATTAACATTCAAAACTTAAATATTAATGTATAATACATTAATAATAAAACTTAAATATTTCAATTGAATAACAATATGTCAATTAAAATCTGAAACTTAAAAGATTTGAAACGTTTTTAACCTTACTGGTCCAAGATAATCGATTATCTTAAACAGATAATCGATTATTCTGGCATAAAAAAACTTCATAAGTTACTGGACCAGAATAATCGATTATCTAAACCAGATAATCGATTATTCTGGTATTAAGAAAAATTTTCTGAGCTACTGGACCAGGATAATCGATTATCTGAAATAGATAATCGATTATCTGGTATACAAAAAAAAATTTAAGTTACTGGACCAGAATAATCGATTATCTAAACCAGATAATTGATTATTCTGGTATTTATAAAAACGTTTCAAACTCACTGAACTAAGATAATTTATTATCTGTCCAAAATAATCGATTATCTTGGAGCAGTGAACCTTACTGTATCAACATGATTTTCAACAAGAATCTTAAACAAGAAAACATGTTGTCTACCAACTAAAATCATGCATAATACAATGTTTTAATTCATGTAAAGATTAACATGATATTAAAACATCAAATTTAATCAAAACACAACATTCATAAGAAACATGCTATTTCATGGTACTTGAATTTCATAAATAAAATTCTATCAAAACTTGAACATGAATCCTAACATATCATGAATCTTATGAACATCCAAATTATCCAAATATGAAGGTGGCTCTGATACCAATTGTTAGGATTATGATTCCAACTAAATATAACAATAACCTTCATATTGAACAATTCAGAATTAGAACTACATGAGCGGAAGCTAACCTGAATCCATGTGTGGAAATTGTTGAACCTCATTTGATGATTGTCCAAATGTCCTTGTGAACTCCTTGATCCTTCTCTTCAAGATTTCTTGAAGTTTGTATCACCATAATAATCCCTCACAAGGCTTAATCAATATGTGTATAGTTTCACAATAATAATATGACAATTACCAAAGGTTGGTATATGGTTTTCCACAATTATTTGCAAGACAACAATGGTGTTTTTTTGCTCTTGATTCAATGGGAGGAAGAAGAGTTTATCTTGCAATAATGTGGGAACCATAACCCCCACTTTATAACAAAAGAGTTACATAACCCAAGAGTCACAAGAGTTACATAACTCAAGAGTTACAAGCTTGTAACCATAGTTAGCCCATCATTAACTAAGGTTACCCTTTTGGGTATCTACACATTAGTCCTACACTTTATATGACAACACATTGGCCCCCTTAACATAATGTCCATAAGACCACAAAATTAGGCCAAACCAAAAGATAGCACATAACATATAATTTATCCATATATTATTCATATGTATGTAGATATAAGTCCAAATATCTTACATGGTGAAGATACTGAGGGAAGAGGATGCAAGTTTTTTTAAAAAAAATCTAGTGACATGTGTACACAGGCAGACCTATGTGGTGAGGTGAGGGTCACGTGACCACGTTATTCTCGGCAAAAATTATGTATATATATATATATATATATATATATATATATATATATATATATATATATATATATATATATATATACCCATTAATTATTTTAAGTGTGCCCCCATAAACAAAGAGGTGGATGGGAGAAATGGTTGCATTAGGGCCTTAAATTCCCAAGTTTGCTGGGGACGTATGTTTGAAACCCCCTTCAGCCCTTTAGTTTTTTTTTTCCTCTTTTCTATTTTTATTCTTTGAGTACAATATAATTTATATTTAATAGTAAATTTCTTTATCTTTTACTTTTATCTATTTTTTTGAATTCAATATAATTTAGTACTAATATATTATAGTTAATTAATATTTTAGTTCTTTGATTACAATATAATTTATATTTAATAGCAAATTTTATTTTTATTTTTTACTTTTTTTCATTTCATTTATAGTTTAGTAGTAATACACAATAATCAACTTAAGTAATTTTATTTCTTCTCTTCTCATAGCACCCATTTTGCACGGTGTTTTTTTCTTCTTTATAATTTTATCGCTGGTAATTTGCATACAGTGGTGTCTTCATCGCGCTCAAATCCGGAGTCCGCCTCTGCACGAGTAGATTTCCAACTCATTAAAAGTATGGCTGACATGTTGTATGTTAACAGGAGGGGTAATTTTAAGCTTGAAAATAGTATTGTGTGTATTTATGGACCAAAAGGTGGACAAAGGTTAATTTTAAACCATTTACTAAATAAAAGGGATAGCTTTGGCCCTTTTCAGAATAGAGTTTGAAGAATTAGTGTAAAGATTTGGTACAGCTGTATCATTGCTGTTTCATTCAGTTTAAAATACCTCAATTTGATTCGTTTTACTCTCTTTGGCATTTTCATAGGCACGTGCAGTTAGAGCTGTCGTTGTGTTCCTACTTGAACTTGAAGAGCCAATAAGCTTTTCCCACATTGATGGAGCACTTAACAACCTGCTTGCACTTCTACAGGCATGCAAAGATAGATTTGTTATAAATGTAGATTATTCTTATCCAGTCTTAAAAGATTCATTGTTGTTGTCTGAAATGTAGAATGACAATCAAAAGGTTCAAGATGAAATGTAGAATGACACCCATGCTTGAGGAATCAGTAGAATTTACATACCCTTGTACCTCAACATTTGCAGCAGTTCTCTTGTTTCTGGTGAACTTGAAGTCTGGTGGAAACACATGCAGCTTGTAGTATTTATCAATCAAATGACCTGGTTTCTTGCAATATCTACATACTGAATTTGCTTTGGTGGTGTCAAAACTGAGCTTCTGAGTGAACTGTTTGGGATGTGAATGTGCTCCAGAGGGTTTATTTATGAAATGAGTGCTAAAAGCACTGGAATCAATACGAAAATGGGATGGTGCACGAGTGACTTGTCTTTGCCTTTCATCCTGAAGTAGTATATTGTAGGCACTATCTAAGGAAGGAGGAGGCTGTAGCATAAGGATATTACCCCTAACACCAACATATGTGTCATTGAGCCCCATGAGGAATTGGTGCAGTTTATTCTCATCATCCTCCTTTTGAAATTCAACCCTGGCAGCACATGTACATGTACTACCTCTTGTGGCTCGCATAAAACCCAGATCATCCCATAACCTTTTCAATTTGTTGAAATAAGATGCTATGTCTAAGGATCCCTGAGTAGTAGAAGCTAACTCTTGTTTTATTTCAAAATTTTTTGTGCCATTGACTGTTCCATACCTATTGTTGAGTTGATTCCAAATACTCTGAGCAGTGTCAGAGTATTGAACACTCTCGGCTATTTCTGGCGTGAGAGAATTTGTGAGCCAAGAGATGACCATGTTATTGCACCTATCCCACTGCCTAGAATGAAGAGAATTTGCAGCAGGTTTAGGGACAGAACCATCAACAAAGCCTAATTTGTTCCTAGCGGACAGAGAAACAATTATGTTTCTCCTCCATCCCCCAAAACCAATCCCTGAAAACGGATTGGTAACCAGAGAAACGCTGGGTACATCAGACGACATAAGAAACAAAGGATTTCACGGGTCAGGAACAAAATTAGTAGAAGCAGGAGAAGAATCATCACCGATGTTAGCCATTTTAAGCACTAATGACGCCAAAACCTAAGGAAACCCCCAAAAATCTGACGGACAGAAAAACATACAAACCAGCTAATCCAAAAGCAATACTCCGTGAACATGCAACATATGATGTCGACAAAGTAACGAACAAACTCAAAAAATGGATGAAATGAGCAAAAAACTTAACCGATTACGAAAACCCTAGGTTCTGAAAGAGACTGAAAACTCGGATGAAACTCGACGAGGGTAACACCGCACGAAAGCTCTTGACAGGGAGAGTCGGAAATCCCACTCTGATACCATGTTAACATCCATGGAAGCTTTGGATTGAAGAAAAAATGAGGAAGATGAACAGTCGAAAAGAAGAGAAGAGAGAGAATCTGAAAAGCTTCCGTATATTTCATATGTCTCGAATGTTCTATTCTTGCCAGTATATACAATGCCAAGAATTGTAAAATATCTATGTGTGTGTATATATTGTGTACAACAAATAAATACATTATTTACAATGGCTGTTTCTGCAATGTGGCTACTGCTGTAAAGACTGTAAAGGCTGCATCAGTGGATAGACTTCTGCTTGGACCTCTGCTTGAGTGTGGGCTGAGCCCAACAGTTCAACAGATGCTTCAAAGCAAAGTCATGCTGTGCATAAGCAAGGTTGCGCTTGCCACATGCAAAGAGAAATTCAGAGATGACGTGAAGCAGGTCATCTCTAAACTATACTCGATACTTCTCTTTATATGTGCGTGTGATGTGGAACGCATATATTATTGCTATGGGAATAACTTATGTACAGTACTTGTATTTATTGTTAGACATTTGAACTTGTACTACATACATATGGACAATATATGGATTAATTATATGTTATGTTCTATCTTTTGGTTTGGCCTAAATTAGTGGTCTTATGGACATTATTATTAAGGAGGCCAATACATTGTCATATAAAGTGTAAGACTAATTTATGTGGAGATACCCATATAGAGTAACCTTAGTTAATGATGGGCTAACTAAGGTTACATACATGTAGCTATGGTTACATGCTTATAAATAGGGGGTTATGGTTCCCATTTGATGCAAGACTAATTCTCTTCTTCTTCCCATTGAAATTAGAGAGCAAATCCTTTGTCTTGCACATCAAGTGGAAAGCCAAACCCGGACAATCTCCAAGCCGGATCAAGGTGATCTTCAAGCCGGATCAAGGTGATCTTCAAGCCGGATTAAGGAGCTTCCACCAATGGATTCAGGTACGCTTCCGCTTATGTTTTAGTTCCAAATAATTCGATATGAAGGCTAAAGTGTTATAGTCGGATTTATTCCAACAATTGGTATCAGAGCCTCCTTCGTATTGGGTCATTTGGAAGTTCATGAATTCAATATTATAAAGCTTTATGATTAAATTAAGATAGAATTTTGATTTTGAAATTCTAGTACCTTGATATAGCATGCTTTCATGAATGATTTGTTGATGATAAACTTTAGTATTTCGATACAATGTTATCATCATATGAATTGAAATGTTGAAATAAATTGCCTAATTTCGATTGTTGAACATGATTCCTTGATTAAGCCTTTTGTTGAAGGCCCCATTAAGTTTATTATCGTTGAGTGGGGATCTCAAATGTTGCCACAAATAACCTTCAGTGACGGCCACTCCAGTTTTAATACATAGTCGCCACTAATACATTTAGCGACGACTTCTATGGGTTTAGTGGCAGCGTTCGTTGCCGCAAAAGGTCATGGAATAAATTTGCAGAAACGTTTGATTATCTGGCAATTAAGACAGAAACGTTTTTATTAAAGATAACATTTTTTTTTATTAAAAACGTTTTTCTGGTGACATTAATGAAACCATAATGCAAAATTAATTAATAGAAACGTTTTTCATTATTATTGAAACGTTTTTTTATTTAATTAGGATATTAATAGAGTCATAATGCAAGATTAATATTAAAACATTAATATTGCATTATTAAAGAAACGTTTTTCCATTAATTACAGAAACGTTTTTCCATTATTCAAGAAACGTTTTATCATTAATGGAGACATAATTAGTCTTGCATTATTTATTGAAACGTTTTTTATAATTAACATACTAATGAAGACATAATATACAATTATTAAAGAAACGATAATCATTATCAAAGAAACGTTTTAAGTTTTCAGATTTTAATTGTACATTAATGTTTTGTCCATTAAAATTAAGATTTTAATATTCAAATTTTATATTATAAACATGTGATATTCAGTTAAGATTCAATATATGGCTTATAGAACTAATTAATTTTGCATCTAATATTTTACATTAGTCAATTAAAATATTATGTTACCAAACTAACCTCTTTTGTGTAAATTGATTGATTTTTAAAATATAAGATGACTGTGTATGTTAGTGTTCCATGCGTTTAACACCGGCCCAAAGAAAGGTTGTTATTTGGCAGGAATTCGAGCATGCTTGTGGTGATAAATATGTGACAATTATTAAGTTTTCCATGTGAATATTAAGTCGGCCCAAAGGAAGGCTTGATATTTGACAGGAGTTTATTGTCAATATTTGATTACTACACCAAGAGTACCACATACAAACTGATTTTCTGTCCAAAGACTAAAATCAATGTTGTGTTAGGTATCTTGAAATGGGATTAGCCTATTTTGAATCTGCATACTAAAGTTAAAATTCAAATAATTGTAAGCATGTTTTAAGTTGTCCTTGTTCTATTTTCAGTGAATTCTTCAGCTGCTACAATATCTGCGAACATTAATAGCATCCCTGTGCTTAATGGCACAAATTTTAAGGAATGGAAAGAGAATATTATGATAGTTCTCAGTTGCATGGATCTAGACCTTGCACTTCGGATTGAGAAACCTACTCCTCTTGAGGATACATCTTCTTCTGATGACAAGAAGGAGATGGAGAAGTGGGAACGCTCAAATTGCATGACTCTTATGATCATGAAGCGTGCAATTCCAGAATCTTTTAGGGGCACTATGACTGAAGTAAATAATGCCAAATTTTTCCTTAAGGACCTTGAAAAGCGTTTTGCACAAAACGAAAAGGCGAAAACTAGTACTCTTTTCAGTAAACTTGTTTCTATGAGGTATAAAGGCAAAGGAAACATAAGGGAGTACATTTTAGAAATGTCTCATATTGCTTCAAAACTAAAGTCACTCAAGTTGGAATTACCTGAGGAACTGCTTGTGTACTTAGTTTTGATCTCTCTCCCAGCACAATTTAATCTGTTTAAGGTCAGTTACAACTGCCTAAAGGAGAAATGGACTCTTAATGAGCTCATTTCACATTGTGTACAAGAGGAAGAGAGAATAAAGCAAGATAAGACAGAAAGTGCTCATTTGGCATCCTCTTCTAAAGACAATAAGAAGAGGAAAAATAAGGAAGTTGCGGTCTCAAGGCCCCAGAAGAAGCAACACAAGGAAACTACAGAATCAGGTTGCTTTTTAAGTAAGGGGACTAATCACATGAAGAAAGATTGTACCAAATACCACGCTTGGCGTGCGAAAAAGGGTATATATCTTGCTCTTGTTTGTTCTGAAGTTAATTTAATTTCGGTACCTAAAGATACTTGGTGGGTAGATTCTGCTGCTACTACTCACATAAGTATATCTATGCAGGGTTGCCTGAATTGCCGAAAACCAAGTGATGGTGAAAGATACATCTATGTTGGTGACGGAAAAAGGATTGAAGTTAAGGATATTGGAAAATTTAGGCTATTATTTAAGACTAGTTTTTATTTGGATTTGAATGAGACTTTTGTTGTACCGTCTTTTAGACGGAATTTAATTTCGGTTCCCAAATTGGACATATCCGGTTATTCTTGTTCATTAGGTGACAATAAAGTGAGTCTTTTTCAAGGTTCAAATCTTATCGGTACTGGTCTTTTATCAGCATATGATAGCCTATATTTGGTTGACATAATAACCTCACATAATGAAACTATGCATACAAGTTCTAGTGGTACCAAAAGAAAATTATCTAATGAGAATTCTTTATCACTCTGGCACAAGCGTTTAGGTCACATATCTAAACAAAGAATTCAGAAACTCGTGTCAGATGGAATTCTTGATTCTCTTGATTCCTCAAATTCGGATATTTGCATTGAGTGTATCAAGGGTAAACAAACAAACAAGACGAGATTTGGTGCCCAGAGAGCTTCGGATGTCTTAGAATCGATACATACGGATATTTGTGGGCCATTCCCTAGACCTTGTAGAAATGGTCAACAATACTTTATCACATTTATAGACGATTACTCTCGTTGTGGATACCTATATCTCATTCATGAGAAGTCCCAATCTATAGACGTGTTCAAATCATATAAGGCCGAAGTTGAAAATCAACTAAGCAAAAGGATTAAAACCGTTAGATCTGACCGTGGTGGTGAATACTATGGTAGATATGATGGTTCAGGTGAACAACATCCAGGGCCATTTGCTAAATTCCTAGATGAATGTGGGATCGTTCCTCAGTACACCATGCCAGGCAGTCCTACTATGAATGGTGATCTGAGAGACGAAATCGGACCCTAAAGGACATGGTGAGAAGTATGATTTGTCATACTACTTTGCCAGACTCACTCTGGGGAGAAGCATTGAAAATCGCAGCATATATACTTAATCGGGTTCCAAATAAAGCTACAATCAAAACCCCATATGAACTTTGGACTGGAAATAAGCCCAGTATAAAGCACTTACACATTTGGGGTTGTCCAGCTGAGGTAAGGCCTTACAGGCCAAATGAAAAGAAACTGGATTCTAAAACGGTTAGTAGCTATTTTGTTGGATACTTTGAAAGATCAAGCAGGTATAAGTTGTATGATCCCACTTCTAGAACTATATTTGAGACGGGTAATGCTCGGTTCTTTAAGGATATTGAGTGTGGGGGGTGGGGAGATAAAGTTAGAAATTTTGTCTTTGAGGAAGAACATGTGTCTTTTCCTCAAGTTGTTGATCTTGATCAGGGTGTTCTCATTCCTGACACGGATCACACAACTCCAGTTCAAGACAATCTTGATAATCTCCCTAATCAAGTTCCTAATATTATTAATGAAAATCAAACTCAACAACCTCAAGAACCTGAAGTGCCATTAAGGAGATCCACTAGAGAGAGGAGTAGTGCAATTCCGGACGATTATGTTGTATTCCTCCAAGAACAAGAAAGTGACATTGGACTTGAGGAAGGTGATCCAATCAACTTTCGTCAAGCCATGAAAGGTTCTAACTCTCAAAAGTGGATTGATGCAATGAATGATGAGATGAAGTCAATGAGCGATAACGGCGTTTGGGAGCTTGTTTCATTGCCCGAAGGTGTTAAACCAATTGGTTGCAAATGGATATTTAAAACCAAGAGGGATTCAGAGGGCAATGTCATTAAGTATAAAGCTCGCCTTGTCGCAAAGGGCTACACTCAAAAGGAAGGCATTGATTATAAATAGACTTTTTCTCCAGTTTCATCGAAAGACTCTTTCAGGACAATAATGGCACTAGTAGCACATTTTGATCTTGAACTTCTTCAGATGGATGTTAAGACAGCATTTCTCAATGGTGACATTGAGGAATCAATTTATATGGTGCAACCTGAAAACTTTGTTTCGGGAGACTCAAAGAAAAGGGTTTGCAAATTAAAGAAATCCATCTATGGGCTCAAGCAAGCTTCCCGTCAATGGTATCACAAGTTTCATGAAGTCATTACATCTTTTGGTTTTGAACCAAATATTACTGATGACTTTATATACCATAAGTTCAGTGGGAGCAAATATATTTTTCTGGTTTTATATGTCGATGACATACTGCTTGCCAGTAACGGTATAGGATTATTGCGCGAAACTAAGAAATTTCTTTCAAAGAAATTTGAAATGAAAGATCTTGGTAATGCCTCTTTTGTATTAGGAATTCAGATACATCGAGATCGCTCCAAAGGTGTTCTCGGTCTGTCACAAAAGGGCTATATCGATAAGATTCTTAAAAGATTTGGCATGCAGGATTGTAAACCAGGCGACACCCCTGTTGCTAAGGGAGACAAGTTTTGTCTCAAACAGTGCCCAAAGAATAGTTTTGAAACCATGGAAATGGAGAAGACACCTTATGCTTCGGCTGTAGGGAGTCTGATGTATGCTCAGGTATGCACACGACCTGATATAGCATACATTGTTGGGATGCTGGGCAGATATCTCTGCAATCCGGGAATGGACCATTGGAAGGCAACCAAAAGGGTCATGCGGTACTTACAGAGAACAAAGGATTACATGCTCACATATCGGGGATCGGACCAGCTTGAGATCATCGGGTACACCGACTCCGATTTTGCTGGATGTCAAGATAGTCTGAAGTCTACATCAGGCTATATCTATATGCTTGCTGGCGGTGCTATCTCTTGGAGAAGCATCAAGCAAACTCTTACGGCGACTTCCACCATGGAAGCGGAATTTATGGCATGTTATGAGGCATCCAATGAGGGATTATGGCTGCAAAATTTTGTTAATGGACTGCGCATAGTAGACAGTATTAAAAGGCCACTCAGGATATTATGCAACAACAGATCAACAGTCCTTTGTGCTAACAATAACAGTAGTTTGACGAAGGCAAAGCATATGGACGTCAAATTTCGGGTTGTTAAAGAAAGAGTACAAAATGGACAATTGTGCATAGAGCACATCAGTACAAACTCCATGATTGCGGATCCGCTTACTAAGGATTGCCACCCAAAATATTTCATGAGCATATTGCTCGCATGGGTGTCAAATCAGTTGAGAATTATGAGTTTTAGTGTGACTTTGTGTTATACAATTATGTATTGTCCAATACATTCAGTAATTCAGTATTTAAGGTTTTATCTGCAGATATTCAGTCTTAAAGTTTTATGTACTCTTATGGTTTATGTTTGATCTCAATAAAGTGAACCAGTTGGAAATAGACATTCTATTTCAGACCACACTCTGTGTTATTTCCATGCTACACACCTACACTTGATCCATCTCGTTGGTTATATTGATATACGTGATCAATGTCGGGTCTTGTTACGCAAGAGTAACTAAGATCTCTTAGATCCTATGTTGATATGATTGATGGACCGGATTGATCATGACAATTTTATTTTGATAGCAATACTGAGCTCATAAAGTTATAATGTAACATATAGTACTAAGGTTTGTATATATGCATGAGTATATCGTCCAAGTGGGAGATTGTTAGACATTTGGACTTGTACTACATACATATGGACAATATATGGATTAATTATATGTTATGTGCTATCTTTTGGTTTGGCCTAAATTAGTGGTCTTATGGACATTATTATTAAGGAGGCCAATACATTGTCATATAAAGTGTAAGACTAATTTATGTGTAGATACCCATATAGAGTAACCTTAGTTAATGACGGGCTAACCGAGGTTACATACATGTAACTACGGTTACATGCTTATAAATATGGGTTATGGTTCCTATTTGATGCAAGACTAATTCTCTTCTTCTTCCCATTGAAATTAGAGAGGAAATCTTTTGTCTTGCACATCAAGTGGAAAGCCAAACCCGGACAATCTCCAAGCCGGATCAAGGTGATCTTCAAGCCGGATTAAGGAGCTTCCACCAATGGATTCAGGTATGCTTCCGCTTATGTTTTAGTTCTAAATAATTCGATATGAAGGCTAAAGTGTTATAGTCGGATTTATTCCAACATTTATACCATGCCACAAAGATTTATCATGGTTTATTTATAATTTGAGGTGAATATATATGTTAATTAAGCATGATTAAGTAAAAAGCATGCGTAAATGGAACATGTCATGTGCTTATCGTTTTGGTGTATACATAATACTCATTATGAGTTCTTTTTCGCAATATAATGCCATTGCAGATGGTATGACTTTTCTCTTGTCTGCATTTGCTATGCTTTGTCGGATGGCTCTTCCATAGACAAACCATATTATTGATTACACCGATATGAATTACCACTTTCTTCAACTGTTGGGATCAATGACTAATGCCTCATATATTTTCTCCTCCTAGTTCCTTTTTGGTCCAACATTCTGCATCTCTCTTAGCATTCTTTTCTTCTCTTGGTTGTGTGATCTTATCCATTCATTTATTTCGAAACGCGGGCCTTCCTTTCTATATGTTTTGTTATATTAAAGGTTATGGAAGTGCTTGAGTACTCCTTACAAGAATCACATGTGACAGTATAAAAATATTCTTTGCTGTCTAAAGGTATGTGTTTTCTTGATTTCACTGCAGGCATCGTTTAGGATTTGTATGTGCATTGGGAAGGAGTTTCTTCCTTACATGAGTATAGTCATGCCATATACAGTTGAATATGCTCAACTTGAGCCCGATAAGATTGTTTCCTCAGATAAACTATATGATAGGTAAGTTTTTATCATTGAGGTTTGGATTTTTCATTTATCATCTCTACAGATGCTTCCTGTGTAAGATATATGGATTTATATCTAGATATATGGACTTATATCTACATACATATGAACAATATAAATATAAATTACATGTTATGTGCTATCTTTTGGTTTGGCCTAAATAAGTGGTCTTATGGACATAAGGTTAAGGGGCCAATATATTGTCATATAAAGTGTAGGACTAATGTGTAGATACCCAAAAGGGTAACCTTAGTTGATGATGGGCTAACTAAGGTTACATATATGTAACCATGGTTACATACTTGTGACTCTTGGGTTATGTAACTCTTGTGACTCTTGGGTTATGTAACTCATGAAGTTATAAAGTGGGGGTTATGGTTCCCACATTAGTGCAAGACAAGACTCTTCTTCCTCCCATTGAATCAAGAGCCAAAAACTCCATTGTTGTCTTGCAAATATTGTGGAAAACCATATACCATTTGATTATTGTCATAACATTATTATTGTGAAAATTCACATATTGTTCAAAGTCTTGTGAAGCATACTTGTGGTGATATACAACTTCAAGAAATCTTGAGAAAAGGATCAAGGAGTTCACAAGGACATAAGGACAATCATCAAAGGAGGTTCAACAATTTCCACATATGGATTCAGGTTAGCTTCCGCTCATTTAGTTTAATTCCGAATTATTCAATATGAAGGTTGTTATATTTAGTTGGAATCATAAACCTAACAATTGGTATTAGAGCCGCCTTCATTTTTGGATAATTTGGATGTTCATAATATTCATGTTATGTTAGGATTCATGTTCAAGTTATGATAGAATTTTATTTATGAAATTCTAGTACCATGAAATAGCATGATGTTATGAATGTTGTGTTTTGTTGGAATTTGATGTTTTAATACCATGTTATCTTTACTTGTATTAAAACATTGTATTAAGCATGATTTTAGTTGGTAAACAACATGTTTTCTTGTTTAAGATGCTTGTTGAAAATCATGTTTTAATTCTGTAAATACTGTCCAAAACAGTGTTGTAAGTTAGTCGACTAACTTTTAGTTAGTCGATTAACTTATTATTTTTTTATATTTCCGCAAGCCTGGTTAGTCGACTAACTTTAAGTTAGTCGACTAACCTGGTCCAGAAAACTGAAACGTTTTTTCAGGTTAATCGACTAACTTAAAAGTTAGTCGACTAACCTGGTACAGTAAGTCTGAAATTTTTTTTTATGCCAAAATAATCGATTATCTGTTTTAGATAATCGATTATCTCGGTCCAGTAAGGTTAAAAACGTTTCAAATTTTTTAAGTTTCAGTTTTTAATTGACATATCAATTATTATAAAGTTTTTTTTTAATGTATTATACATTAAAATAATTCAGTTTTTGAATATTAATTGTTTTAAAGTCCATCAATTCTAATAATTTTTGGAATTGTCCTCTCAAGTATACAACAATTAGTATTCAAAAGTTACATGTCAAAACATGTAACTTATTAAGTTAAAGATTCTTAATATGGCTTAAGGAACTAAAGTTTAAAGCATCTAATATTTTAATTAGTCAATTGAAGCATTATGTTGCCAAAGTAACCTCTATTGTGTAGATCGATTAATCTTAAAATATAAGATGACTGTGGATGTTAGTCTTCCATGCGTTTAACACCGGCCCAAAGGAAGGTTGTTATTTGGCAGGAATTCGAACATGCTTGTGGTGGTAAATATGAGACAATTATTTGGTTTTCCATGTGAATATTAAATCGGCCCAAAGGAAGGTTTAATATTTGACAGGAGTTTATTGTCTATGTTTGATCACTACACCAAGAGTACCACTTACAAGTTGTTTTTCTGTCCAAAGACTAAAATCAATGTTGTGCTAGGTATCTTGTAATGGGAAATGCCTAATTTTGAATCTATAAAGTAAAGTTAAAGTTCATGTATTTGTAAGCATGTATTCAGTAATCCTTTTGTTCTATTTTCAGTTAATTCTTCTGCTTCTACGATATCTGCCAACATCAATAGCATCCCTGTGCTTAACGGCACTAACTTTAAGGAATGGAAAGAGAATGTCATGATCGTTCTCGGTTGCATGGATCTTGACCTTGCACTTCGGACCGAGCAACATACTCCTCTTGAGGATACATCCTCTCTTGATGAAAGGAGGGCGATGGAGAAGTGGGAACACTCGAATCGCATGAGTCTAATGATCATGAAGCGTGCAATTCCAGAATCATTCAGGGGCACTATGAATGATGAACCAAATGCCAAAGTTTTCCTTGAAAACCTTGAAAAGCGTTTTATTCAAAACGAAAAGGCGGAAACAAGTACACTATTGAGTAAACTTGTTTCCATGAGGTATAAGGGCAAGGGAAACATTCGGGAGTACATTTTGGAAATGTCTCATCTTGCTTCGAAACTTAGGTCACTCAAGCTGGATTTACCTGAGGAACTGCTTGTGTACTTTGTTTTGATATCTCTTCCTGCACACTTTAATCAGTTTAAGGTCAGTTACAACTGCCTGAAGGAGAAATGGACTCTTAATGAGCTCATTTCACATTGTGTGCAAGAAGAGGAAAGGATAAAGCTAGATAAGACAGAAAGTGCTCATTTGGCATCCTCTTCTAAGGAAACTAAGAAGAGGAAGGGTAAGGAAGTTGCGGTTGCAAATCCCAAGATTAAGCAACATAAGGAACCTAAGGTTGAAATCACTGAATTAGGTTGCTTTTTCTGTAAGAGGACTAATCATGTGAAGAAATATTATACCAAGTACCATGCCTGGCGTGCGAAAAAAGGTACATTTCTTTCTCTTGTTTGTTCTGAAGTTAATTTAATTTCGGTACTTAAGGATACTTGGTGGGTAGATTCTGCTGCTACTACTCACATAAGTATATCAATGTAGGTTGCCTGAACTGCCGAAAACCTAATGATGGTGAAAGATACATCTATGTGGGTGACGGCAAGAAGGTGCCAGTTGAAGCTATTGGCAAATTTAGGCTGTTGTTTAAGACCGATTTTCATTTAGATTTGGATGAGACTTTTATTGTACCGTCTATTAGACGGAATTTAATTTCTGTTCCCCAATTGGACATATCCGGTTATTCATGTTCTTTTGGTGACAATAAAGTTAGTCTCTTTCAGAATTCAAATCTTATTGGTACTAGCGTTTTATCAACATTTGATAGCTTATATTTGGTTGATACAATAACTTCAAATAAAGAAACTTTGCATACAAGTTTAAGTGGTACTAAAAGAAAATTAACTAATGAGAATTCTATTTCACTCTGGCATAAACGTTTGGGTCACATATCCATTCAAAGAATTCAGAAACTCGTGTCAGATGGAATTCTTGATTCTCTTGATTCCTCAAATTCGAAAATTTGTATTGAGTGTATCAAGGGAAAACAAACAAACAAGACTAGATTAGGTGCTAAGAGAGCTTCGGACGTCTTAGAATTGATACATACGGATATTTGTGGGCCATTTCCTACTCCTTGTCGGAATGGTCAACAATACTTTATCACATTCATAGACGATTACTCTCGTTATGGGTACCTATATCTTATTCACGAAAAGTCCCAATCCATAGACGTGTTCAAATCATTTAAGGCTGAAGTTGAAAATCAACTAAGCAAACGAATTAAATCCGTTAGATCTGACCGTGGTGGTGAATACTATGGTCGATATGATGGTTCTGGTGAACAACGTCCAGGGCCTTTTGCTAAATTCCTAGATGAGTGTGGGATCGTCCCTCAGTATACTATGCCAGGCAGTCCTACGATGAATGGTGTAGCTGAGAGACGAAATCGGACCCTTAAGGATATGGTAAGAAGTATGATTTCTCGTACAACTTTGCCAGACTCACTCTGGGGTGAAGCATTAAAACCGCAGCTTATATTCTTAATAGAGTTCCAACTAAAGCTACAATCAAAACCCCATATGAACTTTGGACTGGGCATAAACCCAGTATTCGGCATTTACACATTTGGGGTTGTCCAGCTGAGGCAAGGCCTTATAGGCCGAATGAAAAGAAACTGGACGCTAAGACGGTTAGTAGCTATTTTGTTGGATACTCTGAAAAATCCAGGGGTTTTAAGTTTTATGATCCCACTTCTAGAACTATTTTTGAGACGGGTAATGCTAGGTTCTTTGAGGATATTGAGTTTGGGGGGTGGGGAGATAAAGTTGTTAGAGATTTTGTCTTTGAGGAAGAACATGTGTCTTTCCCTCAAGTTGTTGATCTTGGTCTTCCTGACTCGGATCACACAACTCCGGTTCAAGACAATCTCGAAAATCTCCCCCATCAGGACCCTGATGTAACTAATTAAAATCAAACTCAACAACCTCAAGAAACTGAAATGCTATTAAGGAGATCCACTAGAGAGAGGAGAAATGCAATTTCGGATGATTATGTTGTATTTCTCCAAGAACAAGAAAGTGATATTGGACTTGAGGAAGATGATCCAATCAACTTCCGTCAAGTCATTAAATGTTCTAACTCTCAAAAGTGGATTGATGCCATGAATGATGAGATGAAGTCAATGAGCGATAATGATGTTTGAGAGCTTGTTACATTGCCCGAAGGTACGAAACCTATTGGTTGTAAATGGACTTTTAAAACCAAAAGGGATTCAGGGGGCAATGTTATTAAGTACAAAGCTCGTCTTGTCGCAAAAGGCTACACTCAGAAAGAAGGCATTGATTATAAAGAGACTTTCTCTCCAGTTTTATCGAAAGACTCTTTCAGGACTATAATGGCATTAGTAGCACATTTTGATCTTGAGCTTCATCAAATGGATGTTAAGACAGCTTTTCTCAATGGTGACATTGAGGAAACAATTTATATGGTGCAACCTGAAAACTTTGTTTCGGATGAATCAGAGAAGAAGGTTTGCAAATTAAAGAAATCCATCTATGGGCTCAAGTAAGCTTCTCGTCAATGGTATTATAAGTTTCATGTAGTCATTACATCTTTTGGTTTTGAACCGAATATTGCTGATGACTTTATATACCATAAGTTCAGTGGGAGTAAGTATATTTTTCTGGTTTTATATGTCGATGACATACTGCTTGCCTGTAACAATATAGCATTATTACTTGAAACGAAGAAATTTCTTTCAAAGAAATTTGAAATGAAAGATCTTGGTGAAGCTTCTTTTGTATTAGGAATTCAGATACAACGAGATCGCTCTAAAGGTGTTCTCGGTCTGTCACAAAAGGGCTATATCGATAAGGTTCGGAAAAGATTTGGCATGCAGGATTGTAAACCAGGCAACACCCCTGTTGCTAAGGGAGACAATTTTAGTCTTAAACAGTGTCCAAATAATACTTATGAAATTTCGGAAATGCAAAAGACACCTTATGCTTCGGCGGTAGGTAGTCTGATGTATGCTCACGTATGTACACGACCTGATATAGCATGCATTGTTGGGATGTTACACAGATATCTAAGAAATCCGGGAATGGACCATTGGAAGGCAGCCAAACGGGTCATGAGGTACTTACAAAGAACAAAGGATTACATGCTTACATACCGGAAATCGGACCAGCTTGAGATCATTGGGTATATCGATTCCGATTTTGCTGGATGTCAGGATAGTTTGAAGTCTACTTCAGGCTATATTTACATGCTTTCGGGCGGTGCTATCTCTTGGAGAAGCATCAAGCAAACTCTTACAGCCACTTCCACCATGGAAGCAGAGTTTATGGCATGTTATGAAGCATCTAATGAGGCATTATGGCTGCGGAATTTTGTTGGTGGACTGCGAATTGTTGATAGCATCAAAAAGCCGCTTAGGCTATTTTGCGATAACAGATCGGCAGTCCTTTATGCTAATAATAACAGTAGTTTGACGAAAGCAAAATATATGGATGTCAAATTTCGGGTTGTTAAAGAAAGAGTACAAAATGGACAATTGTGCATTGAGTACATTAGTACAAACTCCATGCTTGCGGATCCGCTCACTAAGGGATTGACACCAAAAGTATTTCATGAGCATATTGCTTGTATGGGTGTCAAATCAGGTAAGGATTATGTATTTTAGTGGGAGTTTGTATTGCACATTTATGTATTGTTCATTATATTCAGAAATTCAGTAATTCAGTTATATCTGCAGATATTCAGTTTTAAAGTTTTTTGTACTCTTACAGTTTATGATTGATCTCAATAAAGAGAACCAGTTGGAAATAGACATTCTATTGACCACACTTTATGTTATTTCCATGCTACATACCTACACTTGATCCATGTCGTTGGTTATATTGATATACGTAATCTATGATTGGTTCTAGTTACGAATGTGTAACGACGAGCACTTAGTTCCTATGTTGGTATGATTGATGGACCGGATTGTTCATGACAATTTTATTGTGATAGCAATTTTGAGCTCCTAAGGTTATTTTGTAACATATAATACTAAGGTTTGTACATATGTATGTGTATCTCGTCCAAGTGGGAGATTGTAAGATATATGGATTTATATCTAGATATATGGACTTATATCTACATACATATGAACAATATAAAGATAAATTATATGTTATGTGCTATCTTTTGGTTTGGCCTAAATAAGTGGTCTTATGGACATAAGGTTAAGGGGGCCATTATATTGTCATATAAAGTGTAGGACTAATGTGTAGATACCCAAAAGGGTAACCTTAGTTGATGATGGGCTAACTAAGGTTACATATATGTAACCATGGTTACATGCTTGTGACTCTTGGGTTATGTAACTCATGAAGTTATAAAGTGGGGGTTATGGTTCCCACATTAGTGCAAGACAAGACTCTTCTTCCTCCCATTGAATCAAGAGCCAAAAACTCCATTGTTGTCTTGCAAATATTGTGGAAAACCATATACCATTTGATTATTGTCATAACATTATTATTGTGAACCATTCACATATTGTTCAAAGTCTTGTGAAGCATACTTGTGGTGATATACAACTTCAAGAAATCTTGAAGAAAGGATCAAGAAGTTCACAAGGACATAAGGACAATCATCAAAGAAGGTTCAACAATTTCCACATATATATTCAGGTTAGCTTCCGCTCATGTAGTATAATTCCGAATTATTCAATATGAAGGTTGTTATATTTAGTTGGAATCATAAACCTAACATCCTGCACTAGTCATTTCCTCCTTATTTCTACTACCGTTAGTGTTTATTTTCACCCAGTTAGGAGGTGGCCTTTCCCATTTAACAGTGATGATCCAATTCTAGGAGAAAGATCAATAACCAACCTGCATATAGCTTCCCAACTTGTAGGCCATTCATTATTCCCTTTATATTTGAATATCACCCATTTCAAGAAGAACTAAATCTGATAAGTTGTATGCTTAATGGTTAGCTTGGAGGATCCATATGTAATATCACACCTAGGCTTCCATATCTCCCAACAGATAACAACATCAATGATTCTCAAATAATTCGGGCTACCGGGAATATCTTGCTTAAGTTTCCCTTTTTGCAGTATGCACAGAGTCATGTTTGGGGATGAAATGATATATATCAATGGATGTGACCTCCTAGAAGGGAAATCAACATTGTGCTTGACCCTTCAAACATATGCTCAGAAATTTGGGGGAGATTTCTGCCCATGGATTCCCAGGTTAGCATGAACTATCACTAGTACATTTACTTTTCTTCATGCGTTGTTAAGTGGATTCAAAATTAACCGGCGATATTTATGTCTTAAACCCTGAAACAGGCTGCTTGTTAAGATCAATGCTAATTAAAATAAAATATACAAAATAAAAATAAAACATGTGTTTAATGTTGGACGGTAGTGTGAAAATTAATTTTAAGAAATTAAACATGTGAGTCAAAGAAAAATTGTAGACAAAAATGGTGGGTTGAATTTTTTGTATTGTTCACATTGTATTGTTAGGTGTGTTCATATTGTATGTTCATATGTAATGTTAAGCCTATTTAAGGGTTGTGTACTCCATTTGCAAGAAATAAGAAAAACATACAAAAAACTTTCATCTAGTTCTTCTTCATCTTTTATATTTTTTAGACATTTCATTTTTTCCTTCTTGATTAGCATATCAATTTTTCAATGAAGTAATATTCCAACAAGTGGTATCAGAGCACAAGTCGATCAAACGGGTATAATTCCGGCACAACACTAGCATCATTCTAGCACAATTCAAGCACTAGTCCAGCACAATTTCCAACTCTATATCAGCACTAGTTCCTTCAAACAACACTACCATGGCCACATCAAGTTCAACTCAACTTGTTCCCGTCCTCAACGGAGAGAATTATGATTTTTGGAGCATCAAAATTAAAACCATCCTACGAGCTCATGACTTGTGGGAGGTTGTTGAAATTGGTGTTTCAAAAGAGGAGAAAACTCCTACTTCTGAAGATTCAAAAACAAGTTCATCGACAGCTTCATTGAAGGAATGGCTTAAAAAAGATGCAGATGCATTAGCCAAAATTCATGCAGCTGTCTCAGACTCAATTTTTCCAAGAATCATGAATTCTACTTCAGCAAAGCAAGCATGGGAGACGTTGCGGGACGAATTTCAAGGCACCGCCAAAGTACGAGCAGTTAGAGTTCAAAATCTAAGAAGATATTTTGAGAATCTCCGCATGAAAGAAGGAGAATCCATAAAAAATTTGTCCTCAAGAATTATTGAACTTGTCAATCAAATGAAGGCTTATGTCAAAGAGATCACAGAACAAACAGTGATTGAGAAAATCATGAATTCTCTCACTGAAAAATTTGATTCTTTTATTAGCATCATTGAAGAATCAAAGGATCTCTCTCAACTCACAGTCACAGAGTTGATGGGTTCTTTGCAAGCTTACGAGCAACGAATTTCTCGAAGATCTGAGGCTACTCGTGAAGGCGCTTTTCCATCTCAACACAAGAATCGTTTTTCAACTAAAGGAAAAAGATTCAATAAAGGAAAAACTGGAGCAAGCAGTTCCAAGGAAGGAGAATATCAAAATAAATTTCCACCTTGTGGAGTTTGCAAAAAGACAAGCCATCTCGAGAAGAATTGTTGGCAGAAAGAGAAACCGAGATGCCAAATCTGTAAGAAATTTGGTCACACAGATCAAATTTGCAGATTTATGCCAACTCATCAAGCCAGCATGACAGAATCCAAGGTGGAGGAGAATCAGTTGTTCCTTGTCTCTCAAGCAACCACCATAAAAAATGGTGACGTGTGGTTAATTGACAGTGGTTGTACTAACCACATGGCGAAGAACCAAAGTTACTTCACTACTTTGGATACAACAATTAAAGTTCCAGTCTGAATCGGCGATGGAGCTTTGATGGAGTCCAAAGGAAAAGGCACAGTTGCTGTCCAAACCAACAAAGGTACCAAATTCATCAAAAATGTTCTTTATGTTCCTGACTTGGATCAGAATTTGCTCAGTGTACCTCAGATGATCGCAAACGGTTATTCTTTATTATTTGAGAATAACGCATGCGAAATTTATGATCAACAAAAGAAGATGATAGCATGTGTCAACATGGAGAATAAAATGTTTCCAATCCATTGGAATCACACCGTTGAAAAATCAATGGTGTCAGAAGCTGGGGGAGATACAACACTTTGGCACAAAAGATTTGGTCACTGCAGTATCCAAAGTCTTAAACTACTCTTTCAAAAATCCATGGTGAAAGATTTACCAACCATTGGAGATTTGAAAGGAGTATGTGAAGGCTGTCAACTTGGGAAGATGCACAGGCAACCATTTCCAACAGGCAACGCATGGCGAGCTTCACAAAAGCTTCAATTGGTGCACACTGATGTTTGCGGTCCAATGAGAACTCCATCATTGGATAATAGCAGATATTTTATCCTCTTCATCGATGACTTCTCTAGGATGACTTAGGTCTATTTTCTGAAAGAAAGATCCGAGGTATTCCGAACATTCCAAAAATTCAAGAAGATGGTGGAAAATCAAAGTGGCTGCCAAATTCAAACTCTTCGCAGTGATCGAGGTACTGAGTACACATCTAAAGAATTTAATAAATTATGTGAAGATGAAGGAGTGGAGCGACAACTTACAGTTAGATACACGCCACAACAAAATGGTGTTTCAGAAAGGAAGAACAGGACCGTCATGGAAATGGCGAGATCGATGCTGAAAGACAAATCTATGCCATACAAATTCTGGGCGGAGGTTGTTTATGCAGCTGTATACGTCCAGAACAGGTGTTCTACAAAGGCTGTTTCAGACATGACTCCACTTGAAGCTTGGTCAGGTCACAAGCCATCAGTCAAGCATTTAAAGGTGTTTGGTTGTATCTGTTACATGCATGTTCCGGCAGAAAAAAGGCACAAGCTGGAAGCAAAAGCCGAAAAAGGAATATTCTTGGGTTACAGTTCTCAATCCAAGGGTTATAGAATTTACAATCTGCAAACTGGCAAAGTTCTAGTAAGCAGATATGTAGTATTTGATGAAGAATCCTCTTGGAATTGGGAGGAAAATATTGAAGATCCATCACTGAATGTACTTCCATTTTTTGACAAAAATAAGAAGGAAGGTCAACCATCCAGTGAAAATTCTCCAGCTCGAGAAACTCAACGGGATTATTCACTAGTTCGTGAACCAACTTTCCAACAGAGTTCAACTGAGTCATCACCAACAAACTCACCAAGGAGTGGTGAATCATCATCATCATAATCTCCAATATTGAAGACAAAGTCATTATCAGAGATTTATGAAACTTTTTCTGAAGCTGAACTTTGTGAAAGATGCCTTATTGCAGTTCATGAATCGGGCAGTTTTGAACAAGCAGCTCAGGAGAAAGAATGGCAACTTGCAATGAAGGAGGAGATCAGAATGATTGAGAAGAACCAGACATGGGAATTGGTTGAAAAACCAGCTCATAAAGATATTGTAGGAGTGAAATGGATTTACAAGACAAAACTTAATCCAGATGGCTCTATTCAGAAGCACAAGGCTCGATTGGTTGCGAAAGGTTTCACTCAACAATTTGGAGTCGACTACAACGAGACTTTTGCCCCAGTTTCAAGGCAAGATACTGTGAGAACCATCCTTGAACTTTCAGCACAGAAAGGATGGAAAATATATCAACTTGATGTCAAATCAGCTTTACTTAATTGTTATCTCAACGAGAAAATTTACATCGAACAACCACCAGGGTTCGTGGTGAAAGGAGAAGAAGAAAAAATTCTGAAGCTGAAAAAGGCTTTGTATGGCCTCAAACAAGCCCCACGAGCTTGGTACAGCAGAATTGATTCTTACTTTGCAAGTCAAGGCTTCAGGAGGAGTTCTAGCGAACCTACACTCTACTTCAAGACTCATGGATCGGATGTTTTAATTATCTCCTTGTATGTTGATGATTTAATTGTGACAGGAAATAACTCTACTCTGATCACAACATTCAAGGAAGATATGAAGAAAGAATTTGGAATGACAGATCTTGGCTTAATGAACTACTTTCTCGGTATGGAGATTATTCAAACCGAAAAAGATATTTTCATTTGTCAAGAAAAATATGCCAAGAACTTGCTGAAAAAATTCAAGATGGAAGAATGCAAAGCTGTCAACACACCACTGGACCAGAATCACAAGTTGATGAAAGAAGATGATTCGCCCAGTGCAGATGAAAGACTATACAGGAGCATCATCGGTAGTTTGCTATATCTGACAGGAACCAGACCAGACATCATGTTTGCAACAAGTTTGTTGTCCAGATTTATGCAAAAGCCAAGTCAAACTCATCTTACTGCTGCAAAAAGGATACTCAGGTATGTGAAGGGTACTATTGATTTTGGCATCTGGTACAAACCAACACAAAACATAGAGTTGGTTGGATACACAGATAGTGATTGGGCAGGATTAATAAAGGACATGAAAAGTACATCTGGTTATTTTCTCTTTCAACACTGGTGTATTTTCATGGTTATCACAAAAGCAAGGTACTGTGGCACAATCGACGGCAGAAGCTGAATATATTGCAAGATGCGCGGCAGCAAATCAAGCTATTTGGCTGAGAAGATTCTTGCATGATATTGGAGAAACTCAACAGAAGCCTACTCCAATATACTGTGATAATATGTCTGCAATTGCTATTGCCAAAAATCCAGTTCAACACCAGAAGACAAAACATATCAAGATCAAATATCATTTTCTAGGGGAAGCTGTGAGCGAAGGAGAAATTAGTCTTATCTACTGCCCCACTGATGAACAAATTGCAGATATTTTTACCAAAGCACTTCCGAAAGCTAAGTTCGAATTTATTCGAATCAAGCTTGGAGTACATGGAAAATTTATTAATTAGCATTGAGGAGGAGTGTTAAAATCAATGCTAATTAAAATAAAATATACAAAATAAAAATAAAACATGTGTTTAATGTTGGACGGTAGTGTAAAAATTAATTTTAAGAAATTAAACATGTGAGTCAAAAAAAAAATTGTAGACAAAAATGGTGGGTTGAATTTTTTGTATTGTTCACATTGTATTGTTAGGTGTGTTCATATTGTATGTTCACATGTAATATTAAGCCTATAAGGGTTGTGTACTCCATTTGCAAGAAATAAGAAAAACATACAAAAACCTTTCATTTAGTTCTTCTTCATCTTTTATATTTGTTTTTGTTTAGACATTTCATTTTTTCCTTCTTGATTAGCAAATCAATTTTTCAATGAAGTAATATTCCAAACACTGCTTCAATTTTAATTCAGCTTCTGAAATTCCATATCCACTCTTATGTCAGGGAATGTGCTAGTTGTGGTAAAAATCTCATGCTTTCGTATGGTTTCCAATTTTTTTTCTTTTAACTTCTCAAATTCCTAATGAGATATTGTTTTTATATGTGGTGGTTAAGCAATGGATCCTTTTTGCGTTCTGCTAAAATGGCGGTAGAGAAAGGGAATGCTCAAGGTGGAAACAAGTGGTACTTCAAGCAGTTGACTGGTCGTATCATATTATCTTTGGTGAATGCATTGTATTCGGTTGCCTTCAACACATTAATATTTACAGTTTCTTTTTCCTATTGCAAAAAGGTTTGAGTTCCATTTATCTGAACAAGGAGAAAGTGACACTTTGATTGCTATTGCATGCAGGAGCCTAATACAAAACTATGTAAAAAGATATTGCGGGAATTGAATCATTCCCTAAGTGTACGTCAGGTTATGATAGTTTTTTTACTTTGCAGGAATTGACTCTATGCAGTTTCTTTTTCTATGATAGCGTTGTGCTATTTTTGAGGTTTTTATGTCCATTATGATAAGCAACACACTTGTCACAAGCTCGTAAGAATGATAGTGTAAAATAGGACAACCTTGTACATAGCAAGATCTGAAGACAAGACTAATAACTTGCATAGAGTAAGATCTTCAGGTAAAAGTAAAATAGGAGCGGCGGACTTGGTCATTCTTTGTTTGGGATAAATCCTATATTTACAAATGTTCCCTTGACATGAATAGGTAAGACTGACAAACAGATCATTAACTATATCGTATATATTAGAATATATTATGTGTATCTTTTTATTATTGGAAGAATATTCTTTCATTATTGTACAGTCCTATAGTTGGTAAGATTTGATTTCCTTCATTATTGTACAGTCCTATAGTTGTAGGATTTGATATCACTCTGTACTCTATATATACTTTTGTGAGCAATACGAGAAAATTAATTCTCCCAAAACTCTCTACATGGTATTAGACGTCAGTGGCTTATCGCCAAAGAAACCCTAATTCTACCCTACCCGCGCCGTTGCCGCCGCTGCACTAATCGGCAGCCCGCCGGCGCCGACCTTCTCGTCCACTGCCTCTCTCCGGCGTCTTGCCGCGCCGCCGCTGCACTAACAGGCAGTCCTCTCTCACTCGACGTCGTTCAGCGCCTCCTCTCCTTTGCCTCGCGCTTCATGGCCGCTACGACTTCAAACGATCTTCTCAAGCCGATTGCCATCAATGCATCGGCTCAGATTCCACTCAAATTGGATTCCACTAATTACCTGATGCGGAAATTCCAATTCCGAACCCTTCTTACGGGTTACGACCTCCTTGGCTTCTTGGACGAATCGACGCCGTGCCCACCAGCCACTATCGTCGACAAGGAGGTAACTTCCCCCAATCCAGCCTACCCTTACTGGATTTGCCAGGACAATCTTATTCTCAGTGCCATCATCTCGTCGATCACACCGACGATCATCTCCTTTATTGCCTTTGGTGAAACCTCTAAAGAGGCCTGAGACATCCTCGCGTGCGCATACGGCACTACTTCACGTGGTCGTATCATGTCTCTCAAACAGCAGCTTCATAATCCGGTAAAAGGTTCTAAATCTGTTACTGATTTTATGCACGATATTCGCGTCATTGTGGATGAATTATCTCTCCTGGTTGTTACTGTTAATTCTGAGGATCTTGTCATTAAGGTTCTCAATGGTCTTGATGATCCGTATATGGAGCTCTCTCATGCTATCCAAGCCTGTGAATCTCCAATCTTATTTGCCGAATTACATGACAAGATGTTAAGCATGGAGGCTCAGATTACTGCTCGTGCGCCGGCCTCCTCCGCCGTATCTGATTTGGCTCTGTCGGCTGCCTTCATTGCCGCACAGCAGTCCGGCCGTAACCGCTTCGGTGGCCGCGGGCGCGGTCGTGGCAGCAGTGGTTCATTCTCCGGTTGCGGTGGTTACTCCAACAATGGCAAATCTCGCTGGTACAATTGTAAGTGCCAGCTCTGCAGTGAATTTGGCCACTTCGCGCGCCGCTGTCCGTCCTATCCTATTTTCGGCGCCAATCAGCCCCCTTACGGTGGACCACTGCCGCGGCCAGCATACGCTCCGTCATCTTATCCTGCTGCTCACACATCCCATCACTCTCCGACAATTCCCTCTACATCTGATTGGATCCTGGACTCTGGTGCCTCTCATCACATAACCGATGATCTTGCCAACATGTCTCTTCACAGTCCTTACACTGGTTTCGATGATGTGGTTATTGGTTACGGTGAAGGTTTAAAAATTACACATGCTGGACAACTTTTCAGTCATTCCTCTCTTTTATTGCCTGGGGCTCTCTGTGTTCCACATATTCGTAAAAATTTGATCTCTGTTGCTCAATTATGTCGTCACAATAATGTTAATGTTGTTTTCTCTGATGCTGATTTTCAGGTGAAGGATCGCCGCACGTGCGCAACCCTCGTCAGCGGCCCACGTAGGGACGACGCCTACTATTGGCCGGCGGCTTCTCGTCTACCGTCCTCCCTCACGGCACAAAAGCTCCCTGCGTCATTGTGGCATTCTCGGTTTGGTCATCCGTCAGCTAAAATCTTGCGTCATTTAGTGTCTTCTAGCAGTATAGCGTCCAGTAGTGTGTCTGATTTTGCTTGTGTCTCTTGCAAGCTTTATAAGTGTCATAAGTTACCTTTTTCCGAGTCAAGTTTATCTTCTACTGCTCCGCTGGAGCTTATTTTTTCTGATGTATGGACCTCTCCAATTATTTCGAATGAAGGATTTAAATATTATGTCATTTTTGTTGATCATTTTTCTAAGTACGTTTGGTTTTTCCCTTTACGCCGTAAATCTGATGCCTTACAAACCTTCACCACTTTTAAGTCCATTGTAGAAAAATATTTCTCTGCTAAAATCATTACTCTGTATACTGATAATGTGGGTGAATTCCTAGCCTTACGCTCTTTTCTTGCCTCCCATGGCATCTCTCATCTCACTTCACCTCCTCATACACCTCAACACAATGGCTATGCTGAACGTCGTCACCGTCATATTGTCGATACTGGTCTCACTCTCCTTCATTATGCCTCTGTCCCTCTCATTTACTGGCATTATGCCTTTGCCACAGCAGTCTATCTCATTAATCGTCTTCCCAAGACAAATCTCTCGATGCTCTCTTCCTTTGAGTCTCTCTTCCATAGGAGCCCCAACCTTGCCAAACTGTGTGTCTTCGGCTGTCAATGCTTTCCTTGGCTTCGGCCCTACACCTCACACAAAATGGAACCTAGATCTCGTGCCTGTGTCCTATTCGGCTACTCATCTACTCAAAGCGCATATCTATGCTTTGATCCCTCAACGATTAAAGTCTTCGTCTCGCGTCATGTCACCTTCCATGAAGATATCTTCCCGTTCTCCAAATTGTCTAACCCCAAGTCTTCACCCGTACCCATTCCGGTCACCCCAAAAGTCCTTCCGCTGCCTTCGCCAGTACCTGCCGCCGCTCCCTCTAGCTATCCTTCACCGGACGCACCACCGGCACCAACGCCCGAGCCACCAGTGCCTCCTACGGCACCGCCAGCGGCCCCCGCTGACGCTACACCCACTATGCCGCCACCTTTATCCTCTCAGGGTGGTCATCACATGCAAACTCGCAGCAAAAATAACATCTTTACACCCAACAGGAAATTTGGTATGTCTGCTGTAACCTCTCCAGCTGTTACAGAACCTCAGACTTTGTCTAGTGCTATGTCTGATGAGCGCTGGCGCGCTGCTATGTCATTGGAGTTTGATGCTCTGTTACGGAATGGCACTTGGGATCTTCTTCCACCTGATTCTTCACAGAATGTTGTGGGCTGTAAGTGGGCTTATCGTATCAAACGAAGGCCTGACGGTACTGTGGATAAGTTCAAAGCTCGACTTGTTGCGAAATGCTTTCATCAGCGACCAGGTGTCGACTTCCAGGAGACTTTTAGTCCGGTTATTAAGCCGGCAACTGTGCGTTTGGTTCTCAGTCTAGCTGTATCCAAGGGCTGGCCACTTCGTCAAATGGATGTGAACAATGCCTTTCTTCACAGGAGGCTTACAGAGGATGTCTATATGGAACAACCACCGGGCTTTGTTGACAAAGCCTATCCATCTTATGTATGTAAGTTACAGAAAGCTATTTATGGTCTCAAACAGGCACCCCGGGCATGGTACAGTGAGCTCAGCCAATGCCTTTTGGCCATGGGTTTCTTCAACACTACCTCTGACACTTCGCTCTTCGTCTTTCAGCATTCCGGTATTACAGCCTATTTTTTCGTATATGTTGATGATCTCATATTGACTGGTAATGACTCTGCCTTCTTTAACCGTGTGATTGACTCTCTTGGGACTAAATTTTCTCTTAAAGACATGGGTGATCTAAGCTACTTTCTTGGTATTGAGGTTCTGCGCAACTCTAAGGGGTGTTTTCTTTCTCAACGTAAGTATGTTGTTGATCTTTTGACTCGTCATAATATGCTGGAATCCAACCCTGTTCAGATGCCAACAGCGGCGTCCACCCGCCTTCATCTGGCAGACGGCTCGGCTCCTGCCGATGCATCCGCCAATTGACAGGCTCTTGGGAGCCTCCAGTATCTCTCCTTCACTCGTCCCGATATCTCCTTTGTTGTGAATAAACTCTCATAGTTTATGCACGCTCCTACTGTCACTCATTGGGGTGCAGTTAAGCGCCTCTTCCGGTATCTGAATGGGACGCGTGAGTTCGGAGTCTGGCTGCGTCTTTCATCTGCTATACCTCTGCATTGTTTCTCTGATGCTGATTGGGGTGGAAACTGTGATGACCGCTCCTCAACTTGTGCCTGTGTTGTCTTTCTGGGGCCTAATCCTATTTCCTGGAGCTCCAATAAGCAGCGTTCCGTTGCACGGTCTTCTAGTGAGGCTGAATATCGTGCCATTGCTTCTGCTGCCGCCGAAGTTCGTTGGCTTCATTCCCTGCTGCGCGAGCTTCATGTCCCTCTTCCGGCTGCTCCTATCATTTACAGCGACAACATTGGCGCCACTTACCTCTGTGCCAACCCTGTATTTCATTCGCGCATGAAACACATCTCCATTAATTATCACTTTGTTCGTCAATTAGTTCAGAATGGGTCTCTTCGTGTTGCTCACGTATCATCTGCTGATCAGCTTGCTGATGCTCTCACAAATCACTTATCTCGTCCTCGGCTTCTTCTGCTAATGTCCAAGATTGGCGTGTCCTCCGGCCCTCCATCTTGAGGGGGCGTATTAGAATATATTGTGTGTATCTTTTTATTATTGGAAGAATATTCTCTCATTATTGTACAGTTCTATAGTTGGTAGGATTTGATTTCCTTCATTATTGTACAGTCCTATAGTTGGTAGGATTTGATACCTCTCTGTATTCTATATATACTTTTGTGAGTAATACGAGAAAATTAATTCTCCCAAAAGTCTCTACAGTATATCGACTCCATAGGGAAACTTCATTCCAGTATATCACTGTTAAGCCAACTTATGATATGTTTTACTATTAAAGCAAGAAGCAACACTAGTTTTAGAAATTATGTGAGTTAGAACGACAAGTTTTCACTTCTTTCTTTTTGTGTCTTCTTCAGATTGGTGGAACACTTCTCAATGAAGATCAGGTTCATAGAATCACAGATAGGATAAAGCACGTCATTGTAGAAAGTTCACGTAGAAAAGGAAAACTCGGAGTGTGTGAGAAATCAGAAAACTTTGATGCTGAGGCAGCCGAATTGCTGAGGGAGGAAAGAGTGCTAGAAGAAAAAGTATTTTCTAGGGTTGGTTGCATATTGTTGACATTGATAAAAAATTTCAAGGCTGCTTTCTTGCCTTTCCTTGATGAGATTTCCTTATATCTAATGCCTATAACAGTGAGTTTTATCTCATGACAACCAATGACATTTCGATTCCCTAGGGTGTTTTCCACCAATATTTATAATTACTGTTCTATTTTCACTGCTTGAAGGGCAAGAACCAAACAGCTAAAGAGAGAAGTGCATGTGTAAATATCTTTAATAAACTTGTAGAGGAATACAGCGAATCAACTCTAAAGTAGGTCTTTCTTTATTAGTTTTTTCTTAAATAAGGTCACAATTCTGATAGTTACTTTCTGTGCAAACCAGGTATTATAATATATGTCTTCCTTTTCTTTTGGACTCAAGCAACGACGAAAATCCAGTTCTTGGAGAGGTTTGTGCATCTTGGTGGTTGGAATAGCTTTCGATCATGTGACATTTGCTGTATGATCCATCCAAACACCATTGATGTCATGTTCAGAATGCGCTCTATGGACTTGGGCTTTGTGCGGAATATAGTAGTTTTGTTTTCAAACCATTTATTGGAGGTATGATATCATTGAATGTGATATTGAGATTCTTCTCATTATGGGGAAGTGGATGAAGAGTGAGATATTTTTGTATTTATTTAATCCCATGACGTGATTCAGAGGGTCTTTAAAGGATCAATGTTGTGTTAACACATCTACATGCGCTAGCATTAGAGAATGAACAGGCATATCATGATAAGATATGTCAGTTTCATCGGGAAAGTATTGACTCCAGGCAGGTGCGCTTTTCAGGGAATCCCTAATGTTTTATTGTTCAGCTCATATATATATATATATATATATATATTATTGTTGTACTTTACTACTAACTTCATTTCATGTATCAACACTTTTGTACTTGTGATGACCAACTTTTTGTATTACAAATTTTAAAATCGGAAAGACAGTATACCAACCCGATAAATGATTGCAATAAACTAGGAATATATATTGATTTACAAGAATTTTCTATAATTCTTATTTAATCTTCTAGTGACTGGTTTTCATTCCAACTTAGTTTAATTATCATGTAGCTGCGGGGTATTTACTCAGCTTATGAAATGAGAGTTTAGACACTTATATGTATTAAAAGGAAACATATGATACTTTTATGTATAACATGAACTGACAGTATTTTTCATTGCTTTGAAGAAACTGGATTGCTAACATGGTGCTTGGTGTTTGGTATAACTGAATATTACTTTTGTTTACACTTTCTGTGCACATGCTCACTATATTAGGATTTTGACAAACATGCCGCTTTTGTTCTTCCAAGATTTCTCATTCCAAAATTTTTTGGTAGATTATTCTGGCTTGGTTAAATTGTCTGCTTGTAAGGGGTAACATGGTTGTTCACGACCAGCTCTGTTCAATTGTCGGAGGGTATAATACTGGACTAGTATGTTCTAGTTTTTATCATAGGAGAAGGGTCAAATATATCTCTGTACTATTAAAAAAGGTCTAAAAATACCCTCCGTTATACTATTTGGTCATCTTAGCCTCTACAGTTATACCATCATTCAAATATACCCCTCAATTAAATGGACTGCCACGTGGTGTCTCAGGATTCTCTTTTTTTACCCAATCCATTTCTCCTCTACCCATAACCTGACCCAAGTCGGTTCTTTTTAAAAAACCCTAAACGAGTGGAATCAAACTTCCATGAATACCTTTACTTTTTTTTTCTTCTTTACCTTGACAAGAGGGGTTGCTCTGATGATACGCAATCTTCACTTCCAATTAAGAGGTTGTGAGTTCGAGTCTCCCCAAGAGTGTGGTGGGAAGTTCTTTGAGGGAAGGATGTCAAGGGTCTATTTGGAAATAACGTATCTACCCTAGAGTAGGGGTATGGTCTGTGTACACACTCTAGACTTCACTAAGTGGGAATATATTGGGTTGTTGTTATTGTTGTTGTATGTTTTTTTCTTACTCCTTACCTGTTATAACATAAACGATTGTGTATAATCCATAGATTGATTTTGGGTTTTCATGGAATTAGAAAATTTTCTATCCATATATCTATAACCACATCCAATGAGAGAGCAAAGTATTTTGGTTTTTGAAATCATGGCCTTACTGAAGAAGAAAATGCACCCATCTTCTCTGACATCTCATGTTTTTGGCATGAAGCTTGGGCTAAAATTTGAACCAAACATAAATAGATTTCCAAGAACAAGAAGGCTCGGATTCAACAACAACAACAACAACTATCCAGTATACTCCCACCAGGTGGGGTCTGGGGAGGATAATATGTAGGCAGTCTTACCCCTACCCAAAAGGGCAGAGAGGCTGCTTCCATGCGACCCTCGGCGCATAGGACAGAATGAAAAGCTGCATTGGAAAACAAAGACAAAATTAGTAACCAAGGCAAGACAAAACAAAATAACAAAACAAAGCATAAGTAGTCCTACAGAAATAACATAAATGGTTATGTAAACCTAAGGAACATAAATACCGTCGCAACCAAGAGGGGACCTAGGCTAAAACACTAGACATCGATGGGTAACCTTACTATCCCACACCCAACCCCGGGTGAGGCGAACGAAGGACTCTAAGAGCCCCTATCCTGCAACCCTGATTCTAGATAACTAAAATTTTAAGGCTCAAGTTTGCATTTTATCGGAGAAGTAGAAGGAAACCACGTCATGCCTGCAAAATTACTTGTCGATTGTCTCATTCTTAACTTTGTCAGCATGGAAATTGAAAATCATCACTGCCTCTATATATTACTCAAAGAGAGGAAAACGAAACGTGCCAAAAACACATAGACGCAAGTTTATGGCTTAAGTTGTGGATCGAAAACATATGAAGATTAATGCCTATTTTTACATGAACATTGTGACCTATTCAAAGCATTTCGTAAACAAGGGTTGCTGGTTTGGCTGCTAAGGTAAATCATTAAAGTGAACTGAGGGGTTTAATTGGATAGGGGTGTTTTTCATGTGGAGGACGGGTACGGGTCTAATTAGTATTGAACTAGGTAACTTAATTTTTGGTGGGTCTCTTTATTTCTCATGTGCCATGGGACAGTCCGTTTAATTGAAGGGTATATTTGAATGATAATATAACGGTAGAGACTAAGATGACCAAATAGTATAATCGAGCTTATTTTTAATTTTTTTTAATAGTATAGGAATATATTTGACCATTTTCTATTTTATCATTATATGCTTTTTACTTTACTTTCCAGGTCTTCTTTTTGTGAAGGTGACTGATTGCCAAGGCAGCTTACAAGATTATTAATGACAACCTATCTTTACTAATTTCAAATATTCAATCGTTTTGGGTTTTTGTCAATGCATTTGTTGGCCAACTAGCTTTCAGCAATTGTCTCACATTACTCCCAACATTTTGGTGCATCAATTGTAAAACTAGAAAAAAAAGAATCACAAAATAGCAACATATGATTTAAAATATTTTCCGTAGATAAAAGTACGAGTGTTCTTATAATAACATGCATGATGCATATGTTCCACATAAATTTCCTAATTTCAGTCATATATTAGGAAAATTACGCGACCATTAGCCAAAGAAAATGCTTGAAGTAATATTACAGTATTGTGTCTATTTTTAAAGTTATGATGGTGCAATTAGAAAATATTTGTTACATTTAATTTAACAGAATTTGGTTAGTAGTTGCAATTTTGAATCTTGAAAGAAGGCTTTTCTACTAAATTAAAAGATTATCATGTTCTTTCTAATATTAGATGAATTATTAAACTATAATCTTTGTAACATTTGTCGGGTTGACTTGATCATCTTATTGGTGGTTGTTACCATGATTTGTCTATTTTTCCATTCAAGCAAATTGAACACTTGCTGAAATTTGCAAACTCTAATATTTATCTCTGAAATCAATTTCTTTCTAGTCTTTAATGTTTTAGCACATTTTCTTGCTTTGTAGGTCAGATAGAGAACTTTTGATCACAAATATGAGCACTTTCCAAAAAATTTGTCAGTTTTTGCAGAGGTTATTTTAATATCAGAACCTATAGATGCCGGATTGAGTTGTTCATTTGTTCCTAATATAAATATTCTTAACTCTAATTCTTATATTTTATCCAGTAAAGAAGTAAAACAAAATCTTATTTAGTAATTTCCGTTGTATGTTAGTAATTTCCGTTGTATGTTAGTAATTTGTCTATCAGGTCCATACCGCTTACAAAACGAATTTCTGATATGAAATAGCACAAACATTAATCGGAGAAGTAGATAGGTAAAATCTTGTCAATTTATTGAAATAATTTGCAAAGATCTTATGTCAAATAAGCTTTGCTTTTTTTATGTTCTATGTGCTGGAAAACATCTTGCCACAGAAGAAATAAAAATCGATTAATTAATCCGTTGAGGAATCTTCATAAAATAGTACCAGCAGTCACCTCGGCATCGGCGTGGTCATTGCTATTGTCTCAATAGGAGATGGAACTGGAATCCATTCTATCACCTAAGTTAGGTAGAAGCAAGAGGCGTAAATTGAAAGGCGGTCATTAAAAACTTATATTGCGCAAATAGAGTAAAATAATTCTCTTGACAAAAGGGAAGATGCTAGTAGAGTTGCAAAGGTGGCCTAAAAATTGCTTCAGATTATAGTTCAAACTCTAACTCCACTGCTGAGTGCAATGAAGCTATGATTTCTGCAACTTTGTGTCCTTCAAACATTTTGCTGCTCACTTCATCCTGCAAACATCATTCATTTTGGGAAATGACATTTTATATTGGCCTTCATAGGTGTGCGCAGAGTATGAGAGCCTGCAAGCTAAAGGTGGAACCTTTCCTTTACTTTTTTATTGTGTAAGTCCGAATAATACTACTATTCTAGCTGAACTTTGCTTAAATAAATTACAAATAAGGAGCCTGAACAATTATGGTGCGTGACAACCTATTAGACAAATGTACAAAATTTCTACTGACATACCCCTTTCAACAAAAAGATGAAGGTATCTCACTCAGCCAATCGGTAAATTGATGGTTCCTCTACAGCTGCTCTGAACAGCTTATTATCCCAATTCAAAAGCGGCTATGTTTCATAGTGAAAGCTCTACTCCTTCCTCGATTTTCATGAATATTTATATAAGATATGTTGAGCAAGAAAATCAGTAAACATGGTCAAGAAGTTATGTGAAACCATATTGAATCTGGTTCTCTGATTCTCCTTGATAGGCTTGTTTACTAGCTTATGATATGAAATAGCAAAATCTAATTTAGTTTAGCCAGCAAATTTCTTTGTTGGCTAACATGTAATCTCATGGATTAGTCTTCGATGTTTATCAAATTTCTCAGCTTACAGGCCAGATTCAACCTTCTAGTCTCAACTAATTGCTTCAATTTTTGCAGCAGTAGTTTGAAACTAGGACCAGCAGTTGCTCGGCTGAGTTGTTCACTTCTATCATGAATTTGCATTCTTTCACCTCAGCACAGCAAAGAAACACTTCTTAAGGTATGTTTAACTAAGGTTTAAAAAGTTGTGTGGACAAGCTCAGGAGATGATGCAAATAAGCTTTTGTCACTTACCTGTTGAACAGTGTTGCAGCTTTCATGTGCACGTCAGGCGGACGAATGTAAGGCATAAACAATGACTTCGATTGCCTTTCCATTATAGTCTAGCTCTTCCTCAAATCTTCATTGATGTTTCAAGAGAATCACCGCATTGTTTCACTTCAATACTCTGTAGGCTTGCATCTATGCAATATCAGCAGGGATTTCTTGAAGATGAAAACAACTTTCTACCTAGAAGCCATTCGAGGTTTGGCAAGTACTCATCTGGGGCATTCCTTTATGTAATTCTGAGGGACATCAATCTAAGAACCTTGAGGTTAGTGAAACTATTCTTCTTTAATGTCCCATTTTCATTCCTGATATTACCAATGCTCTAACTTGAGAACCACTAAATTTGGTAATCTCATGATATTAGACATTTCAGTTTGTGGCAACGAATCATTTGATAGGGTTAGCTTTGTTAGCCTCTCGGGTAATCTGAATTTAAAGATCTTACCATTCACAGCGAGTGGTCCAAGTGGAAGAGCATCTAATCTGAATTTCAGAGGCTCTTTACAGTGGCACTTGAGCTGTTGCAATTTGTGTAATGACCTGACCGGTCATTTTGAGCTTGTGCACTTTGATCGCCACTTCTTGCGCATGAATTGCCCCATATGATGTATTATGACTAATGTAAATCGTTGGTTTTGTTTTTCATGGAAATCGATATGAATTTTAAAGAACAGTCTCAGTTAAAAGCTTTGAATTTGAAAGATTTGACCAAGAGTTGCCTTATTTGTATATGAGCTCGGATTAGAATTATTATAATTTGGTTAGCTTTTTTGGGTGATTTATGACTTGGGAGCATGATCGGAATGCATTTTGGGAGTCCGTGGAAGGCTTAGACTTGAATTGGTGAAAGTGAGTATTTTGGCAATTCCAGTTGGTAGGTGAGAAATTGATCCAAGGGTTGTAGCTTTGTTATATCATTTGGGATGTGTGTGAAAAATTTCAGGTCATTTGGACATGGTTTGTTTGGGTTTTTTATCAAAAGTGTGTTTTGGAAGTTTTTTGAAAACTTATGCTTGAATTCGATGTGAATTGATGATTTTGCTATTCATTGAGGTGTTTTGATGATTGGACCAAGTTCAAATGTGGTTTTAGAATGTATTGGGTCTTTTTGTTGAGGTCTCCGGGTGATTTCGGATGGCTAACGGGAAGTTTTGAAACTTTGAAGATTGCAAAAATGCAGCAGCAGTTGTAGGCAACTTTTGGCCTTCGCGATCGCGTAGAAGAAATATGTGCTATCTTGAGTTTTCTCTTTGCAATCGCAGCAAGGGCACGTTCACATATAAGGATTTGAGGATCCAGTGTTTTTCTTTCCGCGTTCGCATCGTTTGGATCACATTCGCATTATTCTGAGGAATGAAGCATCGCGTTTGCGAGACTTAGGTCACGTTCATATAGAGTATTTTTGCGGACATGAAAAATTTCCCCTTGCGATCGCGAGTCTTGGGCCGCGATCGCATAAAATGAAGTTCAGAACCTGGACAGAATGTTTCAAAAAAAATTATTTTTGTTCGCGAATGTGGGTCTATTTTTACCCATTGCTGCCCATCTTGAGAGATGTTTGAAGAAGATTGAAGATGGATTCAAGGGGAAATGACTTGACGTAAGAATTTTGGTGTTGAAACTCAATTATATTGTGTAATCCACTTAAAAATTCATGAAACTTAAGCTAAAAAAGGAAGAAACTATGGTTTGGGATTTTAAAATTTTAATTATGGATTTGAAGGACCATTTGAGCTCCGATTTAAGAATTTTTGGCATGTATGAACTCGTGAGGAGAGAAGGAACCTGTTGATTAAAAAATTTTGAGTTTCGAGAAGTGGGCTCGAGTCTTGGATTTTGGTAATTTCGGGATTTGTACCCGATATTAATTTTTTGCTAGGGCTTTGTTCCCTTAGGATATTGTGATGTTGTCGTTCTGATTTTGGATAGATTCGACATATGTGGATGCTTATTTGAGGGGCAAAAGCGTCGCGAGCTAGAGATTTTGCTAGATCGAGGTAAGTAATTATTGTAAATACTGTCTTGAGGGTTTGAAACTCGGGATTACTCATTGTTGTGTTACTTTTAGGTGACTCACACACAAGATGACGAGCGTGGGGTAGAGCACTGCTGGAGATTGTGACCTAGTCCATCTCTAACGGGTACTTTAATGCGTACTTGATAGCTAATTTTTTGTGTTATTATATTTTGGGTTGTATGCCGTGTTTGGGGCCTTGTGCCGACTTGTTGAGATCCTTAAGGGAGTTTTTACTATCTGTCATCACTCTTATGCCATGCTTTCTTTCTCTAACGTCTTCAAGGGCCCAAGGACATGCCGACTTGAATCTAGGGTTCGTCACCCGCCTGTTCTTGGCTACTCTAGTGTGATTTTAAGTAAAATCATGTTGTATTTGCCACAATCCTTGGGGTTTCTAGATAGGTTTCGTCATCTCTCTATACGGGTTTCTTTCGAAACCCTAATTTCTTTTCTGAACCTCCTAGATCTATATAGATATAGGACACTTTGAGTTTGTTTTCTTTAATTTTTTACACTATCCTTGAGACTCTTTACAAGAATCGCCGATTTCAAGTGTTTTTGACCTTCTTCTAAAAACTAGGGTTTTGAAACTTCTTTTAAAACCTTGTTTAACTAATTCTTTGTGTTTAAACTTCTATTTCTTACACATTTTGACTGACTCTATAATTTTACTACATCTTTAACTTGTCTATGTTGAAGCCTTAATTTTCTAGGTTTCATCATTTGGTTCTGTGTATCAGCATGATTGATCGGTTCTCGTTTTGAGTTTCTGTGACCATCTTTCCTTGAATATGTTTCTACTAAGTTTCTTAGCCTAATTTATATCTATTCTATATGTTTATGTTCATATTTACTGTTCAAGGCTTGCCTCTCTCTAATCGAATCAGTATTGTTTAAGTTTCGTGCTTGCTAGAGTTATGTGTCGAGCTTTGGTTATCCTTGTCTCACTTTGTTTACATTCTCAACACTGCCTCGTGACTCTCTCTTTGATTAATTCTGAGTTCCCTGTTTCTTGGCTTGATTTGAAAAAAGTTTCCTTTAGATCTTCGATTCTTCTTGTTTCATATTAGCTTATTTTCTTATTCATGGGAAACTATGTCATTCTCCTTAAATCAGTATTATTTCGAGTCCTTAATTCACTGATTTGCTATATGCTGATTCTTGATTATTTTCATATTCCGCAACCTTATTTAGTTTTCTTACCTTATTTGGTTAACCGTGTTGTTTGCTGATTCTTCACTAACTGTTTCCTTAATTGAGCTGTTGTGTATTTACCTCTAATTGTCTATTTTGTACCTAATGTCTTACTTGATTTCTTTCCTTAAAAGAGGTCCTGCTCTTTACCGTTGGTTGATTACCCCTTAATTAATGGAATACTTGCATAGATTTGATTCTAATTAGTACATGGTTCCATAATTATTGCTGAACTTTGATTCTTGCCTTATTTTCTACATGTTTTCAAACTATGAGTACCTTGCTTTTTATTAAGACACCACACAAACACATTGGTTCAAAACTCTCTCTCTCTCTCTCTCTCTCTCTCTCTCTCTCTCTCTCTCTCTCTCTCTCTCTCTCTCTCAACCTTTCTGCTCTCTTTTCTGTTACTTACTACTGTTCTAAGTTAGCCAGCTTCAAGCCAAGGCTAACTATTAAGTTCTCTTTCACTTTGTGTTTACTATCTCTTTGATGGTATGTTCTAACATAAATTCAAGTCCCAAAAACAATATGCCTCTCCTACTACTTCAATTTGTTATGTTCCTAATATGCTTCTATCTATTGTTTGTTTTTCAACCTGCAACTAACATGTCTACTTCACTGTTCTTTACTACATGCTTCTAAAATTACCTCCTTAGGATTAGCATGCTTATGAATTCCTTTCTAGTATACCCCAATGTGACTATGTTTCTCTGATTTCTAGCATGCACATTCCCGTGTAAAGTAGTTGGCTATCCTAAGTTTGTCGATTCTGTATCAACTCTGAAGTTCATGTTGTACCTTAAAATCTCTTGAACCCCTTTCAAGGCTTCTATGATTCTGTACCTATGTGCATTTGTGCTTACTATGTGCCTTATACTTACCCCAAATCCCCATTACCTATGCATGAATGTGTGTACTTGTTTGATTCCATGTATTAAAGTGCTGATGAACCTCTTCTGGTTCTATATTTGGTTTGTTGGTTGTTGGTCACCTTACCTCTTTCAGAATTATCTCCTTAAATAACTCCTTATGTTGTTTTTACAAAAGTATTTCAAATAGATCTTTTTCAACACTGTTTTCCTAATAAACCCTTTTCAAACAATCTCAAGCACTCTAATTCTACTTCTAAATCCTAGTTTCTGCCCCTTCGAGTGTATGTACTGCCTTGTGATCCTTTTGAGATCTCTCTGAACTCTGGTACACTAAGGCTGGCACTTCCACACTTCATTTACTCAATTTGGTTACAAAGTCTAGGTGTGAGCACTGCCAGGGATCCTTGAGATCCTTAGGGAACTCTGGTGCACCTACACAATGATATTGTTTATGAAATTGGCATTTGAGGCTATTGGAGGTTTGAGAAATCACTTGGGATTGATTTAGGCTCCCTATAGTGTAACATCTTCTTTTTATTTTATCTATTTACGTAATTCACTCATTTGGTTTGTAATAATTTGTAAAGGAATACTGGGTGATTAGTGAAAAAGGGGTGGGTAGTTACATGCCTGTGGGGTAATATGGGTAGAAAACATGCTTATAGTATTTTATACTTGCTATGTCTGCCTTACCATGCTAGAAAACATGCATATAGGGTTTAAGTGGTTCCAACAATAGAAATCATGTTTATAGGTTCTACAAAAATCAACTTCACAAGTAGATACCATGCCTATAAAATGTGATCAAGTTCAGTTTCTGTTACAACGGGTATTTATGTTTGTTTTCATTAGATGTCATATCTACAAGTTTCTAACATTAGCTCTTAACAACTAGATATCATTCTTATAAGGAACAACATCAGAAATTACATCTATAAATATAAAATCAATTTAGTTTAAATAAGTGACTTCAATTCATGTTAGTTTACTTCGTAACTAGTCTAATCAGTGGTTTATTTGCCTGAAATGAATTATTTCGAGTACTGCCTAATTTACTGTAAGAAAGCATGCCTATAGGAATTCAAGAGTTCGTTTTTAAAATCTGCCCACTATTTTACTATATCAAGCGTAGTTATCATGCTCTTAGGACACCACTATTCAGCGTTTAGGCAAACCTATAGGGTGAGTTTAAATTCTGCAACTCTGAAGTTGTATTTCTACTACTTGAAGTTGTCCATATATGCTTGAGAAGGTTACTGTGAGATTCTAACTTGCTTTATATGCAATCCTATATTGTTCTTGCCTGTCACCTAGAATTTTCTCCTTTTAAGAACCTTAGGGGTTGTCTAGAACTGCCCAGATCTAGAGGTCCTAAAATACCTCCAAGGCCGCAAGGAAGGGATGGGCAGTGTACACATAGGCATTGTCAAGGTTACTAGAATGCTTTAGGCTATGACCAAGGGGAGAGACTTGGGTAGTATAGGATATGATGACTGGGCGCTAATGTCACGTGTAGCCCCTCATTGAGGAGTGTTTATCGGACATTGTGTGGGGTGATCCTGTAGGCTAACCAACCTAGGACCCCTCATTTCTAAAAATACTTTTGTTTTACTTTTCTGTATGTACACAACTTGTTTAAAATCTTTGTTTTATTATGTGAATATACAACGTCTAAAATGTTTTCTTTGCAATTATTCATTTCAACTACTTATTCGTTAAAAGGACTAATTCAGAAGTATAAGTTTGGCGGGGGGCCACAGTCGTGGACCAAGAATGGTGCCTAACACCTTTCCCTCGGGGTCATTTTGATCCCTTAGCCTAAATCTCTGGTAATGCAAACTAATCTATGAGTTGATCGCTCTAGGTGCCCTAATGCACCATAATCTGTTAGGTGGCTACTCTTTAAAATACCCAATTCCCATGAGAAATGAGTTATTACCTCATAAATGTCGAAACCCAGACATTTTTCTCCCTATAAAAGGGGAGGGAGAAAAATGGGGGCGCGACAACATGCTGACTCCGCTGGGGATACCTTTAGGCTCTTACTATAATGAGCTTATTTTATGAATTAATCCAAGTATGCTTTATCCTATACCCTTTCCCCTTATTATCATTTTACTGTCAGTTTTATTTTAAGCATTTATGATTCTTTATTCCTGAAACCGACTTGTCTTTTTTGTTTCTTTTTGCTATAATTGTCTTTCAATTATTTGAATAATGTATTTATTTTTCCTACGTGCAAATATTTGATTACATGTTATCAGAGAGAAGGCTGGAGATTGTTGGCGGTCGGCGAGGTAGAGGGAGGCCTAAGAAGTATTGGGCAGAGGTGATTAGGCAGGACATAGTTAGAATGCAAGTTTCCGAGGACATGACCCTTGATAGGAGCGTCTGGAGGTCCAGAATCAGGGTTGTAGGTTAGGGGCTCCAAGAGTCCTTCGCACGTCAGTAGGTTTTCTCATAGACGATTTGTGTGTTAGCGTGTGCCCTCCTGTGGCTGTTAGTTATGATAGTTACTGCACGATTTTATTGCCTGCGATTGTATGTATGTTTCTTATTTTTAGTTAATTATTTTCACTATTTTCTGCGGGAGTCACTAATGCTTTTTGTTTTTGTTTTGTTTTACAGCTGTTTTTCCTTTTGTCCTATGCGCCGAGGGTCGATTGGAAACAGCCTCCCTGCCCTTTCGGGTAGGGGTAAGGCTTGTCTACATATTACCCTCCCCAGACTCCCACCTGGTGGGAATATACTGGGTAGTTGTTGTTGTTGTTATTAATTGCTGCATAAATTATGATCCACATCATATTGAACTCATGCATACCAAGTCAATTGCTGCATAAATTATGATCCACATCATATTGAACTCATGCATATCAAATCATATAGCAACACTTAAATCAGTGGTTGCACTCTTTCTATTTACTACCCTTAAATTCGAAAAGGCTTATTTGCTGTAAAACTAGTTGATCAACAGTGTAGTTGATGGTTCTATACCTTCCCCCTCAAGTTATCCGCTTGAGTACCAGTCTAAAACCCTATAGTAACCTTACTATGATAGAAATTGTGCATGCATCATGATCAAACCTAGTGTTCGTATTGACATAGCAAGTCTTCCTATACCTATAATGATGAGATCCCTCTCACTTCTCTGGGTCACATCAACCGTAAAATGTTCGTATTCATTGTATGCTTCTTAGGCCTAATGGTGTTCCCAATGAAAAAGGGAAGAATCAACACTAGGTTGGCCATGGTCCCCAAGACTTTGATGGAAGGGATTAATGGACAGACATATACCATAGTCCATATGATTATAACCGACATCTACAAGGCCCCCGAGCGCTGTCAAAGAGGGGTAAAGCATTTCAAGGGTCGTAACTTGTTGCTATAGTTATGGTTGGTTGAGAATTTTCAGAAGGGTCACTATCGCCAAGAATTTCCCCAAAGGGCTTGGAATGACCATATTGCCTTCTATCACCCAAGCGGATGCCTTACATTCCATATAGATTTGCCCAGCAAGAAAGTGCCAAAGAATAAGTAGAGTTCTTTGACAATCTAATTAAGGAACATGTGCAATGCATATTAGAATGGTTCCAAAGACGAATTCATCATCAGATCCAGGGATGCTTCGCACTTGGTTCTGCTCAGGTTGAAAGGGATATACCCATATGTTCATATGCAAGTTATGAGACAAGCAAACAGAAAACAGTTTATACCAAGGGTTGTCAAGACGAGTCATATCATGGCAGACTTCCAAGACAACGACATCCCTTACAAGTGCCAAGTTCAGAACATGTGGCACTGCAAAATCACTACAGAGAAGGACACCGTCGAGCGAGATAGATATCATGCAGGGTGCGAGCCTCTCTACCCGACATGGTAAGAGGAAAATCGGAAAGGAATAGTGACACCAGGGGCCGGTCGAGGGAATAGAATCATAGATGAAGAAGCTGAAGCTCAAGTCTACAACAGGCTGTGCAAAAGGGTCCATGACTTTGACAATGAACATCGGGAAATACATGAGAGGAATGTTAGGTTGATCTAGGAATGGAAAGAAATGGCAGTTACTTCCAACAAAATTGGAATATCTGGAGCGAGGAATCATGGAGATTGAAGGTAAAGTCATAAAGAGGATTGAAAATTACCAGAATGCTGAAGGAGCTACAGGGGATATCTGGCTAGATCCTACTTGTTGTTGGGGCTGCGCGAGCTGGGGGATCTATATGATGGAGTCCGGAAGATTGAATCTGGGGGAGGTCCTTCTGGGACCAAATAGGCTAGATTTATTTGCTTTTTCCTAAAATTTAATAAGGCCACGTTCCAGTATTGGCTTATTTTTAGTGTACTTTTTGGGATTTGTCTATTTTTATATTATGAAATGAACCATTTATTGGCATTTAAAGTTTTTCAAATATATTTTTCTCTAGGCATACCTCAGGCAAAACGAGGTTCCCAAAGTAGGACACGAATTTACATTTCCACAATTTGTGTTTAAATACTACAAGTGTTTTAGGATCCCTACTGACTTGTTACCTTTTTTTGCTTATTTTTCATTATTCCCATCTCCTTAGGTTGGTTCACTCATACTGGCCTCATCAGCGTATCATATCAGATCCAGATGCTCTCCACCTCCTCCTCATCCAAGCAAGGGAAAAGGAAAAATGGACAACTTAAGTGGCATCCGAAAGGAGAATATTAAGAACGTAGAAACCTAAGATGGTCGTAGTACTCCGACCCCAAATGATCTAGTCCTGAGATTGGAACAAAAGATATTGGAGCTGCAAGGAGAACTTAAGCAGGTCCGCAACTTGAAAAACTTGTCACTCGCCTTGAATGTCCCTGACATCAAGCAATAGAACACAAAGAACCCAATACCTCCCCAAAACACACAAAACCAACATCCACAAAATCCTACCGCACCGAATAAATACGCAACTCCACCCCAAAATCTTAATCCATTGCTAATACCAACTCCGCCACAACATTTTCATCAACCAATTTCGTACCCACCAACCACCACTTACCACACTCCCCAAAACATACCATAACCCATTCTCGATCCCCAAAGCTCCACCAATGACCATCATTACACCCAAGTCCCTAGTACCCATCAAGGCAACCCTATATATGTGGAAACTATACCTCACTACGCCCAACCAATTTCCTATACACCAAATCCTCCGAGAAGGACCTGCTCATTAAAAACATGGTTGAAGAACTCAAGAATTTAACAAGACAGGTTCAAGGTGTTGAAGGCGATGGAGGAATAGAAGATTTAAACTATGAAGATCTGTGCATACAACCATACGTGTAACTGCTTGAGGGGTACAAACCTCCCAAATTTGAGATGTTTGACGGCACAGGTAATCCCAAAGCTCATCTAAGGACCTATTCTGACAAGCTTGTCAGGGTCGGGAAAGAAGAAAATATCCGAATGAAGCTCTTTATGAGGAGTCTTACTAGGGATTCTTTGTCCTAGTATATTAGCCAAGATCCCAAGAAATGGTCCAATTGGGTAAGCATGGTGTCAGATTTCATGGATCGGTTTAGATTCAACACAGAGAATACACCATATGTTTTCTACATTCAAAACCTTAAGAAGAAACCTAATGATACTTTCTGTGAGTATGCTACTCGTTGGAGGTCAGAATCAGCCAAGGTCAGGCCATCTTTGGACGAAGAACAAATGAACAAATTCTTCGTCAAAACGCAGGATCTACAATAGTATGAAAGGTTGATGGTTATCGAAAATCATAAATTCTCTGACATCATCAAACCTGGAGTAAGAATTGAAGAAGGAATCAAGAGCGGGATGGTAACGAACTTCGAGGCACTGCAAGCCACGAATAAGGCACTACAATCAGGTGGCATATCGAAGAAAAGAGATGTTGGGGCAGTAATGGTGGCCCAGGGTCCAAATTCTCCACTTGTTTATCAAAACCCTCTACCTACATATCAAACACCTCCACCCACATATCAAACACCTCCACCCACATATCAAACACCCCCGCTCACATACCAAGTATCACCGCCTACATATCAACCTTTATCTCCCAGATATTCCCAAGCAGCCACTATCCATCACATATATAGCTCCCAACCATCCCACTACCAATCACCACCAACTCACCAAAATTATCAAAGACCAAGACCTAACTTCGACCCTAAGCCACCTAGATAATACACCACCATTGCTGAGCCCATTGACCAGTAGTACGAGAGGTTTAAAGCCACGTGTTACATCACTTCTATTCCTATTGTGGAATTAGAAAATCTATCCATATGGGTTAATCCAAATAAAACTTGTGTGTACCATTCCGGTGTGAAAAGGCACACCACTGTTGAGTGTCGAACCTTGAAGGATAAAATACAGATGCTAATTGACAATAAGGTCATACAAGCAAAGGAAGTTGCATCTAATGTCCACAATAATACCCTCCCTCATCATAACGGTGATGGTGTACATGTGACAGAGACGAATAAAGAATGGGACCCTGAGGGGTCGATTGGGATTATTTGAGAAAGAGATGATTTTAATGTTACAGTCACACTTACTCCTATTGTGGTACAGACTCAGTCACCAATCGAGATTAAGGTAATTGCATCATCTCCAGTCGAGGTAGAGGTGGCTCCACCTGCCACCCCCATCCATTTGAAGTAGAAGTGGTCATACCTTTCAGTGTGACGGTATCAACCAATCCCCATTCAACTCAAAAGCAATACCTTGGGATTATGTTGCCAAGGCTCGGCGAAAAGGGAAGGCCAAGGTTATAGGAATCTGACGCCGCACAAGGAATGACTAGAACTGGAAGAGTCTATACACCGAAACATTTGGGAGGATCAAGTAAGGATGCCACTACTAGGCAGCCTATCATTGAGACCGAGCTAGATGACCTATGGAGGAAAGTAGAAGCAAAGGAGTATTTTGTTATCGACCATCTGAACAAAGTCCCTGCTCAAATATCTATCATGTCACTATTGCAGAATTTAGAGGCACATAAGCTTTAATGAAATTGTTAAGTGAGGCTTATGTACCTAATAACATCACTGGCAGAGAGATGGCCAACATGGTTGGGTAAGTACTAGAAAGTCATACGATCATCGTCCATAAGGATGAGCTACCGCCTGAGGGGCTGAATCACAATCGACCATTGCGTATTGCGGTGCAATTTAAAGATAACTTCACTGCCAGGGTCTTGGTTGATGGAGGTTCACACCTAAATATTTTTCCATTGGACAGTGTGAAAAGGTTGGACAAAGGTTTCCATTAAATAAGGGTAGGAAACATCAATGTGAAAGCTTTTGATGGGTCCTAGAGGGTCACGATCGGGGAAATCAACCTTCACTTACAGAAGGGGCCAACTTGGTTCGACATTTAATTTCAGGTACTCGATATACCATCCTCATATAACCTTCTATTGGGATAACCATGGATACATGCTGTTGGAGCCATGCCTTACTACATCATGTTGTGAAGTTTGCATGGATTCGTCAAGAGGTAATCATTCACGAGGAAGGAATTTACCCCATTTACACTAGTCAAACCATCCCGACCATTGGGCATTGAAGAAGTGTAGGGGAAACCTATCATCATATTCAATGGGTCAACGCCATCGAGAAGGATAAATAGCGGAGTGGTAAAATAAAAAGCATATTGGCATGTTCTGGATTTGAACATGGCAAAGGGATGGGAAAGAATCTTCAAGGTATCACTAAACTGATACAACTGAAAAATCATGGTACCACCTTTGGGCCCAGATACCAGTACACATAGCATAAGTACATGGATTGGTCGCCTCCATAGCGTGGACCGTATTACCCTCTTGAGTTGCCAGTGCCACATTTGGAACAATCTTTTCACTAGGCTAATACGATATGGGTGACTGCAGAAGAGGAAGCACTAGCTGGTTTGAAGAACTTGTTCTTGAAGGATGAAGACGTGGATTGCAGTGTCATAATAGAGAAGGAGGAGGAAGAAGGAATCACTATTTAGGAATTGAAGAAGGGAGCTATTCTCAAGAACTAGACACCCACACCATCCCGAGCCCGCTTAGTCCTTGGGTAGCTTGGAAAAGTTTACTTCTATATCCATTTTAGGCATTTAAGGTTTCCCATAATTTTGTTTTAAGCTTTACTTGTTTCAAATTAAATGCTCGATTCATGGAGCGGTACTTTGTCTGGATTATTTTTCAGTTTAAATCAAATGCATTTGCTTTTATTTTCACTACTATCTTTACTTTTCCTTTGTACAATGCTTTATTATTTTTCCTGATGAACCAGTGGATGTGACATGCAATGAGGCAACACAAAATGAGAATAGTGATTCAAATGAAGAAGATGAGATACTTGAGGTAATTGTTAGGGATGTTGAAAATTTTGAGAATAAGCCTAAGTCCAATCTGGATGAGACCGAGGCAGTAAACTTGGGAGATACCGAGACCGTCAAGGAGACTCTCATTAAAATCTACTAGTCACCGACAGAGAAGGAAGAGTACATTCGGTTCCTAAAAGAGTATGAGGATATTTTCGCATGGTCATTTGATGACATGACCAGCTTGAGCACATCTGTAGTGGCTCACAAGTTTCCTACTAACCCCATGTGTCCTCCAGCCAAATAGAAACTCTGAAAGTGCAAACCACACATAAGCTTGAAAATCAAGGAGGAAGTTACCAAGAAGATTAAAGCCAAAGTTCTCAAGGTGGTTGAGTACCAACCCTAGTTAGCTAACATTGTGCCATTTCTGAAGCAAGATGGGAAAGTCAGAGTATGTGTTGACTATTGGGATTTAAACAGAGCAAATACTAATGACGACTTCCCACTGTCAAATATACACATCCTGTTCGATAATTGCACTAAGCATGAACTCCAATCCTTTGTAGATTGCTTCGCAGTTTATCACCAGATTTGGATGGATGAAGAGGATGTAGAGAAGACAGCTTTCATCATACCATGGGGTGTGTACTGTTACAAGATGATGCCATTCGGTCTGAAGAATGATGGGGCCACTTACATGAGAGCCATGACAACCATCTTCCATGATATGATACACAAAGAAATAGAGGTGTATATAGACTATGTCAGTGTCAAATCAAAGAGGTCCGCAAATTAAATAGTGTACCTAAGAAAGTTCTTTGACAAGCTATGGAGGTACAATTTGAAATTGAACCCACAAAGTGTGCATTCGGGGTTCCCACAAGAAAATTATTGGGATTCATCGTCAGTCGTCGGGGGACCTAGTTGGATCCCGCTAAAGTCATGGCTATTCAGGAGTTACTACTGCCTAAAATCAAAAAGGATATGATGAGTTCCTTAGGAAATCTAAACTATATTTGTCGCTTCATAGCACAGTCCACATTCATATGTGAAACCATCTTCTAGATGCCGAGGAAAGATGCTGAAACAAGCTGGACAGAGGATTGTTAGAAAGCTCTTGACAAGATCAAGGAGTACCTGTCCACACCACCAGTTCTGGTCCCGCCAGAACCAGGACGACCATTGTTACTCTATCTATCTGTATTAGATAGATTCTTCAGATGTGTTTTGGGATAACATTACGAGACAGGAAGGAAGGAACAAGCCATATACTACTAGAGCAAGAAGTTCACAGTTTACGAAGCACGATACTCTCTATTGGAACGCACTCGCTGTGCTTTGACCTGGACAATTAAGAAATAGAGGCATTACTTCTGTGCCTATACTACATACCTCATATCCAGGATGGACCCTCTAAAGTACATATTTTAGAAACCCATGCCGACTGGAATGTTGTCGAAATAGCAGATATTGTTGAGTGAGTTTGATATCATGTACATAACTCAAAAGAAGGTCAAGGGACAAGCATTTTATTGATGAAGAAGTATCATTTGTAGGAGAAGACATTACCAAAGCATATGATGGTTGGAGGATGTTCTTTGATGGAGCTGCAAATTTCAAAGGAGCAGGCATTGGAGCAGTTTTGGTATTAGAAATAGGTTAGCATTATCTGGTGTCTGCTAAATAGAGATTTCCCTACACCAATAATATGGCATAGTATGAAGCCAACATACTATGACTTAATATAGCAGTCAACATGAACGTCCAGGAGTCGCTGGTGATCAGTGATTCAGATTTGCTAGTGCACCAGGTACAAGGAGAGTGGGCCACCAAGAATTCCAAGATATTGCCATATTTACACCATGTGCAATAATTAAGAAAGTGGTTTTCAAAGATAGAATTTCGATATGCGCCCAGATATTTGCCGACACATTGGCCATACAACATCCATATAAGAATTACATTGACCCCATTTCGGTGAGGATCTATAATGATTCGGCATATTGTGCCCATGTCAAGGAAAAAGCAGATGGAAAGCCTTTGTTCAATGACATCAAATATTAATTATCAAAAGAAGAATACCAGAGCCTGCAAATCACACTCAGAAATGCACACTCCGAAAATTGTCAAATCACTTCTTCCATAGCGGAGGGAACTTTTACAAAAAAACTCCAGATTTGGCTTTACTAAGGTGTATCGACTCAAATGAAGCTTCTAAGCTACTTAAGGATGTGCATGCTGGGCATGTGCCCCATACATGAATGGTTATGTCTTAGCTAAAAGATACTCAGGGTAGGTTAATTCTTGATGACCATAGAGACGGATTGCATTCAGTATGTCCACAAATGCTTTCACTGTAAAGTTTATGCTGACATGATAAAAGTGCCCCCAAATGAGCTCAATGCAACAAGCTCACCTTGGCCATTCCTCATTTAGGGAATGGATGTTATTGGTCCAATTGAGACCACTGCTTCAAATGAACACATGTGTATTCTAGTAGCCATTGATTACTTCACAAAATGGGTAGAGGTTGCTCCTTATAGAGTTGTAACCAAGAATGTCGTCGCAGATTTGTCAAAGATCGAATTGTTTGCTGATTCGGTGTTATCGAACCCATTATTAATAATAATGCCGTGATTAGGTGAAGGCCATATGTGAAACTTTCAAAATCAAGCACAAGAATTTTGCACCCTACCGACCTCGGATAATTGGAGCCATAGAAGTCGCCAACAAAAACATTAAGAAGATACTAAGGGAAATGGTAGTGAACCACAAACAATGGCATGAGAAGTTACCTTTTGCTATATTAGGGTATCGCACCACGGTTCGCATATCAACTGGCGTAACTCCCTACATGTTGGTTTATGGTATTGAAGCTGTCATCCTAGCCGAGGTAGAGATTCCCTCTTTAAGAATCATGCATGAAACTGAACTCAACGATGCAGAGTGGATAAGGAGTTGCTATGAAAAATTGGCCCTTATCAACGGAAAGAGGATGAACGCACTATGTAATAGCCAACTTTACCAGAACATAATGTCTAGGGCTTTCAACAAAAGATCAAACCAAGACAGTTTGCACCAGGACAGCTGGTATTGAAAAACATCTTCCCACATCAAGATGAACCAAAGGGAAATTTCTCCCAACTGGCAAGGTCCTTACATGGTTCACAGGGTATTAACAGGAGGAGCACTCATACTTTCAGAAATGGACGGAGAAGTCTGGCAAAAACCAATCAATTCAAATGCAGTCAAGAGATACTATGCGTAGATTGTTTTACATTTCTCTTTTAATATAATTAAACTACGCTTGACCTGATTCCCATTTAAGAGGGGATATGTAGGTAGCCTTATGAGTTCGTTCATATTATAATAAAATTTCTCATTTCCCCCAAGCTCAGAAGCTGGGGCAGAATTTCGATGAGGACCCTTAAAATTTCATAGCAAATCCAGCCAACACCATCGCCTGCTAGAAAGTCAGTTGAGAAACAGGGGCAATTCTCAAAATTCTGAAGAAGATTCAGCAAGGCTTACCATCTGCAAAAAGCCAAAAGATCATCTACCAAACTGGGGCAGAATTTCGAGGAAGACAGAAGAAAGCTGCAATGTCTCTGAAATATGTTACTACCACTAGTTCATCTTAATATATCAACATATTTCAAAATGACTCTATTTTTAATCAATAATTAAATATTTTTTGAAAACTCTATTTCCATAACAGTCAGGTGCCACCCAGGGGAACTCAAAAGGTTTTTAGGACGGAGCAAAGCGAAGGCCAGCAGATGAAGTACGAACCAATCTCCCCTCACAAAACCTATAATTTTTCTTTGAATGCAGGCACATCTGATATGATGATCACATCCGCAAATATATGCAAGCATCGACACCACTATCAATTAGACCATCAATCACCAAAAATACATCTCTAGCTAAGACATGCTACTTTTACTTACTACTTGCTTTTTGCATGAGGCTAATCCTTGCCTCCCTATTTGCATGAGGATAATACCTGCATTCATATCTGCATGAGGCTAATCCTTGCATCCTTATTTGCATGAGGCAAATCCTTGTTCCATATCTATATAAGGCTAATCCTTACCTCCCTATTTGCATGAGGCTCATCCTTGCCTCCGTACTTGTAGAAGGATAATCCTTGCCTCCCAATTTGCATGAGGATAATCTTTACCTCCCTATTTGTATGAGACTAATCCTTTCCTCCATACCTGCATGAGGCTAACCCTTGCCCTTACTCGCATGAGACTAATCCATGCCTCCATATTTGTTTGAGTCTAATGCTTTCCTCCATATGTACAGAGTCTAATACTTGCCTCCATATCTGCATGAGGCTAATCCTTACCTCCCTACTTGCATGAGGATAATCCTTGCCTCTACACCTATATAAGGATAATCTTTGCCTCCCTATTTTCATAAGGCTAAACCTTGCCTCCATACCTGCATGGGGCTAATCCTTGCCTCCCTACTTGCATGAGGCTAATCCTTGCCTCCATACTTGTATCAAGTTAATCCTTGCCTCCATACTTGCATAAGGCTAATCCTTGCCTCCATATCTGCATGAGTCTAATCATTGCCTCCACATTTTCATGGGACCAAGCATTGTCCCTTTTTGCACAGATATTGCTCTATTTCACTATCTATTTGTTTCCCAATCTTGCTAAGCTCTGCCCTCCATTTCAAAAGACTAAGAATTGTGTTATTAACATCATATTATTGCATATCATAGGCTGCAATATTGCCAATCTATCCAAAGGAATCATAGTATAAAAGGCATCATTCTAGCCGTAAGACACCATGCCATGGCACTAGGATCTCTCAAATTTGCATATAATTATTCAAAGACGTCATGGTTTAGAGGCGCCATCTTCATGGTCCGAGAGCATTATTTCATGGCTTACGAATCACTGAATAAAACATTCATTTCCCAGGACGACATGGTCCAATGACGTCATCATTAACTGTCCAAAAACAATCTGCATGGTCCAAAGGGAATCTGCGTCACATTTAAATTTTCGCAAATACATGTTTGTAGCATCTTTTGTCAGCAGGTAACCAGTAAGAAATAACTATCTCAGCAGGAGCCATCTCGCTACAGTTTAATCAACTGCCCCGAGCCTTAACCACTCATGATAGCCGCTTCTGCATCATGTGTCCTCTCTTGTAATAATTTCATCGGCGTATTCTGCAGATGAATCCAGAACTACGTATGGCCTAATTCCTGTAAAACCAGGGATATGTAGGCAACTCGAAGACCATATTCCGACCTCTATATTTCAAAACACTTTGACTAGTCAAAATTGACCATCATTTCTTCATCCAAATACTCTTTCATCCTTCTCGGATAAAGAGGGGCAGATGTTGTTACCAAATTTTTTCCTGTATATTTTATAGATATACATACTTTCAATATATATATATATATATATATATATATATATATATGATGAACAAGGTTTTTATAATTTTTCTATAATTTTAAAAGGCTTTAAAATGATTTAATTCTTCCCTTTTACTTATACAATTTCCACTAATTATCCTTCAAATTACTATTGTGATAATTTAATCATGTAAATCCTATATTTATGCCAAAATGTTAAATACTTTTTGTGCATTTTTTATAATTGCATTTATGGTTTTTAGCCAATTTGCATATAATTGCAATATTAGGCTTATTAATGTATAATTACATTTTAAATGCATAGAATTGATCTTGTGTATTTTTAAAATGTTAAATATCTACTTTAAATCTTTTTAGTACATGAAATTATTTTTTAGCAATCATCTATTATTTATTATAAATTATATAGGGTTAACTTGGTTAATTAAAACCTAGCCAAATTGCATTTCAATTTTAGCCTTAATTCAATCTAATATCCCAGCCCAATTGCAGATTAAATAACCCTACTCGGGCCTTAAATGCACCTACGCGACATAAAAATCATCAGATCCTAGTTGTTGATCTAAAAGTTCAATGACCCTCGTTCATTATTTCCTTTTTTAATTCTAAATGGCCCTTAACCCTAACTATTTCTCTACACACCGCCGCACTAAAATCCTCTCTGCTCTCAAAACACTCTCAACCTAACCCTAATCTTCAACAGTTGACCTACCATGTGTGACCTCTCATCGTCTCTTAAGCCTCCAGTAGCTCCTCTCATGCCATGCTTGCCTTCTCTAAGGTCTTAAAGAGCCCAGGTCCATGCCAACGTGCATCTAGGGTTTGTCACCCGCCTGTTCTTGGCTACTCCAGTGTGATTTCAAGCAAAATCATGTTGTATTTGCTACGATCTTTGGGTTTCTAGACAGATTTCTTCATCTCTATATACGAGTTTCTTTCGAAACCCTAATTTCTTTTCTGTACCTCCTAGATTTGTACAGATCTGGGACGTTTTGAGTTTGTTTCTTTAATGTTTTACACTATACTTGAGACTCTTTACAAGAATCGTTGGTTTCAAGTGTTTTTCACCTTCTTCTAAAAACTAGGGTTTTGTAATTTCTTTTAAATATACTTCAGATATTTCTTATTACGTTAAAACATTTGGATCTCCCGCGTTAGTTTCTCATGTAGATGGCATTTGAGCTCTATGCAGTGTTAGCTGATAATGTTAGTCCCATTACTGGTGAAAATATTAAGCCAGCTTACGAAGGGGAGGAGGAGGCTTTCATGCGAAAAGTTGTTACTCCTATTGATGAAGTGATTGCACGGGTATTACATGCATTTCAGAGCTATCTGTTCCTCTCCAATCTATTGTAGTAAATAAAAAGGATCAGTTGTGGTATTTTACCTTTCTTTAGAACTTGAAGGGAAGCTGAGGGTCTATCGGAAACCTTTCTGCGCCCGTCGAGGTAATGCTATCCTCCCCAGACTTCATTTATGGGATTTTACTGGGTCGTTGTTGTTGTTGTATAGAACTTGAGGGAAAATCAATTTTACGCCCTTTTCTGTCATTTTCAGGAAGCTGCTAGGAGCAGAAGAGGAAAAGCAATGCATTCCCAAAGGAGGATCTATGATGATTTAAACAAATACTTTTGGTAGTCATCCTTTCTGTTTTCTGTTTGTTTTTCTAGTTCAGTTAATCGATGTTTTGCTCATTTTTACTCAAAAACTATAGGTCAGTGAACTGCTTCAGGTTAGGTTGGCCCATGCGAGCTGATGCTGATTTATTTTGCCTCTCTATGGAAGAACTTCGAGCTAAGAGAAACAGAATTTATTTTGTATATAGGGCGTCCGCGACGCTACTAATATATCACTATTATCTAAAGACATTTATATGCATATACGTGAAATTTTTGCCGAACTTTACAGGTATATACCGATGACCCCTCTTTGTATAGCATAGGTATTTTGGATTCAACAAAAATCTGTTTTTTATACAGAATATCACTATTTTCTAAAGACATATATATCTGTATATATATATATATATATAGATGTATACATAGAACTTTTGTCGAGCTTTACGGGTAGCGCTGACCCGTCTCTGTATTGCATAGGTCCGCCTTTGGGAAGAGCAGCAACAAGGAAATAACGGAATGCCAGCCCCTTCAATTAGCCATTCCTTGTAGTAAACTACAGACTGATAAGTAAATTTGTCCTGATTTTCATTGTACAATTTGTCAAGAAGCTTTAGCTTCCTTCACTTATTATGTAGAGTACCAAGAAAATTAGCTTGTGAATAATACCAGACCTTCAAAATGTAGAAGATGAGGAAGAATATGTGATCTCACAAATCAGGCAACAGATTAGTCCTTGCCTGAAAGGGAAATCAAGGGGGAAGTATATATATATATATATATATATATATATATATATATATATATATATATATATAACCCAAAAAAAGCCCTTCAGCTATTTCCAAATTTGAGTCTTAATTTCTTGCATCTATCTGTATTAGGTCTTGTTTAATTCAACTAATGGAGTAATATTTAGGGTTTGTTTAGATATATTTGATTACTAAGAGTGAAGCAATCCCACAGTTTCGTTTACTTCATGGATCTATAATAAATTTTCCTACGCCTTAACCAAATAGCTTTTTATAAGATTAATTGAGATCGATAGACAACTGTAGCTTTTAGAGGGTTGAAGCAATGGGTAACATATCCTCATTGGTTGTATAAGACTTGATTTGCCTCCGCTTAATGAACATTTGAATCTTAATTATTCAAATCTCAAATATTAAGTACGATTGTTTTTAAATTTATTTTTAATGTCTAAATTTTAATTATTAAATTTGTTATTTTTTACTTCACAACCACTTAATGATTTTAATAGGTCTGTATGATTAAGATCTCTAACAAAGACTTAATTTCATTAAAATGCTATCATCCACATATATTGTTAATTCTCACTACTGCTTGCATTATCAACTATTACCTTGTCACCTACTACCATCATGCTCCACCACCATAGCCACTGTCGTTATCGACAACCACCACCCAGAATACTCATTATCCCTATCACCAACATTCTCGACCACAACTACAAACTCATTCACCTCAACTATCACAACTAACCAACCCATCATCATCAACAACAATAGTTGACATTGTTCACCATTATAAATTACCACCACATTCCTCAATCACAACCACCACCACCCACCATTATTAATTATTACCACCTACCACTACCATTTTCAATCATAATTGTCATCGTTACCGATTACCACGAGCTACTACTCAGAATCACCACCATTAACCAAAACTAATGTGAGAAAGCACGGGAGAAAATATTATTAATTATCTAAAGTGTTGTACAATACCCTATTTATATACAGTGATTACATAATAATAGGTATCTACTTCCCGATATGGGACACTACACATGACTAACTACTTAACACCTTCCCCCCCCCCCCCCACACCCCCCTAAAGCCAGTGCATATAAATCATATGTACCGAGCTTGCTATAGATGTAACTAATAGGGAAACCAGTAAGAGACTTAGTGAAAATATTTTCTAGCGGATTCGACTTCACAAACTTTGTAACAATATCTCCTGAGAGTATCTCTTATTTGATAAAGTGACGGTCTATCTCAATGTGTTTAGTCCTCTCATGGAACACCAGATTTGACGCAATATGAAGAGCAGCTTGATACACACACCAGTTCCATCTTGCTTATTTCTCTGAACTTCAACTCCTTGAGCAACTGCTTGACCCAAACTAACTCACACGTTGTCATAGCCATAACACGATATTCAGCTTCGATGCTAGATAGAGCAACTACATTTTGTTTCTTGCGCTTCGAAAATACCGAATTACCTCCTACTAGAACACAATATCCAGACGTAAAACGTCTATCAGAAGGTGATCCTATTCAATCGACATCTATGTAGCCAACAATTTGCTCATGGACTCTATCCTTGAATAGTGATCATTTGCCTAGATCCTACTTTATATACCGAAGAATGCGAACAACTGCATCTCAATGACTATCATAGGGAGAATCCATAAACTAACTTACAACACTCACTAGAAAAGAAATGTTAGGTCTAGTCACTCTGAGGTAATTGAATTTGCTAACCAATCTTTTATATCTCGTAGGATCTCTAAGAGGCTCCCCCTGTCCAGGTAGAAGCTTAGTATTCGGATCCATAAGAGTGTCAATAGGTCTGCAACCCATCATTCCAGTCTCCTCAAGAACCTCTAAGACATACTTCCGTTGTGAAATAACAATACCTGAGCTAGACTGAGCAACCTCAATACCTAGGAAATACATCAATCTGCCCAGATCCTTAGTCTGGAAGTGCTGAAAGAGATGTTGCTTCAGATTAGTAATACCATCATAATCATTGCCAGTAATAATAATATCACCAACATAAACAACCAGATAAATACACATACTAGGAGCAGAATGTCGATAAAACACATAGTGATCAGCTTCACTACGAGTCATGTCGAACTCCTGAATAACTGTGCTGAACTTGCCAAACCAAGCTCGAGTGGACTGTTTCAAACCATATAGTGACATGCGCAATCGGCATACAAGACAACTAGACCCCCGCCCCTCCCCCGCCCCCGAGCAACAGAACCAAGTGGTTTCTCCATATAAACTTCTTCCTCAAGATCATCATGGAGAAAAGCATTCTTAATATCTAGACCATAAAGAGGACAATGACGTACAACAGCCATGGACAAAGAGAGACGAACAGATGCTACTTTAGACACGAGAGAGAAAGTGTCACTATAATCAAGCCCAAAAATCTGAGTATATCCTTTTACAACTATACGGCTCTTAAGCCGATCAACCTGGCCATCCAGACCGACTCTAACTGAATAAACCCAACAACAACCAACAATTGACTTACCTAAAGGAATAGGAAAAATTTCTCAAGTTCCACTCGCATGTAAAGCAGACATCTGATCAATCATAGCTTCTCACCGTCCTAGATGAGATAGTGCCTCACCTATTGACTTAGGAATAGAAACAATGGACAAAGATGATATAAAAGCATAATAAGATGATGATAGATGATGATAACTTAAACCGACATAATGAGGATTAGTACTAAGTGCGGATCGCACACCTCTACGAAGTGCAATTGGTTGACTAAGAGGAGACAACTTCATGGTAAGTGCAGAATCTGCTGTAGGACGTGAACGCCTGGCATTACGCTGGATGTGGACAACACTGATAAGTCTAGAGTGGTGGAGTTGCAAAAGGTTGAACTGGACTAGGAGGTGGAATTGGAGGTATAGGTGGTGAAACTGGAGATATAAGTAGTGGAGCTACAACTGGAGCTGTAGGTGGTGGAGCTGGATTTGTAGAGGAAGATGAATGGGAGATAGTGACTGAATTTCCAAAAGATGAAACTGAAAGCACCTCAGAAATATCTAAGTGATTACTTGGACCTATGAAGTATGATTGGGTTTCAAAGAAGGTAACATTAGCGGACATAAGGTAGCGCTAGAGGTTAGGAGAATAGCATCGTTACCCCTTTTGCGTTCTCGAGTAACCCAGAAATACGCACTTAAAAGCACGAGGAGCTAACTTATATTTTCCTGGAGTAAGGCTATGAACAAAACACGTACATCCAAAGGCATGGGGTGGAAGATTGAACAAAGGTAAGTGGGGAAATAGGACAAAGAATAGAACTTGGTTCTTGATAGGGGAAAATGGCATACGATTAATAAGATAGCAAGATGTAAGAACTCCATCCCCCAAAAAATATAACGGAACATGAGATTGTATGAGTAAGGTACGAGTAGTTTCAATAAGATATCTATTCTTTCTTTCAGCTACCTTATTTTGTTGAGATGTATACGGATGAGATGTTTGATGAATAATCCCATGAGAGCTCATAAACTGCTGAAATGGGGAAGACAAATACTCTATGATATTATCACTACGAAATATGCGGATAGAAACCCCAAATTGATTTTGAATTTCAGCGTGGAAGGTCTAAAAAATAGAAAATAACTCAGATTGATTTTTCTTCAAAAATATCCAAGTGCACCTAAGATAATCATCAATAAAACTAACAAAGTAGTGGAATCCCAATTAGCGGGCATGTAACACTCTAAAGTGGACAAGTGAGATAAATCGGACATCATTTTCTAAAGTTTTGACAAACTGGGATGTCCTCAGTGTTTATATATTAAATCTGGTAAATCAGTAATAAGACAAGTTACTGAAGGAAGACAAGATGTGAGTCCATGTGATTTTGTAAGGATAAGGTAATAAAGTCCATCTAATTCACGCCAGTATCAATGATCCATCATATAGTGTGTTCCTGTATAAAAGTAAGGTAATTAATAAATAAAACAGCGCATTTACGTGATTTAGCGAAGCGACTAACGGCTATGAGATTAAAAGGAGTATTGTGAATATAACCTAAAGGTAAAGAAGTAAGTGGGCTTGCTTGATCTATTACAGTTGCCGTGGTTTGAGACACATTGTCAATTATGGCTGTTGGAAGAGACTGAGAATACGAAATAGTAGTGTCAAGAGATCTGTTACCAGAAATATGATTAGATGCACTTGAATCAATGACCCAAGACTCAAAGGTTGAAGATTGGGAGACACAACTCATGCTACTATCTTCTTGAACAACAGAAGTTATCCCTAAAGATGTCTCTTTACATGTTTTCTACTAAAGGAAATCAATATAATCCGATAAAGAAACCATTCGGATTAGATTTAATGCATTAGATCCAACGAATTTTGAGTCAACGGCTTCTAATATGAATGACATTATAATATTCACACCCAAAAAAATCAGAACCCTTACTGGAAATTAATATTAATGCCAGAAAAAATCAAAAAAAATTCTGGAAAGCACTGTTCACACCAGACAAATCACTGTTCATGCCGGAAAAATATAAAATTTGTCGTAATTGGTTTAAATTTGATAAGTAGGCTTGAAATTGCAAGGTGATGACACTGTCCAAAAGAAACTTTATCAAATTCTGCCAAATTCTGTCAGGATATCCCTCACACTAGCACGTGTGAGAAACGGACCGCCGACGACAAATCTCTAAAAGGCGCGTGGGGGAGCATAGGTAGTCTTTTTCATGTGAATCTTTCTGGGGTTTGGTTGCATTTCTCTCCTAGGAACCTTGTAGTGGTGTTGGATTTCGCACAACACCGATTATTAGTGACTTTGACGTAAATAATCACTTAGATCGTCGAAAAATTACATGGTGACTGAGTTCTTTCTTTCCAGAGTCGCTGAAATTTATGCACAACGATAAATATCTCACAATTACTTTGATACCATGTGAGAAAGTACGGGAGAAAATATTATTAATTATCTAATGTGTTTTATAATGCTTTATTTTGTATACAGTGATTACATAATAATAGGTATCTACTTCCTGATGTGGGACACTACACATTACTAATAACTTAGCAACTACCACCAACCGCCGCCTCTAATCGGTATTCACAAGCACTATTGTTAGTTTACCACCACTAACTACCATATTTTAGAAATATATATTTTATTAATAGAATATTAGATTAATTAGTATTTTATTTGAATTTATATTTCTTAATTTCTAAATAAAGATAAATTTGTACATTCAAACGTTAAAAAACAAACAGTCTTAATCATTTAATATTTAGATCTTACTACACATTTTAATATTCAGATATCTTTATCTTATTGCATATTTTGATATTCAAATGTGTATTCAAATTCAAACGTCTTAATCATAAAAACAATGAGGCCCAAATCTCCCTAATGAAGACTTTTGGTAGTTTGTTGATGAAAATATAATTTAGGAAAAGGAAAGCGGGAAAACGAATTGAAGAACATAGTTGGCATGGCGATGAGCAATAAGGGTCGGACCCACATGGTAATAAGTGGGTTCAACTAATCCGCTTCGTCAAAAATAATATTATATATATGGATAAATTATGGTTAAAACAGGATAAATTTTATATAGAATTATATTTGAACTCACTTGATAGAAGTTCTGCTCTTGCAAAAGTGGTCAAGTGGGTTCAAAGTATTGGTGAAATTGTATGTTCGAATCTTTTTCATGTTTTCGTCCTACTTTATATTTTTTGTTTATATAAATTGCAATAAGAATCACAAAGGAAACAAACCTATAAAGATAGCAGCATAGCCTAATATAACTCTTTTTGCAATCAAATCAAATCAATTTCCATGTAATATATATTTTGCCATTTTCTTTATTTTATCTTATAGTTTATTTTCTTTACGTAAATTCAATAGAAATTATGTTGAAATTTATTTTTCTCCAAAAGCTAATTTTAGTTCTCCCTTTCATAAAATTTGCTAAGACTTGCAAATATATTTGTCACACCACCTTTTTACATACTTATCCCGAAGATAAATGTATAAGGGAGTTTTTTAAATTTAAGTGACATTATCCGAAATGAGATTATTTATTTATTTAGAGTCGCCACTTGGGATAGGCTTGGCTTTTGGTGTCCCAAGTCACCGGTTTGTTTTGAATCCCAATTCGAGGAAATTTGTCCACTTCACAAGTGGAGTCTGCGAACCAGAAATTCTAAGTAAGAAATTCTGTTGCCCTGGGGAAGGTGTTAGGCACCCTCGGATCCCGTGGTTCTAGCACGATCGCTTAAACTATTATAATTGGCTAAAATTCTAATTTTGATACATGTCATCCTATAGTGCCATTTATATGATTATTTAACCACATTGAATTAATTTTCAGTAAATTGAACGTCGTTTAAAATATATTTTCGGATCATGTCACATGAAATGCACCCGTATCCTGCACACGTCTTATCCAACGTTTTGAGATTTGGATTTGGTTCACATGAAATGCATACCCGTATTTAAGAAGGTAAAATTATTAAATGACGCGCCTAAAGCAACTAATGTGTTATTATCTTTCCGGGAAGCCGTGAAGTTTGCTAAACGGCGTGTCCCGAATTTCTAAATATATTAATATAAGCATTTAAAGAGGGCCACGCAATTTAAGGTTTTATTTGGCGCGGCTCACCCCATTTTATTTTTAGAAGGCCAACCTAGAGTACACTATTATTTTCGATTGAATTTGTTTCTAAAGGACCTAGTTAATAACATCCAGCCCTTCGGTTCAAGTCCAAATTTAAACAAGAGTACAACCTCCTAATCTATACTTTCTACTTAACATAGAAGGCCTAAAACAAGCGTTACGAATTTGCATCAATGACTTAAATGAGAAGTCATAATATGACTACTAACTAGGTCAGAAGATCAATCACAAATCTGATTTAATATGCTGAAACATCGAATCTTCAACTTCAAAATTAATTTTTAATTGGCGATACTAATTATGATGCCCATTTAATTAACATCGAATCATGGAGGTGAGGCTAAGAGCAGTAAATTACCATACGTAATATTCACAGAATAACTGAAGGACTTGCAGAAATAAACATTTTTTTAGGCTGATACCATTCAATCATAACAATTTGACCCATATAGCAATTAATCCTATCTTCAGAAATCATTGTACGTTAAGACTATTTTTAAAAGCCAATGTAGGATCATACAACGCGTCAGACAGACTATTGAATGTGTCAATTCAAATGCTGATTTTAGATCTACGTTTCATGCCTGGATCTAGATTTGCCTATTACAAACAACGCTACGGTTAAAACTCAGAATTGCGCCCAAAGCTATGTGAGATATTGACAAATTCCTTTGGGCACGGATTTAACTATTACCCGTTGTCGATTAACAAGGTCTCAAACTTTTGAATAAACTTGAACTACACTAGACCTACACCAAATAGTTACACTAATACAAACTAAAACAAAAGCAATTTATACAGTCCAGTACAATCCAATTTTAAGTACAGTGAATAAAAATCATAATTAAACTCCATTAAACAAATGCTCATCACTCAACACATATTCAACTAATGTTACATTGGGATTCAATCGAGTAGACAACAGGAAGCTAACTTATCATGATGTTTCATTTCAGTCCAAATTCAAGAGCTACATTTAGGCGAGTTCGAGATGTGTACCCGGTATTATAGTGAAATAGAAAGGGAGAAGAGGGTCAACAGTATCACAACAGTTCAGCACAGAAAATTAGAGGCACATAAACTCAGAAAGCAATGTCCAAACAACCAACACCAAATTCAACGAATGAAACACCAAAACAGTTCAAATACAACCAAAATGACTCAAATATGAACCCAGGACACTTCTGAAGCTTCAGCAACTGAAAGTCAAGCTAAGAGATGATAATTGATGACCAGAACTTAAAATCAACCTAGAGAATTCAATGTAACAGTGTTTCAACACTGAGGGTTTAGATTTTGATCTTATTTGGATTTGAAATTCAAATTTTATATTAGAACTTGCAGAAAACAATTTGGAAATTTTTAAAAGGCTGGAAATTTTGGGAAATTTTTCAGGGTTTTAAACTTGTTCAATAAGGAAATGGTATGCCTTTTTATAGGCAAGGCTTAGGGCAACCTTCGTATTCTTGTTTTATCTATTAGTCCCTCTTTTATTTTTATTCTTTAGCTTAAGCAACCTTAGATTCCTGACTTGTCCCTCAAGTTACTGCCATAAGGTTCCTGAAACTGTAATTAACGCCCCATCTAGAACATTCTAGTGGTTTCCAATTTAGTAATGAAAAGATTCTTCTCTTTGAAATTGCCAACTTACCCTTTTATTCAACTGAAATTATCTAATCAACGAAGCTAACTTTCAAAACTAGTTATCCATAGTCTTAAAACTAACCAAGGTTAATCGAACGAAGGTTAGCCTAATTAGCTATATCCAAACCAATCTAAAACCAAGTTAATTAATCACATTAATTATAATTAACCTAACAATTAGCACTAAATGAACAACATTAAAATCATATTAGCAGGAAACTCTAAAGATCGGATATAGTATTTAAAAACATAAATGAGAAACAGAAGAGATTCAAGAAAAGAAAAACTAATTAAAACCCTAAAAAAATAAAACAATCACAATGAGAAACATTGACCAAGCATGGATATAGTATTCAAACAAAAAATGAACAAAGGAAGAGAACTTACTGATTCCGATCTGATTTAGAGTTTTAACAACTCAAACGATGCTATCAGCCTATTTTATGGTTGAATGAACTCTTGAACACCTGGGCCAGGAAGAAATTTCTTCAGACCTCGGGTCTGAACCCTAAACTCCGAGATTCGAAGGATTCTGGATGGATTTAAAAGGAATTGGTTTGGAATTCGGGAAAAGGGGGGTTAGGAGAGTATAGGGTGTAAATTTTGTAGGAATTGGGTGAGTTGATGTTTTTGTCCAGATTTTTGATTTGAAGTTCAAAGGAACTGGCTAAAATTTTAGGAAAGATAAGATTGGATATGTATTTGGGAGATGAAGAGGGGGCTATGGTGTAAAATTGGGGTCATTTGGATGGTGGCGTCGCCGTGCGCGGCGAAGGCAGCGTCAACAGTTTTGAATATTTGAAGAGATGGGCTAATATTCGAGGGATGAAGTTTGGGGCATTGGAAAGAGCAGAGGGAGAGGACTTAATCGTGTAAATTTGGGTGGGTTTGGAGCTTCGCCGCCGGCGGAGATGATTTCCGGCCGGCGGTGGTGAGGTGGAGGGTTGGCGGAGAATAGTGGTACGAGGAAGACGAAATTGATCTCTAGGGTTTCAGAAAAAATTTGGACACTTTTATTTAAAAATCATGATTGAACCAGGTCCATTGGACTAGAATCGATGAAGGGCTTGGATTATGTGCCTTAAAACGACGTCGTTTTGGGGCGTCTTTGATGAGAGACTGGGTTGGGGACGGGTTTGGGCCGGTTTATAGAGGATTTGGACGGGTAGGGAGGGTTTTTGTGTGGTTTTGGGCCAAGTAATTGGCCCATAGTGGTGGCCGTTTCTTCTTTTTAATTTTTCTTTATCAATTTAAATTTCTTTTGTTATTATTCCTTATTTTTTTATGTTTTATTTATTTATTTATTGAAATTTTGATTTTATGAAAATTCAAAACTAAAAGTAGCCAAAACAGGTTTAATTCTAAAATGAGACTAATTGAATTTCCTAAAATTAACTAGGTCCTAGTTTTAAAAAGAAAAGTAAACAAAAGTGAAATTAAAGGAACAAAAATGTAGAAATAATTATTTTTGTTATTTTTTTCTTATTTTCAATGATGTTCAATTAATCCAAAATCTAATATTAGGTCCTAAATGCAAGTATGATATTTTTATAATTTTTATTTTTTATGACGTCAAAATGCATATAAAATGCAAGCAAAACACAAGATCACGCAATTAATTCTTAAAAATTCAAATACCAAAAGAAAAAAAATTCAAATTCTAATGGGTTCTATAGGAATAATTTAAGTGTTGCAAAAATCACGTGCTCACAGCTGCCCCTCTTCGGTTGAAGACACTATGCATTTTCGGGCAAAGATAAATGAGCAATATGAGGAATTTTTGCCTGCTCGGCACTCCAGGAGAACCATTTTTTGAAAACCGTCTGACCGAACCCTGCTTCAAAAGTTGCCTACATATCCTTGGCTATAAATTAATTAGGCCAGTGCAGTTATAGAAGTTTTGGTAGCTGGGACTACCAGGAGCTGTGATTTCATTGCCGATGTTGCAGCTACTGCTTGCTGGCCTCCTTATTATACCAAAAGGAAAATCAAAAGCTAAGCTAGCTATGCCTATCAACTTTGAGTTACAAGATTCCTATCTATAAATTTCATAAAGCTTGGTCTTGAGTCTTAGCTGATTCTGCTGTGAACCCCCACCTGAATCTTGATGCTCGTAATGTAGGTACCGGTTCTTTCTTCAGCATTTTAGCGGAGCGAGCCATGCTGAACTTGTGATTTTGAATCAAACTTGAGCAGTCCCCATCTTTTTTTTTATCAGTATGAGTTTGTTTCTTGTTGTTCTTTTCTTCTTTTCCTTTATTCTGGATTGAGATTTGCTCTTCCGGTCAAGGGAATCCACGGTTATGCCGGGATAGGAAGAAAAGAGCTTCTGGGTTATACCAGGGGAGATCCATGGGTTATATAGAGATAGGAAGAAAAAGGCTCCTAGATTATGCCAGGAAAATCCACGGGTCATAACGCGATAGGAAGAAAAAAGGCTCCTAGGTTATGCCAAGAAAATCCACGGGTTATGCTGGGATAGGAAGAAAAAAGGCTCCTGGGTTATGCCAGGGAAATCCACGGGCTATGTCGGGATAAGAAGAAAAATGCTCCTGGGCTATGCCAGGGGAGATCCACAAGTTACGCCGGGATAGAAAGAAAAAGGCTCCTGGGTTATGCCAGGGGGATCCTCGGGTTATGCCGGGATAGGAATAAAAAGGCTCCTGGGTTATTCCAGGGAGATCCACGGGTTATGCGGGGATGGGAAGGAAAAGGCTCCTCGGTTATGCCAGGTGGATCCACGGGTTATGCTGGGATAGGAAGAAAAAGGCTCCTAGGTTATGCCAGGGGAATCCGCTGTTATGCTGGGATTGGAAGGAAAAGGATCCTGGGTTATGCCAGGGGGATCCACGGGTTATGCCGGGATAAGAAGGAAAAGGCTCTTGGGTTATCCCAGGGGGATCCACGGGTTATTGCGGGATGGGAAGAAAAGGCTCCTGGATTATGCCAGGGAAATCCACGGGTCATGCCAGGATAGGAAGGAAAAGGCTCCTGGGTTATGCCGGGGGATCCACGGGTTATGTCGGGATAGGAAGAAAAGGCTCCTGGGTTATGCTAGGGAAATCCACGCTTTATTCCGGGATAGGAAGGAAAAGGCTCCTGGGTTATGCTTGGGGGATCCACGGGTTATGCCGGGATAGGAAGGAAAAGGCTCATGGGTTATGCCATGGGAATCTACGGGTTATGTCGGGATAAGAAGAACAAGGCTCTTCAGTTATGCCAGGGAGATCCACGGGCTATACCAGAATAAGAAGAAAAGGCTCTTGGGTTATTCCAGGGAAATCCACAGGTTATGCCGGGATAGGAAGGAAAAGTCTCCTATGTTATGCCATGGGGATCCACGGGTTATGCCGGGTTAGGAAGAAAAGGCTCTACTCGGGATAGAAAGAAAATGATCATCGGGTTATGCCGGGGAGAAAAGAAGAAGACCCTTAGGTTGTTAAGATTTATGCCCGTCACTAGAGGGGGGGTGAATAGTGCGGCACGAGAATATTGATAAATATTGCGGAATTAAAATTGCAGGAGTAAAGTAAATGCGGTAATTAAAAAAGTAAGGAAAGAAGACACCGAATTTATTCTGGTTCACCACAACGTGTGGTTAGTCCAGTCCCCGAGAGACTCTCTCGAGTTTCCACTAACTCTGTTAAGCTTACGGGTGCCTAACAAACTGTTACACTTGCTCGTTGATGTACACTCTACAAGACTTCAACTTGCTCGAGGATACCGCACCTCAAGACTTCACCTTGCTCGTGGATACCGCACCACAAGACTTCACACACTAAGATTGAGGGTACTTAGCAAACCCGACAATCAATGAGAAGATATGGTCTTCTCAAACACCTTTCTCTTTTACAACAAGAACTGTCTAAAAAGAGTAGATAAAGAGATACAAAATTAGCTCTATGAACAACTCAAAGTTGTCTCTCAAATGGCTCAACAAAAGCTCTAAAAATGATGCCCAAATAATATCAATATGTATATGAACAATGAGAGGTGTTGTGTGTTTAAAATCAGTTCAAAAGACCTCTATTTATAGGTGTTAGAAGTTGTATGTCCGTTGCTTAATTGACAATCAATTATGCTGATTTTATGCAAGATAATCGATTATCCACTTTGCATAATCGATTATCTTCTCAACGTTCATAAAACGGAACGTTGGGAAGGCAACGGATAGTGAAATAATCGATTACTCCAATCAGATAATCGATTATGTATCCTTGCGGAATTTCCAGCAAAGCTGGAATATACCAGAGTATACCAGAATCAAAGCTGGAGTATACCAGAATATACCAGAATCGAAAACTTACTTCAAAAACCATTTTGGTTAAAAAGAAGACGTTAAAATCATTTTGTTTGAAGTATATTAAAAATGTTCATGATATATATGATTTAATAAAATAATTTTATGCATATTAATGATGACCTATGTTGAGCCAAAAGACGAGATAACTTAAACGTTGCTCTTACATTGGTTCTACCTAGCGACCTATGCCTTGGGTCTTCGGTCTTGAACTTTTGAGCTCGTCTTGGCTTTTCTATGCAATCCATTCATCAATATGCTTGTCGGAATTCAATCTTGATTGTTTGCTAATGCATCTTCATTGTTTGTCATACAATAACATTGTTTAAGAAGTTGACTTTATTGTTTGTCATTCATCAAAACCTATACCTGAAAATCATGCTAGTACAACCAAGCGCACATATCATGGATAGAATGATTTTCTACAATTTTCCCCTTTTTGATTATGACAAACAACAAGAAATATGCATATCGGATTCCCCCTAAATTCATGCTATATCTCAACATATAATTCATGCAAACTATTCCCCTTAATGATAATTCCCCCTCAAATAAGGCATACTATAACGTAGAATCATTCCCCCTTATTTGATGCATATCGCCTAATTTCTTCCCCCTTTTGGCATTAGCAAAAAGAAGAGTATACAAAGGCTACTTTCCCCTTTCGACACTTCCCCCTTTTGGGTATATCAATTGTTAGTGTCAAGAATAAAATAGGAAATACAATGAGGAATGTACATTGACGATATTTAAAAAATCATACCAACATGAAATAATACTAAATGTTAGTAAAAACATAACAACCATAATAATGGTTATTTTTCGCAAATCATATTACTTAAGAACATATCAACAGTTAATTTTTAACAAACCGATAGTTGTATTAAAAACATGAATTATTTATTTTTCAAGAATATATCAACTGTTATTCAAACCAAAAAATATTCATCAAAACTTGAATCAATCATTATTTTTAACAAAAATAATTGATACCAATTGTTATTCAAGATAAAAGTTATCAAAACATGAATCAACAAAAATAATTAATATCAATTGTTAACAAAGATATATTATTAACACATATCAACTATTATGTTTTTATCAAAAATATGATAACTAACAGAAATTCCCCCTCGATGCAATAAGGTTTTGTGCTTGGTGCATCTACTACGATATTGTAGTCTTCAAGCACACCTGCAAACGTACCTAAAAATAGGTTTTCGGTACCCAGGCACTTTTGGGTCCTTGGGGGTTAGGCAAATAATAATCATAGTCAAAAGATAAATCTCTATGTTTTGAAAAACATACGGGCGCAATGTGTCCTACCCGGTTGCAATAATGACATATAACATTCGGGTTGTGCATATGTCTTGGTTGAGCCAAAAATGTTCTAGGTGATCTAAAGTCGTTATTCCTAGACGTATTGCGATTCCTAGAGTTATTTCTAGGTGGTCTAGAATTATTCATTCTAGACTCGTTAACAAAATTCCTAGAGTCGTTTCTAGGTGGTCTAAAATGGTTAATTGTAGACTCATTAGTGAAGTTCCTAGAATTATTTCTAGGTGGTCCAACTTCATTTCTATCATCCTTTCTAATTTCTTCAATTGTTTTAGGATCATCAACACTACGTTTTTCTAGTGTGTTCCTAAGTTCTATGTTCTCTAGTTTCAAAGACTTACAAGAAGAACAATTTGAACTTTGATCAATTGAAGAGGCTTCATTCATCTCCTTAATTTTATTTCTAAGATCAATATTGTCATTTCTAAAGAATTATTTTTCTCTTCTAAAACATTAATTTTAGCCTTGGCCTCTTTGGAGATTTTTGAAGTATTTTTCAATTCACCATATAAGTCATGAAAAGCTTCTTGTAATTCTTCAAAAGAATAAGAGTTAGAATTGCTTACCTCTTCTTCCTCGTTGGCCATGAGGCATAGTGCGGCAGTTTCATCGTCCGAGCTGTCCGAATCCCATGTCACGCGCCTATGGTGTTTCTTCTTTTTCTTGTCCTTGGGTTTTGGACAATGTGATTTGGTGTGGCCAAGTTTTCCACAATTTTGGCATGAAGGACTTGGTTCTTCCTTCTTTATTTCCTTCTTCATAAACTTACAAAACTTTTCAATTATATCATTGGAAATAATATCATCGTCGCTTTCCGAATCACTTACCTCTACTCTTTTAGAAGATGAGGCTTTGAAGGCAATATTCGAACTTTTACTTCTAAGATAGGGATTAAGAATTGTGCTTTCATAAGTTTCGAGGTTACCTCTTAGTCCATCAATTATGACATTCGTGATTCCTATCGACTCTTGGATGGCATTGGCTTTGGAACGCCATTCGGGAGTGAGACTCCGTTGGATTTTTCGAACAAGATCTTTGTTCGTGTACACTTTCCCGAGAGCATGAAGATCGTTGACGATTTTTGAGAATCGTTCAAACATAATGCCGATGGGTTCTTTCTCCCTCATTTTAAAGAGTTCATATTCATGTGTTAGAAAATCAACTTTAGATTCTCGAACTTGAGATGTACCTTCATAAGTGATCTCAAGTTTATCCCACATCTCCTTGGCGGTTGTGCACCAAGAAATCTTCCGATAGTCATCCGGATTCACCGCACAATATAATAAGTTGACGGCCTTTGCGTTATTTTCAATTTTCTTGGCGTCCTCAGCATCATATTCATCTTCCTCCTTTGGAACCGTGGTTTCCCCAACTTTCTTTGTTGGCATTTGTTCACCGTTCTTGATGATTTGCCACAAGCGAAAGTTATTTGATTGGATGAAGATTCTCGTCGGCTCTTTCCAATATGTGTAATTTGTTCCGTCAAATAGTGGAGGCCTATAGGTGGAGTGTCCTTCGCTCATCATTCCTGCGTTCAATATTCTCAACAAAAAATATATATCGTTCTCTCAACCAGTTAAGGCTTTCAGAGAGTTAGGCTCTGATACCAATTGTTTGGATTTATGCCCGTCACTAGGGGGGGGGGTGAATAGTGCGGCACGAGAATATTGATAAATATTGCGGAATTAAAATTGCAGGAGTAAAGTAAATGCGGTAATTAAAATAGTAAGGAAAGAACACACCGAATTTATACTGGTTCACCACAACGTATGGTTAGTCCAGTCCCCGAGAGACTCTCTCGAGTTTCCACTAACTCCGTTAAGCTTACGGGTGCCTAACAAACCGTTACACTTGCTCGTAGATGTACACTCTACAAGACTTCAACTTGCTCGAGGATACCGCACCTCAAGACTTCACCTTGCTCGTGGATACCGCACCACAAGACTTCACACACTAAGATTGAGGGTACTTAGCAAACCCGACAATCAATGAGAAGATATGGTCTTCTCAAACACCTTTCTCTTTTACAACAAGAACTGTCTAAAAAGAGTAGATAAAGAGATACAAAATTAGCTCTATGAACAACTCAAAGTTGTCTCTCAAATGGCTCAACAAAAGCTCTAAAATGATGCCCAAATAATATCAATATGTATATGATCAATGAGAGGTGTTGTGTGTTTAAAATCAGCTCAAAAGACCTCTATTTATAGGTGTTAGAAGTTGTATGTCCGTTGCTTAATTGACAATCAATTATGCTGATTTTATGCAAGATAATCGATTATCCACTTTGCATAATCGATTATCTTCTCAACGTTCATAAAACGGAACGTTGGGAAGGCAACGGATAGTGAAATAATCGATTATTCCAATCAGATAATCGATTATGTTGCCTTGCGGAATTTCCAGCAAAGCTGGAATATACCAGAGTATACCAGAATCAAAGCTGGAGTATACCAGAATATACCAGAATCGAAAACTTACTTCAAAAACCATTTTGGTAAAAAAAGAAGACGTTAAAATCATTTTGTTTGAAGTATATTAAAAATGTTTATGATATATATGATTTAATAAAATGATTTTATGCATATTAATGATGACCTATGTTGAGCCAAAAGACGAGATAACTTAAACGTTGCTCTTACATTGGTTCTACCTAGCGACCTATGCCTTGGGTCTTCGGTCTTGAACTTTTGAGCTCGTCTTGGCTTTTCCATGCAATCCATTCATCAATATGCTTCTCGGCATTCAATCTTGATTGTTTGCTAATGCATCTTCATTGTTTGTCATACAATAACATTGTTTAAGAAGTTGACTTCATTGTTTGTCATTCATCAAAACCTATACCTTAAAATCATGCTAGTACAACCAAAGTGCACATATCATGGATAGAATGATTTTCTACATAGGTTATACTGGGGAGAAAGGAAAATGACCCTCGGGTTATGCCGAGGAAGGAAAGAAAAAGACCCTCAGGTTATGCTGGGGATAAAATGAAAATGACCCTCGGGTAATGCCGGGGAATGAAAGAAAAGGGTCCTCAGGTTATGCTAGAGAGAAAGGAAAATGATCCTCGGGTTATGCCGGGGAATGAAAGAAAGGAGTCCTGAGGTTATGCTGGGAAAAAAGGAAAATGACCCTCAGCTTATGCTGGGGAAGTCCACAGGATATGGTGGGGACAACTAGGGGGTGTGGTCCTATGTTGGAAGGGATGGAGTTAAGGATTGGGGGTCCTCTTCTACTATGATTTTGTGATTCTTCTTTTCTTCTTTCCTTTAATAAAACTGCGGGAAATGATTTGAAGATAACTTCCCTTTTGGTTTGATCATTGTTGCAAAGCTACTCCTAGCTCTTGCGCATTTCCTTTGGTTGCATATGCTATTTTTCCAATTGCTTTGGATTACACCTGTTTCAGATTTTCAAACAAATCACAATTGTTAGTTTGAAATGGTGGTTGGTTTTGTGGCCTTGATTACTTGATCCCGGCCTCGTTTCTATTGGAAAGACCTTTAACTTTCCAAATTTTGCCTTGTTGTTTGGTCGGGAGAACTCATCTTTCAGATTTATTTCGCCTCATTTTCCAATAACAAATTCAAATAGGCTGAAAAGGCGGGTGGGGCTTCAGGCGGCTTTTTTTATGAATAGTTTCAATCGTCGACACTTGCACTAAAAATGAAATAATATTCGAATTGATCACTGAATGAAGTCCTCCGTTTCTTTTCGTAGGCCTTTCGGTTGTGATTTCTTTGCCCCACCTTCCATTTCAGAACCTTTGGGTACCTTGGCTTTTGAAACTTTGTCGAGACAATTAGCCCACCGGGACTCGACCTTTCTAACTTCATTTTGCCTTCGTGAGCATTTTAACTTCGATTTTATTTCTTTTCAAACCCTTTCTGCTTTCGAAACATCAACCATCATGGCCAATATGGATCAGTTAGATGTGCCCGCTGAGACTGGGTATTTCCTTTGGCCCTTGCCAAGCGAGCCCTGTGAAACTGGTCCTGCCACCTTTTCTTTTGTAATTGTCATGAAATCAAAGTTTTAACGAAAAGGATTCAAGGAAGAAGTATACAAAAGCAATCACATGAGTTTAAAGAGAACCGTCCCTTTTGGGGAAAGAGAAGAACTTATCTGGGGGTGCATGCTGAGTTCAAATGAACATGACATGCTTCTCGGACTGGATGCCCGATCCACACACAATTTCCAGCTTCTCGTGATCCGTATTTCCTTATTTCAAAATCAAGGAACTTTGCCAAGACTCTTTAATTGTGAACTATCTTCTTTTCAGCCGACAACATCCTTTGCGGGTTTTCGCCCTTCGACCTCCCTCATTTCTTTTCTCACTGTCGCCCGATAGTGCTCTTTACAAGTTTTCACTAAGTGAACTCTCTCATTTTCAATTTCTATGCTTACCATCGCCTTATGGAGCCCAAAGGCTTTCACCGATAAGACTCTGTCATTTTATTTCTCTCAATTTGAATTGTATCAAATCCCAACAATGGCGTTTTTTGCTCCCCTGCCTTTGTCAATCGATGGAAGGACTTGGAAAGGGTTTTTGGGTAAAAAGTAGTTTGGGTGGAACTACAACTTTGGGAACCGTTTTGGCGGGTTCATGGCCCAACCATTACATCATATGCCCCAGTTTTTTATTTTTTGGGGGAATTGGGATATTTGTTTTGGTGTGACTGAACCTCAGCGAGAGGCTACCTACGTATCCTTTCGGAATCAAGTCAAACGTAGTTCATGAAGTTTTTCCTTATCTATTTTTGTTTTGTTTTTTATTCATTTTCATCACTTTTTTTCATTTATTTTCTTCTTTTTTTTATTTTATTTTCTTCTCTTTTTTTAAAAAAACATTTCCAGGTTCCAAAGAGGGTGGTCAAAGAAATGTATCCAGCTCAAAGGGTTTGCGAAAGATTGATAGCGTTTAGGATAGTGGGAAGGAAAAGCCTTCGTCATCTCAACCAGACTAAATCATTGCTACAGGGATCTAAACATATTACCTTTTTACTGTGTCTGCATTCACTGCTGCCTCGGGGTTATCCCCTTCGATGTCGCCCAGGTACAATGCTCTTTTCGGTAATATCTTTCTGATAATGTACGAGCCTTTCCAGTTAGGAGCAAATTTTCCTTTTGCTTCCTGATGGTGATGGATAATGCACCTTAATACAAGCTGTCCAACCTCAAAGTTCCTGGGGAGAACTTTTTTGTTATAAGCTCGGGCCATTCTTTGTTGGTACAAATTCCTATGACAAACCGTGGCCATTCGTTTTTCATCAATTAATGACAATTGTTCCAACCGAGTCTTAACCCACTCTCTATCCTCAATTTGTGCCTCACGATTATCCGGAGTGAGGGGATTTCTACCTCTGCAGGTATAACAACTTCAGTTCCATAGACCAATAAGTATAGGGTTGCTCCAACTTATGTGTACACCGTGGTGTGATATCCAAGTAGTGCAAAAGGCAACTTTTCATGCCATTGTCTGGAGCTTTGAATCATTTTTCTCAAAATCTTCTTGATGTTCTTTTTAGCTGCTTCGATGGCATCATTGGCTTTGGGTCTATAGCGGGTGGAGTTTCTATGTATTATTTTGATTTGTGCACATATCTCCCCCATTTATCGGGTGTTCAAGTTTGCAGCATGTCTGTGATTATAGTGGCTGGGATGCCAAAACGGCAAATAAGGTTAGAGTGCACAAAATCTACCACAACTTTCTTGGTGACTAACTTAAGCGTGATGGCTTCAACCCGCTTCTTAAAGTAGTCAATAGCAACCAATATGAATCTATATCCATTTGAGGCTTTTAGCTCGATTTGTCCAATGACGTCCATGCCCCAGGCAGCGAATGGCCAAGGTGCTGACATAGGATGCAGTTCAGTTGGTGGTGCATGAATCAAATCACCGTGCACCTGACATTGATGACATTTCCAAACAAAGCTGAAGCAGTCTTTCTCCATGGTTATCCAATAATACCCCGCCCAAAGTATTTTCTTTGCCAACACATACCCGTTCATATGGGGTCCGCACACTCCCGCGTGCACTTCATGCATAACATTCCGGCTTCCTCGGCATCAACACATCTTAGAAAATTGAGATATGGGGTCCTTTTATACAGTACATCATCGCTCAAGAAGAAACCACTCGCATGTCGTCTAATGGTTCTCTTTTGATCTCTAGTGGCTTGCTCTGGATATTCTTGTGTTTTCAAAAATCTCTTGATATCATGATACCATGGCTGAATGTTGGGTTCTGCCTCGGCCGCACTACAGTACCCATACCTTTCCCTGATTTGGATTTCCAAGGGATCGATGTAGGCGTTTCCAGGGTAAGGGAACATCGAGGCAAATGTAGCGAGTGCGTCGGCTAACTCATTGTGACAGCGAGGAATGTACCTGAACTCTATCGACTTGAACCGTTTGCTAAGATCTTCCACATGCTGTTGATAAGGGATGAGTTTGACATCTCGCGTTTCCCACTCCCCTTGGGCTTGCCGGATGATTAGATCTGAATCCCGCAAGATCAATAGTTCCTCGACATCTTGGTCGACAGCCATGTTCATTCCCATGATGCAGGCTTCATATTCGGCTTTATTGTTTGTACAGAAAAATCGAAGCCGAGTCGTGGCTGGGTAGTGTTGATCAGTGGGTAAAATTAAGATTGCCCTAATTCCTACACCTTTTGCGTTTACCACTCCATCGAAGAATATTTTCCAAGAAGTGACGTCTACAGATGTTACCTCCACCGAATTCATCTCTTGTTCTGCGAAATAGGTATTCAGGGGTTGGTATTCATCATCAACTCGGTTCTCGGCTAAATGGTCCGCTAACTCCTGGGCCTTTATTGCTTGACTATGACGAACTCGGTATGCAGGATTTGCCATTTTGCAAATCTCCCTGTAGGCATCGATTTTTGAAATATGTATTTCAGAGGCTCCAGCCTGAATATTAGGTTGGTGGTGTGGGCTTGTAGGTAATGCCTCAATTTCTGAGCCACCCAAGTTAAGGCACAGCAGGTTCTTTCTAACATGGTATATTGGCCCCGTAGCTGGTAAACTTCTTACTCAGATAGTATATGACATGTTCTTTCTTTCCAGTGATATCATGTTGCCCAAGAATGCAACCAAAGGAGTTCTCCAAGACTGTCAAATATAGAAACAATGGCCTTCCTAGTTCCGGCGGGACCAAGACCGGTGGATTGGACATATAATCTTTAATCTTATCAAAAGCCTCTTGACACTCATCCATACATTTGATTGCTGCATCCTTTTTTAGCAACTTGAATATGGGCTCGCATGTGGAAGTCAGCTGAGCAATGAATACACTAATATAATTCAGTCTCCCCAACAGGCTCATTACATCCTTCTTTGTTTTCGGAGGAGGTAGATCTCAAATAGACTTTATCTTTGTTGGATCTAACTCAATACCCCTCCGGCTGACTATGAACCCCAGCAGTTTGCCCGACGGGACCCCGAGTACGCATTTGGTTGGGTTCAACTTCAAATCATACTTTCACAGCCTTTCAAAGAACTTTCTTAGGTCCTACATACGATCATCCTGAGTTTTGTACTTGATAACCACGTCGTCCGCATATACTTCTATCTCCTGATGCATCATGTCGTGGAAGATATTGGTCATGGCCCTCATATACGTTGCCCCGGTATTCTTCAACGTAAAAGGCATAACCCTATAGCAATAGGTCCCCCAAGGTGTGGTAAAGGCAGTTTTCTCGGCATCCTCCTCATCCATCAACACCTGGTGATATCCTGCGTAACAGTCCATGAAAGACTGTATCTCGTGTTTGGCACAGTTATCAACAAGGATGTGGATATTGGGCAAAGGAAAATTATCTTTGGGACTTGCCTTGTTCAAGTATCGATAATCCACACACACTCGGGTTTTCCCATCTTTCTTTGGCACAGGAACTACATTGGCCAGCCATGTGGTGTACGGGACCACTCGGATTACTCCCGCCCCCAACTGTTTTGTGATCTCTTATTTGATCTTATCGCTGATATCAGGTTTGAACTTTCTCTGTTCTTGTTGGACTGGAGGGCATTCAGGGTAAGTAGGCAACATATGAACCACCAAATCAACACTCAACCTTGGCATATCATCGTATTACCAAGAAAACACGTTTTTGAATTCAAATAGGAGTTGGATCAATGCATCCCGAGTTTTCTCATTTGCGTGGATGCTTATTTTGGTTTCCCCGATTTCGCCGGGACCACCCAAGTTAATTGCTCGGTATCATTTAATTTTGACTTAGGTTTATTTTCGAAATGTTCCAGATCTCGATTGATTTTCCTAAAATCCTCTTCTTCGTCATACTCCGGTTCTTGGTTCATTATTTCACAATTAGGCGGCATGTATGGATCGGGGCACGAAGTCCGCGAGCATGTCATGTTATTCAAAGCCAAATTATTAGAACTGAAAGAAATGAATAAAAGGATAATAGCAAAACCAGAAAGGATAAAGTAACATAGACGATGAAATATTGATTTCATTTCTTTGGAATTGTAAGATAACAAGGTTTACATTTTGGAAAAATTAAAAGGACAAAACAATAAAGAAAAACACTCGAGTTACACCCTGAGATAACTCGTGATGAAGAAAAGATGGAAGACAGGACTACTAGGACTCTCGCCTGATTGGAAATGGCGTAGCCTTCCAATTTTGCAACTTTGCGTCTGGTCCCATGTATAGCACCTCAGCGGTGCTCGGGCCTTCCCCTAGCTGAACTATGTGGGTTTCATATAGTAATTTTATCATTGCCCCACATATTTCCTTGATTTCTTCAGTCGTTAAGGCCTCGTCTTCTTCCTCCTCACTATTCATTAGACCTTACAAATGTTTCATACAAGTGTGGCAGTGATCGAGGCAAAGCCTACCCATCATGTTTTCTACGGTTCGCCCATGTTATATCCTCTAGCGTCGAGTGGAAGCCTAGCCCGAAGAATTTCTCTATAGTGGGCAAAGCAATCGGCTCAGCTATCCCTTGCAAAGACCTTCCAAGTTCCTTCCCCCGTTTGAATCCATGTCGTATCATTTCTCTAGCCACCATGATTGAGGCATTGGAGACGAATTTGCATCAATGACTTAAATGAGAAGTCATAATATGACTACCAACTAGGTCAGAAGATCAATCACAAATCTGATTAAATATGTTGAAAAATCGAATCTTCAACTTCAAAATTAATTTTTTTATTGTCGGTACTAATTATGATACCTATTTCATTAATATTGAATCATCGAAGTGAGGCTAAGAGCAGTAAATTGCCATACGGAATGTTCACAGAATAACTGAAGGACTTGCAGAAATAAGCAATTTTTAGAGGCTGATACCGTTCAATCTTAACAATTTGACCCACATAGCCATTAATCCTATCTTCAGAAATCATTATACATTGAGACTATTTTCAAAAGCCAATGTAGGATCATACAACACGTCAAACAGACTATTGAATGTGTCAATTCAAATGCTGATTTTAGATCTATGTTTCATGCCTGGGTCTAGATTTGCCTATTACAAACAACACTACAGTTAAAACTCATAATTATGCCTAAAGCTACGTGAGCTATTGAAAAATTCCTTTGGGCACGGATTTAACTATTACCTATTGTCGATTAACAAGGTGTCAAACTTTAGAATAAACTTGAACTACACTAGAGCTACACCAAACAGCTACACTAATACAAACTAAAACAAAAGCAATTTATACAGTCCAGTACAACCCAATTTTAAGTACAGTGAATATAAATCCAAATTAAACTCCATTAAAAAAATATTAATCACTCAACACCTATTCAACTACTATTACATAGGGATTCAATCGAGCACACATCAAGAAGCTAACTTTTCATGATGTTTAATTTCAGTCCAAATTCAAGAGCTACATTGAGGCGAGTTTGAGATGTGTACCCGGTATTATAGTGAAATAGAAATGGAGAAGAGGGTCAACAGTATCACAGCAGTTCAGCACAGAAAATTAGAGGTTCATAAACTCAGAAAGAAATGTCCAAACAACCAACACCAAATTCAACAAATGAAACACCATAACAATACAACCAAAAATGACTCAAATATGAACCCAGGACACTTCCGAAGCTTCAGCAACTGAAAGTCGAGCTAAGAGATGATAATTGATGACCAGAACTTAAAATCAGCCTAGAGAAATCAATGTAACAGTGTTTCAACACTGAGGGTTTAGATTTTGATCTTCTTTGGATTTGAAATTCAAATTTTATATTAGAACTTGCAGAAAAAAATATTTTGGAGAATTTTAAAAGCCTGGAAATTTTGGGAAAATTTTCAGGGTTCTAAACTTGTTCAATAAGGCAATGGTATGCCTTTTATAGGCAAGGCTTAGGGCAGCCTTTCTATTCTTGTTTTATCTATTATTCCCTCTTTTATTTTTATTTTTTAGCTTAAGCAACGTTAGATTCCTGACTTGTGCCTCAAGTTACTGCCTTAAGGTTCCTCAAACTGTAATTGACACCCCATCTAGAACATTCTAGGTGTTTCCAATTCAACCATGAAAATATTATTCTCTTTGAAATTGCCAACTTACCCTTTTATTCAACTGAAATTATCTAATCAACTAAGCTAACTTTCAAAACTAGTTATCCTCAGTTTTAAAACTAACCAAGGTTAATCGAACAAGGGTTAGTCTAATTAGCTATATCCAAATAAATCTAAAACCAAGTTAATTAATCACATTATTTCTAATTAACCTAACAATTAACACTAAATGAACAGCATTAAAATCATATTAGCAGGAAACTCTAAAGGTCGGCTAGTCGAATACAAAACCAAACAAACCAGACAACCAAAACAAACAGAATAGAAATTAAAAACCAAAAATAAAAACAGAAGAGATTCAAGAAAAGAAAAACTAATTAAAACCCTAAAAAAAATCTAAAACAATCACAATGAGAAACATTGACCAAGCATGGATATAATATTCAAACACAAAATTAACAAAGGAAGAGAACTTACTGATTCCGATCTGATTTAGAGTTTTAACAACTCAAATGATGCTATCAGCCTATTTTATGGTTGAATGAACTCTTGAACACCTGGTCCAGGTAGAAATTTCTTCAGACCTCGAGTTGGAACCCTAATCTTCGAGATTCGAAGGATTTTGTCTGGATTTGAATTCGGGAAGATGGGAGTTAGGAGAGTATAGGGTGTAAATTGCCGGATTTGGGTGAGGTTTTGGTCCAGATTTTCGATTTGAAATTCGAAGGCACTGCTTAAAATTTGAGGGAAGATAAGGTTGGATATGGATTGGGGAGATGAAGACGGGGCCATGGTGTATAATTGGGGTCACTTGGATGGTGGAGCCGTCGTGGCCGATGGAGGCTGCATCCACAATTTTGAATATTCGAATGGCTGGGCTAATATTCGAGGGATGACGTTTCGAGCATTGGAAACAGGAGAGGGAGAGGATTTAACGATGTAAATTTTGGCGGGTTTGGAGCTTCGTAGCCGGCGGCGGTGAGACGGAAGGTTGGCGGAGAATAGTGGTACGAGGAAGACGAAATTTGGTCTCTAGGGTTTCAGAAAAATTCTGACACTTTTATTTAAAAATCATGATTGAACCAGGGCCGTTGGATTAGAATGAATGAAGTGCTTGGATTATGTGCCCTAAAATGACGTTGTTTTGGGACGTCTCTGATGAGAGATTGGGTTGGGGACGGATTTGGGCCGATTTGTAGAGGATCTGGACGGGTATGGAGGGTTTTTGTGTTGTTTTGGGCCAAGTAATTAGCCCAGACTGGTGGCCTTTTCTTCTTTTCAATTTTTCTTTATCAATTTCAATTTCTCTTGTTATTCTTTTCTTTTTATGTTTTATTTATTTATTGAAATTTTGATTTTATGAAAATACAAACTTAAAAGTAGCCAAAACATGTTTAATTCTAAAATGAGACTAATTGAATTTTCTAAAATTAACTAGGTCCTAATTTTAAAAAGAAAAGTAAACAAAAGTGAAATTAAAGGAACAAAAAATGTAAAATGATTATTTTTGTTATTTTTTCTTATTTTCAATGATGTTCAATTAATCCAAAATCTAAAATTATGTCCTAAATGCAAGTATGCTATTTTTATAATTTTTACTTTTTTATGACGCCTAAAAATGCACACTAAATGCAAGCAAAACATAAGATCACACAATTAATTCCTAAAAATTTAAATACCAAAAGAAAGAAAAAAATTCTAATTTTAATGGGTTCTACAGGAGTAATTTAAACGTGACAAAATCACGTGCTCACAATATTTGTTGACATTATTTGTCATTTGTTAGTTTAATTCCATTTAGCTTATGTTGGAATTCTTTTTGTTTTTTATATTTAATTTTATTAGTGTAGCAGCTCTGTTTCTTTGATTATCGGTGTTAATTTAGTCTAGTTTGTACCTGTTTTCTTATTGTCTTCTTTTGCGAATAATAACTTATTACTTATAAATGCAAAAAGAGATTTTGTAATCAATCAAGTTCTTAGAGTTAATAAATTCTAAAATTATTCAATCGTTTTTTTGTTAAAGTTCAATAAATTAGCTACTTAGATTTTTAAATTAAAATAGCAAAAATTTATTTAAAATGTACGGCACCGACTTTTAAAATTTTATTACGAAATCATGTTTTGAGCAATAAAGACCAAAAACTTGCTTCTCGTGTCTTATACCATTAATAATAGTTATGAACTTCTCTGATTGAACATGGTTGCATAACGTCCTGAGTCCGACATTGCGAGCAATAATATGTACTAACTTGAGGAGAAAAAAGTAAAAAAATCAATTGGTTCCAAAGTTTATTGTTAGTGTAGCACGTGATGGACCAACATAAATTGTGTGTTAGTATTTGTCAAATAATTCTAGATAAGAAAATAACATATAGACAAAAATGTAGAAGAAGTAAAAATTAATTCAAGCCCATTGAATTCACGGTGTTTCCTTAAGGAACTTAATCACCTTTTAGTATCCGAGGTTGTGGATTATTTTCTCCAAGAATAGAACGGATTACACACACTATGTAATGGTACTTTAAACCGTAGTGTTTCAACGAACAAAAATGGCAGCAGCAAATCACATTTATTGTTGCCTTTTTGTAGTTAAAACAATGCAGAAAGAAATAGGAGAATTCAAAATTTTCATAAGGAATATCTGAGGGAATTGTCTGCTATTTATAGCCAACATATTAAGTTTAAACGAAGAAGTGCAACTCTTCAAAAGGTATATCTTGATTGTTCACGCAATACGGTCATAACGTAAATAAAATGGGAATTTTGATTAAATAATATTACGTTAATCTTTAAGATTAACAAATAAATTTGGTCCAAAAAGTTAATCAATCAATTATTTGACTCTGAAGCCGAATCGAGCAACGGCGACGAAGTGAGACTTGCCTTCTTCTTAACTCTTTAAAAGCTAGACAAAAAGCAATTATACATGTACCTATAAAAAAATTAAATTTTATTTTTTACTTTGTTTTTCATTCGCCCTCCTTTGAGCTAAAATAAGCTTTAAAATTTTTCAAAATAAGCTTCTTTAACATTCTCCATCGATCTCTCGGAAAAGATTTGAGTACACGGTCTCTCTGTGTATGTAATGACGAGTAACTGTCATTTTTCAAGAATCGAACGCTATCTGAAGTTTTTGACATGATACAATAAGTGTAATATTGCAAAGAGATTGACTTAGAATTTACATTTGACATGTTTAACTTTAGCCTCTTACGATAAATTTACTATATTTTTTAAATTATACATTCAAAATTGTATTCTTTCAAAAAAAATTGCGACTCTTTCTCTCACTCTCTCTCACAAACAATATATATATATATATATATATATATATATATAGATGGTACTAGGCAAGCCTTTAAATTATAAAAAAAATCGATATTTTCATTCCAAAGATAATTTCAAAGCTATTTAATATTAAACCTTCATGAACGAGTTCAAATCAAACCAAAAGTGCGAAAAGAAAGCCCCGACACTGTGGTGGCACTAGTCATGAGCATCTACTACAATAGTCCGACAATATCAAGACTACTAGTCTGGAAATAACTAAATACAACTAAGGGAAGATAAAGAGGGAGGAAAGTAGGCTTGCGATCGCCAGGCAGCTACCTTGCTAACTCCGATGGATCTGCAATTGAATAATCAACACCCGTTACCGTATCCAAAAATGCTTGGATCTACGCACAAGGTGCAAGAGTAATGTGAATACACCAACTCAGTAAGTAACAGCAGTAGATAAAGGCTGAATAATAGTGACGAGTAGTAATGCAAATAAAGTTCATATCAAATAAACTCAGTAAAATACAATACGCTTTTAAAACCATAGTTTGAATCAAATCAGCTTGTTTAAATCCAGTTCCAGTAAAATAATTTAAAACATCTTTCAATAGTTTTCGAACAAAGGTTCAATGCAAACGTAAGCAAAGGAAGAAATCATAAACAGCCCCTTGGGCAAACATCACTCATATATAGCCCCGTGGGCAAACCTCACCATCGCTCATTTACAGCCCCTCAGGCAAACGCCACCATCACGCATGCCTCCTTGTCACTCATCACTCGGCACTTACACTCAGTAGGTACCTACACTCACTGGGGTGTGTACAGACTCCGAAGGGGCTCCTTCAGCCAAAGCGCTATATCAAGCCAATCATCGTATAAATCAATGAGGCCCCTGGCCTATATAAAACATGTTGCGGTGTGTAGCCCAATCCCATAAATATCCTCATAAATTAGGCCCTCGGTCTTACTTAGTCATAAACCTTCCAGCCTCTCGGGCTCTCAGAAACAAAGTTTTCAGCCAAACAACATTTACATGATGTATCAAAAATAGAGTAATAGAAACTGAGTTATGCAGTAAATAAGTATAAAAATGAGTGAATAAAGATTTTTTATCGAAAACAATGAGAGGATAGCAAGAAAACGCCTCTAAGGGTTCAAAAAACACTGGAATAAGGCCTGAACATGGCGTCCAACCTGATTTACAGAAATCCTTTCTAAAATACATAAGAATCATATAGTTTCAACAAAATATTCAATTTTATATTTGATATGGTGTGGACCAAGTCATAATTCCAAACAGTGCACGTACACACGCAAATCACCTATCACGTGTGTCACCTTAAAATAGTCACACGACACAAAATCCAAGGTTGCATACCCTTGGGACTAGATTTACAATGGTTACTTACCTCAAACCGATCAAATATCTACTCTGTAATGCTCTTGCCCCTCGACTCGGCCTTCTACTACTCAGAATCTATTCACAATCAGTACAATACCATTAATATATGCTAAACAAATGAATTCAACAAAAAAAAAAACTGCCAATTTAGACCAAAAACCCGAAATTGGTTCAAACCTCGGACCCATGTCTCGAAATTTGACAAAAATGACAAATTTTGAAAGTACATTCACTCATGAGTCCATATATACAAAATTTATCAAAATCCGACTCCATTTGGTCACTCAAATCCTTATATCAAACTCTCCAAAATCCCAAACCATAGCCCCTCATTTTCACCCCTTATTTTCACTAATTAATTGATAAAACAACGGGAAAACACAATAGATAGGAGTATTAGAGCTCAAGCAACTTACCTCACTAAAAACCTCTTGAATCTCCTTTCAAAATCACTCCAAAAGATCCAAAAACCGACTAGAAAATGGTGGAAATGAACCAAAATTTGTGAAGTGTGCTATTAATACTTTTTCCCAGGTCTTTCCCACCTGCGACCACATATCCGCTCCTGCGGAACTGCATTTGCGGTCATCACCTTGCACCTAAAAAAACCACTTAAGTCCTCAAAGTCGCACCTGTTCCCTAGATTCCGCACTTGCAGGCGCACACCTGCACACATCCTTCAACTTCTACGGAGCTGGCCATTCTCCCTTCTTCTGCATCAATGTCCCAGGTCTCGCACCTGCGTGCTCGCAGATGTGACCGCCTTCCCACATCTACGGACCCAGCCTACCTCAACGCTGTCCACACCTGCATCTACCTCTCCACTTCTACGGGCTCGCACATGCGACTCCCACTCTGCAGGTGTGGTTATGACAGCTAAGTTCCAACTTTAGCAACTCCTCTAATTTCCAAATTCTCCGTTAACCATCCTATATCTTCATAAACCCCTCGGAACCTCAACTAAACATGCCAATAAGTTATATATTAACATACGAACTTAGTCAAATCTTCGAATCACCCAAAACAATATCAAAACACCAAATTATCCTTAGATTCAAACCTAAGAACTTCTAAACTTTCAAATTCCGCAGACGATGCTGAAACCTACCAACCACGTCCAAATGACCATAGCTTTTACACACATATCATACATAACACTACAAACCTACTCCAACTTCCAAAATTTTGTTCTAATCAAGATACAAAATTTTTCACTAACGACCAAAATTGGCAAAATTCTAATTTTCACCAATTCAAGCCTAATTTTACCACGGACCTCTAATACATTACGGTTGTGTTTCTAAGTCCAAAATCACCTAACAGAGCTAACTAAACCATCAAAATTCACATCCAATATTGTTTACACCTAAGTCAACATTCAGTTGACTTTTCCATCTCAGGCTTCTTATAAAGAGACTAAGTGTGTCCAGTCCTCTCTGAAACCACTCTAGGATCGAACCAACTGACCCAACATATCATAAAATAGCTTAGGAACACAAAAAAGAAGCAGAAAGAAGGAAATGAGGCTACAACTCTCGAAACAACCGGCCGTATTGTTATATATATATATATATATATATATATATATATATATATATATATATATATATATATATAGTTTTGTAATTTTTCGAGAAGTGGGCCCAGGGCTCGGGTTTTTGCTAGTTTCGAGATTTTGGCTATTTCTCGGTTGTTTTCGGTTGGATATTGTCCCATAGTCATCTTTGTGATGTATCCGCTCTATTTTGTTTAGATTCGACGCGCGAGGAGGCCGAATTGAGAGGAAAAGGCGTTGCGAGCTTGAGATTTCATCGGTTCGAGGTGAGTAAGTCAAGTAAATGTTGTTCTAAGGGTTTGAAGCCCCGTACTTTCATATCGTAATGCTATGTTGAGGCGTGACACGCACTCCATGATAAGTACGGGGTTAGAGACTCTTGAGGAATTGTGACGTGGTCCATCCCGAGTGAGAATTATAGTATATTGGAGTATGATACGCACACTATGATGACTATTATTGGGCTTTATGTCGTGTTTTGGGCCTAGTGCCGACCTGGGATATCCTTCGGGAGTTGGTATTACTGTTTTAGCATGATTTCATATCATTTATTATCAGTCCATGGTTTTAAAACATAGTTTTCAAAACCCATCCGTATTTCAAATGTTCAGAAGTCATATGCTATCTTTTTAATGTATTTTGGCTGAGGATCATTGTTAATAACTGCCCAAGGGGCTTATGATATATTTTCTATACTGATTTTGGGTGGCTAGGGCTGCGCACCGAAGCGGTGATTAGAAATAGTGGTAACACGGACATTGTGTGATATGAGCGGTCAGGTAACATGGACTGGACTGATTATTGATTTTCACCACGAGATGGCTGGTTTTATTATTTACCACGAGATTGCTGGTTTGATTATTCGCCACGAGATAGCTGGTTTGATTATTCTCCATAAGATGGCTGCTTATTGCGCTTGCGCTGTAGGAGCACCTCCGGAGTCTGTACATACCCCAAGTGAGCGACGTCGATGATAAATGATATGGGTGGCTCGGGTTGCACGCCGCAGTGGGTACTGGATTGTACCATCATATGCATTGCATCGCATTCCTGCATTTGCATCATATGGAGCCCAACCCAACGGCTAGGCATGCCTAGCTGTTGGGTTGGGTGCCATCTCAGTACGAAATCATTCCTGCTAAGTTATCTATTAAAACAGATAGGGAATCAATTAGATCGTGCTGATATTTACCCATCTCAAATCACTGAAGGTCTAATCTATGTTATTCGTAGGGATTGCCATTGGAGTCATGATTTTCCCATTATAATTCCCAATGCAAAACAAAGGATTACATCTTACTTTACTAGGTTTTCGTACGTATATACATACCCTTTACACTGAATTTCAAGTCATCTATTGATCCTGTTATCATCGAATTCTGTCACGTTTTCTATGTTTGTTTAGGACAAATTGGCCTCATCATATGGAGGGTTGTTGCTTTCTTGAGGCATTTAGCCAATATGGTTGGTTTGCCTTTTACTTTCTTTCATCTGATTCATCTCTACTCTCCTAAACTTTTCCATCAAGGGGGTTTTACTTTAGTAGCGAGAAGTAAGAGAGTGTTAGTTAGCCCAGATGATGATAAAAACCGTGGCTGATATAACAGGTTTGTTGTTGCCCCCACGGTTGGTCTAGTAGGTCAAGAAAATGTCTCATTGCCGGAGAAGTGGAATATTGCACGTAAGTTTTCTTTTGATAAATTTGTATACCTTTGATCAATTTTCCTTGCCACTATTTTAACTTTCTCCTCTTTTTCAACAATCATGGGAACTGTTGATAAGATCTCGAATTTTCATGGTTGGATAGGAAAGTTGTTGAATATTGCTCCGATGGAAGGAAGATCTCAGAAAACCCTTTCTCATCGGTTTGGTTGGAAAGTAAAGACTCATGGTAAATGTCTTTTTCTCTTATATCCTTTGTATTTTCATTTATTTCTTCCTTTGGAATATAATTATGATCCTTTTTTTATTAGGATTTCCCGTTCGAGATATAAGGGCTGATGTTGTTGTAGCTTCTAGTGTTTCTTTGGGAAAGAGCTCAAGAGATAATCTTGGGTTCTTCATAAAAAGGAAGGCTGCAGCGGTTCAAGATTCTAATGAGGAGGAGAAACAAGATAGGGTTTCTTTGATAAAAAGGCCATGGGTCAGAAGACGTGTATTTTCAAACAATGAAGCATCTACTTCCCGTTTTGTTCCTATTACCGAACTTGTTGAAGCCACAATGGTGATTTTGATGATGACACTCCCGTAGCTGCTCATGAATTTGAAGATTAGCTTTTTGGTCTTGGGTTTGATAGTGATAATTTGGGTTTAGTTTCTGATAAAGTGCCCCTTGGCTCATTTTCATGCTTGCTCCTATGATATCTTCTTTACCAGTTGTAAATGTTATTGTTGTTGCTCCGCCCCAAACTGTTTTGACTCCTTACAAAGTTCCCACTCTTTTGTTCCTCACACTGAGGTCAATTCTTTAAGTGGAAGTGGAGCTATGAATCAAATTATCATCGAGGTTCCTCCCGATAGTAATCTTTTGAGGAAATCAGGTTAGGTTGATGTGTGGTTAAAACCTCTGATCGGCCCAGTTGAGAAATCCAAGCTCAAGAGTCACAACTCTTTGACTTGGATGAATGACATTGTGTGGTCATCGTTAAAGGTATTTGTTCGGTTTCGTGCTTTATTATATCCGTTTCCTATCAAGGTTCTTTGCCCCATCTTTTTTTAGATTAATCTTGTTAGCACAAAAATGATGAAGAGGATTTCCCACACCGAGAAGTTAATGTATGATTATCAAGTTGACGCAGATAACTAGAGAGAACAATATGAAAGCCTTCAAATTGATATGAAAGCATTAGAAGAAAACAAGTGAACCTTAGAGTAGTAGGTGAAGGTTCTTACTTCAAAGTTAGCAGTTGAGAAGGCTTCCTCAAATCAAGCGGACAAAGATAAAAATTTCCTCGAGACATCTTTTTTGGAGCAACTCTCCAAGGACAGTGAAGAGGTCAGAGAATTGAAGGCTTTGCTAAGTGAGAAAGAGGTTTACGCTGGTGAACTCATGCAAACACTTACTCAGACACTAAGAAATCTTAGTGAGTCTTATAATAAGGTCAGTTTTTTAGATACCTCACTCGCTACTCTGCAAGCTTCTTATGATTCTCCCTTAGCTGAGAATGAAAAGCTCAAAGATGAGATTAATCAATGGGAGAAAGATTATAAGTTTCTTAAGTACAAAACTGCTATTGAAGTGAGTTGGGTGATTTTAAACATACGTCACGATACCCTTGTGGAAGCTAGCCAAGAAGGTTTCAACTTGGATGCTGAGTTAGCAAGATAAAAGAAACTATTGAAAAAACTCAGCAAGGCCAAGACTTTCCTTCTCCCATGGCTGATACTCCCGAGTATGTTGAAGATGATATGGGTACGGTGCATGTTCCAACTCCTTCAAGCAAACTCGAACCTTCTACTGCTAGTGATACTGCTTTAGATCCTTCTTCAGCCCCTCAATGAAAGTTTATGACATATGACTTCTCTTCTTTTTTTTGTCTTTTGGTGGAATGTGGTTTTAACCCCCGATCCTATTTGGGGGTTTAGTTATTGGAAAAGGTCAAGTCCGCAGACCTTTTTCGGGGCATTTTGTATAAATGACAAACAGTTTATAACTAGGTTCAAACTTACTCTAAACTTTTAATATTAAGAAATTTTTGTTTACATAATTATCTCGAGCTTCTGTTTTACTCATTCTTGCCTTTATATTCAAGGACTTGTTAGTTAAATCATGGGTTTATGTTTTTACCCATTTTTGCATTTTGTTTTGTAAAATGGTTTATTAACTTCATGGATGTCTGAATCAAACATAAATTTTATAAAGAGTGCCCTTTATACTTGACACTTAATAAAAAAGACACATCAACTTCATAATGGTGTAAATATACGAAAAAGTAATAGGAACATACATGTTTTTTTAAATGACTTTGATAAAGTTTCATCAGAACTTGTCAAGTTTAAGTAACATCTTACATGTATTTAAATATCTTCTATAACTTTTCGTAACTGTTTTGATTACAACAAATTTGCAAAAGAAGAAATAAAATCCAAGGGTTTTTTTTTATTTTTTTAACCCATTTCTATACATTGCCTTTTAACCTAGATATCATAAAATTTTGAAATGTATAGGGTTTTTGACTGGCTTTGACTTTGTGTTTTATAGGCTCTTAACTTTTCTCTGAACTTGATTCATTCGATGAGTAGCATTCGGGCTTTGACTTGAACTTTGACTATTCTCTGTCTTTTTTGCCTTCTTTATACATATGTCATATATATATATATATATATATATATATATATATATATATATATATATATATATATATATATATATTGTATAGTCCCCCAAGTATTTGAGCTTTGAACTATGAAGTCTCGAGCATTTGATTACTCCTCATTTGGTCATTTTCCTGAAAAAGAAAAACATAAGGAACTCGGAGGTACGTTTTAGATGAATCCTGCTTAACCCGTTTGAATTTCTATCAGAGTAATTGTAACCCTAGACCGAGAATTTCTACTTTTCCACGTGTCTTGCATGTCGTGATTCATCACTTAGTACGGGTTAGCTTTTTTCCTATCATCTAAAAATTTTAGTAAACTTTTAACAATTCAAAAATAAAATTTTAAAATGAGGGTACTTGCCCGTAGATACTTCTTTTTCTTAAAAATAGTATCTCTTCACATGAACAACATTCCAATGTGAAGGTAAAATCTTATCATCCATTGTTTCCAGCTTGTATGCTTCTTTTCTAGTGATACTTTGAATCTTATAAGGTCCTTTCCAAGTTGGACTTAATTTTCCCGCGTTAACCGCTCTTGTGCATTGAAAAACCTTCTTGAGTAGGAAGTCCCCAATCATAAAGTATCTTAGGCAAGCTTTTGGATTATAGTATCGTTCCATGACTTGTTTTTGCGCTGCTATCCTTATTATTGCAGCTTCCTTTCTTCCTTCAAGTAAATCTAGGTTTATTCGCATTTCTTCTTCATTAGATTCCTCAGTTGCTTGTGTATGCCTCGTGCTTATCTCCCCTATCTCGAGTGGAATCAAGGCTTCAGCTCCACATACAATTGAGGATGGTGTTTCTCCCGTATTTGTTTTTGTTGTTGTGCGATAAGCCCACGAAACACTCGGTAATACCTCTGGCCAATTGCCTTTGGATTCCTCCAATAGTTTCTTCAAGTTGTTAATAATAAATTTATTCGTTGATTCAGCTTGTCCATTTCCCATCGAATTATAAGGTGTTGAAGTAATTCTTTTAATCTGCTAACTCTGAAAAAAATTTGTGATTTATGCCTATAAATGGCGAGCCGTTATCGCATATGATTTCTTTTGGTACGTCGAATCAACATATGATATTTTGCCAAACGAAATCTTTGACCTCTTTTTTCGTACCTATTTAAAAGCACATGCTTCTACCCACTTAGTAAAGTAATCAGTGAGTACTAGCAAAAAATCTTTGTGGTAGTGGACCCAAGATATCCATCCCCCCACTTTATAAAAGGCCACGATGCAATGACTGGATGTAACAACTTTACAGGTTTATGTATATTGTTACCGCATCTTTGGCCCTTGTCACATTTGGCCACAAAATATTTCACTTCTTCTTCCATTTCGGGCCAATAATAACCTGCTCTAATCATGGTTTTAACAAAGATCTTCCTCCTGCATGATTTCCACAATGTCTCTTGTGTATTTCTCTCATCACATAATCTTTTTGAGATGGTCCGAGGAATCTTGCTAAAGGACCACCGAACTTTTTACGATAAAGATAGCCTTGCTTTAAATAGTACCGAGCAGCTTTTTTGGGAGGCGTGTGTGCCTTCTTCTTATCTTCAAGGACAATTATGTACTGCAAAAAAAGTGACAATCTCGTTCCTCCAATACTGTCACGACCCCAGTTCGTTCTCCGTGAATATGTTGTGATGACACCTAATCCTTACAACTAGGTAAGCCTAACAATGCGAAAAAATAAATAATTTGCAGAAATTATAACTCACAACCCAAATTAATCAAAATGAAATGCGGAATGTAAAATGTCACTTGGCACATACAGCATAAGAGCTCAACTACTACAATGCTATCCCAAAACTCGAAAACTCACGGGAACACAAGCTAACAAAATGTAATACAATGATCTAACTTCAGAATATCTAAAACAATAGTGCGAAAGGAAAGCTAACTGCTAAAGCTGGAATAAGATAGAGACTCCTGGTCTACGGACGCGGCAGATATACCTCGAATTCTCTACTACATCTCTCCGCCTCGAGGATAATACACCTGGGTTGATGTACTTGGATTTGCACGTGAAAAACATGCTTAGAATGAGCATAAGTACACCACAGCGGTACTCAGTAAGTGCCAAGCCTAACCTCGGTCGGGTAGTGACGAGGAAGGTCAGGGCTCTACTAAGAATAAAAATAATAGACGTGGTTCATATATATGGTGCATACCTATTTTTACCGAACCGTTTCTTAGTATCAACATGCCTGGAACTTCTTCTTTCCTATTTTTGAGACTTAGTAATTGTATCTTCTTCTATTGCAGTTTCGTGTCATATCTGATGTAAACATCATTTCAAGTTGTACCTGGAAATTTACATAGACTTTCTTTGATCCGTCTCGTGGCTTTTGAACACTTCTTATTTAGATTACTGGTAAAATCCATAGCCGCCCAGTTATCAGGTACACGTGGTAGCGACATCCTTTCGCGCTAGAACCTGCCTACGAACTCTTTGAGCAACTCCGAATCTCCTTGATTTATTTTGAAAATATCCTCCATTCTTCTTTCGACTTTTCGAACTCCCGAGTGTGCTTTGATAAATGAATCTGCAATCTTAGCAACAAAATTTATAGAATTTTCGGGTAAAAGATAATGCCATGTTAATGCTTCCTCAGTGAGTGTTTCACCAAATTGTTTGACAAATATTGATTCAACTTGTTGTTTGGTCAAATTGCTGCCTTTTAAGCTAGTAGTGAATGCACTCACGTGGTCTTGTGGATCACTTGTGCCATTGTATTTTGGAATATCAAGCATCTTGAATTTCTTCAAAATCAACAGAGGAGCAGCACTGAGCTTCCAAGGTTGTTGTGAATATTTATCCATATCTATTCCCTTTATTACGGGCGGTACTTCAGATATTTTCTCTATGCGATCGCTTTGTTCCTTGAGCTATTTCTGCAAGGTTAGTACCAGATTTTGTAAATCAGAATCACTATGTTACCTGGTTCTCCATCACAAGACTCGTTGGGAATTCCTCTACTACCTGAATTAACGAGCCCAGAACAAGGATTTTCCAAAGTATTATTAGGGGTTGGTGGCGCAACCAGCAACTGGTTGGAGAAAGCCTAAAGAGCTTTATTGACCTGTTGAGCGATTAACTTTTGGGAAGCTTCATTGATTGCCTTATCATGTTCCAATTGAGCATTTTCATTTAATTGAGATCCATCGGGAGTTCCTTCTCGAGAATGTCGAGGAGAGTTTCGTAGGGTAGGGATCGGGGTACGAATCGTGCGGATTCTCTTGGAGTTGATGATCTTTTTTATCGTTGTTATTGACATTTGACATGGTTGATTTGATAAAAAAGGTTAACTTAGGAAAGAGTGGATTATCAGATTTCTAGTAACTGAACCAATTTGTTTAATTAAAAATTGATATTTCGGTCAAAGCTTATTTTAAGAAGAACTCAGGTTACTGATAATCAATATAAATATGAATAATTGATGTAAAAATATCGTAGTAGAAAGTAAAGTAAATCAGTATATTCCAATAGTATTTTGTGTTCTTTATAAATGTTCGGTTCTCACCTTTTATTGCACTCTTTAAGTAATACAATTTTTTTCTTTTCATAATAAAGTCATCATGGACAATCATTGGTATTTAATATAACGTTATAATTGGTGATCATAACTGATTCAATACAGATTCTATAAAATTTTCCGTAATTAATTATAACGGCCCAGCCGGTCGTCTTAAGAATTCTTGCCTCGATCCCCATTAACTGCTTTCCCCAAGTTTATTTCTACTAATTTAATTTGCCAGGACGTTCTATTTTGAGTTTCGAAGAGTTTTGGAACACTTAGTCCCTAAATGAGAGCTTAAGTGTTGAAAAGTTTTCTATAGTCGGAACAGTGTGAAGATGCACTTGGAATGGAAATTTGATGGATATGTTAGGTTTTTCGGTGATTTTGTGGTTAGGATTGTGTTCGGATTGTGTTTTGGAGGTCCGTAACTAATTTAGGCTTAAAATGCCAAAGTTTGAATTTTGATAGTTTTCGGTTCGATATTGAGATTTTGATCCGAGGGTTGAAATGGAATTTTGAGAGTTGCTACACCTTCGTTATGTCATTTTGGGTGAGTGTGCAAAATTTCAGGTTATTCGGATGTTGTTTGGTTGGACTTTTAATCGAAAGCGTATTTCTGAAGTTTTTAGAAAACTTAGACTTGAATTAGATGTGAATTGACGGATTTGGTGTTGCTTGAGGTGTTACGATGATTGGAACAGGTTTGAATGAGGTATTAGGATATGTTGGTGCTTTTTGTTGAGGTCTCGGGGGCCTCGGGGTGATTTTGGATGGCTGATGAGAAGTTTTGAGTCTTGGAAGATTGCAGAAATTGCAGCAGCAGTTGCAGAGGAATTTTTCTCTTCGCGATCGCGTGAGGTCCCTCGCGATCGATTTTAGAAGGCATGTGATTTGCTATTCGCATTCGCGATTGAGGTTTCGCTTTCTCGGAAGGACTTGATCCGTTGTTTCGCATTCACATGGTAATGTTCACGTTCGCGTCTGAGGATCTCGGGTCCAGTATATTTGTTCTTCACGTTTGCGTAGGTGTGACCGCGTTCATGTAAGTATAAGTGTCTAAAGCATCGCATTCACGATGAGGGGGTCGCGTTCGTGTAGGAATAATTTTGAGAAAAATAAAAATGTGCTTCGCAATCGTGAGACTGAGGCCGCGATCGCGATAAAGGATTATTAGGCCTGGATAGAAATTTATAAAACATTACATTCGCGATGTTGAGCCATATTTTCCACCATATCTGAGTATTTGAGAGCTTTTTGGGGGAGATTCAAGAAGGAATCAAGGAGAATCCATTGGAGGTAAGATTCTTGAACCTAAAACGTGATTCTATTGTGAAATTAACCTAGAAATTCATCTAAACTTGGACAAAAATGGAAGAACTAGAGTTGAGATTTTAAATTTTAATCTGGGATTTTAGGGGTCATTTGGACTCTGATTTTTGTGTTCTTGTTATATATAAAATCGTGAGAGTATGAGGTTTCCCAAAATATAAGTTTCATCCGATTTCGAGACGATGGCCTAAGGGATATTTTTGTCAATTACCTAATTTTGCGTCTTAGCTTTTAATTTAATCGTAGAATCTTTTGTTTGAGATGTTATTTATGATATGTAATTGAATTGAATAGATTTGGGCCATTTGGAGTCAGATACTCGTGGCGAAGGCATGGTTTCTAGTTGACTTTGAGCCGATTCGAGGTAAGTGGCCTGTCTAACCTTGTGTGGGGGATCTTTCCCTTAGGATATTATATTTGGTAATTAAATGCCTTGTACGTGAGGTGACGAGTGCGTACTTGAGATAATTGTTAAAAATCTGATTTTTCTTTAAGTATCTAAAATCGAGTTCCTTTCTTACCTGCTTTATTATATACTAGCAAATTTTAGCCTGATGTTAGCTAGAGCAGCATGTTTAGTTGATTCGTAATTGCCTATTTGTTAAATTGCCTCAGTTTCATTACTTGAAGCATGTTACGCTAGAATTACTTGTTGCCTTGGTATAAAACTTCATTTTTGAACATCTCCTTGCTGCTGCTGTGTATTTACATTGGGACTACGGATGTGAGATTCCGGTAGCCCCTCCCTCCCTTATCTATTTACTTTGGGACTATGGGTTAGATTCCCAATAGATCCCCATGCACATTTACTTTGGGACTACGGGTTAGATTCCTGGTAGATCCCCCTGCACATTTACTTTGGGACTGCGGGTTCGATTCCCGATAAACCCCCCTTGCATATTTGCATTTGGAACTACGGGATGGTATCCTGGGAGATCCTTTGGATATATACATATGATGGACTATGGAAGGTATCCCGGGAGATCCACTGGACAATTGATGAAAGGGACTACAAGACGGTATCCTGGGAGATCCTTGTGTTACTATTGGTATTGAGATGCTCTGCTTTTGGTTTTTACTCTTTTATTAGTATAATTGTTGCTTCCTGGTATAACCTGTCTTATTTCATTGTCTTTTCTCTCTAATAACGTTTATTTCATATTATTAATGCTTATTATTATTTTTAACCTCGGTAGGGCGCTGACCTTCCTCGTCACTACTCGACCGAGGTTAGACTTGGCACTTACTGAGTACCGTTGTGGTATATTAATGCCCTTTCTACGCATGTTTTTCATGTGTAGATCTAGGTACCGCCACTCAAGCATATCAACCTCGAGGCAGGGAGAGAATTTGGAGACTTCGAGGTATTTCTGCCGCGTCCGCAGACTAAAGAGTCTCCATTTTTATTCTATTTCTTAGTGTTAGCCCTTCTATCATACTGTTGATTTAGATACTGTGGAGATTAGAGCACTTTACTATATTTTTCTTCTAGCTTGTGTTCCCTTGAGTTTTCGGGTTTTGGGTTAGTATTGTAGAAGTTGAGATATTGTGTCGATATGTGCCGAGTGGCATTTTACATTTCATTTTTTTGATTTGTTAAACTTGGTTTAAGTTATAATTTCCATAAGTTACTTGTTTTTCGCATTGTTAGGCTTATCTAGTCGTAGGGACAAGGTGCCATCACAACATGTTCACAGAGGGTGAACTAGGGCCGTGATAAATTGGTATCAGAGCTCTAGGTTATTAGGAGTCACGAAAATACAGGCAAGTTTATTAGAGTTTCACTTATCGGTACGGAGACGTCTGTACTTATCTACGAGAGGCTATGTAACTGTTGGAAAATTTTCACTTCATTTGATTTCCTTATCGTGCGAGATTTTTGATATCACAACTAAACTTTTGTCTTTCTATTCACGTGCTACTCGAGACGACCAGGAACTCGGGCCGCCTACTGTAGCCGTCAGAGGCTAGAGTCGGGGTAGAGGTCGAGGATGCGCATGTGGTGCAGCTAGAGCACCTACGCGATCTGCCACAAGGTACCACTAACAGGTCTAGCCGGAGTCCAGGACCCTAATACACTTACTACTACTACTGCTACTACTACTCCAGCTCTCCAGGAGACTCTGGCAAAATTCATGAGCATGTACACCACCTTGGCTCAGGCAGGGTTGCTTCTCCTTGCTACAGCCACATCCCAGGCTGTGGGAGGAGCACAGACTCCCGCCGCCCGCACTCCTGAGAAGCGAGTGCATGTTGAGCAAGTTTCAGAGGTTATACTTGTGTTGCCTGCAGTACTAGATCAGCCCCGGGACAGGGCAGCGGCTTTCGAGGATAAGCAGCTGAGGCTTGAGAGGTTTAAGAAGTACAAGCCTCATGTATTCAACGCTCTAGCATCGAAGGGTGATTTGGGTTTTCTTGATGAGTCTTACTACATTCTCCATACCATAGGTATTTTAGGATCCAACGGGGTTTCTTTCACTACCTTCTAGCTTCGAGGGGCCGCTTATGAGTTGTGGCGTACCTATCAGTTAGATAGTCTAGATGAGGCTGCTTCACTGACTTGGACTCAATTTTCAGATCTGTTTTTGCGAGAGTATATTCCTCATAGCCTCAAGGACGTACGGCGTGTAGAGTTTGAGCATTTGCGCCACGGTACTATGACTATTTAATAGTATGTTGTCCGTTTCACCAGTTTGGCTAGGCATGCACCATCATTGGTTGCTACTTTTCGTGAGAGGGTTCGTCGATTTATTGAGGGGAATTCCTAGCATCAGATCTAGCATGGCTCATGAGTTGGAGACAGATGTTTCTTATCCGCAGGTGGTGAGCATTGCTAGGAGGATTGAGGGTATGTATGCTAGGGAGAGAGAGGATAGAGAAGCCAAGACATCTCGAGAGTCAGGCCACTATTCTCGTGCATGTACCCTAGGTACAGTTCATCATGGTACAGGTTATATTCGCCTCGTTATTCAGCTCTTCCACTAGCTAGCATTGCTCCAGCTCTAGCTCCTTCTAGTCCTCAGGAGCCTTATTATGCACCTCCAGTTTCTAACGCGCCTCTTACGCGGGTTGCTTCCAAAGATCAGTCCAGCAGACTTGGCCCTAGCCAGTTGCAGCTACCACGTCCTCCCAGAGCTTGTTTTGAGTATTGTGACACACGCCACATGGTTAGTTACTGCCCAGACTTGGGAGGGGTGCATCTTCACAGACTTCTCAGCCACAGCGTGCCCCGCAGAGTTCCCAGACTATGGTTACAGCTCCAGTCGCTGCCCCACCCGCTCATCCAACTAGAGGTGGAGGTTGGGGAGGCATAGGTCTCCCTCGAGGTGGAGGCCAGGCCATATACTATGCCCTTCCTGCTCGTGCCAAGGCTATTTCCTCTGATTCTGTCATCACATGTATTATATTGGTTTGTCCCAGAGATGCATCGGTTTTATTGGATCCAGGATCTACTTACTCTTATGTGTGTTCTTATTCTGCTCCACATTTGGGTGTATCTCGAGATTGTTTGAGTTGCCATGTTTATGTTTATACTCCTTCAGGGGATTCACTTGTTGTGGACCGCATTTATTGGTCATGTTTGGTTACTGTTCATGGTTTTGAGACCAGAGCAGGCTTATTGCTACTCAGCATGGTTGATTTTGATATATTTTGGGCATGGACTGGTTGTTGCCCCATTATGCTAATCTTGATTGTCATGCTAAAACTGTGATGCTGGCTACGCCAAGTGTACCGCATGTTGAGTGGAATGTCACTTTAGATCACACTCCCAGCACGGTTATCTCTTTTCTTGAAGCTCAACGTATGGTTGAGAAGGGGTGTGCCACATATTTGGCTTATTTGAGAGATATCAGTGTTGATACCCCTTCTGTTTATTCAGTCCCAGTGGTACAGGATTTTCCCGATGTATTTCCAGCTGATCTTCCGATCATGCCACCTCATAGAAACATTGATTTTGGCATTGATTTGTTGTCAGGAACTCAGCCCATTTCTATTCCTCCATATCGTATGGCTCCTCCTTAGTTGAAAGAGATGAAGGATCGGTTATAGGAATTGTTTAATAAGGGCTTTATCCAGTCCAGTGTTTCACCTTGGGTGCTCCTGTCTTGTTTGTGAAGAAAAATGATGGTTCTATGCATATGTATATTGATTATCACCAGTTGAACAAGGTCACAATGAAACTGTTATCCTTTGATTCGTATTGATGATCTATTTGACCAGCTTCAGGGCGCACGAGTATTTTCTAAGATTGATTTGCGCTCAGGTTACCATCAGTTGAATATTCGGGAGCTAGATATCCCGAAGACTGCTTATAGGACTCCGTACGGTCATTATAAGTTTCTTGTTATGTCAGTTGGGCTGACCAATGCCCCCAGCAGCCTTCATGCACTTGATGCACAGTGTATTTCAGCCATATATCGACTCTTTTGTCATTGTCTTTATTGATGACATTCTGGTGTATTCTCGGAGTCGGGAAGATCACAAGCTGCATCTGAGGACAGTGCTTCAGACTCTAAGAGAGAAGAACTTATATGCAAAGTTCTCAAAATGTGAGTTTTGGTTGGGTTCAGGGGCATTCATACGCCATGTGGTATCGAGTGAGGGCATTCAGGTGGATCCGAAGAAGGTAGAGGCTATGCAGAGTTGGCGCAAGTCATCTTCAGCTACAGGGATTCATAGTTTCCTTGGCTTGGAGGCTACTACCGTCGTTTTGTGGAGGGATTTTCATCAATTGCAACCCCTATGATTAGATTGACCCAAAGGGTGCTCCATTTCAGTGGACCGAGGAGTGTGAAGCGCGCTTTCAAAAGCTCAAGACAGCTTTGATTACAGCCCCAGTTTTTGTATTGCCTGCAGGTCCAGGGTCTTATACCATCTATTGTGATGCCTCGAGAGTTAGCCTTGGAGCAGTATTGATGCGTAATGGTAGGGTGATTGCCTTTGCGTCATAACAATTGAAGATACATGGGAAGAATTATCTTGTCCATGATCTTGAGTTAGCTGCCATCGTTCACGCCCTAAAGATTTGGCGCCATTATCTATACGGTGTGCCTTGTGAGATTTATACTGATCATAGAAGTTTGCAGCATTTGTTCAAGCAGAAGGATCTAGTTTGTGCCAGAGGAGGTGGTTATAGTTGGTGAAGGATTATGACACCACTATTTTGTATCACCCGGGCAAGGCCAATGTAGTGATTGATGCCTTGAGTCGCGGGGCGGAGAGTTTGGGGAGTATGGCATGTCTAGTCGCGTAGTTTCTCGGTCTTTATTTAATCGTATCAATGAGCGACAGTATGATGACCTTTTTTATTCCTTAAGGATAGGGTTCAGCATGGTGATGCCAGAGATATGACCATTGGCGAGGACGGAGTATTGAGGATGTAGGGTCGGGTTTGTGTACCCAATGTCGATAGGCTACGGGAGATGATTCTAGAGAAGGCCCACGGTTCGCGGTACTCCATCAATCCGGGTGTCGTGAAGATGTATCAGGACATGAGACAGCACTATTGGTGGAGGCGGGTGAAGAAGGATATTTGGATTTGTAGCTAGATGCCTCAACTGCCAGAAGGTGAAGTACGAGCACCAGAGATCGGGTGGGTTGCTTCAGCAGATAGAGATTCAGAGTGGAAGTGGGAGCGTATCACCATGGATTTTGTATCTGGACTCCCACAGACTTTGAACAAATTTTATGCTATCTGGGTTATTGTGGATCGGCTGACCAAGTTTTCTCATTTCATTCATATCTGTACCACTTATTCTTTAGAGCGGTTGGTAGAGATTTATATTTAAGAGATTATCCGTCTGCATGGTATTCCAGTTTTTATTATTTCAGACACAGGTACTCAATTCGCATCACAGCTCTATAGGGTCGTTCAACAGGAGTTGGGTACTCGCGTGGAGTTGAGCATGATATTTCACCCCCAGACGGAGGATAGTCTAAGCGCACTATTCAAATTCTTGAGGATATGCTATGCGCGTGCGTGATTGAGTTTGAGGGTCTTGGGATCAGATATTGTCATTGGCGGAGTTTGCTTACAATAACAGCTATCAATCCAGCATTCAGATGGAACCGTATGAGGCCTTGAATGGTAGGCAGTGCAGATCTCTGGTGGGTTGGTTTGAGCCAAGTGAGGCCAGACTATTGAGAACATATTTGGTTCAGGATGCTTTAGAGAAGGTTAAGGTAATTCAAGATAGACTCTGTACAGCCCAGTCCAGACAGAAGAGCTGCGCGAGCCAGAAGGTTCGTGATGTTTCCTTTATGGTTGGAAAGCGGGTTCTGCTTCGAGTTTCGCCCATGAAGGGCGTCATGGGATTTGGGATGAAAGGGAAGCTAAGTCCGAGGTTCATTGGCCCTTTTGAGATATTGAGGCGTGTTGGGGAGGTTACTTATGAGCTTGCCTTACCTCCCAGCCTGGTAGGGGTTCATCTGGTATTTTATATTTCGACGCTCCGAAGATATCACGGTGATCCGTCGCACGTGTTGGATTTCAGTTCAGTCCAGCTAGACAAGGATCTATCTTATATTGAGGAGCCAGTTGCTATATTGGACAGGCAGATCAGAAAGTTGAGGACGAAAAACATTGCTTCAGTAAAGGTTCAGTGGCAGGGTCAGCTGGCCAAGGAGGAAACCTGGGAGACTGAGCAGGATATGCGCAGCCGTTACCGTTATTTTTTCTACTTTAGGTATGTCTTTTTGCTCGTTCAAGGATGAATGAATGTTTAAGTGTAGGAGGATGTGGCGACCTGTCCGGTCATCTTAAGAATTTATGCCCCGAACCCTTATTAACTTCTTTCCCCAAGTTTATTTCTGCTAATTTTATTTGCCGGGACACTCGTTTTTGCGTTTCGGAGAGTTTTGGGACACTTAGTTTCTAAATGAGAGCTTAAGTGTTGGAAAGTTATCCATAGTCAGAACAGTATAAAGACGGCCTCGGAATGGAAATATGATGGTTCTGTTAGCTTTGTTAGGTGATTTCAGGGTTAGGAGCATGTTCGGATTGTGTTTTGGAGGTCCGTAACTAATTTAGGCTTGAAATGTCGAAGTTTGAATTTTGGAAGTTTTTAGTTCGATAGTGAGATTTTGATCTAAGGGTCGGAATGGAATTTTGAGAGTTTCTGTTGCTTCGTTATGTCATTTGGGATGTGTTTGCAAAATTTCAGGTCATTCGGATGTGGTTTGATTAGGTTTTTAATCGATAGCGTATTTCGGAAGTTTTTAGAAAACTCAGGCTTAAATTCGATGTGAATTGATGGATATGGTGTTGTTTGAGGTGTTGTGATGATTGGAACAAGTTTGAATGAGGTTTTAGGATGTGTTGGTGCTTTTGGTTGAGGTTTCGGGGGCCTCGGGTAGAGTTTAGATGGCTACTGGATAGTTTTAAGTCTTGGAAGATTGCAGAAATTGCAGCAGCGGTTGCAGAGGAATTTTGGTCTTCACGATCGCGTGAGGTCCCTCGCAATCGCGTAGAAGGATTTTGGAAGGCATGTGTTTTTCACTTCGCGGTTGAGGTTCCACGTAAGCGGAAGGTCTTGATCTGGTGCTTCGCGTTCACATGGTGATGTTCGCGTTCGCGTAAGAGGATCTGGGGTCCAGTATATTTTTATTCTCATTCACGTAGGTGTGACCGTGTTACCGTAGGTATCAGAGTCTAATGCATCGTGTCTGTAGGGAGAGTGTCGCGTTCGTGATCGCGAGGCAGAGGTCGCGATCGCGATGAAGGAATATTAGGGCTGGACAGAAAATTATAAAACATTGCATCCGTGATTTTGAGCCATATTTTCCACCATAGCTGAGTATTTTAGAGCTTTTGACGGAAATTCAAGAGGGAATCAAGGAGAATCAATTGGAGGTAAGATTTTTGAACCTAAAACGTGATTTTATTATGAAATTAGCCTAGAAATTCATAGAAACTTGGACAAAAATAGAAGAATTGGGGCTTGAAATTTTGAATTTTAATATGGGATTTTAGGGGTCATTCCGATTTTTGTGTTCTTGTTATATATAGACTCATGAGAGTATAAGATTTTCAAAAATATAAGTTTCATCCGATTCGAAGACATTGGCCTGAGGGGCGTTTTGATCATTTCACCTAATTTCTCGTCTTAGCTTTGAATTTATTAGTAGAATCAGTTGTTTGAGATGTTATTTATGATATGTAATTGAATTGAATAGATTTGTGCCATTTAGAGTCGGATACTCGTGGCAAAGGCATTATTTCTAGTTGGCTTTGAGCCGATTCGAGGTAAGTGGCTTGTCTAAGCTTGTGCGGGGGATTTTCCCCTTAGGATATGATATTTGGTAATTAAATGCCTTGTATGTGAGGTGACGAGTGCGTACTTGAGCTAATTGTTAGAAATCTGATTTTGCTTTAAGTATCTAAAACTGGTTTCCTTTCTTACCTGCTTTATTATATACTTTTAAATTTTAGCCTGATGATAGCTAGAAAGCATGTTTAGTTAATTTGTAATTTCCTATTTGTTAAATAGCCTCAGTTTTATTACGTGAAGCATGTTAGGCTAGAATTACTTGTTGCCTTGGTATAAAAATTCATTTCTGAACATCTCCTTGATGCTATTGTGTATTTACATTGGGCCTACGGAATTGGGATTCTGTTAGAAATAACGCTCTACGCTAGAGGGGGGGTGAATAGCGTATTAATAAAATTTGGCGTTTTCTTGCGGAATTTAAACTTTGCAGGAAATAAACAAATGCAGTAAAAATAAATTACACCACGATATATACTGGTTGGCCACACTTTGTGGTTAGTCCAGTCCCCGAGAGACTCTCTCGAGATTTCCACTAACAACCTTGTCAAGCTTAAGGTGCCCAACAAACCTTTACACTTGAGACTTGAATCACACAAATCTCAAACACTTGCTCGGAGGTTCCTCACCTCAAAGACTTCAATTTGCTCGGAGGTTCCTCACCTCAAAGACTTCAATTTGCTCGGAGGTTCCTCACCTCAAAGACTTCAATTTGCTCGGAGGTTCCTCACCTCAAAGACTTCACTTGCTCGGAGGTTCCTCACCTCAAAGACTTCAATTTGCTCGGGGATACAATCCCAAAGACTTCACTTGTTAAGCTTCCGGGTGCCTAACGAACCTTTACAACTTGAGAACTTGATACAACACAAGCCTCAACCAACCCGCTTAAGGAAACCTATCCCTAAGACTTTACAAGAAGAAATATAACACTCCTTCTTACTACAAGTGTTTAACAAGAACACTCTTTTACTCACTTTACAAGAACTCTCTCAAAGAGTGGATTATGAGTACAAAATATATGGCTCAAGAACACAACAACTCAATCAATAATCTTGGCTCTCAAAAAACAATGTAAGATATGAAATTTGAATCACAAGAATGTAATGTATGCTTTGTAATTTTTCTGCAGTGTTCTTGTGTTTTAAAAATGATTTTCAGAGAGTGTTTTATAGAGAAAATGGAGCAATAGACCGTTGCTTTTAGTTCCAGAAAACGCTCCTGAAAATCTGCCTGACAATCGATTGTTGATATTACACAATCGATTGTTGGAGCAAAATTTCAACAGACAGATTCCTTAAAATCCGGTTAAAAGGATTTCTGTTGAATTTAAAAAGAATGACAATCGATTGTTAACTTTAGACAATCGATTGTTGTTCAAATATTCAAAATATTTCTGGCAACTTTTTGACAAAGATTTGAGTAAAGATTATACCATAAATAGATAAAGCCGTTGGAAGAAGTCCGTTTGGAAATATCACTGAGCACAATCGATTGTTAAATAGTGACAATCGATTGTTCTTCATTTTTGAAGATTTTGAAAACATTCTGTAAGTTGTCCAAAACTTTGAGACTAAGTATAAAATCTGACAATCGATTGTTGAACAGTGACAATCGATTGTTGCTTCAAAAATGATTTCAAACAAAGTTTCTGTCTCAAGACAACATTTTAAAAACTAAGTATAGAACTTGACAATCGATTGTTTCTTCAAGACAATCGATTGTTAAACCCAATTTTCTCAAAACGAGTTTAAAAATCATTTTGGCAAATATGCAACTTATTTCTTTAAAAACTTATGATGCATGATTTTATGAAAATCATTTTAGGTGAGAGCCAATATTAGAAATAAGTCGTTGAGTCAAGATTACAAATTAAGACCTACTCAACAGTTGATTGCATCTTCTATTCTTGAACGCGTACTATCCATCTTGTACTTGGACTGTTATTGTTCCATCACCGATGCTTGGCTCAATGTTTGGCATTTATCAAAACCTACATGAATCAACACACGTGTTTCTTACAATTTCCCCCTTTTTGATAATGGCAAACATGTATCGGGATATGCATAATAATAACAGTTCAAGATAATTCAATATGCATCATAGACATGTTCATGTTTCATAATTCAAGATAATTCAATATGCATCATAGACATGTTCATGTTTCATAAGATATTTCCCTTCAAATGATGATTCCCCCTAAATGTGTGCAGTTATATCAAAGTGCATGGGAAATATATTATGCATGCATAGCCCGTTTATTTTCCCCCTTTTGACATTAACAAAAAGTGGCTAGATAACAAGTCTAATAATAGCATGCTAGTTCAACAAACGTCAACATAATCGATTATTATACGGGATAATCGAATAGTTTGAAAAAAAATTCCCCCTAAATATAAGATTCCCCCTGAAATTATGCAACGCATTCAAAGAAAGCATGTAAGTATGCATAAACTCTAGTCTTGCATATAGCCTTTCTTTTCTTCCTTTTGAAAAAAGTATATACTTCCCCCTTTTTAAAATATCAAAAAATTCATATAATGGAAATAGGAGAGATATTTCAAATGAAAATCAACTTTCATTAAATAGATAAAATATTACATAGGCCATTAAATAAATAAAATATAAGAAAATATTTAATCCTCGTTATCATCATCTTCGTCCATGTTTTGTGGCGGTGCCTCAAATGGGACGACAGCACCATATTGATAGTTGACATGGTCAAAGTATCCCTGGACATAGCGGGTTAAGATCAACTTTTGTCTCAATGCGGGTAAGATGATTTAAAATATCCGAATTTGGATCTTGATTTGGAGGAGGATTTGAGGAGGATGAATATCACGTTTTTCAAAATTAGTAAGAAAGCGATTTAATTTATTTTCGCTTTTGAAGACCAAAACATCACCATCTTGATATGGATGATATCCGGAGGGAGGAAGAGTAGAGGTGGAAGCACCTTCCCTATTTGAACGGGTTCTTCTTGACATATTGATAGAGGAAAGAAAGCTTGAATTTTGCAAAAAGAGCTTTTTAGAGAGGATTTGAGGCTTTGAGCTTGAATATTTGGTGATGAGAATGAAGACACCATCTCCTATTTATAGAGGGGAGAATAGAAAAAAAAAATTATGCCTGAAGTTAACTCAAAAACGGTCGAGTTTTGGAATTGACCGTTGAGACAATCGATTGTATACCTGAGACACTCGATTGTTGAACAGTGTTATGCCAGTTGGATTGACTGATAAAAACTGATAATCGATTAACGAGAGCTGCAGGACTCAGAATGGTAAGAATTTTTGAATTAATACCGTTGGACAATCGATTGTGTGATAGAGACAATCGATTGTGTCAAGTTTGACACTTAGATTCTGAGAATTTGGCTTGAAACAGAATGTTTTTGAAATTTCAGAAAATCACTGACAATCGATTGTGGAACTTGACAATCGATTGTGTACTGGGTTAAAATGGTCTAAGTCCTGAAAATTGATTTTGGAAGTATGGTAATCAATTTTGAATATATTATAATCAATTTTGGATTTATGACAATTGATTATGAATGAAACAACGTCATCAACACATGGTGGAAGATAATGATTCTTCGGATGAAAACGTTTTTATGAAAATAGATTTTCCATCATGAATACATATAATCAACACCAATTGTTATAAATACCAATTTAGAAAATCAAAACTCAATACAATTTATGCACTTAATCAATTATGCAATTTATCAAAATAACATTCATATCAATACTTGTGACATATAATACCAATTCAACTAGCTAAAGGGTAGAGTAAGGAACGATCATACCCGGTTTGTCTTGATGTCATCCTCCATCGTTGACATCTCAATTTGCTAGAGATTGAATTGAATGCTTCATGCGAGCACATTAGCATTTCCAACACTTAATCAAGTGAAGCCATTTCCGATATATATATATAAACAATTTATCACCATAATAACAATTCAAAAACCAAACAGATATTTGTTAAGAAAATATCATCAATAAGATTTATGCAATCAATTCTTTCAAAGCACAAGTTCCCTCTTAAGTAAGACAAAATGGAATGTAATGACATTCCTCTTACTTGTAACAGATTGCCTAAAACATTTCTTCTTTTGATAAGAAGATTGTATTAAGGCTAATTCCTTTTACCATATTCACAAAAGAATAGGAAGGATATTGAGGAATATAAAATATGACGATTTCTATAAATTTATCAATTTTATCAACAAAAAAAAATACCTATTGTTATTTTGAAAGGCATTTGTCAAAACATATATTGCGTGCTGTTTCAAAATAGATAGTCAAATCATGAATCAACCATCTTATCACCTGTTTAAGCACAACACATCAATTTGACATTTTTCAGGAAATACCGATTGTTACAAAAGCAATGAAAAATCCATTTGACGGAGAGCATAACAAATGCATCAAATGTTATTTTATTAACAGTGATACACAAGGTTATTTTCAGCAATCCATATTGCAACAAATGTCAAATATTTCAATTAGGCGCATTTGCAATAATGAGAACCAAAACAAAGCATGATTCAAGGAGAATTGATACGAATGGTTTAACAAAGACATATCAACACATACAATTGGGCATGATAAAGATGAAAGCCTAGCCTTTAAAAAAAGGAGTTCAAGAACGTTTATGCCTATTTTGAACTGACACGATGATAAAAGATAGCTGTCGAGTTCAGAATTCAGAATGGTAACAAATCTTGAGATTTTTACCGATTGACAATCGATTGTTGAAAAGGGACAATCGATTGTTGAACTATTTGACACTTAGTTCCTGAAAAATTTGCAAGAAACAGAAAGTTTTTGAAAACTCAGAAAAACACGGACAATCGATTGTGCATGTGAACAATCGATTGTGGACTAGACCAAAAAGGTTTTAAGTCCTGGAAATCGATTATGAGAGTATGCAAAAAAAAACATTTATCAAAACATATATTAAAACATGATTTAAAACACTTTGCTGTTTGAAAAGATTGCCAAGACATAATTCAACTAAACATGATTCTAGTAGGTACTCATTCAATGCACGAATCAACATTTGTCAAAGCATGGATCAAGCATTTAATAGTTGATACTAGTAATCAAAAATGAATTTTCAGCATGTCAATCAACAAGTATAGTCAACAAGAAATTTCACAAATTGATTCTTACAATTAACGCATGTCAACGTTTTTCAGGGTGAGAATCAAGTTGACAACTTATATGTTAATAACACCAGCTGCCATATATCAACAAATCTGTCAACATTAATAGCTTGCACATATTCGGTTTTATCAAAAAGAATAGCTAACCGAAATTCCTCTCGATGCCTTTGGGTGTCGTGCTTGGCGCATCTACTACAATTTTGTAGTCTTCAAGCACACCTGCAAAAATACCTACGGAGAGGTTTTTGGTACCCATATCTTTTTGGGTCCTTTGGGGTTAGGCAAATAATAATTATAACCAAAAGATAAATCCCTATGTTTAGCAAAACACACGGGTGCAATGTGACCTATCCGATTGCAATAATGGCATACTACGTTCGGATTGTGCCAATGCCTAGGTTGCGCCAAAAACATTCTAGGTGATCTAGAGTCATTCCTAGAGGCGTTGAGAATCCTAGAGTCATTTCTAGGTTGTCTAACGTAGTTCGTTCTAGGCTTATCAACAATAGTCCTAGTATTGATTCTAGGCGATGTAAAGTGATTAACTCTAGATTCATTATTCCAATTTCTAGAGTTATATCTAGGTGATCTAAAGGCGTTAGTTTTAGACTTGTTTTCATACATCCTAGCGTAATGTCTAGGTGGTCTAAAGGAATTTGTCCTAGACTCATTTACAGCCCTAGAATTATTTCTAGGTGGAGCAGTAAAATTTCTAATGGGATTTCTGCTTTTATGCCGTTGATTTCTCTTCGACGTTTCCTTTTCTTCAATAACCTTAGGGACATCTATACTTCGTGATTCTAAAGTTTTCCTAAGTTCTGCGTTTTCTAACTTCAAAGAATCGCAGGAAGTACAAGTAGAGCATTTATCAACATAAGAAGCTTCATGCATAGTCTTAATGACTTGTCTAAGTTCTACACTATCATTTTGCAAAAACTGATTTTCTTTTACAAGATTCTCGTTATCAAGAGACAGATTTTCAAAATCTTTTTGTTTTAAAGAAAGTTGATTTTTGAAATCTTTTTCTTTCAATAAGAGACGTTCTTCAAAATCCTTTTCTATTAAAGAGAGATTTTTCTGAAAATCTAATTCTTGCTGGGAAAGTGATTTCTTCAAATCTTTAATCATTTTGACAGCATTACCAAATTCACCATACAAATCTTCAAATGCAATTTGTAATTCTTCGAACGAGTGAGAATTAGAGATACTTACCTCTTCTTCGTTGTTTCCATCAAATATTGGAGGCATGGTGTAGCAATTTCCTTCACCGATTCCTGCAAAAGAATCATGAGTAGAAGCCATGGATGGTTCTCTCAAACTGTTAAGTTTTTCAGAGAGTATGGCTCTGATACCAATTGTTAGAAATAACGCTCTACGCTAGAGGGGGGGTGAATAGCGTATTAATAAAATTTGGCGTTTTCTTGCGGAATTTAAACTTTGCAGGAAATAAACAAATGCAGTAAAAATAAATTACACCACGATATATACTGGTTGGCCACACTTTGTGGTTAGTCCAGTCCCCGAGAGACTCTCTCGAGATTTCCACTAACAACCTTGTCAAGCTTAAGGTGCCCAACAAACCTTTACACTTGAGACTTGAATCACACAAATCTCAAACACTTGCTCGGAGGTTCCTCACCTCAAAGACTTCAATTTGCTCGGAGGTTCCTCACCTCAAAGACTTCAATTTGCTCGGAGGTTCCTCACCTCAAAGACTTCAATTTGCTCGGAGGTTCCTCACCTCAAAGACTTCACTTGCTCGGAGGTTCCTCACCTCAAAGACTTCAATTTGCTCGGGGATACAATCCCAAAGACTTCACTTGTTAAGCTTCCGGGTGCCTAACGAACCTTTACAACTTGAGAACTTGATACAACACAAGCCTCAACCAACCCGCTTAAGGAAACCTATCCCTAAGACTTTACAAGAAGAAATATAACACTCCTTCTTACTACAAGTGTTTAACAAGAACACTCTTTTACTCACTTTACAAGAACTCTCTCAAAGAGTGGATTATGAGTACAAAATATATGGCTCAAGAACACAACAACTCAATCAATAATCTTGGCTCTCAAAAAACAATGTAAGATATGAAATTTGAATCACAAGAATGTAATGTATGCTTTGTAATTTTTCTGCAGTGTTGTTGTGTTTTAAAAATGATTTTCAGAGAGTGTTTTATAGAGAAAATGGAGCAATAGACCGTTGCTTTTAGTTCCAGAAAACGCTCCTGAAAATCTGCCTGACAATCGATTGTTGATATTACACAATCGATTGTTGGAGCAAAATTTCAACAGACAGATTCCTTAAAATCCGGTTAAAAGGATTTCTGTTGAATTTAAAAAGAATGACAATCGATTGTTAACTTTAGACAATCGATTGTTGTTCAAATATTCAAAATATTTCTGGCAACTTTTTGACAAAGATTTGAGTAAAGATTATACCATAAATAGATAAAGCCGTTGGAAGAAGTCCGTTTGGAAATATCACTGAGCACAATCGATTGTTAAATAGTGACAATCGATTGTTCTTCATTTTTGAAGATTTTGAAAACATTCTGTAAGTTGTCCAAAACTTTGAGACTAAGTATAAAATCTGACAATCGATTGTTGAACAGTGACAATCGATTGTTGCTTCAAAAATGATTTCAAACGAAGTTTCTGTCTCAAGACAACATTTTAAAAACTAAGTATAGAACTTGACAATCGATTGTTTCTTCAAGACAATCGATTGTTAAACCCAATTTTCTCAAAACGAGTTTAAAAATCATTTTGGCAAATATGCAACTTATTTCTTTAAAAACTTATGATGCATGATTTTATGAAAATCATTTTAGGTGAGAGCCAATATTAGAAATAAGTCGTTGAGTCAAGATTACAAATTAAGACCTACTCAACAGTTGATTGCATCTTCTATTCTTGAACGCGTACTATCCATCTTGTACTTGGACTGTTATTGTTCCATCACCGATGCTTGGCTCAATGTTTGGCATTTATCAAAACCTACATGAATCAACACACGTGTTTCTTACAATTTCTGGTAGCCCCCTCCCTCCCTTATCTGTTTATTTTGGGACTATCGGTTAGATTCCCAGTAGATCCCCCTGCACATTTACTTTGGGACTACGGGTTACATTCCTGGTAGATCCCCATGCACATTTACTTTGGGACTGCGGGTTCGATTACCGATAGATCCCCCTTCCCTTAAATATTTACATTTAGGACTTCGGACTAAGGTTCCGGTATATCCCCGCGCATTGATAGTTGGACTACGGGACGGTATCCCATGAGTTCTTTTGGATATATACATATGATGGATTACGGGACGGTACCTCAGGAGATTTATTGGACAGTTGATGAAAGGTACTATAGGACGGCATCCTAGGAGATCCTCGTGTTACTATTGGTATTGAGCTGCTCTGCTTTCCAGTTTTTAATCTATTATTAGTATAATTGTTGCTGCCTGGTATAATATGTCTTATTTCATTGTCTTTTCTCACTTATATCGTTTATTTCATTTTGTTGAAGCTTATTATTATGGTTAACCTCAGTAAGGCCCTGACCTTCCTCGTCACTACCCGACCTAGGTTAAGCTTGGCACTTACTGAGTTCCGTTATGGTGTATTCATGTCCTTTTTGCGCATGTTTTTCATGTGCAGATCCAGGTACCGCTACTCAGACATATCACCCTTGAGGCTGAGAGAGCATTTGGAGACTTTGACGTACTTCTGCCGCGTCCGCAGACCGAAGAGTCTCCATCTTTATTATGTCTTTTAGTGTCAGCCCTTCTATCGTATTGTTGATTTAGATACTCTGGAGATTAGAGCACTTTATTGTATTTTTCTTCTAGCTTGTGTTCCCATGAGTTTTCGGGTTTTGGGATAATGTCACACCTCCTCTTTTACACAGCTACCCCGAAGGATGACACATATATTGGAATTATTCCAATTAAAGTGACATTATTCGAAATGAGATTATTTATTTATTTAGAGTCGCGACTTGGGAAAGGCTTGGCTTTTGGTGTCCCAAGTCACCGGTTTTTCTTGAATCCCAAATCGACGAAATGTTTCGACTACCCAAATGGAGTCTACGAACCACAAATTCTAAGTAAGGAATTTTGTTTACCCGGGGGAAGGTGTTAGGCACCCCCGGATCCCGTGGTTCTAGAACGGTTGCTTAAACAATTATAATTGGCTAAAATTCTAATTTTTACACATGTTCATCCTATGGTGTAATTTTAAATTATTTTTTACCGGTTTTCAAAGTTTTTAGGAATATTGAAACGTTATTAAAATACGTCTCAAACCACGTCACATAAATGCACCCGCGATTTGCAATATATTTTAACATCGTTGAGATTTGGATTTGGGTCACATAAATGTGCACCCGAATTTAGGAAGATACATTATTAAATGACGCGCCTAAAGCAAGTACGCATTTTTAACTTCGTGGGAAAATCGTAAAATTCGCTAAACGGCATATCCCGGATTTCTAAGCATTTTACTATGATTAAAAGGCCACACATCATATAATTTGGTTTAGCATAGTGCACCTCTTTTACTTTTAGAAAGGCAACCTAAAGAAACTACGATTTTCTTTTATACGTCGTCTCTAAAATAAAAGAGAAGTCCTAATTAATTCACGTGTTAATGATCTACCACAAAAACTGTTGCATCATCGTATTAGGTTGAAACACTTTCAGCCTGCATATTTTCAGCATGTTTTATTGGCTGATTTCTGCAATTTGGCTCATTATTAAAAGTAGCAAGCCCAGGGAGTATATTTTTCATGTGCCTCTCAACTATAATGGTTTGGGCCTTTAGTTTGAGCCCAGAAACTTAAAACTACAATTTAGTTATGAATCAAGAGTAGCATCCACTGATCACCATGTCACAGTTGTTTAAAATCATTTGTATTTTTGGTCATTTTAACATTTCAAAGACTTCTGACAGGGTAAACTCCAGATAGTGTGATCTTTTTCTTACTTGTGAATCAATATGCTAAAACTCAGGTTTAAATTCGACATATATAAACTGATATACCTATTAATACGAATCAGAATATGTGTACACATGGTGCCTCTATTATTGAATTAGACATGAGGATCAAGCAGGTTATTGACTATCATGTAGTGAGAATAAATACCTGGAATTTGTAATAAAACAAGGAGAAAGTCAGCAGCAATTCAAACCTCCAGCGATTAAATACACATCAGCAGTATCACCCTCGACAATACCCAGGAACCAATTATCAAATAATCCGGAGAAGAACTTTCAGCAATTAATACCCAAAATGAACTAAAACAAACTTGTTTGAAATCTAAATTCAACCTTAATTGGATCTATTCAAACTTGCCCAACTCCAATACCTTAATTACAAAGCATTTCAGATCATTTTCTCTAAATGGCTCAAATTAGTGGCCTATGTTTAAAATAACTGAGGAATTATTCAAATAGAACAGTAGGACCCAGAATTCCGAGCTAAAAGTTTAACAAAAATTTTAGGATTTTTTAGACTTCAGAATTTCTAAGAGTTTTAGAGGTTCAGATTTATGGGAATTATTTGTTGGGAATTTTTCAGATCTAAAACTTGTGAAAATTTTCCAGGGACTCAAAAACTTGTGAATAAAGGCACAAACTTGCCTATTTATAACCCAACCTTAGGGAAACCCCTCTCTTTTTGTTTATTCAATAGCCGCTTCCCCATTTCTTAAAATTGTTCAATTAGTCCCTCATTTTCTGGCTTGTGCCTCAAGTTTTATCCGTAAAACACCAGAAATTAGTCTTTGAACCTCCAACTAGAAGATTCCAGGGGTCTGTTGCAAGATTCCTATACCCAAATACCCCTATTACCCTTGTCCTTTCTTTTCAATTACTTAGCCTAACCATTTCCACCCTGGTTCTTATCAAATTGGTCAGAATTTGACCATAGTTAACTACTCAAGGAAATAAACCATAAACAAAATGGGGTTAAATCCTTACTAAACTGAGCTGGCATGTTATAAACTTAACCATTCAACTTAACAAGGACTAAGACTATACTACTTTTTTAACCAGAATCAAAAGAAACAAAATTATCAAATCTAATCAGTAACCATGAGGAATCATTAACAAATCCATGGAACACATATATATAGAAAGATTTAAACTAGTACCAAGAATGCGAGACTAAATTAATCAAAGGCAAAACAGGGCTAGCCAAAACAAAACTCAAAAGCAATCACAAGGTTTATCATGAACAAATATTGATCAACTGAACAAGGAGAAAAAGTCAAACCATGGAAAAGATGAACAATTTTGAACTAACCTAGAATACAAAATGTGCAAACATGGATTTTGACGAAAACAAAAAATAAATTAAATTAAAACCAACTTAGAAAATTTAAAACCTAAGGTGAAGAAAGGATAAATGAACGTCTTGACTTACTCATGCAAGGTCCAATCGTACCAAGACTTTAGCGAATCTTTCCACTGGAAAAATCTGGGACCAAGTGCTTACATTAGCTCAACATTTGCGGTGATTTGAGGGAGATTTGTTAAGGATTTTAGGAAAAGGGAGGTTAGAGTAGCCTACTGTATGGTTGTGGTTGAATTTAGGGCGGATTGAACTTGAGCCAAACTTTCGATTTGAATTTGGAGGGACTAGCTGGGATTTGAGAAGAAATAAGGTTGGATATGGGTTAGGGTGGTGGAGACGGTACTATGGTGTAAAATTGGGAACGGGAGGCCGCCACCGGACTCGGCGGAGACAGCGACCACAAATTCATTTGTTCGAAGGGTTTGGCTCATAGTTGAAAGCTGGTCTTTAGGGCATTGGAAAGAGGAGGGACGGTGGTTCAGGGGTGTATTTTTGGGAGGTATTGGAGCTTCGCCGGCGCAGGCGACGATTTCCGGCCTTCGGCTGTGAGGAGGAGTATCAGCGGAGACGACAGGTACGAGGAAAGGATATTTGGTCTCTAGGGTTTGGTAACAATTTTGGACATCGTTATTTAATAATCGAGACTGAACCAAGGCCGTTGGGTGATGGTATATGAATGGTTGAAATCACTGGCCCCAAAACGACGTTGTTTTGGGGCGTCTCTAATGAAAGACCGGGTTAGGGACGGGTTTGGGCCGGTTTTTGTGTGGTTTGGACGCGTATGAGGTGTTTTAATTTGGGCCATCCAGCTTTGGCCCAATTATGAACGCCAGCCTGATCTGTGTCTTTCCTTTTTTTCTCTTTTTTAATTCTTTTTCAATTACCTATTATTCAATTATTGTTTGAATTTTTAAAATTCAACTAAAATTAAATTTGAAATTTATTCAAAACTATTAAATTATAACTAAACTACCATTAATTAAAAGGAAAATTAAAAACAAGTCAAAGTTTTATTTGTGATTTTTATACTTTGTAAAAAAAACCTAATTACTAATTAATTCTAACAAAATTATGTAAAAAAATAAAATCCTAAAATGCTATTGCAATTTTTGTATTTTATATAATTTATCATGCATGCACAAATAAAAATACACACAAACACGCGTAATTAAATCCTAAAAATCGAATAATAAAAGGGGAAATCCTAACTCTGAGAATTCTGTAGGAGCAATTTTAACGAGGCAAAATCACGTGCTCACAGATAGTATTGTAGAAGTTGAGATATTGTCTCGATATATGCCGAATGGCATTTTACATTTCGTTTTTTTATTTGTTAATTCTTGGTTTGAGTTATAATTTTCACAAGTTACTTGTTTTCCGCAGTGTTAGGCTTACCTAGCTCTAGGGATTAGGTGCCGTCACGACATATTCACGGAGGGCGAACTGGGGTCGTGGCATTAATGCCTACAAATTACCAGTAATATGTATTTGTACCCCTTTTGCTATTTACGTTCATTTTTTATGTGACTTCCGAATATTAAAAGGTTCGAGCACCTATCCTTTCTGATTTTCTTGATCTCTGCATGTGCCTATTGAAGCTCGTGCCTTTTCAACTATTTTTTGTCAATTGTCATCTTTTGATCAGTCCACGTGTAATGACGTCCTATTTATAATGAACGTAATTTTTTCCAATATAGATGTTTTTGAACAACCAGCAATATCTTTGAAGTCGCAATATATAAACTCAAATTGAGCTCTCTTTAATTACCGACATATTGTTGCTTCTATATATATGCCTTCATTACCTTTGCGTAACCTATAGGTCATGGGTTTGAATCGTTGAAGCAGCCACTAATGTTTGTGTCAGTATAGTTTGTATACACAATACCCCTTAGGATGCAACACCAACTTCTACGTAAACACACAATATTTTTTACATTGGGCTGTGTCTTATATGTATGCCTTAATGAAACATAAACTGAAATAAGAAATGAGATGTAGAATCAGCTACAAAAAGAAGCAGCACCGATGCGTTGAAAGAAACTGCATGATGCGTTCCGGAATATTCTATTACATAGATACACATTACTATTATATTTAAGGGACCATGTAAAGAGTTTTGTAGTCCCTAGTTACATTGTAACTATCTTGTTAGCTTGCCAATCAAAAGGGTTTGGTCTTCCAAATATATCCTTGTATTTGCTATTATTACTTCATATACTAAAGTATGTTTTCAATAAATCAAAATACTTTCATACTCTTTTTGGTAACGTATAGCTCCTTAACCTAATTTTGTGCTTTTGTAGCAATATACCATAAGTTTTTTGGCCCTACTTTTTTTTTTTTGCATAGGTTCCTATATCTAATTTGGTAAATGTATTAAACATTAAGCCCTTCAAAAAAGTTTGAAAAGTTGTGAATGATAGTGAATAATTACGCACAAAGATAAATCTAAAATGTTGATGACAATAACCATGAATAACTCATTTGATATTGGGAGAGTACTCTGTTTATCAAATTTTCATACTAATTCTAAAATTATAATTAAATTTTTCCTCGATCTTATTTTTAATAGAAAATTATTTTGAAAATAAAAATTTAGATTTAGTGATTTAACTCAATTATATAATAGAAAATAAATTGCAAAACCTTTTTAAAATTAATAGATTAGAATTTACTTAATTAAGTGGGGATAGAACAAAGGAAAAGGAGGAGAGGTGCTTAGCAAGTGATCAACTTGTAATCTCACAAATTTTAAAAATTACAGCTGATGGTCACATGCTATTAAAACAAAGATATTTTTTTCTTAAAATAATTTAATATGTCAGAAATCATATACAGTCAGCCATTTCTATAACAATATTCTTATATAACAGCACTTCTCTATAAAAGCCAAATTTTTCCGGAACCAAATCTCATGTTCTATTATAATATATGTTTTCTATGACAGTAATTTGCTATAACATCAAAAAATATTCAAAACAAACGAGGTTGCTATTGAGAGGTTTGATTGTAATCCATAATTGATTGAGTAGCGAAATTTTCTTTTAAAAAATAAATCATTAATAAGTTGATGACAAACTAAGTTAATTCTTGGACTTTATTTTAATGAATTTGGGTTTTTCTGAATTTCATCTAACCTAGGCTTTAATCGCCATATTTTTTCTAGCATAAACTATGGTTATATAAAATTATGAGTAGTTAATAAAATATCAAAATAATCGATTAAAATATCTTCTTTATTTCTACCTCTAATTAAAAATTATATGCTTACAAATTCATAAAATATTAAAATTTCTCCTTTAATCTATGATTATATTCCATTTGGAATTATTTTGCATGCTTTAAATTATATTACTAGATATCAAGTTACCTTTGTCCCTTTGATATGTGCTTATTCCATAGCACACTTTCTTTTTTATAAATATTTCTTTTAATAAATAATTTAATGATATGATCAGAAAACATAAATAATAAATAATAAATAGTTAAGAAGCAATGATATTTAAAAAAATTATGCCTAAAACGTAAATTATTATTATTATTAATTAAAATTATTATGATGAACTTTATTGCCTTGATCTTTGGCCCAGGCTCTGCACGGGCTTTGCAAGACTAGTCAAGTGAAATTTGTCGGATAACAACATGATCCATACTCCCGTTAGCATACTCAAGTCCATCCTCAAACGTCAAGATCTACTTCATGTGAAAGGCAAAGCCAAAAATTGAAGGCTTGGTATTTAGATATTTATAGATACTTCATCCGGACCTTCTTATTTGATTTTTTCATATATCAATAAGAAATTAACTTCTTTTTTTTTTTAAAGTTGCATTGAGAGTAAATAACCTAAGAGTATTTGTTATATTTCTAGTGAAAACATTAAGGTTAATGTCACGATCCGAATTCGCTAGGACCGTGATAGCGTCTAACATTGTACTCGCTAGGCAAGCCAATGTTACAGAATATTTCACCTTTTTCCTTTACCTTTTAACAATATACAAGTTAACAAAAGTAAATCCGGAAGACCAGAACATAACATATTATCTTAATACTAATAATGAAACTGTAACAAAACTCTACCCATAACTAGTGCCACAACTCATGAATAGTCCATGAATACTACAAGCAATAGTCTGAACAAAGAAATACATATATGTCTCGAAATTATATGAAACACAAAAGAAATAGGATAGAAGGGGACAACAGGGCCTGTGAACGCCTGCAGGACAACCTTGGGCCTCCAATAGACTGATTGCAGCTACCGAAACTCAACTCACAAGATTTGGCATTGAGATATGCACAGAAAGTACAGAGTACACTATCAGTACAACCGACCTCATATACTAGTAAGTGTCGAGCCTAACCTCGGCAAAGTAGTGCTGAGGCTAGGACACAACAACCAACATAAACCTGCGCAATTAAATAATATAATAAAAGAACAACAATAATAGAAGCTAAACAGAAACTAACGGGAATGGGCAACATGGTATGGAGGTACCAGGATCAGGAAATCACAGTAGTAACGAAAATTAAACAATTAATTCACTTGAACCGATAACAGCAAATAATCACATCAAATAGAAAATTCATGACATCACCCTTAGTTCTTTTACTCTCAGTCCTCACCATGCAATCAATAATAGAAATGTGCACGGCATAACCCTTCGTGCTTTATCACTCTTCCTCACCATATGAATAATATAAATGTGCACGACATCACCTTTCGTGATTCATCTCTCTTCCTCACCATATGCATCAATATAAATGTAAATATGTGCGGCATCACCGTTCGTGTTTTATCACTCTTCCTCACCATAGTCATAAGTATGAATGTGCACATCAAAACCTTCATGTTTTATCACTCTCTCTCACTATAACAACAACATAAACAACAACAACCTGGCAAGGGCATCACAATCAAACAGCTCTGTTTCATCATTTAATTTCACAATAGATATCTCAACTTGAGTCAATACTCGCCCAATATTCAAAGCAAGAAACACATAGTAAAACTTGTTAACATGATCAATAACTAGCTTAAGTAGGAAATATACGTATAAAGAAACATGACTGTCACAAGTATAAAACTCACTCACATGATATGACCCGGCAATGACGTATAGATACTCGTCACCACACCTTTACGTCGAACTAAACAACTAGCAAGTAGCGAATAGGGAAAATAACACATAATCCCTCAAGCTAAGGTTAGCCACAACACTTACCTCAATTCCACGGTCAAACTCAAGCCTCAAATACCATTTTTCCCTTAGTTCCCACTTCCTATCCCCCCGAATCTATTCATAATCAACTTATTGAAGCCAAAGAAACCAATTCAAATGAAAAATTATCGATTTCCCAACATTCTTCCCAAAAAGTCTAAAATCGACCCCGGGCCCGCTTGGACGAAACTCAAAGTTCGAACCAAAACCCATTCACCCCGAGCTCGGATATGCAATTAGTTTCGAAGTCCGATCTTAAAATGAGGTCTAAATTAAAATTTTGCCAGATCCCCAATTACCCATATCTCTAATTTATACCCTAAAGAACAAGATTTAGGCCTAGAAATTTAATGGGTGTTGATGGAAAATGAAAGAGATAAGTTTAAGAACACAAATCTATGATTTAGTGTTTTATCCCCACTTCAAAAATTGCCCAAGGTTGAGCTTTAATGGAAGACATATGAAATTTTGAGCAAATCCCGACTTAGGTTCTATTATATAATCGTCGGATAGATCTTCTTCACGTTTGTGAGAAGCTTGTCGCGTTCGCGAAGCATAAGCCAAAAGAGCCTTCGCGTTCGCAAGCCATTTTCTATGTTCGCGTAGAGTATTTCACCCTTCCCCTAGGTCCCTGCCAAATTGGATTTCGCGTCGCGAAGTGTAACACCTCCAACGCTTGCGTTCACGACCTATGCCTTGCGTTCGCTAGAAAGAATTTTCCCTACAATTTTACTCTTCGCGTTAGCGAGAGTTCCTTCGCGAATGCAAATAAGGATACATTTGTGCACCTGCAACAGCAAAATAGCAGAAATCTCTAAGTCCAAAACATCCTGAAACCTATCCTAAACTCACCCAAAACCTTGCAAATCAAACATGCACACAAGTCTAAAAACAACATAAGGACTTGCTCGTCGATCAACTCGCTAAAATAACACCTAAAACTACGAATTTAGCATCAAGATCAATCAAATTCAACACTTGAAGTATCTATATTCACAGCCGAGTGTCACATCATATAAACTTTGTTTCTTACCAAATTTAATAGACAACTTAAATACAATATTAAACCTGTGCCGAACTCCAAAACCAAAATACGGGCCCGATACTATTAAAACCAAGCATTGTTAAATTTCTAAAAACCATTATATTTCTAGTTAAACAATTTTATTCAAAAATTTATTTCTCAGGCTAGCAACCTCGGAATTCGATTACAGGCATACGCCCAAGTTCCATTTTTCTATGGACCCTCCAAGATCGTCAAAACACAGGTCCATATCCGTTTAACCAAAACGTTGGCCGAAGTCAACAAAAAGTTTATATTTTAAGCCAAAATTCGTTATTCCTTGAAATTATTCACATAAGGACTTTTCGGATATACCGCTGGACTGCGCCCGCAAATAGAGAAAAAATAAAATGAGGTA